>CM040118.1:103416652-104616652 GCA_022559845.1 Amorphophallus konjac
CCCCTCAACTTGGATTATGCCAAGAGAGAATAGGTCATCATCCACGGGAGGCCAGGATGACGACCAGATAAGAAGGGCACCGGGCCCGGGGATGTTACTTGCCTCTATCTCATTGGTTAATATTCCTTTGGAACCCATCAGAACGCATATAATAACATGGCTCTTTGAGTTCGTGAGGTAGCAGTGAAATCCGGATCGGGAACGAGAGCTGTAGGGGAAGTCTTCCCCATTGCTGTATCTCCTCGGGGCACATATGATGGTCTCCGAACATCCCCTAGACAGGTGTATAGGGAGACTAAAGGATTGAAGGATGACAGTGCAGAGGAGGGCCTCGGACTAGGTTTCATTGGCCGAAGAAGGAGGGTCTCGGCGTGGGTTTCTATTGGCCGAAGGGGGTGCTCTCGGCATGGGTTTAGTAGGCCAAAAGGGGGTGCTCTCGGCGTGGGTTTAGTAGGCCAAAAGGGGGTGCTCTCGGCGTGGGTTTCTTGTCCAAACAAGGGGGTCTCGGCATGGCTTAAATGGCAAAAGAAAAAGGGGGAGGCTCCCGGCGTGAAGCTTCTCGACGCGCTCCTCGACGCGCCGGGAAGCTGGCGCCGGGAAGGCTGTGAAGGAATAGGGGTTTCACCGGGGGGTTTTGTCGTTTTGCTGAAGGGGAAGGAAGAGGGAGGCCTCTCGGAAGCGTAGTTCTCGGGGTGGAAATTAGCATGCCGGGAAGGTGAAAGGGTTGAGGGTTTCAAGGCTTGATTACGGTACTCTGTTCGGGAATTTTCTGAATTTTCTGGCTCGGATCGAGACCGAATGTGGAGTGCAGGAGGGGGTTTCGTGGATAGCTCTGTTTGAAGGGTGCCAAGGGAATTGGAAGGCCGAATCAATAGGGGAAAAAAAGACCATCGTCTATACCCTGGGAAGGGTTTCATCTGTTTGTTGCAGGCCATCTGGGGGATCAAGAGATGACTGTCTCTGATCCCCTAGACGAGCCCAGCTGCATCGAAAAACTGGCGACGGAGGAACTCTTAACGCCTAAACTCCAGACCCTAATCATTCAAGGGTTAGAATGAAGGGTCGAGAGACTGGGGTCATCGCTTGTTAGAATCTCACGGGATGGCATTAACCTGCAGAGCAGACACATCTTTGTACAGCCAGCAGTTCAGGGAACCAAGAGATTGATGTCTCTGGTTCCTGAACAGCACAAGGGCTCGAGAGAAAACTCGGACTATATGCGGAGGATCTGCCATTGAGATAGGAGGGGAGAAGAAAGTAGAACCCAATAACCCATTAGATAGGGGTAGGGGTCCCATCTTCATCCCTCCTCGAAGAACAGATTCATTCAATCGGCTCTGAAACTCGAAGAGTCTAGGCTACTGGACTTTTCAGCCGAGAACTATATACATGGAGAGAGAGGCGGAGAGCAGATATCTCAATCAATCAGTGCCTGAATGGGCCATGTTGATATTTCATTGCATTGTATCGAAGACTTACACAGCTCGTAAAAGAGAAATGCAAAGCAGAGAGGGGGGAAATCAAGACCGGGACTCTCCGGCTACATTTTATAAATCGAGAAAAGACTCGCTAGATTACATCGAAGAAAAGAAAAGAAAGTATGGGGGAGGGCGGAGCATTGACTCCTCTCCCTCCCCGGAGCAGCCCACCTGGAGCCTCTTCTTCCTGCTTTCTTCTTCTGGCTATCCTTTCGATCTCTCTCGATCTCTCTTTTTTTCTTCGAGGCCCTTCTATTTCTTCGGGTGCTTCTCTCCTCTGCCTCCCTGATCCCCCTTCTTATCATCTCCTTTCTTTCTTCGAAGAAGTGGGTTTATATAGACCCAAGTTCTTCTTGCATGTCGGCAGATGGTAATCGGCGCGCCCCCTTCGTTCGCAATAGCTCCCGGCGCGCCGAGTGGCCTCCTGTTGAGGTTCTCGGTGCCACATTCGGAAGCCCATTTGACCGGCCCATTTAGGACTATTAAGCTTCGTACGTGCCTTGGCCTCTCTTAATCCTTTCAATTGATATTCATCAGAACCAGAGAAGGCCCTGTATTGGTGACATAGCTTCCATTGATATCATTGATATGTTTTCATCAGTCCGTAGACAAGGGTTTCATCAATATTGCCATCTGAATGATGACAAAACCGGGTATCATTTTATCGATATCGTTACCTGAATGGTGACGAGATCGGACATCAGCCTTAGTCTGGGAAAACCTCAGCCGGGCGTATAATCTGTGGAGACAATTCTTCTTCATTGATCTGACTTGGCAAAAGCCTTTACAATCTTCATCTGCCGGTACCGGCTTCATCTTTATCTCATATCACATCTGTCAATAAGCCGACATCTGACTTACCCTGACATGTCATCTGTGGATTCTTGGATGAGGCAGTAGTACAGCTCTCATTAAAGTGTGCTAAGAGGTCCCATCAGTCGAGTGACTGCTGCTTTATCAGTGTGGCCGTCTGAATGATATCGGCACCGGGCATCAGCTTGGCCGACAAAGACTTCAGCCGGGTAAATGGTTGACGGGCTTCATTATTGGTCTTTGTTGGTCTGATCCTCTTTTCAATTGTGCTTTCACCCTTGTTCATTTTCAAGGTGTCAACAAATGCCCCCCACCTGCGGGCGGCGTAAGCGCAGAATGGGCGGCACGGGGCCTGCAGGTGACGTTCATTATTCGAGGGCATCTTCCTCAATTTCTCTTCAATCCGGTTCTCAGACCTGATCATTTCGTTGCAACAATATTCTGCACACGTATTCTTCATTTTCACTTTTTTCCATCTACATATCTTCTTTATTTTCAGCATTTTGGAGCTTCTCGGCACGGGGCAGGGGCTTCTCGGGGCACGAAGACCTCCCGGCGCGGAGCTTCTCGGCGCGCATAGCTTCCCGGCGCGCCTGGCCGAAGGGGGGTCTCGGCCTGGGGATCTCGGCCCGCGTAGCTTCCCGGCGTGACTGGCCGAAGGGGGCTCTCGGCCTGGGGATCTCGGCGCGCCATTTTGGCCAAAGGGGGCTCTCGGCCAGGGGGTTCTCGGCGCGCATTTCACCGCGCCGAGACCCTTGTCGATCGGGCCCCTATTTAGGGCTCCGAGGCCCTTTTTCTTCTC
This sequence comes from Amorphophallus konjac, assembly GCA_022559845.1. NCBI lineage: Eukaryota > Viridiplantae > Streptophyta > Magnoliopsida > Alismatales > Araceae > Amorphophallus > Amorphophallus konjac. Next base: position 103,419,746 of record CM040118.1, read on the forward strand.
ATTCTCACCATTCCTTTCTCTTTCTTCATCTTCTCCCTCCATTTCTTTTCTTCGGCGTGAGCCGTTTTCACCCTCTCGGCGGTGGCCGCGAGTTCTTCCCGTCCCGGGTACGACATTTTTTGGGGATTTAATCCCTTTTGCTTCTGGGATCACCCCCTCTTGGTTGGTGACTCCCTATTCTTTTTGGGCAGACCCCGAATAAGGGGAGATGCTACAGAAATTTTCATAGGGTCTCATGTTACAATCTTTATAAGACTGACTTTCATTTTAGGACTTTTAATTCACATTTCTTCTTCGACTGCAGACACTGCAATGGCTTCCGGCTCTGCTGCTACATCTTCTGGAGCCATCGGAACCAGTTCGTCAGCCCAACCGGATATATCACGGGCCACAGTAAACTGGCTGAACGTGCACAACTTAGACTTCGGATACGACAAGATCGCTTCTGTTGATGAATCATCCGATTCTGATACCGATACGGTGTCAACATCCCAGGTATACTCCACTGCCATGGAAACATGTTTCAGACGGGGCACTGATTATCGCCCGGATTTCCCGAAGGACAAACACTTGCTGTCGTTTATCCGGACCTTCACCGTGGGTGGAATGCGGAACTACCGAATAGCTCGTACAGTTGAAGCCGCAATTCTTGGTGAGAGAGACAGCCTGAAAGACTCAGTATATCGCGGAAAGGCTATATATCTTCCCGGGGAGAAGCGCGACTGGGATGCAGTCCTCGGCATATCGGAGCTGGAGCCGGAAAAGAAAATGTTGACCCGGGCCCCGGAGGTCACACCTACTCGGTGGGATAATGCCAGTGGCCGAGTCAATAGGGAGAAGCCCGGCTATGCTCTCTTCCTGGCGCCAGTGAAGTGGGGGTACCGCGAAGAGCCTTTTGTGCTGAATTGTTTCAGTTCAAGTATCATTTGGCCGCTGGATGGTTTGGGGATACCAAGATCACCGATGCCCACCTATTTCGAGCAGGAGCCGTGGAATTTACTGAGTTTGTTCTGAAGGAATACGCCCCTCTGCTGATCAGAGCCGGGGTATATCATAGTGTTTTTGCTTCCCGATTTCGGTATCCTATATCCCGAGGGTTATGCTATGGGATGTTCGAGGTCTTCTGCCCCTTATTCAACATATTCTATACAGCAGAGGGTGAGACATCTCTTGACCTCTGGAGTCTGTCACAGCTTTCCGGACTGCCTATTGAAGGCGAGCCGTATGAAGAAGTCTGCCTGGCAGATTCTGAGAAGGATAGCTCCGATGGTGAAGGCAGATATTCCATTGGCTTCTCATACCGGTACCTGATGAAGGCATATCGCTCCATTTGTCTGGCATACAGCAGAGGGTCCTCCAAAGGTTATCATCCCCGAGAGAAGGGCAGCAAGCTGCGGGTCCGGGTAGGGCAATGGATTCAGTACTTCTTTGACGGACCCTTGAAATATGCCGACTTCCCTTCCGTGGGTCCGACTGCTAGCAAGCAAGTAAGGGCTCCTCGTTATAAGTCGGCGCTGCCATCTTCATTGCGCCGTGCAGGCAGCGGTGGTCCCAACCCAGCAGGCGTGGACCCCATCACACATTGTGCGGCTTACTTCACATTCTGGCTGTGCACTTTCGCTCTCCCTCAAGGGGACGAAACAATCATCGGCCAGAAGCTATATATCCGGCCTGTCAGATGGCCTGGGGAATGAGGCTGTCGCTCTGCCCAGTGGCCCTGTGTTTGATATACAAGTCTTTGGGGGATCTGTACAAGCATCGGACTCCCCGTTCTTTGAGGACCGTGGGTCCTTTTCATTTCTTCAATGCCTGGGTCTGCAGTTTATTTCCTGAGTTGGCTCCCAGAACTTTGCAGGCAGACACAGTACTGCCCAGAATGATTGAGTTTGCCAGTGCTGAACCTGGTCCTTTCTATGATCAGCTGTTCAAAATAAGGGGCCGACTGATAAAGGTGCCGGTGGATGCCCCTGGCAGCATTCATTTATGGAGCTTGGCGGCAGGTTCAGCTCCTTTGATTGATCCTCAGAGAGAGTGTAAGCTGGAAGAGGTAGAGACATATATCCATCCTGTCTCAGGGGTTAACACTGCCCGACCAATCCTAGAGCCGAAGCTGGTTAGATGGGCCATGGCCATCCGTCCTAGTGTCTTAGTTTTTAGAAAGGGTGGCCTGCTCCTTCTGGAACCATACTATCCATTCCACTTTGGGCGGAACTTTGGTTATGATTAGCATATCCCCACAACAGTTGCTCAATTTCCCTTGGATAGCCGGGCTAAGCATGGGTCCACCATTGTCGGCGATGGCCGGTTGTGGTGGGATTTCTACCATCGCCAGGATGGTGCAGTTTTCAGAGTTCCCACAGTTTCCAACCGTGTTCCCCGGGTAACATCAGAATATATCAAATGGTGGAACATTCGAACCAGTTTCTACAGGGATAGTAGGGGTGCATTCTGGGATGTGGCTGAGCGTTCCTTTCTGAAACAACAGCCCGGGCCAGTGTTTGACATCCCCGAGGCCCACCTGAGAAGGCTTTATTCACAGCACCAGAGGGAGGCTGAGAACTATCTGGCCCAGCGTCAGGCTTTGAAGGAAGAGGATTCCGACCCGCCTGCTCCTGTCTTCGCTGCTATCAATGAGGACACCTTCATGCAGAACTTGAAACATTTGAGCCGTGTAGGGGACGCTCGTTTGGAGGCGCAACAATATCCATTTCCTGTTGAAGAGCCGCTCCCGGCAGTAGTTTCTTGGAGGGGTCCGACAGATAGATTTCACCCGTATAGGACGTTTATGCGCTGGGAAGATAGAACCCAGACGTACTACAAGCAGACGTCTTGGTTGTTTATTTTGCTGAATTTACATGGGTTATCTGTAGAAAACCCGATAGCCGGCATATTGAACAAGCCGTTGTTTGTCTCTTTTCATTATGTCGACGGCTGGGGTATGGACCACCTTGACTTGTTTCGGTGTCTTGACCTTCATGGTCATAGTGACCTGGCAGCTTTAGTGGAGAAGTGCCAGGTACTTGGCGATGTATGCTGGCTTATCAAGGAGGCTGCTTCACGCTCCAAGGAGGTAGCTTATCTGTACTGGCCGCTCTCTATCTTTTACGACGGCCCAGCAGGTATGATCTCTTCTTTCCTGACTGCAGTGATTTCTACTCAGTATTTACACTTTGCATCCACTGATCACATTACCTCTCTGACATCTTCAACAGACAGGCCTGATATAAAGCGACAGGGGCTTTATAGAAAAATCATTGCGCAGGCTGAGAAGCCTACTTATTTTGAAATCCCTGCAGCAGCACCGACTACTACTCCCCTGCCTCCTGGCAAGAAGAGAAAGGCTTCCGTAGTTAAGGCTGCAGTTGGGAAGGCCAGGAAGGCCAAGAAGGTTTATGCTCAGCAATCGACTTTGGTAGTTATGGACACCGGGACCCCTCTCCCTGATATTCCCTCATTTGATGAGTTTGAATCTGAAAGGGAGGCTGCTCAGACATCGGTTCAGGGTAACATCAATAGCCTGCAATTACATTCCTCATTCTCTTTCGCTGGATTTCAAAGAAGTCCTTGAATCTGACCCCTTCCTTTTGCACAGCCCAAGAGCCAGTTGTAGCACCTTCTGTGGTGGAGACCAGGTTGCCTTCTCCCATGCCGGCTAGTGAGGCGGAGGGTAAGTGTGTTGTTTTTTTTTCTTATCTGTTTCATACTTGCATTGTCTTCTTTGCTATATTCCTCATAGGTCTCTTTTGCAGCAGCGGCAGGCGAAGAGGAGACTGGAGCCATGATGACAAAAGAATTGCTTCAACCACAGGAGGGTCACAAGACCCAGTCGAAGCAGAGTACTGTTCCGGCCAGGCGCATAATTACCCGGTCTACATCCCGACATGTTTTAGAGGTGGCCCCACAGCGTGTAGCTAGTGTGGAAATATCCTCAGGCAGTTCTAAGACCGTCTCTGGTGAGGAGGAAGCGACTTTCAACGGTAGTGAGGGGGATGCTCCTGAATCAGAGGCCCCGCTTGTATTTGCAAAAGGTGCTCTACCTTTTCAGCCTGCTAAGCTGCTGGTGCTATCCACTGAGGAGGAGTTGCAAGAGGAGTTCACCGGGCTCGACACCGAGATCGACATAACTCCACCATTTATCACTCCGACTACGGAGCTTCCTTCTCTTTCACCCCACTTTGAGGATGTGGACCCTGCTTCAAGGGTGGGTTCCTTTTCATGTTTGTTGCTTCATCTGTTTCTTTCATCTAGTGCTGAAAGTTGCTTTGCTTTGGTCTTAGGGCATTGCCACTGCTAGCTCAGACACAACCGCAGCTATCATGGACATTTCTTCTACAAACTGGGCTATTGTCCCTTTTCTACCTTTAACTTGCATGGGGGTCCCTGAGGTCATTCGCCCTGTGCCAATGCGGATACAGTCTTCGACAGATTTAGCATCGTTGGATTTAGGGGCCTCAGGAGAGAGTTGCATTCCTATCAGGGCTTCAGATTTCAGAGCCGAAGCCGATCCATCTAGAAGCTCCGCTTTTATACCGGCTACAGTAATGTCAATTGCGCCCGAGTCAACAGTCCCTGCCATAGTGGCTATAGAGACTGGACTTCTGCCTTCTCCGACTATAGCAGCTCCTTCCCTGTCACCAGAAAGAGCAGCTGAAGATGAAGCCCCTATTCAAGAGACTCATGAAGAGGCAGCTCCATCCTTCATCGATTCTCCCCCTGCGGATGTTCAAGCTATAGCTTCCGATACAACGATAGGGGAGGAATCTTCAGCTCAGCAGGAGAGCACAGAAAAGGACTGGCCAGCCCTTACAGTAGATCTGCCATCTTCGTCCTCTCAGCCGGACGTTGCATTGTGGGAAGATATTGATGGCGAGGTGACCTTTGAAGTCGTCCCCTCCGCCTCCTTCGGCTTCGCTTCCTCTGACAACTTTGTCTGGCAGCACCTGGACATGCTACGTCAGCTGGTAGAATCCCAGCCTGGCTTGACGTATCTGCAACTGAAGGAAATCGCCAACCGCTTCACTGCTGGCTTGCAGGCCATGGGCTGCTCTTTGGACATATGGGTTCAGCGGGTGCTGCTTCTACTGAAATTCGTGCATCGGAGAGACTTCCTAGCACGGACTTTGGTTGATAAACTGACGGCGTTGAAGCTGCAGAGGTCAGAATATAAATCTGAGCTGGGAAAGCTGACGCTTATGCTTGATGAACGCCGAGCCGAGCTACAAGGTGCTATTCAGCGGGAAGAAGCTGTGCGGGACCGGATGGCCATCTTGGAGACGGAGCTATCTGGACTTCGAGCCGAACTGCAGCAATTATCCTTTATCCGACCGCGGTCCGAAGAGGAGGTAGCCTCGCTGGAGGGACGAGTGATGTCTCTCCAAGACATGTCCATTGGACTTCAGGAGGAGGAGGCGCGCCTTCATGAGCTGGGGGCCGCTCCTTATGTGGGTCTTCTGGTCTTCGAGGATATATTCCGGCGGCCATAAATTGTCTATCCCTTCTTTCTCTTTTTATTCTCTTTTGTGATATGGTGTCCCCTCGGGGCCCTTTATGTACTCCCTTTTTAATGGAAAGGAATCTCATGGCTTCATGCGTATCCATCTTATTCTGCATGTGGTTTTATCACTTTGGGAGGTGGGGTAGCGGTTTTGACAATCCCTCATGCGAATGGCTCGTACCTTGGCAGGAGAGCGTCCACCCCTTCAGAGAAAGGATGGGGAACTCGCTCCACCGCGTGACGGCATCCGAGGAGGTGCTTGAACCGAATTTTGTTGGTGGCAGCAAACGTCCTATTGGCCATGTGTGCCGTAAGGGAGACGAGTTGCCGGAATGTAAATGAAGAGGTCTCATCAGAGTAGACGTATGGTCTAGGCTGGGTAGAGACTATCGCAGGTGGGACATTTGAAAAAGGATATGGGGTTTTCATCAGAACGGACATAAAGTACGAACTGGACAGGTTTTATCATTGGCCTGGGCGATGTACCGATCAGCCAACGGTTGACTTCATCATCGATATTGAGCTTATATCGATGCAAGGGGGATTTTAGAATAGACGTAAGGTCTAAACTGGATAGGGTTTCATCATTGATCGGGCAAGGTGCCAATCGATCAACAGTTGGTTTCATCATCGATATTGGGTTTATATCGATGCAAAGGGATTTATAAGTTTCATCAGAATAGACGTAAGGTCTAAACTGGATAGGGTTTCATCATTGATCGGGCAAGGTGCCAATCGATCAACAGTTGGTTTCATCATCGATATTGGGTTTATATCGACGCAAAGGGATTTATAAGTTTCATCAGAATAGACGAAAGGTCTAAACTGGATAGGGTTTCATCATTGATCGGGCAAGGTGCCGGTCGATCAACAGTTGGTTTCATCATCGATATTGGGTTTATATCGACGCAAAGGGATTTATAAGTTTCATCAGAATAGACGAAAGGTCTAAACTGGATAGGGTTTCAACATTGATCGGGCAAGGTACCGGTCGATCAACAGTTGGTTTCATCATCGATATTGGGTTTATATCGATGCAAAGGGATTTATAAGTTTCATCAGAATAGACGAAAGGTCTAAACTGGATAGGGTTTCATCATTGATCGGGCAAGGTGCCGGTCGATCAACAGTTGGTTTCATCATCGATATTGGGTTTATATCGACGCAAAGGGATTTATAAGTTTCATCAGAATAGACGAAAGGTCTAAACTGGATAGGGTTTCATCATTGATCGGGCAAGGTGCCGGTCGATCAACAGTTGGTTTCATCATCGATATTGGGTTTATATCGATGCAAAGGGATTTATAAGTTTCATCAGAATAGACGAAAGGTCTAAACTAGATAGGGTTTCATCATTGATCGGGCAAGGTGCCGGTCGATCAACAGTTGGACGTATGTAAAGGTGTAGGTCTCGTCAGGACAGACGTAAGGTCTATTCCAACAGGTTTTATCATTGATCGGACAGTGCGCCAATCGATCAACAGCAGGTGGGGCTTGCCAAGAAATGCATAGGCTTCATCAGGACAGACGTGAGGTCTGAGCTGGACAGGCTTCATCAGAATGGTGATGGGTTTCATTGTCGGTGGGACGTTTGAAAGAGGGTACGTAGATTTCATCAGGGTAAACGTAAGGTCTACCCCGGAAGGGTTTTATCATCGGTGGGGAATGGAGCCAACTGACCGACGGAAGGTTTCATCAGTGAAGGGGAGGTAAAGGTAGCGTGCCGGTTGGCATGGAACTTCGAATTATCACATTACTGACCCAAGCGCCCTTTCGGGTTTTCACCGGAGCCAGCCCCCTCTTGCTTTTGCCCACGCGCCCTTTCGGGTTTTCACGTGGCGGGGTACCCGATTTTTCCTGCAGTGCCCTTTCGGGTTTTCACCACAGCTGGGTTTTGGCCTTTTTTTGCCCTTGTTCAGAATGTCCGAACAAGTCTGGCGGGGTATCTCTATTTTTAACCCCATCTTTTTATTTATTTATTATATATATATATATAAATATTTTTTTTGAATTGGGATTTTTAGCACGGATCAGGCGACGTGCTGCTTCATCAGTGGTTGCTCTTATCATCGGTATTGGGTCTATACCGATGCAAGGATTTCATAGGCTTCATCAGGATAGACGTAAGGTCTAAACTGGACAGATTTTATCATTGATCGGGCAGTGCGCCAATCGATCAACAGCAAGTTTCATCATCGGTATTGGATTTATACCAATGCAAGGATTTCATATATTTCATCAGGATAGACGTAGGGTCTAAACTGGATAGGTTTTCATCATTGATCGGGCAGTGCGCCAATCGATCAACAGCAGGTTTCATCATCGATATTGGGTTTATACCAATGCAAGGATTTCATATGTTTCATCAGGATAGACGTAGGGTCTAAACTGGATAGGTTTTCATCATTGATCGGGCAGTGCGCCAATCGATCAACAGTAGGTTTCATCATCGGTATTGGGTTTATACCAATGCAAGGATTTCATATGTTTCATCAGGATAGACGTAGGGTCTAAACTGGATAGGTTTTCATCATTGATCGGGCAGGGTGCCAATCGAACAACAGCAGGTTTCATCATCGGTATTGGGTTTATACCAATGCAAGGATTTCATATGTTTCATCAGGATAGACGTAGGGTCTAAACTGGATAGGTTTTCATCATTGATCGGGCAGGGTGCCAATCGACCAACAGCAGGTTTCATCATCGGTATTGGGTTTATACCAATGCAAGGATTTCATATGTTTCATCAGGATAGACGTAGGATCTAAACTGGATAGGTTTTCATCATTGATCGGGCAGGGTGCCGATCGATCAACGGTGGGCTTCACCATGGTGGGACTTTGGCAAGGTATGAGGGTTTTATCAGGACAGACGTAGGGTCTGTACTGGGTGGGTTTGATCGTTGATCGGGCAAGGTGCCGGTCGATCAACGAGAAGTCTATGGCGGGAGGTGAGGTTTCTTTAGGATCACCACATTACTGACTCAAGCACCCTTTCGGGTTTTCGCCGGAGCCAGCCCCCTCTTGCTTTTGCCCACGCGCCCTTTCGGATTTTCACGTGGCGGGGTACCTGATTTTGCCTGCAGTGCCCTTTCGGGTTTTCACCACAGCTGGGTTTTAGCCTTTTTTTCCCTTGCTCAGAAAACCTGAACAAGACCGGCGGGGTATCTCTATTTTTAACCCCATTTTTTATTGTTTTATTCTCTCTTCCCCTCTTTTTTTTTTTGAGGGTGACAAGTCGGAATGCCATTGGATCATGATGAGGGATGGCTTGGTTAGGGCGGAGCGCCGCTATACCAAGAAAGGGTATATCTCAGCTAGGGCTGGATGCCGCTAAGCCGAAGAAAGGGTGTATCTCGGCTAGGGCGGGATGCCACTAAGCCAAGGAAAGGGTGTATCTCGACTAGGGCGGGATGCCACTAAGCCAAGGAAAGGTGTATCTCGGCTAAGGCGGGATGCCACTAAGCCAAGGAAGGGGTATATCTTGGCTAGGGCGGGATGCCACTAAGCCAAGGAAAGGTGTATCTCGGCTAAGGCGGGATGCCACTAAGCCAAGGAAAGGTGTATCTCGGCTAAGGCGGGATGCCACTAAGCCAAGGAAAGGTAGTATCTGCCCGATTACTCGGGGAATATTGGTTGTGCAGCATGATACAGCTTGAGGTGTTTACCGTTGAGCGGCGAGAACTGAATTTCCCCTCGATGGTTAACCACTACATAGGCCCCTCCTTCATAGACCCTTTGTATCACATAAGGACCTTCCCAATTAGCATTTAGCTTTCCTTTTGGGTTGGACGCCATAACTTCTTTTTTCTTGACCATGACGAGGTCACCTTTCTTGAATTCTCATCCTTTTACGAGTTTATTGAATGCAGTGGCCATGCGGGCCTGATACATTTGGATATTCTTCTGAGCTTGGAGGCACTTTCCTTCCAATTCAGCCAGTTCTTCCAACCTTCTTTCAGCATTTGTTTGTTCGCCATGGGCCAGGCCATATTGGATTGCCACTCTGAGTGACGGGACTTCCAGCTCTAGTGGAACTACTGCCTCCGAGCCGTATACCAATGAGTATGGTGAGCACCCTGTAGGTGTCTTAAAGACGGTGCGGTATGCCCACAGAGCTTCATACATCTTTTCTTCCCAGTCCTTTTTATTAGAACTGACAACCTTGGCTAGCAAGGTGCACAAAGTCTTGTTAAAAGCTTCTGCCAATCCGTTTGCCTGGGGATTGTAGGGAGTGGAGGTTCTCCATTCAATCTTATATTTCTCGACAAGTCGATAGATTTTCTGATTTCTGAAATGACTTCCATTATCAGATAATATTCGGTTGGGGATCCCGAACCGGAAGATAATATTCTGCTTGATAAATCTGGCGACCAGTTCACCAGTCACTTCTCTTAATGCTACAGCTTCCGCCCATCGGGAGAAGTAATCTGTCATGGCCAATATGTACTTATGACCGGCCGAGGAAGTCGGCAGTGGCCCGACTACATCAGTTCCCCATTGTGCAAATGGCCAGCTAGGAACTGTAGGGTGCAGAGTTGCAGGTGGCCTTCTAGGTACGGTAGCATGCTCCTGACACTTCTGGCATGACTTTGCAAATTTACAGCAGTCTTCAAACATAGTAGGCCAATAGTAGCCCAGCTTCTTGATTTCTATCTTCATCTTGGGGCCAGCCTGGTGGGCGTCTGCTGTCCCAGCGTGTATCTCTTTCATCGCTTGCCAAGCTTCCTCAGTGGACAGGCAGCGGAGTAGAATCTTTTTGCGTGCATCCGCCATTATTCAGAATAAAGTTCCATTTCTGAATTCATAGGACTCTTTGGTCCTCAGGAGCTTCATCTTTTCCTCTCTTTTCTGTGGCAGCTGTCGGTGCAGAAACCACTGTAGCAAGTGCTGTCTCCAATCAGACGCCTGTACTGCACTGATAGTGGCAACTTCTTCTTCTTCGGGGCGCCCTTCTAGCATACTGGGGACTTGCCACCGGTTCATAACAACAATGTTCAGTGTTTCATCTGGCGGGACTGCTAGCGAGCTGGCCAGCTTTGCCAGCGCATCAGCCTGGGCATTATGTCCACGGCCCACATGTTTGAGTTCAATATGATAGAACTTTGCCATGAGGCGTACAGCTTTCTGGTGATAGGGATTTAGTTCTGGCTTCCGCACTTCGAACTCCCCTTGGATTTGCTTTATTATCAACATCGAATCCCCGAATACCTGAAGCATCTGGATACCCATGTTGAGGATGATATTGAGTCCGATTATCAGAGCTTCATATTCGGCTTCATTATTGGTGCATGGCTTGTTTATAGAACAGGAAGTATGTACAACTTCCCCCTCTGGTGATTTCAATACAATACCGGCTCCAGCCCGTACCCTGGTCTTTCCATCGGAATCTGTCTCCGTTCTGGATGCTCCATCAAAGAACAGTTGCCACATAACTGGCTGAGCTTGACAGGCCTCGAGTGTCTCATCATCGGGTAATTCAGTCCCCAACATATCATTCTCCGGCACATGATGCTCCGCGAAGAAATCAGCCACGGCCTGTCCTTTTATTGCCCTCTGGGGTATATATGTGATATCGAATTCCATCAGAATTACTGCCCATTTGCCCAACCGGCCTTTCAGTACTGGCTGAGTCAATATGTATTTGAGTGGATCTGCTGCAGATATCAATCTGATTTCATGCGACAGCATATAGTGCCGGAGCTTTTTGACAGCAAAGACTAGTGCCAAGCAGGTCTTCTCTATGTAGCTGTAGCTTTCATCAGTTCTCATCAGCCTCCTACTTAGGTAGTACAGGGCTTGTTCTTTGCCTTCCACATTTATCTGTGCCAGCATTGCCCCCAGAGAACAGTGTGTGGCTGCGATATACAATATCAAGGGTCTGCCCTTAACCGGTGCCCCCAGTACTGGAGGGGTTTTAAGATATTCTTTCAGCTTTTCAAAGGCCTCCTGACATCCATCGTCCCAGAGGAACGGTACATCTTTCATCATGAGCTTGTGAAAGGGATGACATCTTCCTGACAGATTTGATATAAATCGTCGGACATAAGCTAGGTGCCCTTGCAGAGATCTCAGCTCGTGCAGATTCCTTGGTGGAGGGAGCTCCTGGATAGCTTTAATCTTGGACGGATCAATTTCAATACCCCTATGTCGGACAATAAATCCGAGGAATTTTCCACTGGACACGCCAAAGGAGCATTTCATAGGATTCATCTTGAGTTCATATTTGCGCAACCTCTGGAATACTATCCTTAGGTCTTGCAAATGGTCTTCTCTTTTGCTGGTTTTTACCACCAGATCATCAATGTAGCACTCTACCTTTTTGAAGAGCAGGTCATCAAAGATTTTTGTCATAGCTCTTTGGTAAGTAGCGCCGGCGTTCTTAAGGCCAAACAGCATTCTTTTGTAGTGGAATATTCCCTTCGGAGTGCGGAATGCAGTGTGCACTCTGTCTTCTTCAGCAATCCAGATCTGGTTGTATCCAGATGATCCATCCATGAATGATAGGGCTTCATGACCAGTAGTTGCATCGATCATCACCTCAGTGATTGGCACTGGGAAATCATCTTTCGGGCAAGCCTTATTAAGGTCCCCAAAAATCAACACATATTCTAATCTGCCCATTCTTCTTCTTTACGGGCACTATATTGGCCAGCCATGTAGTATACTGGTTTTCTTCGACAAAGCCTACCTCAATCAGCTTGTCAACTTCTTTGTTAATCTGATTTATCAATTCAGGACGCATTCTCCTGGAAGGCTGCTTTACAGGGTTAGCCTCTGGGTTTATTTCCAATCGGTGCTGTGCCACATCAGAGCTCAGTCCTGGCATTTCATCATATGTCCATGCAAAACAGTCTCAGAATTCTTTCAAGAACTGTATATATTGTTCCCTGACATCTGGCTCCAGCAGTGCGCTGAGGAATGTCGGCCTTGGTTCATCTGCGGATCCCAAATTTATTTCTATCAACTCATCGACGGTGGCTTGGCCCCCGTCTTCAACTTCGGGCGGGGCTTCTTGCAAATCAATAAAGCCTCCCGGGATGCAATCTTCTTCAGTTTCATGCTCCTCTGTTTCATCATACTGGTCATTAGCGGAGGCTGGTGCATCATATAGGGCCAATATTACTGGATTCTGTTCAGTTTGTCCCGAGGACGAGGCTAGTTCAGCAGGAAATTCAGAAGTGGACTCTTCTGTTCTTAGAGGCTCTTCTGATGTGGGCTCTCTTGACAAGTCATCATTTTGCAGAGCCCAGAACTCTTCTAGAATTCGTCCGAACTCTAAACACTCCTGCAGCTCTCTAGCTATTTGATCTTCATCCGGGGTTCCCGTATCAAATTTTACTTCAGCCTGGAACAGATCCTCTTTGGAAGACAGGTCCTCCCAGTACCAAGCTTTCTTTGCCTCATCAGATGTCTCTGTTTCTGGCAGACTGTCTGGGGCTTCATTGTTCATTATGGATTGATAAATGATTTCTTCATCTTCCGAGGGGTATTTGTCATATCCCGCCTCGGGAGGGTCTTCATGCTGGTAGGAGACAAATATGACGTCTACCTCAGCCTCATAGTATTCTTGGAGGGTATAACCCAATCCTGGGTGTTGAGTGATCTTCCTCAGTTCTTTACTATCTCGAGGCGGATCCCACAGCTCCTTGAATGCCTTCTTCTGGGCAGCGGGCTGCATTGATGGCATTTGCATTTTGAAGAACATTTGTGAAACCCGTTGGGTAGTATAATCCAAGCCTGTAATCGGTACCATCCGATCTGCAGCTTCTTCAGGGGCCATACAGTCTTGATCATCTTCCTCGACTGGCTCCCCGGTGTAGAATATAATAGGAGGCTCGCAGAAGCGAGGGATTTCCATAGTCTTCAGTGGTAGCACCGTTTGGTACTCAAGGCTGACGACGGGTTTAAACAAACCCTGCGGCACCTCCACCTGAGTGTACTTTTGTTTCATTTCTTCATCAGCATTATCCGGGTGGACTCTAGGAGGAGTAACCTGAGCAAAGTCACCGGCATAAGAGATGTGAGATACATTATGCTTTTTAACATAGCCCTTTGGTGGCGGTGGAGACCAATTCCTTGCCTCTGTTGCGGGCTTTTTCTGGCTGATCACAGCCTTTTCCCTTTCGCACTTTTGTGACACCTCGGTATAGTAGGATGCATCGAGCATATGGCACTCGAACACTTCGAAAGGATGCAGATCTGCAAACACCCTCTTTTCTTTTCCTTCATGGCAGTATTTGATGCACTGATGTAGCGTGGATGGTACTATTTGATATTCATGCAGCCACGACCTCCCCAGCAGGGCTTTATATGTGGTATTGGAGTCGATCACATAGAATCGTACCACTGTAGTGAGGTCTCCCAATGTGAGGTTGAAATCAGCTACCCCAAGAGGTGTCTCACACTTTTGGTTGAATCCTACAATCTTCATGTCTCTAACCTTGGTGAGCTGTAGATCAAAGTAATATTTCTGATAGATGCGGTATGGGAGAATGGTCACAGCAGCCCCGGGATCTATCAGTATTCTGCTTATCGGCTGACAGTTCAGGGAACCCCTCATATATAGCGGTCTATTATGGCCGGAATTTGGGATTAGCATGTCATCCTCTGTGAATGTGACTGACGGACCAGAATTCACTTCTGTCAAGAGTGCTTCATACTGTGCCGGCGATTGCAAGGCATCAATAATGGCTTGGCGAGCCTCTTCACTCAGAGAGAGGATTTCCCAGATAGAAAACCTGGTAGGGAGCTTCTTCAGCATTTTCATGATCCGGCTGCCCACCCGGACATTAGACAGTCTCATCTCCTCCACCCAACGGGGTCTTGGAGGTTCATGTGGTGCTTGTGGCCTTTGCTGCCTGGCGCCGGTTTCATCCTCTTGATCGGTTCCCCGGGAGGCTTCTTCTGTAGTAACGACCCCTGTTTCTGCTAGAGGGTTACTTCCTTTATTTTCTTCATGCTGCTTCTGCTTCCTAACTGCAGTCTGCTGCCATTTATTGTTCTCAGCTGAAGCAGTGTGAGCCAATTGCTCATTTTCCAAACTGGACAAGAATTCCAGGAATGAAGGAGCCTCTTCTTTTTCTTGGTACAAGCTGGCAGGGGGAGGAACCTGGACACCTCGTACCTCTGGCTCGGGGATCTGATAGGGTTGCTCCCCTCTGAATATAATATTATGATTGGCTGGTGGCGGGCGCCCCCATCTTTTCCCAGAACGTGTTGCATGGGCTGAGGTAGAGGCCTCAGCATGGTTGGCTTCTAGCGGGGCATTTGATGCTTCATCCTCATCATTCTCCCCGGGCAAGGAAAAGAGTACCGACAGGGTGTTGCATTGTACTGTCGTGACTTTCTTTCCCCTTTTGGACTTGGGCCGTCTCTTCTTCTTCTGGGAATTCGGCTTTGCTGGCTCCTGCCCCCAGAAGGGCTCATTTTCAGCTTTTTCTTGTTCTGCCTCTGGTTGCTCTTTCATTTTCAATTCTTCGAGCTGCTCCCAGAGTATACAGTCTTTTATCAGCAGGTTTTTGGGCTTTTTCTGCTCATATTCATCGAGCTCATTGATATACTGCTGTAGACGCCTGGCTGCAGGACTTACTTCTTTATATGCAGGTAGGGGAGTTTGTCTCCTCCGGTTGTGAGTAGGGATCCGGATGACTGGCCCGGTCTCAGCTGTATGCCATACTGGCTTTACTGGAGGCGGCTCAGGCCTTGGGGTGACTCCCCGGATAGTTGCCCCACTGGTGCTGACTGCAAGAGTCTGTTTTCTGTTCTTTATGGGCTTCATCTGCCATCCTTCCTGATCTTTCAGTGGGGTGAGGAGGCAAGCTTCATAAGTATGCCTGGTACATTCTTCAACGGCTTCTTCAGGCAGCTGCTGATAGACTGAAATCATATTGGCGGCCATCCTCCAGGGCGGAGGCTCATGCGGATGAGGTGGCTTCACCTGGTAATCACCCAACTGTAGCTCGCCCTTTTTGACCATTCCTTCCATGATATCCTTGAAGACGTAACAGTCTTCAATTGCGTGCCCCAGCGCACGGTGAAATGGACAGAACAGTGGATCATCTCTTTTCGTTGCATCCGCAGGTCTCTTCGGTTCGGGCAATGTTACCTTGTTGAACTTATATGCCCAGTTAAATAGTGCTGATGTCTTATCTTTGGGAAAAGAGTAAGCTCTTCTCATTCTGTCTCTCAGAGAGACCTTATCTTTTCTTTCCGTTGCACCCTCAGGCGGGGGAGCTTCATCCGCCTCCTTTTTCCCTTTCTATTGCTCGAAGGTTCTAAAATCGACGGCGTTAGCCTCAGTATGTGATGGCCGTCGGTCATTGGTTTTACCCTTCGGCATAGTGGGAGCATTGGCGGTCGGATGCCTGGACAAGAACGTCTTGACTTCCGCCACTATATTGTTCAGCCGGTCAAATGTTCTGACATCTGCACCGATCATCTTTTCTAGCACCTCTCTCTTGAGGCTCTGTTTACATATCTGCACTGCATCTTCCTGATGGGGAGGTCTTCGGCATCTCATGGCTAAATTTCTCCACCTTTTGATGTAGTCCAGTGCTGTTTCATCTTGCCTTTGCTTGGTTGCATATAGCTCCGCTATTGTAATTTCTCTTTCAGTGACATGAAATCTATCGCGGAATTTTCTTTGCATATCAGGCCAATCAACCACTGATCCAGCGGGCAGGCTTGAATACCATTCAAAGGCTATCCCAGTGAGGGACGAGCCAAAGAACTTAAGCAGATAGGCTTCATCAGCTGCCAGGTCGCCCATAATTGTGGTATAGTAAGCAATGTGCTCCCTGGGAGAGCCCTGGCCGTTGAATTTCTCAAATTTCGGCGACTTACTGACGCCTGGGGGTAGTCTTTTAGCGGCATACTGGGGAGGATACGGTACTTTGTACACGTCATAGGTACTTACACCATCACCGGTCTTCTCAGACAGCTTCATCTCCACAATTCTTTCAATCATCAGCTTGTGGGCTAGGGCTGGATCTATCTCTTTTGGGAAGAAGTGAGCTTGTTGCTGGCTGTAAGGAGTCGTCATCACAGTGGCGCGCAAGGTGGGTGCGGCGGGCTGCGTCTGAGATGTAGAGGGCTGAGCTGCTGCTTGCTGGAAGACAGGCTGGCTCGGAGCTTTACCCTTATTAGCTGGAAGAGGATTAGTTGGGACAGCCATTTCTGCTGAGCTGGAAGTCTGCCCCACAGGTTCGGCTTGCTTGGAGATCGGTGTGGCTTCATGCCTCTCATTTAGCTGTCTTCTGAGAGCACTGATCTCCTGTTGATACCTTCTAAACATCATCTGGATCATGGGATCCAGAGTCGATGGGATTTGTATATCTTCTGAAGTCCCTTCAGCATCATCAACGAAGGGATTGTCTCCTTCCTCTGTTGTCACCACATTGACTGTCATGGTGGTGATCTTGCAGATTTCATCATCATTCTTCATCTTGTCTTTTGCAGCCTGACCTCTTCTTGTGACGGGGCCTGGTCTGGTAGCCAGCCTGAGCAGTTCATCTGGCTGAGTTGGTAGCATATTCTGCCCCCTGGCGATTCCAGCCATGTTACAGGCGAAGATTTGCATCCTCCCCTTCTGCCTGCAAACTTTTCTTTTTGCCTGGTCAGGGTATTTGAGTCGGTCGAAGACCGATACTCTTTCTTCAGCCTCTTCCCTATACAGGTCTTCCTCATCATACCCGGCCTTGCGACCTCCTTCATAATCATTTGAATCGGAGGAGGAGACTCCGAGCATCACTTCTTGAAGGGCTTCTCCTTCTTCTTCATCCACGGTGCCCAGAGCACGGGATAATCTTTGCTGACCGAGGGCAGAGTTCCCCAGGTAATGGAAGTAGTCTTGGACCACTTATTTCATCTCCTCTGGATCGTGCCTTCGCGGCTCTGGTCGGAGTATCAATCTTTCCTGGCTTTTCTACTGATGAGCCAGTCTTGTCATCTGAGCATTCAAATGCTCGGCTTTGGAATATCTGAATATATCAGCCTGTCTGGCACAGGCTCTTGGTCTTCTTGGAATGGCAACCGTGACTGGTTCGCTCATTTTCATATCGCCGTCTTGGCAGCAGTTGGCAGTGTCATCATAGTTCTTCCTTTGCCATCTTTTGCCTTTGGCCCTGGGATGGGTGACAGTAAGGTCTTCATTCTTTTGATATCGTTTGCCCCTCATCACGGGGCGAGTAGTAATCAGATTTCTTCCTTCATAATTCTTTTCATCTCTCCTCCCCAGAGCTTTGGGGTAAGCAGCAATAGCATCTCTTTTGTAGTTTCTTTCTTCCCTTCTGCTTCCTGCCCAGAAGCAGGCAACAGCATCCTCAGTAGCCTTCTTCTCATATCGAGCTGGGGCCCAGTTCTGAATCTTCTTTGGTCGCCAGACCTGTTTATATTTTGCTGGCTTGGGCGCCAGCGGCTTCCTTTCATCAGCTTCCCAGTTGGCCCTCCTAGCGGCCAGGACGCGGAACCTGTTGTCGGTCTGGACAGTCGGGACAATCCTGTCCGGCCGGACTTCTCTGGGGCGACCGTTGAGGTTCACCCTAACATCTCCCATCATCATTGTCTTCCCAGAATTGGAAAGACGACGCTCAGCAGCAGCATACCGGCTTCTCCGGTTATTTCTCTTTCCCCTCTGGGCAGCAGCGGGAACCACGTCCCTCCTTTGAACTTGGTGGACATAACAGGCGACGGCCGTCGAGGTCATCTTTTCCGGTAAGTCAGCCTTCTCACCAGCAGTCTTCATCGGGGCACTTGCAATAGTGCCTCGCTGGTTGTTATCGACTTGCAGGAGGTCGGTGAAGACGAGGCCCAGACAGTTGGGCAGCCCAACAGCAGGGGGCATTGCTCCGAATGACAGGGGTACCGCCAGGTAACCCTCTCGCACATGCATATCGATCGGCTGTTGACCGAAGTGTACAGACATAAGTCCAGTAGTCATCTTCCTGAAAATAAGGAAAGGGCATAGGGTCAGAAATTTGAGGGGGGCCCGCTGGGCCTCCTATTTTGGCGTAGAGATGAAGGGAGACTCTGTCCCACCGGGCGTGCCAGCTTCTGGAACGTGGATCTTTATCTTTTTTCGTGATATTATTTATTTATATTTTTTTATTTGGGATTTTTGATTTTTATTGGCGTGCCAGTCACCGGGGTGACAATTTTATTGTGCGCTCGATCTGACTTGGTCAGTCGATTGTGAAGTCCGAGTCGGGACCAGAAGTCCGTCATACCATAAAGGCTATGACGTTAATTACGCCCTTCCAAGGAAGGACAACCCTTGATTAAACGCCAAAATAGGAGGAAAGCAGCGGTGAAGATGAGGCTCAAAAGAGACGAGGTTGATTTATTTGCAGAATGCTAAATGGACTAGTCAAAGCAGGGGGGGTATTAAGTACGGGATGAATCTGACGGCATATCCCCGCCATCTTGGACTATGCCAAGTGGGAATACGAAACCACCCATGCAGCGGCAGGGTAGGATCCGTAAAAGATCGGGTACGATAAACCCGGAGTCCGAATAGGGACCTGCGCGACATGACACGTTCCATGTGGGTGCGGCGTCGCATCTATATCCCCCTTCGAGGGACCGTCGGAGAGCATGCAAAGACATAACTCCGTGGGCCGGCGGGGCTGGCAGAGAACATCACATTTACCCGGTAGGATATGTATGAATTTTGGCAGCATGTCCCCTCAACTTGGATTATGCCAAGAGAGAATAGGTCATCATCCACGGGAGGCCGGGATGACGACCAGATAAGAAGGGCACCGGGCCCGGGGATGTTACTTGCCTCTATCTCATTGGTTAATATTCCTTTGGAACCCATTAGAACGCATATAATAACATGGCTCTTTAAGTTCGTGAGGTAGCAGTGAAATCCGGATCGGGAACGAGAGCTGTAGGGGAAGTCTTCCCCATTGCTGTATCTCCTCGGGGCACATATGATGGTCTCCGAACATCCCCTAGACAGGTGTATAAAGAGACTAAAGGATTGAAGGATGACAGTGCAGAGGAGGGCCTCGGACTATGTTTCATTGGCCGAAGAAGGAGGGTCTCGGCGTGGGTTTCTATTGGCCGAAGGGGGTGCTCTCGGCATGGGTTTAGTAGGCCAAAAGGGGGTGCTCTCGGCGTGGGTTTCTTGTCCAAACAAGGGGGTCTCGGCATGGCTTAAATGGCAAAAGAAAAAGGGGGAGGCTCCCGACGTGAAGCTTCTCGGCGCGCTCCTCGCCGCGCCGGGAAGCTGGCGCCGGGAGGCCACAGGCCGGGAAGGCTATGAAGGAACAGGGGTTTCACCGGGGGGTTTTGTCGTCTTGCTGAAGGGGAAGGAAGAGGGAGGCCTCTCGGCAGCGTAGTTCTCGGCGTGGAAATTAGCACGCCGGGAAGGTGAAAGGGTTGGGGGTTTTAGGGCTTGATTACGGTACTCTGTTCGGGAATTTTCTGAGTTTTCTGGCTCGGATCGAGACCGAATGTGGAGTGCAGGAGGGGGTTTCGTGGATAGCTCTGTTTGAAGGGTGCCAAGGGAATTGGAAGGCCGAATCAATAGGGGAAAAAGAGACCATCGTCTATACCCTGGGAAGGGTTTCATCTGTTTGTTGCAGGCCGTCTGGGGGATCAAGAGATGACTGTCTCTGATCCCCTAGACGAGCCCAACTGCATCGAAAAACCGGCGACGGAGGAACTCTTAACGCCTAAACTCCAGACCCTAATCATTCAAGGGTTAGAATGAAGGGTCGAGAGACTGGGGTCATCGCTTGTTAGAATCTCGCGGGATGGCATTAACCTGCAGAGCAGACACATCTTTGTACAGCCAGCAGTTCAGGGAACCAAGAGATTGATGTCTCTGGTTCCTGAACAGCACAAGGGCTCGAGAGAAAACTCGGACTATATGCGGAGGATCTGCCATTGAGATAGGAGGGGAGAAGAAAGTAGAACCCAATAACCCATTAGATAGGGGTAGGGGTCCCATCTTCATCCCTCCTCGAAGAACAGATTCATTCAATCGGCTCTGAAACTCGAAGAGTCTAGGCTACTGGACTTTTCAGCCGAGAACTATATACATGGAGAGAGTGGCGGAGAGCAGATATCTCAATCAATCAGTGCCCGAATGGGCCATGTTGATATTTCATTGCATTGTATCGAAGACTTACACAGCTCGTAAAAGAGAAATGCAAAGCAGAGAGGGGGGAAATCAAGACCGGGACTCTCCGGCTACATTTTATAAATCGAGAAAAGACTCGCTAGATTACATCGAAGAAAAGAAAAGAAAGTATGGGGGAGGGCGGAGCATTGACTCCTCTCCCTCCCCGGAGCAGCCCACCTGGAGCCTCTTCTTCCTGCTTACTTCTTCTGGCTATCCTTTCGATCTCTCTCGATCTCTCTTTTTTTCTTCGAGGCCCTTCTATTTCTTCGGGTGCTTCTCTCCTCTGCCTCCCTGACCCCCCTTCTTATCATCTCCTTTCTTTCTTCGAAGAAGTGGGTTTATATAGACCCAGGTTCTTCTTGCATGTCGGCAGATGGTAATCGGCGCGCCCCCTTCGTTCGCAATAGCTCCCGGCGCGCCGAGTGGCGTCCTGTTGAGGTTCTCAGCGCCACATTCGGAAGCCCATTTGACCGGCCCATTTAGGACTATTAAGCTTCGTACGTGCCTTGGCCTCTCTTAATCCTTTAAATTGATATTCCTCAGAACCAGAGAAGGCCCTGTATTGGTGACATAGCTTCCATTGATATCATTGATATGTTTTCATCAGTCCGTAGACAGGGGTTTCATCAGTATTGCCATCTGAATGATGACAAAACCGGGTATCATTTTATCGATATCGTTACCTGAATGGTGACGAGATCGGACATCACCCTTAGTCTGGGAAGACCTCAGCCGGGCGTATAGTCTGTGGAGACAATTCTTCTTCATTGATCTGACTTGGCAAAAGCCTTTACAATCTTCATCTGCCGGTACCGGCTTCATCTTTATCTCATATCACATCTGTCAATAAGCCGACATCTGACTTACCCTGACATGTCATCTATGGATTCTTGGATGAGGCAGTAGTACAGCTCTCATTAAAGTGTGCTAAGAGGTCCCATCAGTCGAGTGACTGCTGCTTTATCAGTATGGCCGTCTGAATGATATCGGCACCGGGCATCAGCTTGGCCGACAAAGACTTCAGCCGGGTAAATGGTTGACGGGCTTCATTATTGGTCTTTGTTGGTCTGATCCTCTTTTCAATTGTGCTTTCACCCTTGTTCATTTTCAAGGTGTCAACAGCACACGACCGAGACAGTTCTCACATAGGTGGGGTTAGTGTCTGGGCCGGCTGTCGCCGAGAACATTGGGGGCAGATCGTCTAGTGCCGAAGAGGCCTTGTCTGCCGAGCTTGGAGATGGGCCCAAGGCCTGATGTAATGGCTCTTTTCTTTTTTTCTTTCTTTTTCATATGTAGCCGAGTGAGGCTCTTTTGGAAACTCTAATAGCGGCAGTATTAAATGCTGAATTGACTGTTTCTTACCGCTTTTGGTGTGATTTGATTGCCGTATCCGTAGTCGTTTGAAGAAGGCGCCGATTTTCTTCAGATTTTACACGCGCCAATCTGTCAAATATCTGACATGGCGTTGGTACCTTTCCATTTTTCCATACCACCCTTAATGACTTGCCGCTTCGCGTGTCCCCCTGGGGGAATATCGGGAAATGAGGTAACCAACTCAGGGAAAGCCTTGGTAGCGTGTTTTGGGGAGAGTCATTTAAAGCGATCAGCTTCCCCTTCGGCCTATAAAAAGGTCTGAGGGGCGTCTCCTTTTTCTTTCATCGCTTAAGGCCGTTCCTGGCGGTTTTTCCTTTCCATGAAGCGTTGTGTTGTTAGTCTTGGCGGGGCATGGAAGGCATTTCAGAAGATGATGATGCAGATGGCAGTAGGAGGGAAGCTCTTGTTATTTCACTCTGAAAGAGGGTTCGTCAGTCGGCGGTCGATCAGGGGGAAGGTTCATGCCGGAGCATGTCATCTTCCTATCCCTGTCCTGTCGGTGCTCTTCTGAGGGAGAATGGAGCTCGTCCAGCTTCATTCTTTCACTATCGCCCCCGCCCCTCCTTCCACCGTCGATCCCGTTGCCTAGGGAGGGAGCACTCTCAAGATTCCTCGCCTTTCGGGTCGACCTCTTTTTTTTTGTTGTCCTTCCAAACCCTTTGGTGCCTTTCCTCCGAGCTTTCTCAAACCAACGAAGCCGGCGATCCCTTATCCAAGCCAGTTTCTACACGAGGCAGAGTCAGTGGCTGGACGTGGGAGCGCCTATTGGGTCGGCTGAGCATTCTACTCGTGTTATAGTACCAGGGGATGTAATTTTTTGTACATGTATACTATACCGGCTATGGCCTTCTTGATGTACATCAAAGTTTAATAAGAAGAGAAGAATGGTGATTATTCTATTTCGCTTACATATGTATGCTTGCCAAGTGTTCAAAAGTAGAACTTGCGAAGATTTGTCGCGTTCCACGTCCGAGGGACGGGTGTTCCGTCCATGGTGGACAATCGGTATGCTCCTTTCCCGAGCTTCTCGACCACTCGGTAGGGACCTACCCAGGTAGGGGCTAGCTTCCCCGCCGCCTCTAGTGGTCGATATGCTTCGGCCTTCCTCATGACGAAGTCTCCTGGCTGGAAGGGTCTGTCTCGGACTCTGCTGTTGTAGTATCGAGTGATGTGACGTTGATATTCCGTCGTTCAGATCCTTGCATTCTCTCAGATTTCGTCCGCTAAGTCGAGGTTCTCTCGCAATTTCTACTCGTTTACCTCAGGCTCGAAGTGGACAACTCGGAGAGAGGGATTGCTGACCTCTAACGAAATTACGGCTTCCGTGCCATACACCAGCTGAAAATGTGTTTCACCAGTAGCCGTTCTTGGAGTAGTTCTGATGTGGGACAGACACGCAACCTGGGACTCTAGCTCGCGATCGTCCCTAAGCGAGGGAAGACATGGGATCGGGCGCGGTTGAGAAACTAGCCGTGAGTCTCGGGTATCGGCCTTTCCGCGTGAACTCGGGTTGAGTCACGGGACGGTACACTCACTCTCCCAGCGGTGATAACAATATATATATAGCTAGGAGCCTACACTCGCAGCGACATTCAAAGATATACGAGATAAGCAAAATGTGATAAAGAGTGGGGGCGAGTTTACCTCCACGCTCCGGACGTGGGGAAGACGATCCCGGCCGTTACGGTAACTCCCGGTAACAACAGTAAAAAGTGAATTACAACCATGAATTATATTACCCACTCCACGAGGGAGGTAAAGGACTACAAGTGGGGCCCGGGAGGACCGACCCTGGGTTGACGGGCATCAATCTGGAGGTGCATTCGGCACGAACTCGGCCTGCTGGTCCGACTCGGTCCTGCGCCGACTCGGTACTGCGCCGACTCGGTTCTGACTCGCTGGACAACAAGGTGCGGTTTCCAAAGAAACATCACCTTCCTGAGGTCTTCTGAAGGCGCCGCTTGGCTGGGACGATGGCGGGATGTCCCTGATCGACTCCCTGAAGTGGCGGTCCCAGAAGTTGACTTTTGATATTTTTGCACGAATTAATTCCGGACTTATTTATCTGATCTACATAGAGAACAGGTTTGCATGTCTCGGCGGCAAGAATTATGGTGCTCAGATCCGGAGGCCGATCGAGGCGTGGCTAGTACCGTTGGAAAGAGCACTCACAGAACTATAACATATATTTTTTTCCGTCGATCCAGAGGAGGGATTAGGAATGAAAAACTCTGCAAACTACGGGTTTTCCTGTGGATCAGGTTACTAACACTCAGGACAGCAAGAGATCTGCCTGAAACTGACCTTTGACCGAAGGGGAAATGATTTTTCTAGACTCTACAAAAATTATGGTGGAAGGGGGTATATGTGAGAAACACTGAGGAATTTTTGTGGATATTTTAGAAATTTATAAGGGGGTGGGAAAAATACCAGAGGGTGACACTGTCCCGCAGATCTGTAAAAGGGCAGATTATTGAGAGGATAAACAAAAATATGAGAAAAATATCAAAATAAGACCAAATGGCACGAAATGTGAACTGTAGATTAGGGGAGATATGTAGAACAAACCCTCAAAGTTTGGGCTCGATCAGACAACAAGAACAAAAGATAAAATTTTGCGGAAGAGGTTCTGTCCTGATGGAGACAGAATTCCGGCGATGATGACGGTGGCGCGACGGCGGTGCGATGGCGGCGGCGGCAGAAAGAGAACTTAGAGCATGAGAGGGGGAGGTAGAAAGGGTCTCACACCCAAGATTTAGCAGAAATCCAACAGCAAGAGGGGGAGGGAGAGAGGAGGAGGGCACACCCTTCTTTGGCTCTAACCAAATTTCACAATTTTTTTCTTCATTAATATCTCTAATGACACTATACATAGGCTTATATAGAGAATGGCAAAGGGTGGGGGGATGGGAAATTCATGGGAGAGAGGGGATTTCTTTCCCCATGTGGTCAAATGACCAAATTAAATAAAAATACAACATGGGATAAACTATATTATAAGGGGGAAGCATCTTGGTCTTTGCTTGGTCCAATTTTGAATTTTCTTCCACCTTGTCCCCTTGAATGGTCAATCATCTAGAAGCCCACCTTGGACCTTTGACCAGCCCCACATGGGACCTGTTGACACCTTGAAACTGAACAAGGGTGGAAGCAGATCATACCCATAGTAAAAGACCAATGATGAAGCTCGTCAACCATTTACCCGGCTGAAGCCTTCGTCGGCCGAGCTGATGTCCGGTGTCGATGTCACTCAGATGGCAGCACTAACAAAGCAGTAGTCGCTTGACTAATGAGACTTCCTAGCACACTTTAATAGGAACTGTGTTGCTGCCTCATCCAAGAATCCACAGATGACATGTCAGGGTAAGTCAGACATCGGCTTATTAACAGATGTGATGTAAGATAAAGATGAAGCCGGTACCGACAGATGAAGATTGTAAAGGCTTTTGCAAAGTCAGAACATAAGAAGAATCGTCTCCACGGATTATACACCCGGCTGAAGTCTTCCCAGACTAAAGCTGATGTCTGATCTCGTCACCATTCAGGTGCCGATATCGATAAAATGATGCCCGGTTTTGTCTTCATTCAGATGGCAATACTGATGAAACCCCCGTCTGCGGACCGATGAAAACCCTACTAATGATCTCAATACAAACTATATCACCAACGGGGGACCCTCTTGGGTACTGATGTACGTGAGGGGCCTATGAAAGGCCTGGTCAAAGAGACCTAAATGGGCCTGTAATAGTGGCACCGGGAGCCACCTTGTCAAAGCCCAATGGCTGCACCAAGAGGCTGGGGCCTGCGCGCCGGGAAGCCCTCAGCTGAGGCGCGCCGTGAGGTGCCTGACGAGAAGGCAAAAAAGGGACGGCTATAAAGCCCCTTCCCTTCGAAGAACTCAAAAAAAGGGTCGGGGGACGGAGGAGGAACAGTAGAAACGAAAACCAGATAGAAAAAAGCCAGAAGAGAGACCGAGAGGGAAAGAAAGAAGAAGCTGCGAGAAGAAGAAGAAATGGAGATTCAGGTGGGTAGCCGGGGAGGGAGAGGAGTCAATGCTCCGCCCTCCCCCATGCTTTCCTTTTTTTTCTTTCTTTCTTTTGATGTAATCTAGCGAGGCTTTCTCGATGTATCAATGTAGCAGGGGGATCCCGGTCTTGATTTCCATCTCTCTGTCTTTCATTTACCTTCTACGATCTGTATAGGTTTGGGATGATGCAATGAAATGAAGGATCAACATGGCTCGTTTGAGCATTCGATTGATTGGAATGTTTGCTGTCTTTCTCCCCTTCTTGCATCGGTTGTTCTTCTGAATATCGGTTTGCCCAGATGCTACAGCTTTCCGATTCATGTTTCGACCGCCCCCTCCTTAGCCTGTTCTCTGGTGAAGGATGAAGACGGAACCTCAACCCTCATTCAATGGGTTATTGGGCTCTGTCCCCCCCTCTTCCTTCCCCTCGGATCATGATTTTCCTGGATATTATAGATGTCTGTCGAGCTCCCATCTCGTTCAGGGTCAGAGACATCAATCTCTTGACCGTCTGAGCAGCAGGTGAGTAGAGGAAATGCCATACGTCCCACGAGGATTCAATAATGGATGATCTACCCTTCGACTGATGCTAACCCCCATGTAATCCCCTCCTGCAGCCCAGATCTTGCCTCAATCCGAGCCAGAAATCCTAGAAATCTCCTGAGCAGAGTATCGCAACTAAGCCATAAACCCTTTAGCCCCTTCCCGGCGTGGTCATTTCCCCGTTGAGAACTACTCCACTGAGAGATCCCCCTTGCTCTAGCCCCTTCAGCAAGCCAGACAAAGCCTCTTGCGATACAGCCTTCCCGGCCTGGGGGCCTCCCGGCGCTGGGTTCCCGGCGCGGTCATTACCGCGCCGAGAACCCCTGCGCCGAGAGCTCCCCCCTTTTTGGCCAATGAAACCTACGCCGGGAACTACGCTTCCTGCCATCCTTTCTTTACGCTGTGAATCCTCCATTCCTTGAACCCCGGATGAAAGCCTTCCTGCTACAGGCCAAGGAACCACACAGATGCCCTTTGAAGTCCGATCAACCAAGCTTTGCATCCTGTCGAAGGATACCCCAGATCATCATATGTACCTAAGGGATAAACATCATTGGGGATAACTCCCCTACATAACCTTCCGAGCCAGAGAAACTCTGCCACTGCATAAGTTTCAATGGCCTCAAAGGGATATTAAGTTGGTGCTGTGATCACATACACGGGCTAGGGGTCCCATACCCCCCTTATTCTGGCTTTCATCCCGGCACTCCGTGGGTGATCGTCTATCACTCCCTGGCATACGCTAGGTACGGGGGAGGTGCTGCTGAAATCCTCCCAGGCCGATGAAAGATAATACTGAAGCTGTCCTCTGGACTCTGCATTGTAATGGTGAAAAGGACCTCTGTGTGGGGCTCTTCCCCTCCAATCCCTCTCAGCTCTCGGCCTCCTTTGAAGCATATACAACTAAAACCAGTTGAACCCCATCTCTAGTCCCCAGAGCCAATTTACTTTGATATAATTCCCAGAAAACTCTCAAAATCCTAAAAACAGGGTACCGTAAAATCCTAAACTCCTCACGGCGCCCAAACACCCGCCTTCTCGACACCTACCTCTCGACGCCACCAGCTCCCGGCGCGGCCTTCAGCGCGCCGGGAACCCCCAGGCCGAGAGCTCATCTTCCCCCTTTAGCCTACGCCGAGAACCCCCCCTTGGAGAGTCTCCGTCGCGCCGGGTAGTCGGCGCCGGGAGCTTCCTGGATTCTTCCCTTCGGCTACGCCGAGAACCTCCACCTTCTTGCCACTCACGCTGGGAGCCTTAGCCTCCTCTCTGTGGTCATGCCGAGAGCCTAAGTTGCCACTCTGTGAGCCCAAATGCCCAGAGCTAACCCACACAGAGATATTCGTGGATCACTAGATGTGTCCCGAGGATAAAGTTAAAAGGAGGTAGACTCCCTTATGTTCCATCGATTCGTGTCGAAGTCACAACGACGCGCCTCCCTCTTAGCTCCGGTGAGCCATGCCAATGCATGAGTGCCACCAGCTCCTGTGAGGGAAGAATGAAACATTGCCCTAGGGCATACATGTGTAACGTGGAGAGGCCCGACCTCTCTCTTCCTTTCGGCTTTCACCTCGGCACTCCGTGGGTGATAGCCTATTTCCCTCTGGGTATGATCCAGACTATGGGGAAGTGCCGCCGAAATATTAACCGATGTTTTAAACCTCCGTCATGATCGCGGCTCATCCTGTCCGCGATTGATATCCTCTGTTTCACATTTCCCCTGAGTCTGATTGTTTTTGAACCGCCGATTCAGCGAGATAGTTTGTTTCTGTGGTTAATGTTATTCTCTTACTCGCCTTCCGGGCCTGGTACGAAGTTCAAAGTTATGTATATGAATATCTGTTTGCCTTATGAGGCCTCCTATTTTGGCGTTTAATCAAGGGTTGTCCTTCCTTGGAAGGATGTAATTAACGTCATAGCCTTTATGGTATGACGGACTTCTGGTCCCGACTCGGACCTCACAATCGACTGACCAAGTCAGATCGAGCGCACAATGAAATTGTCACACACGTGACTGGCACGCCTAATAAACAAAACAAATAAATAAGTCAAATAAAAATAAATAGAAATCAATTAAAATAAATCAGATAGACCCATCCCCTCAAGCTGGCACACCCGGTGGGACCTAGTCTCCCTTCATCTCTACACCAAAATAAGAGGCCCAGCGGGCCCCCCTCAAATTTCTGATCCTGTGCGCTTTCCTTATTTTCAGGAAGATGACTACTGGACTTATGTCTATACGCTTCGGCCAACAACCGATCGATATGCATGTGCGAGAGGGTTACCTGGCGGTACCCCTGTCATTCGGATCAATGCCCCCTGCTGTCGGGCTGCCCAACTATCTGGGCCTCGTCTTCACCGACCTTCTGCAGGTCAACAACGACGAGCAAGGCACCGCTGCAGGTGCCCCTATGAAGACTGCTGATAACAAGGGTAGCTTACCAGAGAAGACGACCTCGACAGTCGTCGCCTGCTATGTTCACCATGTTCAAAGGAGGGACGTGGTCCCTGCTACTGCCCAAATGAAGAAAAGAACTAACCAGAGGAGCCGGTATACTGCTGCCGACCGTCGTCTCTCAAACTCTGGGAGGACGATGATGATGGGTGACGTTAGGGTGAACCTCAACGGTCGCCCGAGAGAAGTCCGGCCGGACAGGATTGTCCCGACCGTCCAGATCGACAACAAGTTCCAAGTTTTGGCCACCAGGAGGGCCAACTGGGAAACTGATGAGAGGAAGCCGCTGGCACCCAAGCCAGCAAGATATAAACAGGTCTGGCGACCAAAGAAGATTCAGAGCTGTGCCCCAACTCGAGATGAGGGGAAAGCTACCAAGGATGCTGTTGCCCTCTTCAGGGCAGGAAGCAAAAGAAAAGAAGGAAAAGACATAAGAGATGATGCTGCTGTTTACCCCAGGGCTTGGGGTAAGAAATATGAGAAAGAAAATAAGGAAAGAAATCTGACCACTGTTCGCCCCAGGATGAGGGGCAAAAAATATGAGCAGAAACAAGACCTCTCGGCCCCCCATCCCAGGGCTGGGGGTAGAAGATGGCAAAGGAAGTACTATGAGGCTGCTGCCAACTGCTGCCAGGATGGCGACAGAAGATTTGAGAAAGAAGAAAAGATGAGAACAAGCGAACCAGTCGCTGCTGCCATTCCAAGAAGAGCAAGAGCCTGTGCCAGACAGGCTGATATATTTAGATATTCCAAAGCCGAGCATCTGAATGCTCAGGTGGCAAGACTGGCTCATCAGCCAAGAGGCCAGGAAAGACTGATGCTCCAACCAGAGTCACAAAGGCACAACCCAGAGGAGATGAAACAAGTAGTCCAAGACTACTTCCACTACCTGGGGAACTCTGCCCTCGGTCAGCAAAGATTATCCCGTGCCCTGGGCACCGTAGATAAAGAAGAGGAAGAAACCCTTCAAGAAGTGATGCTCGAAGTCTCCTCCTCCGATTCCAATGATCATGGGGAAGGCCGCGGGGCCAGATATGGGAAAGAAGACCTGTGTGGGGAAGAACCTGAAGAAAGAATATCGGTCTTTGACCGACTCAAATATCCCGACCAGGTAAAAAGAAAAGTCTACAGGCAGAAGGGAAAGATGCAGATCTTCACCTGTAACATGGCTGGACTTGTCAGGGGGCAAGACATGCTACCAACTCAACCGAACGAGCTACTCAAGCTGGCAACCAGACCCGGGCCTGTCACAAGAAGAGGCCAAGCGGCGAAAGATAAGATGAAAACTGATGATGAAACCCGCAAGATCACCACCATGACAGTTAATGTGGTGACAACGGAAGAAGAAGATAATCCCTTCATTGATGATGCTGAAGGGACTTCAGAAGATATACAGATCCCGTCCACCCTGGATCCCATGATCCAGATGATGTTCAGAAGATACCAGCAGGAGATCAATGCTCTCAGAAGACAGCTCAATGAGAGACATGAAGCTACACCGATCTCCAAGCAAGCCGAGCCTGTCGGGCATACTTCCAGCTCAACAGACACGGCTATCCCAGCTAATCCTCTCCTGGCTGATAAGGGCAAAGCACCGAGCCAACCTGTTCCACAGCAAACAGTAGCTCAGCCCTCTGCATCTCAGACACAACCTACCGCGCCCACCTTGCGCGCCACTGTGATGACAACTCCTCATAGTCAGCAACAAGCTCACTTCTTCCCAGAAGACATAGATCTAGCCGTAGCCCACAAGCTGATGATTGAAAGAATTATGGAGATGAAGCTGTCTGAGAAGAACGACGATGATGTTAGTACCTATGATGTGTACAAGGTGCCATATCCTCCCCAATATGCTGCTAAGAGACTACCTCCAGGCCTCAGTAAGCCGCCTAAGTTCGAGAAATTTAATGGCCAGGGCTCCCCCAGAGAGCACATAGCTTACTACACCACAATCATGGGCGACCTGGCAGTCGACGAAGCTTATCTGCTTAAGTTCTTTGGCTCATCCCTTACTGGGTTGGCCTTTGAATGGTATTCAAGCATGCCAGCTGGATCGGTGGTTGATTGGCCTGATATGCAGAGAAAATTCCGCGACAGATTTCAAGTCACTGAAAGAGAAATCACAATAGCAGAGCTATATGCAACCAGGCAGAAGCAAGATGAAACTACACTGGACTACATCAAAAGATGGAGGAACTTAGCCATGAGATGCAGAAGACCCCCTCATCAAGAAGATGCAGTGCAGATATGTAAACAGAGCCTCAGGAGAGAGGTGCTAGAAAAGATGATCGGTGCAGATGTCAAAACATTTGACCGATTAAATAATATAGTGGCGGAGGTTGAGACGTTCTTGTCCAAACGTCCAACCGCCAATGTTCCCAATGTGCTGAAAGGTAAATCTAATGATCGACGACCATCACATTCTGAGGCTAACACCGTCGATTTCAAAACCTTCGAGCAGCAGAAGGGGAAGAAGGGGGCAGATGAAGCTCCCCCACCTGAGGGTGCAGCAGAAAGAAAAGACAAGGTTTCTCTAAGAGACAAGATGAAAAAGGCTTACTCTTTTCCCAAGGATAAGACGGCAGCACTCTTTAACTGGGCATATAAGTTCAACAAGGTAACATTGCCTGAACCGAAGAGACTCGAGGATGCGGCAAAGAAAGATGATCCGTTGTTCTGTCCATTTCACCGTGCGCTGGGGCACACAATTGAGGATTGCTATGTCTTCAAAGATATCATAGAAGGAATGGTTAGAAAGGGTGAGCTGCAGCTGGGAGATTATCAGGTAAAGCCGCCTCATCCACATGAGCCTCCGCCCTGGGGAATGGCCGCCAATACGATCTCAGTTTACCAGCAGCTGCCTAAGGAAGCCGTTGAGGAATGTACCAGGCATACCTATGAAGCTTGCTTCCTCACCCCACTGAAAGATCAGGAAGGATGGCAGACGAAACCCATAAAGAATAGAAGAAAAACTCCCGCAGCCAGTGCCAGCGGGGTGATTATTCGAGGTGTCACACCAAGGCCTGAACCGCCTCCAATAAAGCCAGTATGGCGCACAACTGAGACCGGGCCAGTCATCCGGATCCCTACTCACAACCGGAGGAGACAAACTCCCCTACCCGCACATAAAGAAGTAAGTCCTGCAGCCAGGCGTCTACAGCAGTATATCAATGAGCTCGATGAATATGAGTAGAAAAAGCCCAAACACCTGCTGGTAAAAGACTGTATACTCTGGGAGCAGCTCGAAGAATTGAAAATTGAAGAGCAGCCAGAGGGAGAACAAAGAAAAGATGAGACTGAGCCCTTCTGGGGGCAGGAGCTGGCAAAGCCAAATTCCCAGAAGAAGAAGAGACGGCCCCAGTCCAAAAAGGGAAAGAAAGTCACGACAGCACAGTGTAACACTCTGTCAGTGCTCTTTTCCTTGCCCGGGGAGGATGATGAGGCTGAAGCATCAAATGCCCCGCTAGAAGCCAACCATGCTGAGGCCTCTACCTCAGCCCATGCAACACGCTCTGGGAAAAGATGGGGGCGCCCACCACCAGCTAATCATAATATTATATTCAGAGGCGAGCAACCCTATCAGATCCCAGAACCAGAGGTGCGAGGTGTCCAGGTTCCTCCCCCTGCCAGCTTGTACCAAGAGAAGGAAGAAGCTCCTTCATTCCTGGAATTATTGTCCAGTTTGGAGAATGAGCAATTGGCTCACACTGCTTCAGCTGAAAGCAATAAATGCCAGCAGACTGCAGTTAGGAAGCAAAAGTAGCATGAAGAAAATGAAGGAAGCGACCCTCTGATGGCACCAGGGGCCATTGCCCTAGAAGAATCCCCTAAAGAAACCAGTCCAGAGGTTGAGGCCAGCACCGGGCAGCAAAGGCAACGGGCACCACATGAACCTCCAAAGCCCCGATGGGTAGAGGAAATGAGACTGTCTAATGTCAGGGTGGGCAGCCGGATCATGAAAATGCTAAAGAAGCTCCCTACCAGATTCTCCATCTGGGAGATTCTCTCTCTGAGTGAAGAGGCCCGCCAGGCAATTATTGATGCCTTGCAGTCGCCGGCACAATATGAAGCACTCTTGACAGAAGTGAATTCCGGGCCGTTAGTTACATTCATAGAGGATGACATGCTGATTCCGAATTCCGGCCATAACAAACCGCTATATATGAGGGGCTCCCTGAACTGTCAGCCGCTGAACAGGATACTGATAGATCCCGGGGCTGCCGTGAACATCCTCCCATACCGCATCTATCAGAAATATTACTTTGATCTGCAGCTTACCAAGGTCAAAGATATGAAGATTGCAGGGTTCAACCAGAAATGTGAAACACCTCTTGGGGTGGCTGATTTCAACCTCACATTGGGCGACCTCACTACCGTGGTACGATTTTATGTGATCGATTCCAACACCACGTATAAGGCCCTGCTGGGGAGACCGTGGCTGCATGAATATCAGATAGTGCCGTCCACGCTACATCAATGCATTAAATACTACCATGAAGGAAAAGAAGAGAGGGTGTTTGCGGATCTGCATCCCTTCGAAGTATTCGAGTGCCATATGCTCGATGCATCTTACTACACGGAGGTGTCGCGAAAAGGCGAAGAGAAAGAGGCTGTGGTCAGCCGGAAGAAGCCGACGACGAAGGCAAAGAATTGGTCTCCCCCGCCACCAAAGGGCTATATTAAAAAGCATGAGGTATCTCACATCTCTTATGCTGGTGACTTTGCTCGGATCACCCCTCCTAGCATTCACCCGGATGATATCAATGAAGAAATGAAAGAAAGGTACACACAAGTGGAGGTGCCGCAGGGTTCATTTAAACCCATCATCAGCCTTGAGTACCAGACGGTGCTACCACTGAAGACTATGGAAATCCCTCGCTTCTGCGAGCCTCCTACCATATTCTACACCGGGGAGTCAATCGAGGAAGATGATCAAGACTGCATGGTCCCTGAAGATGCTGCAAACCAGATGGTGCCAATTACAGGCTTGGATTATACTACCCAACGGGTTTCACAGATGTTCTCTAAGATGCAAATGCCGTCGCTACAACCTGCTGCTCAGAAGAAGGCATTCAAGGAACTGTGGGATCCGCCTCGAGATAGTAAAGAAATGAGGAAGATCACTCAACACCCAGGACTGGGTTATACCCTCCAAGAATACTATGAGGCTGAGGTAGATGTCATATCTATCTCCTACCAGCATGACGATCCTCCCGAGGTAGGATATGACAAATACCCCTCAGAAGATGAAGAAATCATTTATCAATCCATAATGAGCAATGAAGCCTCAGACAACCTGCTAGAAACAGAGACATCTGATGAGACAAAGAAAGCTTGGTACTGGGAGGACCTATCTTCCAAAGAGGATATGTTCCAGGCTGAAGCAAAATTTGATACGGGAACCCCGGATGAAGATCAAATAGCCAGAGAGCTGGAGGAGTGTCTGGAGTTCGGGCGCATCCTAGAAGAATTCCGGGCTCTGCAGAATGATGACCTTTCAGGGGAGCCCACATTAGAAGAGCCTCTAAGGACGGAGGAGTCCACTTCTGAATTTCCTGCTGAACCAGTCTCGCCCTCGGAGCAGACTGAACAGGATCCGGTAATATTGGCCCTATATGATGCGCCAGCATCCGCTGATGACCAGTATGATGAAGTAGAGGAGCATGAAACTGAAGAAGATTATATCCCGGGAGGCTTTATTGATTTGCAAGAAGCCCCGCCCGAAGTCGAAGACGGAGGTCAGGCCACCGTCGATGAGCTTGTAGAAATAAATCTGGGAACCGCAGATGAGCCAAGGCCGACATTCCTCAGTGCACTGCTGGAGCCAGCTGCCAGGGAACAGTATATACAATTTTTGAAGGAATTCCGAGACTGCTTTGCATGGACATATGACGAAATGCCGGGACTGAGTTCTGATGTGGCGCAGCACCGATTGGCAATAAACCCAGAGGCTAACCCTGTAAAGCAACCTTCCAGGAGAATGCGTCCTGAACTGATAAATCAGATTAACAAAGAGGTTGACAAGCTGATCGATATAGGCTTTGTCGAAGAAAACCAGTATACTACATGGTTGGCCAATATAGTGCCCGTAAAGAAGAAGAATGGGCAGATCAGAATATGTGTTGATTTTCGGGACCTTAATAAGGCCTGCCCGAAAGATGATTTCCCGGTGCCAATCACTGAGGTGATGATCGATGCAACTACTGGCCATGAGGCCCTATCATTTATGGATGGGTCATCCGGATACAATCAGATCTGGATTGCTGAAGAAGATAGAGTGCACACTGCATTCCGCACTCCGAAGGGGATATTTCACTACAAAAGGATGCCGTTCGGCCTCAAGAATGCCGGCGTGATGAGTAGTCACCTGTGGTCTGCTTTCTGACAATTCTGTTGTCGACCATGGGACCGCCTATGGTCGACAGCTGCGAAGTCA
This sequence comes from Amorphophallus konjac, assembly GCA_022559845.1. Classification (NCBI taxonomy): domain Eukaryota; kingdom Viridiplantae; phylum Streptophyta; class Magnoliopsida; order Alismatales; family Araceae; genus Amorphophallus; species Amorphophallus konjac. Next base: position 103,455,204 of record CM040118.1, read on the forward strand.
CAGAACCAACTATTTCCTGTCCTGATGCCTTGGTCGACCAGCGCCTTGCCTGTGGTCGACCACAAGAGATAATCCGTAGTAGAACCAGGATTCTGCAGAACTTGCTGAAGTAGCAACCGACACTAGACCTCCAAACTCAAAACTTGACCAGTACTAGAGACCTAGTTGACATAACTTAGTACAGAAATGACAGAATCTATACAGTGAACACATGAATATGATTATTTCAAGAATTTTCAGGAGAAATTCTACAAATTCCTAACTCCCTTCTTAGAGTTGAAAATCTGTCATTGTTAAGGGGTTTTGTGAAAATGTCTGCCAGTTGTTTTTCAGATTCTACAAAATGAAGCATGAAATTTCCTTTGGAGACCTCATCTCTTAGAAAGTGATGACGGATCTCAATGTGTTTTGTCCTAGAGTGTTGAATGGGGTTTTTAGACAAATTAATGGCACTAGTGTTGTCACAGAAAATAGGTGCACATCCAAGATCTACATTGTAGTCTTGGAGTTGATGTTTTATCCACATAACCTGTGTACCACAGCTCCCTACTGCGACATACTCAGCCTCAGCAGTGGAGAGTGCCACAGAATGCTGCTTTTTAGAAGCCCATGATATTAAACATCCACCTAATATTTGACAATAACCACTAGTACTCTTCCTATCAATTTTGCAACCAGCATAATCAGCATCTGAATATGAAATCAAATCTAGTTTGCAGTATGTAGGATACCATAAACCCAATTCTTGGGTGCCGGCAAGGTATCGAAGGATACGCTTGACAGCCCCTAAATGTGATTCTCTAGGGCTAGACTGATATCTAGCACACATGCATACACTAAACTGAATATCTGGCCTTGAAGCAGTTAAATATAGCAGGGACCCGATCATACCTCTGTATTTCTTGGCATCTACCATGTTACCTTTTACATCAGCTTCCAATGTTGCATTTGTACCCATGGGTGACTCGATTGGTTTGCAGCTTTCCATGCCAAACTTCTTCAACATCTCCTTTATGTACTTGGATTGATTTATGAAGTATCCTTCTCTACATTGTACGATCTGCAATCCAAGAAAAAACTGTAAATCACCCATTAAACTCATTTCAAACTCATTGGTCATTAAGTTTACAAATTCAGTACATAAAGAAGCTTCGGTAGACCCAAACACAATATCATCCACATAGATTTGTACAACTAGTATATGCTTACCTTGGGTCTTGGAAAACAATGTTTGATCAATTTTACCTCTTATGTATCCCTTCTTGGTGAGGAAGGAGCTCAACCTTTCATACCAGGCCCGAGGAGCCTGCTTTAATCCATACAAAGCTTTATGCAATTTGAAAACATGATTAGCAAGTTCATTATTTTCAAATCCAGGGGGTTGTTCCACATAGACTTCTTCTTTTATTATTCCATTTAGAAATGCACTTTTTACATCCATTTGTTGTAGTTTGATTCCATGAGATGCTGCAAAGGCTAACAATATCCTGATGGCTTCTAATCTAGCAACTGGAGCATATGATTCTTCAAAATCAACCCCAAATTCCTGGTTGTACCCTTTAGCCACCAGCCGAGCCTTGTTTCTCATTACAACCCCTTCTTCACTTAGCTTGTTTTTATAGACCCACTTGGTTCCAATAACGGGGTGAGATGAAGGTCTAGGGACAAGACTCCACACCTGATTTCTTTCAAATTGATTTAGTTCTTCATGCATAGCATTTATCCATGAGTCATCTTTTAATGCTTCCTCTACTGATTTGGGCTCTATTTGGGACACAAGTGCAAGCTGATCTAGTTCATTGATTTCTTTTAACTGAGATCTAGTCTTCCTAGGATCATGAATTCCACCAATGATGTTTTCTATGGGATGATCTCTAAGAAGTCTTAAGTTCTCAAGATTGTTACCTGAGATGCCTTCTCCTTAGGGTGGAGCATTAGTAATACCTTGATCTCTTTCCTGAGATTGTTCTTCTTCATTTGGTTCTTCGTTGTCTTCTAGAAATTCCCTATCTTCTTCTTCCTTGCTGACCTGCTCATTTTTGCCAAGATCATTAATTTCATCAAATGTAATATGAGGGGATTCTTCAACAATTTGATCTTTGGTGTTAAAAACTCTATAGGCTCTTGATCGGTCGGAATAGCCCAAGAATATTCCTGGATCACTCTTCGGTTCAAATTTGTCCAAGACCCTTTTATCATTGTTATGAATAAAGCATTTTGACCCGAAAATTCTAAAATGAGCTAGGGATGGTTTCTTACCTTTGAACATTTCATATGGTGTATTTTCACTAGCCGGTCTTACCATTGCTCGATTTACAATGTAGCATGCTGTGTTGACTGCCTCTGCCCAAAATCTCCTTGGAAGTTTAGCTTCAACCAGCATGGTTCTAGCCATCTCGACAAGAGTGCGGTTCCTTCTCTCCACAACTCCATTTTGTTCTGGAGTCCTTGGTGAGGAAAATCTGTGGGTTATGCCCTTGTTTCTGCAGAATAAGTCAAAGTCAGAATTTTCAAACTCCCCCCCATGGTCAGATATGATTGTACACACTTTGGACTTGCCATCCTGCTTCATTCTTTTGTAGAATTCCTGAAACTCAGAAAAAGCATCACTTTTATGAGATAGAAATATTACCCATGTGAATCTAGAGAAATCATCAACTAGTACATAACCGTATCTCTTACCACTAAGACTAGCAGTTCTTGTTGGGCCAAAAAGGTCCATGTGCACAAGTTCTAGTGGTCTAGAAGATTGACTTTCAGTTCTACCTTTGAATGATTTTCTTGTTTGCTTACCTTGGGTACATGATTCACATACTTTGACATTTTGAGCAAACGAAATTTCAGGCATACCAAGAACCATTTTATTCTTCACAAGTTTATGCAACACCCTATAGCTAACATGCCCTAGCCTTCGGTGCCACAGCCAGGTCAGGTCCTCTTTCTTGGCGGTTAGGCACAGGTTGGAGTGGGCTGGATCATCCAAGTCTATTATGTAGACATTGTTTACTCTCTGGCCCATAAACTTGACTGTATCTGAATTTGGTTCAATAATCTTGCAGATCTTGGAGTCAAATATTACTTTATGGCCTTTGTCGCAAAGCTGACTGATGCTCAGCAAGTTATATTCCAGTCCATCTACCAGCAGTACATTTTCAATACTGTTTGAGGAGTTCTTACCTATTTTACCTGTCCCGATGATCTTACCTTTGTTATTTCCTCCAAAGGTCACATAACCTCCATCTTTTGAGCTTAGTTGGGAGAACTTGGTCTTGTCTCCCGTCATGTGTCTTGAGCAACCACTATCTAAGTACCACTTATTGTGCATGGCTGCCAGACATTCCTGCATCATGAATTACACAGAAATTTTTGGACCCCAATGGTACCCGGGTCCAAGATAACTTGTAAAATTGTGAAATTGCTGTAACAATCCTTTGGGAACCCAGATTTTGTTAGAGCAGTTTAATTTTTCGTCTCTGAACTTGTTCAGATTGGGTGGCTTTTGTTCTAATGTTTCTTTAATCTGAATCCACCTTTTTGATTTCCAATTTTCATTTTGTTTCACCTGAGAAAATCTGTGGTTTCTGTTTGCGTGTCTGGTCATGGTCGACATCTGGTGTGTCTGTGGTCGACCATTGCTTTTCCAGAAGCCAGCGCTTGTTCTGGCAGATCCTCTGGTCGACAGAGGAGGGGTCGGTTGTCGACCAACCTGTCTCCAGACACCTTGTTTTCCAGATTTATGTCCTTTAACTTGATTTAGTACTTGGTTTGTTTGGTTATTTCTGTGAATTTGAGTTTCTTGTCTATTATTTTTAAGCTTATGTTGATTGACTGTTTTCTCTTTAATGTTTCTCTCTTCCTTGGTGACATTATTCCTTTTGGAGGAGCATTCAGCTACATCCTCTTATTTGTCTTGATATAGATTGATTAGGGGCCCTTTTCCTTTTGAGTCAGCAATCCCAGTTACGGTTTTTATTTGGAATTCCTTTTTAGCCGTAGGATTGTATCCTAACCCTTCTTTTTGAAAGTTTACTTTTATTCCCAAGACAGCATTTAAGTTTTCTTGACCTTTAGTCATTTTTTCCAAGGTTTCCTGTTTGTTTTTCAGTTCACTCTGGATTCTTTCTATTTCTTCCAGAAGTTGACAGTTTTCCTCCTTGAGTGAGTTGTTTCTTTCTTGAGTTACCTTAGTTTTCTGTTCACTTTCTTGAGTCTTTAATTTTACCTCATCAATTGTGTTTTTCAGTGACTCATTTTCTTCTAACAGCCCTTTGACATTTTCTTCATCTGTCTCGTATTGTTTCAGCTTATTTTTCAAGGTGGTGATTTCTAATTCTAGTTCAGTTCTGTTGGCAAATGGGTTGCTGTCATTATTGACCTGATTAAGCTTTTTCTTCAAACTCTTATTTTCCTTTCTAATTCTTTCATATGCATCAAGTAAGTCTGAGTAGACTTCTTCCCAATCTGAGCTAGAAAAATCTTGAAACGGAGGGATTACCTCAAGATCATCGCTATCTCCTTTGGCCATCAAACAGATGTTTCCTTCTTCTTCCTCGGAAGTTGTTTCCTCCTTACTGCTTTCCTCCTCCTCGCTCCATGTGCTTATCATTGCTTTTGGTTGCTTGCTTTTCCACTTGAAGCTTGATTTCTTAGGAGTCTCTGGACATTCAGCCTTTATGTGTCCTAGTTTCCTGCAGTTGTAGCAGACAAGTTTGTTAGATGAAGTTTTATTTTTATCAAACTTAAACTGAGATGACTTTCTTACCATGCCCTTAGGATTCCTGAATCCCTTACCTTCCTTCCGCAGAAACCTTTTGAATTTTCTTGTTAACATGGCTAGCTCACCAGTTTCCTCACCTGTGCTAGATGAGTTATCAGTGTCAGATAGTTCAGAGGTGCCTATTTTAGTTTTTAGGGCGAGCTGGTTCTTTTTCTTGCCCTCATCTTCTTTTCTTTTCAGATTGACCTCATAGGCCATTAGGGATCCCACTAGTTCATCCACAGTCATAGTGGTGAGGTTCTTTGAGTCCTCAATTACTGTGGCCTTGGTATGCCACATAGGAGTGAGGGATCTTAGGATCTTCTTCACTAATTCCTATTCCTTGTAGGTTTTCCCTAGACTCTTTAAACTATTCGTTAATTGCACTAGTCTAGCATACATTTCAGAAATATTTTCGTCAGTTTTCATTCTAAACATTTCATATTCTGAAACTAGCATATTTGCTTTTGTCTCCCTTACCTCTGAAGTACCTTCATAGATTACTACTAGTCGATCCCACATTTCCTTGGCCGTTGCACATTGTGAAACTCGTGAGAACTCCGTGGGGTGTAGTGCGCATTGCATTACGTTCATGGCTCCCCAGTTGATGGTTGATTTTCTGACCTGTTCTCTGGTCCAGGTATCCTCATCTTCGGGCAGCTCGTAGGGTCCTCGGCTTACTACTCTCCACATCTCATGATCTTGTGCTCTCAAGAACACCTGCATACGATTTTTCCAGTATGAGAAATCATTTCCATCGAAATATGGTGGTCTAGTTACTGAGTGTCCCTCAGCCATTAGACTTCTAGAGTTCAGTCCGGCAGGCCTCTCCTGGTTGTTAGACCACATTTTTGGAGAGTCTGGCTCTGATACCACGTGTTGAGTACGGACTGAATAGATCTAGAGGGGGGGTGAATAGATCTTTCTCCCTTTTTTCGATTTAATATCTATTGACTAAATGAGTTGCAGGTGATTGACGAATTACAGAACTAATGTTGATATCAATGAAGAAAACAAACACATAGAGAAGCACGCACACACATAAGCAAACCACAAGATAGGATTTTTAAGGTGGTTCAGTCTCTTCCCGAGACTTACATCCACCCCTTGCTTAACTCAAGCAAGGCTTCACTTATGAGAGCCTCTGATCTCAATCCAAAACACAAGACACCGCTGTCACACAGCTTGTTCCTGCTGACACACAGCTTGTACCAGCTGACACACAACTTGAATCCGCTGCCTCACAGCTTGACACTTGGTGTAAGGATGAATAGAAATGATGAGAAGGTGGGATGATGCAACAGGACTGAATATAGACTTTTGTAACAAAGTAAAGAATTCAGCCTGGGACTTAATCACATAAATAACAAGAGTAGACTCCCTGTAGAGCTTCCAATCGGATGCCTTCAGCTACTTTGCTGCTGGAGGTCGCACAGCTTCAAGCCCAGTCTTCCTTCTGCAGCAATGAGAATGCCTTTAGTCTTCTGCAGATTTCTGATTGATGGAGAGCCACTTCGTCCTGTGATGTAGGTGTGTTTCTTAGCTTCTGTTCTATGCTCTCTCTGTGTGCTTTTTTTCGCGATCAGTTGCCTTCTACTTTTTATGCATATACTTTTTCAAGCCTGAAGCTCTTCCCGCTCAAATTCCAGATCGAGCGTCAATCTGCTAGAAAGCAGGGAGAAGGTTAAATCCGATCACTACAATAAGTTTGACCGCTTCTAAGCAAGATTCTCTCCTTGATTCCCGTACGGAATCTCATCATTTGAACTACCCAACAACCTGCAACAACAATCTGCAGGTTTTAAGGAACCAAAACAGAATTCGGTTAGAGTTCGGTTCTGGACGCTATAACACCCGTGGTCGACCATGACACTGTCCCTGGTCGACAACGAGCAGTGTCCTGATGGCGGTTTCATTCTGGCTGACACTCGCGTCCCGTGGTCGACCACAGCCTTGTCGCTGGTCGACAAGGGGCAAATTCCAGATGGCCGTCAGTTCTGTCTGATGCTCTGTCTGTTCTGTGGTAGACCAGAAGTGGGGCTTTGGTCGACAGCCAAGGCACATGCAGAAGACGGATGACTTGAAGTGTTTCTGGCTGGGTTCGTTGGTCGACCATAACCACTTCCCTGGTCGACAAGCGGCCTTTGACACTTCTTCTGATTTGTTGATTCCACTTGGATTTCAGTGGACCTGAAATTACTTAACATATCAGATTTATATTGAGTTAATCAAAAACATTGTTTGTCATCATCAAATAGTCATGAGTCCATTACTTTGAAGGAACAATCAAACCACTTGTATTTGTTATGAAACAAGATAGAACTTGATTAATCAAACATATCCTATTGTCATCATCAAAACCAAGGGATGCACAACATTCTTCTCGGGTGGGAAGAACTCGACCCCGTCGAGTAAGGGGTGCGACTACTCGTGACGCCGGCGGATCCGTCATCGTACTTGGAAGTGCGGAGTACGCTCCACTCCAAGTAATCGATACCTGCTCATCCTGTATAGATTCGATATGCACACGCTGCTGGGAAGGAGGCTAGAGGTGGACACTCCAGGGTGGGGTCACTCTCAACAGAGGGAAGACGGCTCGAAGACTCACTAGGAATCACTGCTTCTCCCTTATGTGACTAGATCCGATATGTGAAGTAGAACCAATCCCAAAGTTCGACTGGTCTCGCACTTGAAAGGGACTAACAACGCAAGCGTACAAAGACCGACTCGACTAAACGTATGCACATACACGTGACAGACAAACGAAACAAGGACTCACAAAGACCCTAAACAAACCTAATGTTAGTCTGACCCGTACATGGGTGACGGTGGACCAGGACACCCGAATATGTGCCATGCATGCATGTTACGCAACCGGTGGTTGGTGGCATGGGGAACACCTAGACGTCCAAGTATGACCCAGTCATGCATGGACGGCCCTTTGGATTTGGGAGACTTGAGAGGGCTAGGAGAACTGGGTATGGGTGTATCGAGAATGGGCTTGGTGGGTATAGATGACCCGGCCCATGCGGTAGGGGTATGGTAGTGGACTCCCTCGAAGAAGTGAAGTACATAGGGTGGGTGTAGGGGTCCACAAGAGAATGGGTCAAAGGGATCAAAGAAGGTATGACCCTTTGTAGTGGGTTCCCACAAGTCACGGTCCCACGTGTAGAAGTCTTGAAGGTGTGGATGGTCACCCTCATGCATTGTGGTAGGTGGGATGGTGATCATATGTAGGATGTATGATTCCTCCCTCGGGCAAAAGGGTATGAAGTCGGGTTCGGCCGACATGGGGAGGAATAAGAGGATCTCCGTGGTGACACAACCCACGGTGCACACGGAGGTAATGGACCCTAAGGCTGGATGGGTGAAGGTAAGACTAGTGGGTTGGTCGAAACTTCGGGCCAAGGAGTGCGTCAACTGCCATTGCGAGTCTAATCCCATAACAAGGTCATCTAAGGTATCAACATGGTGACTAGACCGGAATGTAGTGTGGAGGGAGTTGACGGGCACCAATGGTAGGGTGGGGTCCATAGATGGGTAAGGAGGTGGGACCAAGCCATCCTTGAGTCAACTAAGAAGTGGCTCGGCGATGAAAAGCGTACCTGTTAGAAACACTGGTTGCTCGGGCTTTGGTGGCTCCAAATAAGATGGTTCCGAATAAAGTTCGGAAGTAGAGGGTAGAAATGGAGCACTCACGGGTGGTGAAGAAGCATGTGTCCTTTCCAACCAATCCGAAAACATTTTCTCGATTTCATCAAAGGTGCGTATTGGAGTAGGGACCTCGGGGTGGACTCGCTCCTCATCTCTCGGCCCGGATGCGAACCTAGACTCGACTGTAAGTGGGGCTTCCACTTGGGTTGAGGCGACTGGGCGGACCACTTGATTAGGAGTGCTTTGGTGGGCTTGGAATGGGCAGGGTTGGTTGGAGGTGTGGCCCACCTGATTGTGGGTGAGTTGGTGAGGCCGACTAGGGGTATAACCCCCGTGGGTGGAGGTAGGTGGACGGGGAAGGTAGACCCTCCTAAGCACACTCTTCATATCCCACCATGACTCGATGGGCCGTAGCCTCCTATCTTCTCGGAAGTACTTGATGTCCCTCCATGTTTCGACGGCTTCATAGAAAAGTCACATTTTGGCAAAGTCGACTTGCGCGGGACCGGACATAAGGTAACACTCAAAGTTGTCGTCCATAATGGCTTCCCACTCTAGGTAGTCACCTGGGTTTTCTGATCCATAGAAATCCCGGACTACGGGCCTACGGGGGTGGTTCGGGTGGTTCTCCCATCTTAGATACTATCGCCACCATGCATAAGATCCGGGCGTTTGGTAATCCATGGGACACGGGGACACTAGTGGATGGACATGCCGACACTTGGACAAGACACTAGACCAACTATGCAAGGTTGGAATGCATGTACACTAAGGACCCTAGACTTAAACCAAGACTCGGTACGTGGCGGAGTTAATCGATCCGAAGATCACTCGCGCAAGTGTGCGGCCTTCCCGATAGGCGTAGCCTAACGTTCGGACAACACCTTTTGATATACCGATTAATGGTATGCAAATGTGACACTTAGATTGACTTAGACTCGACTTAAACGACTCTTTTTTTGTATTTTTGTTAAGCAAAGACTAATGACTACCCTAGACTCAACTGGCGCTCTGATACCAGATTGATGCGGGACACGCGACCTGGGACTCTAGCTCGCGATCGTCCCTAAGCGAGGGAAGACGTGGGACCGGGCGCGGTTGAGAAACCGGCCGTGAGTCTCGGGTATCGACCTTTCCGCGTGAACTCGGGTCGAGTCACGGGACGGTACACTCACTCACTCTCGCAGCGGCGATAACAATATATATATAGCTAGGAACCTACACTCACAGTGGCATTCAAAGATATATGAGATAAGCAAAATGCGATAAAGAGTGGAGGCGAGTTTACCTCCACGCTCCGGGCGTGGGGAAGATGATCCCGGCCAGTTACAGTAACTCCTGGTAATAACAGTAAAAAGTTAATTACAACCGTGAATTTTATTACCCACTCCACGTAGGGAGGTAAAGGACTACAAGTGGGGCCCGGGATGGCCGACCCTGGGTTGACGGGCAGCAATCTAGAGGTGCGTTCGGCACGAACTCGGCCTACTGGTCCGACTCAGTCCTGCGCCGACTCGGTACTGCGCCGACTCTGTTCAGACTCGCTGGATAGCAAGGTGTGGTTTCCAAAGAAACGTCACCCTCCTGAGGTCTTCTGAAGGCGCCGCTTGGCTGGGACGATGGCAAGATGTTCCTGATCGACTCCCTGAAGTGGCGGTCCCAGAAGTTGACTTTTGATATTTTTGCACGAATTAATCCGGGACTGATTTTTCTGATCTGCACAGAGAACAGATTTGCACGCCTCGGCGGCAAGAATTATGGTGCTCAGATCCGGAGGCCGATCGAGACGTGGATGGTACCGTTGGAAAGAGCATTCACAGAACTACAACATATATTTTTTTTCTGTCGATCCAGAGGAGGGCTTAGGAATGAAAAACTCTGCAAAATACGGGTTTTCCTGTGGATCAGGTTACTGACACTCAGGACAGTAAGAGATCTGCCTGAAACTGACCTTTAACCAAAAAGGAAATGAATTTTCTAGACTCCACGAAAATTATGATGGAAGGGGGTATATGTGAGGAACACTGAGGAATTTTTGTTTATTTTCTGGAAATTGATAAGGGGGGTGGGAAAAATAAGAGAGGGTGACATTATCCCGCAGATCTGTAAAAGGGCAGATTACTGAGAGGACAAACAAAAATATGAGAAAAATATCAAACTAAGGCCAAATGGCACGAAATTTGAACTGGAGATTAGGGGAGATATGTAGAACAAACCCTCAAAGTTTGGGCTTGATCAGACAACAAGAACAAAAGATAAAATTTTGGGGAAGAGGTTCTGTCCTGATGGAGACAGAATTCCGGCGATGACGACGGTGGCACGACGGCGATGCGATGGCGGCAGAAAGAGAACTCAGAGGATGAGAGGGGGAGGTAGAAAGGGTCTCACACCCAAGATTTAGCAGAAATCCATCTGCAAGAGAGGGATGGGGAGAGGAGGAGGGCACACCCTTCTTTGGCTCCAACCAAATTTCATAAATTTTTTCTTCATTAATATCTTTAATGACACTATACATAGGCTCATATAGAGAATGGCAAGGGGTGGGGGGATGGGAAATTCATGGGAGAGAGGGGATTTTCTTCTCCATGTGGTCAAATGACCAAATTAAATAAAAAATACAACATGGGATAAACTATATTATAAGGGGGAAGCATCTTGGACTTTGCTTGGTCCAATTTTGAATTTTCTTCCACCTTGTCCCCTTGAATGGTCAAGCATCTAGAAGCCCACCTTGGACCTTTGACCAGCCCCACATGGGATCCTAAGTCTTAGGTGGACCAATGGGGAAATAGATGGGGGCCCCTTGCTGGTCCTACTAGACTTTTACACAAACACCCAAACAATCCTAAGGAATGACAAATTGGCTTATAAAGCCTTACAATTGCATACATTTTTTCCCAAGCATATAAATGCAAATAAAAGGACTCAAATGCAAAATAAAAAGTAAGTAGTCTTGCTCTGATGTCCCCATCAAGTTCGGTACGACCATAGTACGCTTGGCAATTCCTTGAGCCAACTTCCCTTACCTTTGCTGAGCCTGGTTTTGATGCCTTTTAAGATAGTCTTATTGGCATTCTTGACCAGTCCGTTAGCCTGAGGGTGGGCTACCGAAGTGAAGTGATTGCAAATGTTTAGGTCGGCACATCTGTCTCTGAAATAATGATAATCAAACTTGACGGGATCAGCAAGCGGCTTCAACAAAATTATCAAATAGATATTCATGTTTTAGTTGTCTCATGTTTATGTTTTAGTTGTCTCGTGTTAATTGGGCCATATGTATGGGCCTAATGAGTCATGTTTTATGTTTTGTAGTAATTATGTCTCCAACTATTATGTAAGAGTCTTTTGTTTCTTTTGTGTCTTTTAGTCTTCCTAAGAGAGTTATGATGAGTAGGTGTTAGGTGTTAGATGAGTTGTCTTTTGGTCTTCTTAGTGGAGTCTATATAAGTGTCATGTAACCTCTCTTTTAAAAAATGAAGTGAATCAAAAATATTTGGAAACTACCTCCAACATGAGGTCCCTTACCCTCCTTCTATCTCTCTCTCTCTTTGGAGTGGATTCTCCAACATTCTCTCTCTCTCTAGGAGTGGATTCTCCTGGGTTCTTTCTTTCTCTCTAACTTCTCTCTCTCTCTCTAAGGGGTGGATTCCCCTCTCTCTCTCTCTTTCTCTCTCTCATTATCTCTCTCTTTCTCTAAGGGGTGCGCCCCTTTCTCTCTCCTCCCCCTCCCAACCACTTTCTCTCTCTTCCCCTCCCCTAATAACTCTTTCCCTAGTTCCCACACCCTTCCAATAACTCACCCCAACCCCAAGAGCTCTCCTCCAATCCTCTCCTCACCTCCCAACCCCCAACTACCTCACTCTCCTTCCCCATGCATCCCACCACCTTCCCAAGGCTAAAATAACTCCTCCCAAGGCCCAAATTCGAAATTCCCTCCCCTCTCCCACACCCTAGGTCATCCAACTCCAGCCCCAAGCCAGCCAAGGTCGCCCTCCCTTTCCCTCCATCTCATTCCACCACCATTTGCCACCACAAGGTTTCAACTTCATTGCAAGTCGTAGGCAGCAAATTTGGTCCTAGAAGCTGCATCATCTCCGGCATTTCCCTGAATCTTATGGTGGCAAGGCATACATCTCTGGAAAGGTCGTCCAGAGTGCTTTCCAAGCGAGGTGGTTTCGTCTCCATCCGAGTACCGGGCTGATCAGAAGGTCCATTCTCCCTCGACTGTGCAAAACTGCTCGGACAGAAGACCAGAGCCGGAGTGGAAGATCTGCAGCGGCCAACCTCCTGGGAATCTTAGTAGGTGCTCTTCATCAAAAATCTTCTACTCTGAGTCTTCTTTCATCCCCAAGAAGCAGAGCTCAGTTTGGCGTCCGGATCCAGAAGTTATCAATTTTCTCCAACCGGGCATGCAATTCTGCTTCCACTCTATCGGCATCGACTAGCTTCAGTGTTCAAGCTCTACCATCCATCTCCGACCATATCTGGCAGCCCCGTCAGTTTCGTTGCAAAGACGACCCGTCAACGGAACCAACGACTTCAGCGGTGCCTGATTCCGAGCTCGGGAGCGGTCGCAGCATCCTCGTCTTCCCACTGCTGAGAACCTGTTACAGTCTGCGCAATAGACCTGCTACTCTGTTCAACCGTCTGCCCCGACCAGAATCGGCGTCCACAGAAATCAAGAACATTTTGGTGTCTTCCCGGTCCAGCTACGAAGAGTTTCCCACTGGTTTCGTCTTCAGCAAAAATCCGGAGTGACCGCAGTGTCAAGAGAACCGACTGTCTATCCTGAAGCGCAGAGAGTGGACATCATCGGCATCGGCGGCCTTTTCATCACTTCTAGCTCGAATTCCCCTCCCCGCTTGGTGTCACATCAAAATGGTATCAGAGCAAGTCGTCCGATTTGTCCCAACAAGTCGGGGTCCTACAGTTCGAGATTCGAGAATCAAGGTTCGAGGTCGAACCTTCTCCAAGTGGAGGGGTTTGACGGGATCGGCAAGCGGCTTCAACAAAATTATCAAATAGATATTCATGTTTTAGTTGTCTCATGTTTATGTTTTAGTTGTCTCATGTTAATTGGGCCATATGTATGGGCCTAATGGGTCATGTTTTATGTTTTGTAGTAATTATGTCTCCAACTATTATGTAAGAGTCTTTTTTTTATTTTGTGTCTTTTAGTCTTCCTAAGAGAGTTATGATGAGTAGGTGTTAGGTGTTAGGTGAGTTGTCTTTTGGTCTTCTTAGTGGAGCCTATATAAGTGTCATGTAACCTCTCTTTTAAAAAATGAAGTGAATCAAAAATATTTGGAAACTACCTCCAACATGAGGTCCCTTACCCTCCTTCTATCTCTCTCTCTCTTTAGAGTGGATTCTCTAATATTCTCTCTCTCTCTCTAGGAGTGGATTCTCCTGGGTTCTTTCTTTCTCTCTAACTTCTCTCTCTCTCTCTCTAAGGAGTGGATTCCCCTCTCTCTCTCTCTTTCTCTCTCTCATTATCTCTCTCTTTCTCTAAGGGGTGCGCCCCTTTCTCTCTCCTCCCCCTCCCAACCACTTTCTCTCTCTTCCCCTCCCCTAATAACTCTTTCCCTAGTTCCCACACCCTTCCAATAACTCACCCCAACCCCAAGAGCTCTCCTCCAATCCTCTCCTCACCTCCCAACCCCCAACTACCCCACTCTCCTTCCCCATGCATCCCACCACCTTCCCAAGGCTAAAATAACTCCTCCCAATGCCCAAATTCGAAATTCCCTCCCCTCTCCCACACCCTAGGTCGCCCAACTCCAGCCCTAACCCAGCCAAGGTCGCCCTCCCCTTCCCTCCATCTCATTCCACCACCATTTGCCACCACAAGGTTTCAACTTCATTGCAGGGCGCAGGCAGCAAATTTGGTCCTAGAAGCTACATCATCTCTGGCATTTCCTTGAATCTTATGGTGACAAGGCATACATCTCTGGAAAGTTCGTTCAGAGAGCTTTCCAAGCGAGGTGGTTTCGTCTCCATCCGAGTATCGGGCTGATCAGAAGGTCCATTCTCCCTCGACTGTGCAAAACTGCTCGGACAGAAGACCAGAGCCGGAGTGGAAGATCTACAGCGGCCAACCACCTAGGAATCCGAGCAGGAGTTCTTCATCAAAAATCTTCTACTCTGAGTCTTCTTTCATCCCCAAGAAGCAGAGCTCCGTTTCGCATTCGGATCCAGAAGTTATCAATTTTCTCACACTGGGCATGCAGTTCTGCTTCCACTCTGTCGACATCGACCACCTTCAGTGTTCAAGCTCTATCGGCCATCTCCGACCATATCTCGCATCCCCGTCCATTTCGTTGCAAAGAAGACTCGTCAACGGAACCAACGACTTCAGCGGTGCCTGATTCCGAGCTCGGGAGCGGTCGCAGTATCCTCATCTTCCCACTGCTGAGAACCTATTACAGTCTACGCAACAGACCTGCCACTCTGTTCAACCGTCTGCCCCAACTAGAATCGGCATCCACAGAAATCAAGAACATTCTGGTGTCTTCCCAGTCCAGCTATAAAGAGTTTCCCACTGGTTTCGTCTTCAGCAAAAATCTAGAGTGGCCGCAGTGTCAAGAGAACCGACTGTCTGTCCTGAAGCGCAGAGAGTGGACAGCATCGGCATCGGCGGCCTTTTCATTACTTCTGGCTCGAATTCCCCTCCCCACTTGGTGTCACATCAAAACTGCCGACCGTTATCGCTCACAATCACTCAGGGGACACCATAGCGAACGATGATCAATTTCCAAACAAAACTCCATACGACTGATTCCGTGATCCTAGTGGTGGCTTCGGCCTCGATCCACTTGGTGAAATAGTCGATGGCGACGATGACGAACTTCTTCTGAGCTTGAGCCATAGGGAACGACCCCAGAATGTTGATCCCTCATAGAGCGAAAGGGTACGGCTCGGCAAGGGTGATGAGCTCCGTAGCGGGCTGATGAATCAGGTGGTTGAAGCATTGACATCGATCGCACTTTTGCACGTAGGTCGAGTAGTCACGCTGGAGAGTGGGTCACCAGTAACCCTGCCGTAGCAGGATCCTGGCGAGTGATCTTCCTCCTTGGTGGCCCCGCAGATGCCTTCGTGTACTTCATGAATCGCTCGGCTGGCTTCGTCGGCACTGATGCACTTGAGGAGAGGACCGAAGAAGGATCTGCAGTACAAGGCATCATCCAGCATGACGAAACACCAAGCTTGGTACTTGAGCTTCTGAGCCTCCCGAGGATCGGTGGGATTTTGAGAATCCCGGAGCCAGGATACGTAGGGGGTCCGCCAGTCGCTTGAGGGTGCCGGGTCAATAGTCATATGCTCGGATTCGATGCTCGGTTGCCCGAGCTCTTCGAGGAAGATTGATCGTGTACTAGCGGGGTCGGGCGAGGAGGCCAGTCGAGAGAGGGCGTCCGCTCGGGAGTTTTCCTCATGGGCTATCCGGACTACCTCAAAGCTCTCGAAATGTTGGGCCATCCTCTTGACTGCTTGGAGGTACTTGACCATTTGTCCTTCCCGAGCTTCGTATTCACCGTTGACTTGGCTAGCGACCAATTGGGAGTCAGTGTGGATCCTGACTCATTCGGCCCCCAGTCTTCGAGCCATCCTGGCTCCCGAGATAACGGCTTCATACTCGGAGGCGTTATTGGATGCCTGGAAGTTGAACTTCAGGGCGTACCGTAGCTCCGCTCCTTCGGGGGACTTGAGGAGAATGCCGGCGCCGCTTCCTGTTGAATTGGAGGATCCATCGATGAACAGATCCCAGGTAGGCCCGGTCGCTGGTGGAAGTGCTTCTTCAATTGGGACCGTGCTTTCAGCGATGAAGTCTGCGAGAGCCTATCCTTTAATAGCCGAGCGAGGGTGATACGAGATATCGTAGGCCCAGAGCATGATGGCCCACTTGACGAGGCATCCCGAGGCTTCAGGGTGAAAGAGAATCTTCTTCAGGGGTTCGCCGGTCAATACGATGATGGGGTGCCCTTGGAAGTAGGGTCGTAGGCACTTGCCCGAGGTAACCAACGCTAGCATGAGTTTTTAGGTTGCTGGGTACCTTCTTTCGGCCTCATTAAGCACCTTGCTGGCGTAGTAAATGGGTCTCTCGACTCCTGCGTCGTTCCTGACCAAAACCGAGCTTACAGTAGAAGGGGTTGTCGAAAGGTAGAGGTGTAGAGCTTCGCCTTGGACTGGCTTGGATAGCACCGGGGGCGAGGCCAAGAATTACTTGTGTTCGGCGAATGCCTTCTGACATTCTTCATCCCAGGCGAACGTAGCAGATGTGATTTTGGGTCCCCTCAATAATTTTAAGAAGGGTAGGCAACGTTCGGCCGCCCGAGAGAGGAAACGGTTGAGTGCAGCAATGCGCCCCGTATGGCGTTGGACGTCCTTGATGCAGGTAGGTGGCCTCATGTCCAAGATGGCCTGGACCTTGTTGGGGTTGGCCTCGATTCCACGCTGAGTGACCAGGAAGCCAAGGAACTTCCCGGATCTGACTCCAAAGACGCACTTGGCGGGATTGAGCTTCATGTTGTGCTTCAGGAGAGTGTCGAAGGTCTCGGCTAAGTCGGTGAGGTGGTCATTGGCCTTCGGTGTCTTGACGAGCGTATCATCAATATAGGCCTCCACGTTCTGATCGAGCTGTCCTTCGAAAATGTGGTTGATCAGTCTTTGATATGTTGCTCCAGCGTTCTTTAACCCGAACGGCATCCAGGTGTAGCAGTGTACGCCGAAGTCGGTGATGAAGGCGGTCTTCTCGATGTCCTCCGGGTCCATCCTGATCTGATGGTAGCCGGAGTAGGCGTCCAGGAAGCTAAGCAGCTCGTTGTCAGAGGTTGAATCGACCAATTGATCGATGCTCGGCAACGGATAGCAATCCTTCGGGGTAGCCTGGTTGAGATCGGTGAAATTCACGCACATCCGACATTTCCCAGAAGCTTTTAGTACCTGACGACGTTGGCGAGCCAAGTAGGGTAAAAAACCGGACGAAAGAGGCCAGTCTTCTGCCCCTTGATGACTTGCTCTTTGATGACCGCCTGCTTCTGTTGGGTGTGATTTCTCCTGCGCTGTTGTACTGGCTTTGCTGTTTGGTCGAGGTTGAGCTTGTGCATCACCACGTCTCCCGGGATCCCGGGAAGGTGCTCATCAGACCATGCAAAGACTCGGATGTACTGCGCAAGGAAATCTTTATATTTTTCTTGTTTCTCAAGTGGGATCTCGGCTCCAATCTTTACTCCTAGGGTCGGGTCACTGTTAAGGAAGACCGTTAGCAACTCCCCGCCAGGCTCAGATGTTGCAGGTCCCTCCTCGGCTCCCTTTATCCCCTTAATCTTCCCTTCCGGCCTAGTGGCGTCAACCGAGACTATATAGCACCGTCTAGCCAATGACTGGTTACTTCGAACTTCCCCCACGCCATATTTGGTCGGGAACTTCATCTTTTAGTGAAAGGTGTAGGGCACCACTTTCATTCGGCTGAGAATGCCTCGACCGAAGATGGCATTGTATGCCGTCATCCCCTTAATCATGATGAAGTCTACCATAACCGTAACTGTTTTGGGCGGGGTGCCGATAGTAACAGGCAGACTTAGTGCTCCCTTGGGATAAGTAGCCTGGCCGTTGAACCCACAGAGAGGGGTTCGGATCAGGCGAAGTTTAGATGGATTCTCTCCCATTTTGAGGAAACAATCATAAAACAACACATTAGGGGCACTACCATTGTCGACTAAGATTTTGTCCACGTTACAATGGTTTATCGTAGCTGATATAACGAGAGCGTCATCGTGCGGGGTGGTTAGCCCTTCCATGTCCTGGTCAGAGAATACCAGGGCCTGTGGTTCGCTAGCCAGCGGGGACGCAGATGCCTCAGCAGAGGTCCGGCTAACCCGCTCGGCGTGACGCTTTCTTCCTCGGCTGCTATCTCCGCCTGATGCCGTTTCACCCACGATGACGTTGATGTAGACTCCGCGGGGGACATTATCAATCTCTTCAGCGGCGCCTCGGTCTTCCTTTTGCCCGGACACATACCGAGATAGGTGTCCCTGGCGGATGAGGCGCTCGATCTCATCTTGAAGTTGATGGCAATCGCTGGTGTGATGCCCGTGGTCGCCGTGGAACAGGCAATGCTTACGGCGATTGCGATGTTTGGTCTTCATGGGCTCGGTTTGGTTGAGGAGACCCGAGACTTTGATGTCTTCGTAGATTTTGTAGACGGGAGCGGTAAGTGGGGTATACCGCTCATACTTCTGGGGTGGCTCTTTTTGATCTCCGTCCTGGTTCCTCCTCTTTCCTTGTCCCGTCCCTTGCTCGGACGGTCTCTTCTTTTCCCCCTCCGGACCCGAGCCGGTTGTGCCTCGGCAGGCGCTAAGTACTTCTTTGCACTCGGCATGGCGCAGAGCCAAGGTCACTAGCTCGGCGAGGGAGGTAGGGGGATGAAGCACTAGCTCGCGCTGTAGGTTCTCGTCGCGGGTACCCCCGGTCAAGGCGGTGATGGCAAAGGCCACATCCAGGTGGGGGATGCGCAGGGCTTCCGATTTGAATCGGTTGATATAAGCCCGTAACTTCTCTCCATGTTCCTGTTTGAGGGCCAGTAATCCCGCCACTGACCGGGGCGGACCGCTGCCGGCGAAGCTTTCTTTGAATACTCGCCCGAATTGCTTAAAGTTGTGGATGCTGTCGGGGGCGAGGGCTCTGAACCAAGCCTGAGCGCCCTGAACCAGAGTGGTCATGAACGCTTGGCACTTGATTACATCGGATGCCCCATGCAAGGTCATCAGGGCGTCGAAGCTGTCGTAATGGTCGGCCGGGTCTCCCTGGCCGTCGTATGACTTGAAGGTCGGAAGTGATATTCTGGGAGATATCTCTGCCTTCAGGATGCAGTCAGAGAATGGGGATCGCTCCTCATCCTCCATAGGAGAGGTCTTCTACAAGGCACGGAGAGCGCTCTCTTGCTCTGCAAAATGCCTCTCGAAGTCTCGCAGTTAGAGAGAGAGTTCCGGTTGTTGGTGTCCCGAGGGGCTGGGGGGGTCGCTTGTATGCTACCCCAATGCTCCTCAGGGGCCTCGGCGTCCGGAAATAGTCAGCGTGCTCTGGTCTTCTCCCTCCTTGGGGTTCAGGAGGCTTCTTGTTCCGGGAGAGGGGCGTGCAACGGTCCTCTTGACGCGTTACGGATGAGCCGTTGCCCCCGGAGGATGAAACAGCCTCCAGTAGTGTGCTGGGAGGCATCTCGACGTGGGGGGCTTTTCCTGGGGAGCTGCAACTTCTCCTCCCTGGCCGCCTTGGCCCTCATGAGATCCACGAGGACATTCAGTTTTACGTTGAGGGTTTGGAGGGCGTCGGTGCTGCCGCCGGGAAGTTGTTCCTCCGCCACCGATGGAGGTAGCTCGTTGGCTTGTTTGTCGGATGGAGAATGCTCCGTGGGGAGGGAAGGTGGGCCTTCCTCCGTTACCAGAGCTTTTCCCGTATCGACGGCAGTCCTCCTGCCAGAACTTCTTTGCACCATGATGGCTCTTTGTGTGTTTCCCACAGATGGCGGCAGATGAAGAGGGGCGATCTTGCAATGCTCTTGAGCAGGGAGGAAGATGACCACGTACCCTTGAAGTATAAACTGCAAGAAGGGAAATCAGTCAGAGGTGCCCAGGGATAGATCCCCGGGGAAGACCCTCCGATGCTTAAGTCAGCACAGATAGTAGAGCACAGGTGCGAAGAGGAGAGTTGGGAGGACAGTGGGAGCGCGAGATCCCTCTCCACCAAAAGGTGAAGTGGTTCCTGCTCAGGCTTACTTAGGCATGCTTAAGCTCCTATGTCGTAGTGGGGCATGTCCTATTTAAATAGTGGCCTGTTGTGCGAAGTGATCCCTGTAAGCGGAGGGGTTCCAGGGGGGTTACGTCCTTTATGTGGGCTCCTTACGGCGTGCGGACTCTTGGTTTCCCCTGTCCCATTTGAGCTTCCTGTCATTAAGGGATTCGTAGTGGCCGAATCAATAAGCTTCCATCAGCGAGCCCGAGAGAATGATACTTGTTCAGGAGGGGTCTCCCGAGTGATAAGTGCTGGGTCGGGACTAGGAATAAGGGGCTCCAAGGGAGCTTTCCCGATCGACTGATGCTCGGACTTCCCAACCCGAAGTCCGCCTAGGAAGCGCTTGTACCGAGTGAATTTTTGGGCTTCATAATAAGTGGGCCCGGGGGCAGCCACTTTGTGTAGTTGAGCCTTGTTCGGTCCGATTTAGACCTCGTTTGGCCTCTCCGTACGGGCGGTGAGATTTCCCCTCTCCAGTTATGAATGCAAGAAGCCCAGGCACATGAGAGGAGAGTGTCCAAATCTAAAGAGGAAAATTCAAGAAGGACAAGCTCAAGAAACCCCAAGCAATGGTCGCCACATGGAGCGACGAAGAGGACGAACCGTCCGACGAGGAGATCCAAGAGCTAGTGGAGAGCTTATGTCTCATGGCACATGAATATGATTCAACTGAGGTAAATTCTGACCCTGATTTTATTTCAAATGAACAATGGGAGTCAGAGTATGAAAAATTGTATACCAAATACAGAAAAATCAGATCTGAAAATAAAACTCTTAAAAAGAAGATTGATGATTTAACACATGAGGATATTTATGTGAAGTTTGAGAAACTAGAACAGGAATGGTTCGAGTTAACTGAATAAAAGGAAAGTTTGTTACAAACAATCTTAGCTAGTGAGAAAAATGAAGAAGAATTGATGTGCAAATTATCTGAAATTGAAAATGGTTTTAAAAAATTGAAAAGTGAAGAAGAAGGTCTGAAATTCAAAAATTCAAAACTTGAAAAGAAAAACGTGAGTTTGGTTAGGGAAGTGGCTGAACTTCAGTCCACTCTGTCTAGGTTTGTCAAAGGCAAACAAAACTTAGACAATTTGTTGGGAGTCAAGGTTAACTTCCAAAAGGAAGGATTGGGATATATTCCCTAAAACAAAAAATCCTTTGAGCATAAGATCACTACATCCTATGTTCATGAAAAAGATAATGACTATGCTTCATGTTCTCACTCCAAGCCAAAACATGTTCAACCTAAACCACGTCAATTTCAAAGAAGATTTGCAAATGTCAATTGCTTTCATTGTGGTAGATGTGGACATGTTATTGCTAATTGTTGGTTCAAACAAAACAATCAAAGAAATCATGCTATTTGGACCAGAAAAAGATATGCACAGAACTGGACTAACTCCTATGGACCTAAATTGGTTTGGATACCAAAAATAATTGGATGAGAATGTTGCTTCTTACAGATATCCCTTGAATCCAGGGGGAGCAAATGGTACCTAGACAACAGCTATTCAAGGCATATTACAGGGGACAAAAAGGTGTTCTCAACACTACAAGACAAGGATGGAGGTTCAGTTACCTTTGGAGGCAAGGACAAAGGTAAAATCATTGGAATCGGCAATATAGGTAAGAATTCTGAAACTCTTATCGAGAATGTGCTTTTAGTAAAGGGCTTAAATCACAATCTTTTGAGCATAAGCCAATTATACGACAAAGGATTCAATATTATTTTTGATGAAATACATTGCATTGTCATGAATAAGAACACAAATGAGATCAACTTCATTGGAAAAAGAAATAATAATGTCTATACTCTTGATATTGATTGTGTCTCATGTGATGATGTGTGCTTGATTGCAAACAATCATGAGAATGCACGGCTATGGCACCGAAGATTAGGTCATGTTAGTTTTGGAGTACTCTCCAAATTGTCTAGACATGACTTGGTGAATAGATGGCCTAAATTAAAATTTGAAAGTGATCAAATCTCTGAGGCTTGCACAAAAGGCAAGCAAACACGCATATCTTTCAAAAATAAGAATATTGTTTCTACCTCCCGGCCTCTAGAATGGTTGCATCTTAATCTCTTTGGCCCTACTAGGACATCCAGCCTAGGAGGTAAATCCTTTGGATTTGTTATAGTTGATGATTACTCCAGATTTACATGGGTGTTATTTTTAGCTAATAAAAGTGATGCCTTGATGAAATTTCAAGTGTTTTGCAAGAAAATCCAAAATGATAGAGGGTACCTTATCACCACCATCCAAAGTGATCATGGTGGTGAGTTTGAGAATTATGAATTCAGCAGTTTCTATGAGGAGCAGGGATACACGCACAATGTAACGCCCAAGAATTTTCTAGAAACTTTCTAGATTTAAATAGAATTATTAAACATTTAAATGAGCTATTAAACGAATTACTATTAATTAAGTCTCATTAAGTAAAGGCTTTCTACAAATAAATAGATTAGGCCCATTTAATTGAACCCAAAGGACCTAAAATCCAAGTGGCCCAAAAAGACTATTTTGGACCCTAGCCCATGTTCTAGAAGCCTAAAGTGGGTGTAATCAAAGAATTTAAGGGATAAATAGCATAAATAGAATGATAATATCAAAAAGAGTTTGAAATAATTCAAATTTGACGCCCAGGATAGAAAATGGTCTATCGCGAGACCACATAGTAGTGGAAAACGGTCTAGTATTAGATCGCTAGGCTCTGCAGATTCCGTGAAAGAAAGAGAACGTGGAAAACTTGGAACTTGGGCATCCAAATCACCTAGGATCGATGCTATCTACTAATTAGATAAGTCTAGAAGGCTTGAGGATCGAATTGAAGATTTAATTGGGACTCTAAGTTCGTTGAAATCCATAAAACCTAGCTAAACCTATAAATAGACCCCAGATTTCACATGTGCGACCCTTACTTTTGGCTCAAGTGGAACTCAGGTAAAGAGGTCGAATTAGAGGTAAGTTTTTTCTAGGAAGTTGTTCGTTTTAGTTAGATATAACTTTCTTCAAAATTTCGTTCTAGGAGATCAAGCCTACATAGAGATAGAAGCCCACAAAGATGTTGGTTCGGTGCAAACAACTCAGGAAACTGTGCAACCGACCCAGGTTGATCAGGGAATTAGAAGCCCTAAACAAGGTAATTAGATAGAGGTTCTTTAGAACAAATTGTTCCTCTTAGTATCCTCTTCTTACCCTCCAATTTTCACGTCTTTAGGTCAAGGGAATCAGGAGATACAAGAGGGTGAAGTTGCTGGTTTAGCACAGGACGTGCAGAAAATTAGGGTTGACTTTCAGCCCTAAATTCGAAGTCTAAAGTCCAGGACAGAGGTAGGTTATCTCATTAAAGGCTTAAACTTTATGTCAGGGATAAAAGCCCTTTGATTTCAGTCGATTTCATGCATTGTACACCGAGAATTTTATGATTTATTGGGACCATGCATCTAGTATACTCCTCATGCATGATTCTTAGCCCTAATGAAGTTAAAAATAGAATTTTCTTGTTTATTACACAAACCAACGCATATTGTTGGCCTATACTTGTTCTATCATGTTTATATATGTTGATTTCCAGACATGATGTGTCTTAGATTAGTATTTTATCTCTTTTTATTGAGATTTCTGTAACACAGGAAGAAACGGTCTTCCTATAGATCGCCAGAAACCCTAGCGGTCGCACGATAGGCCGCTTGGCCTAGTGAAACGGTCGCCCACTAGACCGTTTGAGTTTCTGATTTCTGTATTTAAGTTAACCCGAAACTTAAATGCAGAATGACCCTAATTAATATATGATAATCCTAGTTAAGTAAGTTTTTTTCCTATTTCAAGTGCTATTATAATATATCTAGTTGTGTTAACAGAGCGTTCTAATAGATTTCATGATTTCTTATGCACTTGAGAACTATTTTTACACTTATGTTATTTTCATGACCAAATCATATACTTTTGTAATTAAACTTGAATTTATATGATTTATGGACTAGTCATGGTTTAATCGTTGTTTTATCATAATATCTCTCTTCTATGAGTCATTTTTTTAAGTACATGGCACATATTCCGGTATGTTGTCATTAGTTACACCTTTGCACATGAGGTACCCAATCTTGGACTTGATAACCTCTCCATTGGATATTCCTTCCAACGGACTAGGAAATCTTGTTTCAAGACCTCCGTAAGTCTCTGCGAGCCTGGGGTTCTCACTAGGACGCCGAGCTGGTTGTACCGTTAAAACCCATTGTCTAGAAAAGCACTTACCGGTGTTTGTGTATTCTGGATGTTAGCGGCCCTCTGGACGACCGTCTGATTTCTATAAGTGGCCCTTCACTAGACCGCAAAGGACTACTAAACGGCCATCCACTAGATCGCTAAAGCTCTAGATGGTTTTACTGCATCGATATATTTATTCTATGAAACGGTCCATGAATAGACTGTCAGGCGTGCTAAACGGTCCAGTAATAGACCGCTTGGTTCCTGATTTAGTTTAACCCGAGGTTTGACCTTTGGGGTTGGTTTTCTTGAGTTCCAAGATGATCTTAGGATTATCTGGAGCCTAAATTATGTCTAACCAAGTTAAACTTGAATTATGAAATCTAATGGATTTATCGTTATGCTTCCGGATCGCCGCCGTAACATAATATACTTTAAGTCATTCTTTGAACTCATATCAAATTATTGGTACTTTCTATACCTTGGTTACTTTATCATGGAATTATTGTTGAATTTGTACATTATTGACCATATTGTTGTTATAATCGTGGAAGTAGCTTGATTTATACTTGAAGATGCAGTTCGAGCACTGATTGTGTTCAAGGGCTATATGCTAGTCCCCTCGGTTGATTGTCGGAAACATACTGTAAACCATAGGGTATGATGCTACTGACGTCGCATTGCGCTGGGAGTACTTTCTTTATAAATAAGTAAAAATCCATGGGACATGAGTAAAGATCCACGTAAATTCATGAAGTACTTGCTACTAAGTGAAGAGTACTTTCTTGCTTGTTATATGACTTTCTAGTGCATTCTTGTTACATTCTTGTTCATGGAAAGGCCAAATTTACATTCTTGTTATATACTTGATCAATCCTATTCTCACATCTCGTACTTGATCGTATCTTGTTACTTAGATTTATACGTGTTTTGTCGTATCTGCATGATTTATCTTATTCTCTAGAGCGAAAATGCTAATCAATTAAATTTGCCTTCATGTTAATACGAAGATACCTACTGGACAAGTGTGCTCATTACTTACTTTCTCAATGTTTCAGGAAGTACAAGTGAATCGGATTTGAATTATACAAGTAACGGGTTCGAGAGTGATTAAAGGACATATGAACAAGAGAAGCCTTAGTTATCGAGTGTTTAGTCGAGTCATGGTGTAATCTTTATTTTTATTGAGTCTAGTAAAGAGAGTCGAAGATCTTATGTACTTTGATATTATTATGGTTATGGAATAAAGTGAAGTTTGGAAAGTTTACTTGTGTAATTACTTTTATGTGATTGTCTTGCACTCTAATTATGTTGCTTGCTCGAGGCGTACTAGTCGACTGTTCACGTTCCCAATTATTTCCGCTGCATAATCTCGAGACGCGACAGTTAGAGTGGTATCAGAGCTTAGGACTAGAAGTCTTAGGGAAAAGACATGTCATAAGGTTAAGTCCAAGGTTTAAGGACCCACACCTATGAAACTAGGAAGAAACTCCCTACCTATGAGAGGAATTGGGTAGAACCTAGGATAAGATAGTAATTAGAATTATTTCTAAGATTAACCCCACTCATTCCATTAGAATTAACAAATCCATTACTCTTCTCAGGTACCTCATTCTTACGATGGCTCATCGCGTTGCTTGGGGTGGAATGCAACAAACTGTTGCGGGTCTTACCCAAGGCATTACCAAATATGGCCCAAGCTGGCGCAGGGGCAAGAGCGGGAGACCTACACCATAATTTTTGGAGCTTAAATCCTCCACGGTTCTCAGGATCTTCTAATCCTGATGAGGCTGAAAACTGGATCAATGAAATCAACCGTATATTCGAGGTCATGCAGTGTGCCGACCAAGAAAAGGTTCGTCTTGCCACATTCCAACTCAATAAAGATGCCCGTACATGGTGGAAGGTAATTCCAGCACCGCCTCAAGATGCACCACATACTTGGGAGGGATTCCTCACCCTCTTCCGAGAAGAATACTTCTCCGAACATGTTAAGGAGAGGAAGGCTATGGAGTTTGCCTCATTACGCCAGGGCATGATGTCAGTAGCGGAGTATGAACTCCAATTTTCTAGGCTGGTGCCTTATGCTCCTCACTTGATTAGTACGGAGATATTAAAAGCTAACCGATTTATGGACGGTTTAAGACCTGACTTTATTCAACAACTTGGGACTCATAATATCCGTACATATGCGGAAATGGTCCAACGGGCACATCTATGTGAAAGGACCTTGGAGAAGGTCTAAAGGTTAAAAAGCAAGGGAGAAGTGCTGAGCCGAAGGTCTGATCGGCATCGAAAAATAGAGAAGTTTAGTATCACAGAACCTTATAAATCCCGTGATAGCAAGAAGAGATCCCGGAACGGAAGTGATAGTGGCCACCATAAGAACAAGAAGGTCAAAGAAGAAGAAAAATAAGTCATGGTGGCTTGCACATTTTGCGAGAAATTCGATCATTAGGGCGAAGAGTGTTGGAAGCATCTTGGCGCTTGTCTACGATGCGGCAGTCGGGAGCACCGTATGTCGGATTGCCCCCTTATGAAGGAACAATCTTCCGGTGGTGGACGTAAGTGACAGGCTCGTCTAAATGCTATTATGGAAGATGAAGAAGCGCCCAAGAATGATGGGCTAATGGAAGGTACTATCCAAATCTATTCCCATCCAGCATTCATACTATTTGATACTGGTGCTTCTCATTCCTTTATATCTATTGCTTTTGAAAAAATCTTGCCCGTTTCATCAGTTCCTTTACCTTTGGACCTTGCTATGACTACACCTTTAGGTCCTAGAACAAAACTTACAAATTACTATCCAAATAGTGAGGTAATGGTAGAAGGCCATAACCTCCTACAAACCTCGTATGTCTTGACATGGAGGGCTATGATGCTATTTTAGGTGTAGATTGACTTGTAGACCACAACGCCTATATAAATTGTCGCAACCGGATTATATCTTTTTGGAAACCAGGTCTTCTAATGTTTTCCTTCCTTGGTATCAAGTATAGGAAACATCCTGCTATTATTTCATCTCTTCACGCTTGCAAACTTATTTCGCAAGGATGTGAAACTTTTCTTACTTCCGTAATCATTACCGAGTCCAAGGAGATCATCTTAGAAGACATCCCCATTGTGAATGAGTTTCCCGATGTATTTCCATCAGATTTGCCCGGTTTATCGCCCGAAAGGAAGTAAACTTCTTCATTGAACTCATTCCCGGAGCAGCACCTATTTCAATAGCTCCCTATAGGATGTCCCCCATAGAACTCAAGGAATTGAAGAAACAACTTCAGGAGTTATTAGACAAGGGTTTCATTCGACCTAGCACATTCCCTTGGGGTGCGCCAGTTCTATTCGTCAAGAAGAAGGATGGATCCCTCAGGCTATGTATTGACTACCGGTGACTCAATCAACTCACAATTAAGAATAAATATCCGTTGACGCGTATAGATGAACTCTTTGATCAAATTTCAGGAGCAGAATATTTCTCCAAGATAGACCTCAGGTCAGGTTATCATCAGCTCAAGATCAAAGATGAAGACATACACAAAACTACTTTTCGGAGCAGATATGGCCACTATGAATTCGTGGTAATACCATTCGGGTTAACCAATACCCCGGCAGCATTTATACAACTCATGAATAATGTCTTCAGGCCTTATCTTGACCAGTTTGTAGTCGTCTTCATTGATGATATTCTTATGTACTCCAACACAAAGGAGGAACATGAAGAGCACTTAAGAATAGCCTTGCAAACGCTAAGAGAGCATAAATTATATGCAAAGCTTAGTAAGTGCGAGTTCTGGCTAAAGGAGGTCTCTTTCCTTGGCCA
Organism: Amorphophallus konjac; assembly: GCA_022559845.1. Classification (NCBI taxonomy): domain Eukaryota; kingdom Viridiplantae; phylum Streptophyta; class Magnoliopsida; order Alismatales; family Araceae; genus Amorphophallus; species Amorphophallus konjac. The sequence goes on from CM040118.1 coordinate 103,483,438, forward strand.
TATCCTTTCAAAGGAGGGTATTGCTGTCGATCCTTCTAAAATAGAAGCTATTAAGAATTGGAGCCGGCCGACGATCGTGTCTGAAGTCAGTATTTTTCTGGGTCTGGCTGAATATTACAGAAGATTTATCAAAGATTTCTCAAAGATCGCCATTCCTTTGACTAGACTCACAAGAAAGTAGAATCCTTTTATATGGTCGAAGGATTACGAAAAGAGTTTTCAAAATCTTAAAGAACACCTTACCACTGCACCTATATTAACGCTACCGACAGAAGGTTGTGGCTTCGAAGTCTATTTGGATGCATCTGGCATTGGCCTAGGATACGTTCTTATGTAAAATGGAAGGGTGATTTGCTATTCATCAAGACAGTTGAAGCGTCATGAAGAAAATTACCCTGTGCATGATCTAGAACTAGCTGCAGTTATATTCGCATTAAAGATTTGGCGACACTACCTTTATGTGGAGAAATTCATCATATTTTCAGATCATAAAAGTCTGAAATACCTCTTCACCCAGAAGAAGTTAAACATGCGACAACGCAGATGGTTGGAGTATCTCAAGGACTTCGATTTTACTATCCAATATAATCCGGGGAAAGCTAATGTTGTCGCCGACGCTCTTAGCAGGAAACCAATGGCAACTCTAGCAAGCCTCAGAAAAGGTATAACTTGTCTTATTGAAGATTTTTCTCATTTAAATCTAGATATTGAAAGAGAAGGAGAAGGAGGTATGATTGCCAATATAAGGTCTCAACCTACATTGATCAAGGACATAGTCCAATTGCAAGAAAATGACCCTACATTGATGGAGATTAAGGATAATATTGATCAGAGATTAAATTTTTCTATCTCAAATGATGGAAGACTATTATTTAAGGATCGAATTTGTGTACCGAATCATGATGATACTAAGAAATTGATCATGGGAGAAGCTCACAAATCAAGGTATGCTATTCACCCTGGTGCTACCAAAATGTATCAAGACTTGAAAAGAAGCTTCTGGTGGCCCAACATGAAAAGAGAAGTAGTGGACTTTGTAGCTCGCTATCTCACTTGTCAACAAGTAAAATCAGAACATTTAAGACCTGCTATAAAATTACACCCCTTGAATATTTCCGAGTGGAAATGGGAAAGTATAGGGATGGATTTTATCATGGGTTTACCTAAGACAAGAGGAGGACATGATGGTATATGGGTGATCATAGATCGATTGACTGAATCTGCACATTTTCTACCAATCAAAAGTCGATGGTCTGTGAATGTACTAGCAGTATTATACATGAAGGAGATTGTCAAACTACATGATGTCCCTGTCACCATTATATCCGACCGAGACCCTCGGTTCACATCACAATTCTGGAAGGGTCTTCAACATTCATTAGGGACCCAACTTAATTTTAGCACTACGTATCATCCACAAGCAGATGGTCAAACTGAAAGGACAAATCAAGTGGTGGAAGATATGCCCAGGGCTTGTGCTATTTACTTTGGAGGAAGTTGTCACGACCATTTACCTCTAATGGAATTTTCAAACAATAATATCTACCAAGCTAGTATTCAAATGGCACCATTTGAGGCTTTGTATGGTAGAAGCTGTTGATTGCCTATTTATTCGAATGAAGTAGGAGAAAAGAAATTTCTCGGCCCCGACATCATTAGGGATACTACCGAGAAGATAAAGCTTATTCGGGAATGACTTCAGATGGCACAAGACAGGCAGAAATCATATGCTAATAATCGAAGGCGCGACTGTTGACACCCGTTTTATGCCGATAAGCTGAGTCGTTTCTCTTACTCTCATTAGTTGATACCCTAAGTTGTCCATCATTCATTGGGCCATTTTTTGTGGCACGTCCTGGGCCCATTTTATGGGTAGCCTCCCTCCTTGGTAAAGTCCGTATCAATTCAGGGCTTATTGGACCTTGGCTTTGATTAATTGAACGTGTTTTATGAAAGTCAAGTATCCAAGAGCATGAACGGTCCAACATCAGCCGTTCAGGACTGGGGCGGTTGACCCCAGACCGTTCATACATTTTGGCTAATTTTTGAGGATTTTCTGAATATTCACCGATAGGCTTTTGTGCGGCCCTATCAGGCCCGTTCAAACCAATGGACGGGCGAATTCCAACCGCCCATATCTCAGAGTCCTACGCGTGCCAATTTTCTCAGATAATTATCCAATTATTTGAATTATCACCGACAAGGTTAGAACGGTCTCTGATTGGCCGCTCTACATTTGAACGGTCTTATGAGAACCGTGCATCTTTGAGGGTCCAATGGCGGACGTTTCGGTCAGTTCAAGCGATAATTGGGCTAATTTTCTGATTATTTGAATTTCCACCGACGGGGTTGGACGGTCCAAATTGAACCGCCCATTATTTTGAGCGGTCTATCGTAAGACCGTTCATCCTGTCGGTTGGTGATTTTTAAACAGTTTTTATCCCTTTTATGCATGGTTTTATCCCCAACTTCTTTTGTCGATTTCTCCGTGGATAATCAACCATTTTTGAGGCCGTTTCGACTGGATGAAAGATAATGACATTATCTATGATTTACCTTTTATAATCCCGACCTGAAAATGGCTCTAAACCCTAGTATTCGGGGCTGGATTTCTAGGCTCTATAAATAGACCCTAATGGCCGGACGTGAAAAGGGGGGGGGGAGATTTTGGTCGACGGCGAAGCCCTGCCGCATTCTTGAGTGACCTAGCACCAAGGAGGGAGGCTTTCTACGTCCATACAAGCCTCCAGTTCAGGGAGTAGTTTGGTTTTGAGTCTTTTCGTTTATAGTTTTCATCACTTTCCCTTCATTGCATGCATCACTTCTTTTTTTGCGTTCCCTTCTTCCTCATTACCATGCACACATCCACCCACATTTTTGTCACCCTAGGGGTTTAAAACCCCCCAGGTACCCGCCTTTCCATTCGTTAATGTTCATCTCTTATCATTTTGGCATTTACTACACTGTTTAGTTCTAATCTAGGTCTTTTCTGTGTGTTTCTTACGTTGTTTCGCAGGTCAGCAATCATCAGCCCGAGGCCCATCCCCTCTGGCTGGCCGGAGAGGGTGGAGGTTAGACCCCTTGAAACTTACTGCATGGTAGATCTATGCGGTTTCATTCTCGCCGTTCAATAGTACGTGCGGCTCAGTGAGGGCCATTCTTCCTATTAGTGCGGTTAGCATAAAGCCGTTCATCTCTCAGCAGTAGTTCCTCCCGCACCTTCTGCAGCGCACTTAGGCGGTCTATCGTAAGACCGTACATCGTAAGGCGGTTCTTCAGGAGCTGTTCATCTCTCTAGTGCTGCAACTTAGGCGAGTACTCCCCCTCTTTCCAAGGTACGTCGTGTCCATCACGTACGGCACCCTGGTGGCGATCACGGTCTTTTGTTTTCTGTTCTCCTCTGAATGTTGTTATTTGCTCATCGCATATTGCTCCATTCATGACGCATATTGATCTTTAGTAGGAGGAGAAAAATATATCTACACCCCTTTTGTGGCGATCACGGTGGGACACCTAATGCCCATCGTGGTTTTGAGTTGCTGACCCCCCTTCGTTGTGCAAGTGTTCTTCTTGGAGTGACTTGCAGGTTGGATGCGTTTTCTGCCTCCTGCGACGTGCGCGGTTCTCCCAGAGCCGTCCATCTTTAGGAGCGGCTGATATTCAACCGTCCATCCCCTGCGACCAGAGCCAGTCCCGCTTCTGTTCCCTGTTTCGCACGGTGCCTGGTATACCCTTCATCAGTTTAAGCGGCTGGAATATAGCCGTCCATCTCTTCGGCACAGGTACGCGTCACGGTGTTTCGATTGCAAGCACACGGTTGCTGGAGAATCGTTCAGGAGATTACGCGGTTGGTCACAGACCGCGCTTCTGGTATTTTCCTGTCACCGCTGGCTTGTATTTTCAACATTCTGTGATCATTCTATTTTCTCCCTGGATTATACGGTCCCATACGGACCGTTTTACTCTCTGAGTGGTCGCATCAGGACCGTTCATCTGGTGCCACAGTGCACTCACGGTCTACTTTGATTGTCATATTCCATGCGATTTGCTGCTCGTGGTGCTGCTTGTTGATCTCCCCCCTGCTCTCTTACCATTGTTGCATCATCATTTTCTTTATTGCTTATATGTTTGCTTGATCATTGATTGATAGTTGCTAGGTTAGATTGTGCATGCACTCCGGTGCGCATAGGAGCATCCATCTCTTTTCATAGTAGTTGCATTCTTACCGAGGTAGGGCTTCCTCTCATCTCCACATTTCTTGGAGCCGACTAGGGACCTTGCCGAGGACCTCCGTAAGCCCCCGTGAGCCGTGGATTCCCACACGGACGCCGGACAGGTTGTACCACATCCACCCCCAGTCTAGGATTTGCATCCGCGAGTGAGAGATCCTTGTAGAGTCATACAGTTCCTCATTTCCTACCCCAGTTAGGCACCTAGTGGTTGAGAGAATTTATATTTTCGCTAACCCACTAAGGTCCAAAGAGGAAATCATAAGAAATTGACGAGCATCATTTAAGAACTTGATTGCATAATTGGGTGATTCCGCTCTCGTCTCTCCCTTCCATTGCATGCTTGTTATTTGCTTTGTAGGTTTGGTCGGTTAGTTTTGTTGGTCCTAGTCCTAGGTGTCTTGGTGTATGAGGGATTGTCTCTTTCCCTCACGATCACCTCCTAGGGTTGGTTCTTATTTCCATTCATACTCCAACCCCTTGTTTGATTCATCATCTTCCATGTCATCGTACGACTTCTCCCAGTCCCACGAGGACTCCCTTCCTCGTGACCTTCTTGAGGACCCACCCAGGGTCGCCCACCTGCAGGGAGGAGAGGAGACTGCTCCTCCACTCCCGACCATTCTTGGCGAGGGTTCCCAACCCTCTCTTTCAAATCCGTCCAATCAGAATTCAGCCAATCTAATCCCCAATATGATGGCCCAGCTGGACCCTACCCAGCTCCATCTCATCCGATAGGCTTTGTAAGGGGCCGATGCACCGACCTCAATTCCTTCTCATGGCACGACTGTCGCTGCCATCACGTCTCCCGCTGTCGGGACCACCTCTGTGGCTCCTATCGACCTTACTCCTATCCGCCCTCAGACCCTTCGCTATTCCAATATGGAAATGGGCCAGGCTTCCACCTCGGCCCATCAGCAGCTCGATAAGGGAAAGTCTCCAATCCCCTCTGTTCCTTACCTTGATCCATATGCCACAATTTCTCCGTCGCCGTAGGCCCTCGTAGCCCCAGCGGACTTCGTTAGGTTGCAATCAGGGGCCGCCCAGCTGGCTCATGCGGATATGGGCCCCTCCTCGGCCCACTATCCGTCTTACGGGCCGCCCCCTCAATCAGCTTATCCGTTGGCCACCTACCCCGGTATTACTCCTCCTGCTCCTTCTCCTCCTTCCCGGGAACGTGAGATTCTTGATAAATGGGCTGCTATGCAACAACAAATTGACCTTCTCCACAAACGGGTTGGCCCGCAATCTCTTGCTGATGTCCCTATCCCTAACTTCAGGGACATTCATTTTCCTTCTCAATCTGAGCTCCCCGTGTACTGCAAATATGACGGGAATGGCAACCCGTTCATTCATGTCCGGGAGTTCTTATATGAGTCAGCACAGTTCCAGCAAGACGATCGTCTGATCGCTTATTTAATTCGCCGATCGTTGGAAGGGGTCACCGTGGAGTGGTTCTATACTTTGCCCATGGAGGAGGCCGAGAGTTTCAAGACTGTTAAAGAAAGGTTTATTCAAAGATTTCAAGATCGGGTCGGACCCGAGTATTCTTTTACTGACTTAGTAGCTGAGAAGATGAAGCCGGAGGAAGACTTTGCAACCTATGCAGACCGATGGAGGCAGATGGCCTCGCGTGTGCCCGGGCAGATCCCGGAAGAAGAGAAAGTGAAGTTGCTGATCTCCAATGCCATGCCAACATTCAGGAATATCTTGGCAATGAATGACATTTCCAATATGCACTAGTTATACAGCAGGGCTCGGTTTATCCAAACCCAGTTCAAGGACTCCCCCATCCATTCTTTATTTGAGGCCCAGAAACCCAAAGCCGCTAGAAAATCTCAGGGGCCCGTCACTGAGGGAGTACAGATTAATGAGCAGGTCCAGGCTGTTCAGTTCCCCCACCAGGCCGCTCCACCCCGCTTCCCCCAACCTTCACACAACCCCCAGTTTGCCACTCCACAAGTTCCCCAGCCCGCCTTCCAAGTCCTGCAATATCCGCAACAGGCACCTCCGCCACCCCAACAGCCTCAGCGGCCGCCATAATACAACAATGTTCCGCCACCCGCCGCCTATGGATCTGCTCGACTGAGTCCAAAGAGGGCCCATTACCCTCCTCTTCCTGAAACTTTGCCCGATATTTTCTCTGCCTTAATGTATACTGGTGATCTTCAGTTTTCTCCTGAGCGTCCAAATTGGAATCCGGCAGCCGATCAGTCTCGATACTGCATATTCCATCGGCAACCCGGGCACACGATAGAACGGTGCTATCAGTTCAGAGACCTGGTGTATGACTTGCATGAGGGCCAGAGGATTGATTGGGCCCAGATGCACTAGCTGATTGAGGATATCAAGCAAAGATAGATACAGGCCAGGCCGTAGCAGGCGGTGCCCCAGCAGCAACAGCAGCAGTAACCCCAGCAGCAACAGCAACCCCAGCAGCAGCAACAAGACCTCGGGATCCATCAGAATCCCATGCCAGTACATCAACCCGCTCCTCAGCAACAACAACAGCAACCGGCACCGGCTCCAGCACAAGTGAATATCGTCCAACACCCAGCCCCCAGCGCTGGGTGGACTTTTGACGATGAAACCTCAATTGATGGATTTTGATATTTTTGTAAAGCTTGCTAACAATTTCACGTACAGCAATCCAAGCTTTCACGTGCCGTTTCACCTGCACAGGTAAGTCAAAAATGGCCTTCTATCCCTATATCTTTTACTGCATTACTATATGGTATTATGTCGTATTATCTCGAGAACCAGTCGGTTATCTACGTGTTCTAGGATCTGATGTTCCCCTTCAACAAAAACGATGATGATCCAGGACATGTACTTAATCTTCGGATAGGCCGTTACGTTGGGATGTCACGGGGAGGATGGTTCTATCCTGCACGCTGTGGTTGCGGATGGTATCTTGACTATGATATTTCCAGCTTAGCAATAGTATTCTCGAGTATTCTATATTTTAATCTTTCTTCGCATTTGTTTTAACGATTTCTTTTATTTTAGCCCAGCATGCATCATACGCATCTTTTGAGCTTTCATGCCCCATGGTTTGCTTGAAGAATGTCCCATCAATGATGGTCAGCTGTATGTTCGAATGCTTGAGTAAGAAGGACTAATTCCACTCTGAATTGGAAGGTTTTCTTTGGTCGATTCGTTTGGTTTGGTTGATTGAAGGGTCCCCGTCTGGAGCTTTAGCCTATTTTCTTTTGTGGCCCCCTCATTGGACCACGGGATTGTGTCCCCCATGAGGTTGGCTTTGTCGATTTGTTTCATTTTTTAGTTTAGTTCCTCTAGATTGGCGTCACTTTTGGTCTAATCGCTCCTTACATTCGGTTCAGAGTTTTCCGGAAGATTCTCAACACTTGTTGGTAGAAACGGGTGTCATTTTACCTTAATGCCCACTTTTTCGGTCCACTCCGCTGCATTTCCGCTCCAGCTCCATGTTCCATGTCACCTCCGCTTCACCTCCGCTCGCTCCCCTGCAAAGAGGACGTTAAGGAGGGGCATCTGTTGACACCCGTTTTATGCCGATAAGCTGAGTCGTTTCTCTTACTCCCATTAGTTGATACCCTAAGTTGTCCATCATTCATTGGGCCATTTTTTATGGCACGTCCTGGGCCCATTTTATGGGTAGCCTCCCTCCTTGGTAAAGTCCGTATCAATTCAGGGCTTATTGGACCTTGGATTTGATTAATTGAACGTGTTTTATGAAAGTCAAGTATCCAAGAGCATGAACGGTCCAACATCAGCGGTTCAGGACTGGGGCGGTTGACCCCAGACCGTTCATACATTTTGGCTAATTTCTGAGGATTTTCTTAATATTCACCTACAGGCTTTTGTGCGGCCCTATCAGGCCCGTTCAAACCAATGGACGGGCGAATTCCAACCGCCCATATCTCAGAGTCCTACGCATGCCAATTTTCTCAGATAATTATCCAATTATTTGAATTATCACCGACAGGGTTAGAACGGTCTTTGATTGGCCGCTCTACATTTGAACGGTCTTATGAGAACCGTGCATCTTTGAGGGTCCAACGGCGGACTTTTCGGTCAGTTCGAGTGATAATTGGGCTAATTTTCTGATTATTTGAATTTCCACCGACGGAGTTGGACAGTCCAAATTGAACCGCCCATGATTTTGAGCGGTCTATCGTAAGACCGTTCATCCTGTCGGTTGGTGATTTTTAAACAATTTTTATCCCTTTTATGCATGGTTTTATCCCCAACTTCTTTTGTCGATTTCTCCGTGGATAATCAACCATTTTTGAAGCCGTTTCGACTGGATGAAAGATAATGACATTATCTATGATTTATCTTTTATAATCCCGACCTGAAAATGGCTCTAAACCCTAGTATTTGGGGCTGGCTTTCTAGGCTCTATAAATAGACCCTAATGGCCGGACTTGAAAAGGGGGGGAGATTTTGGTCGACGGCGAAGCCCTGCCGCATTCTTGAGCGACCTAGCACCAAGGAGGGAGGCTTTCTACGTCCATACAAGCCTCCGGTTCAGGGAGTAGTTTGGTTTTGAGTCTTTTCGTTTATAGTTTTCATCACTTTCCCTTCATTGCAGGCATCACTTCTTTTTTTGCGTTCCCTTCTTCCTCATTACCATGCACACATCCACCCACGTTTTTGTCACCCTAGGGGTTTAAAACCCCCCAGGTACCCGCCTTTCCATTTGTTAATGTTCATCTCTTATCATTTTGGCATTTACTACACTGTTTAGTTCTAATCTAGGTCTTTTCTGTGTGTTTCTTACGTTGTTTGGCAGGTCAGCAATCATCAGCATGAGGCCCATCCCCTCTGGCCGGCCGGAGAGGGTGGAGGTTGTACCCCTTGAAACTTACTGCGTGGTAGATCTATGCGGTTTCATTCTCACCATTCAACAGTACGTGCAGCTCAGTGAGGGCCACTCTTCCTGTTAGTGCGGTCAGCATAAAGCCGTTCATCTCTCAGCAGTAGTTCCTCCCGCACCTTCTGCAGCGCACTTAGGCGGTCTATCGTAAGACCGTACATCGTAAGGCGGTTCTTCAGGAGCCATTCATCTCTCCAGCGCTGCAACTTAGGCGAGTACTCCCCCTCTTTCCAAGGTACGTCGTGTCCATCACGTACGGCACCCTGGTGGCGATCACGGTCTTTTGTTTTCTTTTCTCCTCTGAATGTTGTTATTTGCTCATTGCATATTGCTCCATTCTTGACGCATATTGATCTTTAGTAGGAGGAGAAAAATATATCTACAGTGACCTGAAATTTCAAGTGGGAGATCACGTATTTCTCAAAGTTTCTCCAGGTTGAGGTATTCGAAGATTCGGTATCAAAGGCAAGCTTACGCCAAGATTCATTGGCCCCTTCGAAATTATCGACAGGATTGGTGAAGTCGCGTATCGAATAACTTTAGCTCCTCAATTAGTAGTAGTTCATGATGTGTTTCACGTCTCGATGCTCAACAAGTATGTACCTGATCCATTCCATATCATTACATACGACAACCTAGAGATTAAAAAGGACTTGACATACGAGCAAAGGCCAATCAAGATCATTGAACGACAAGTATGGTAACTTCGGAATAAAACTATTCCTATGGTCAAGATCCAGTGGACCAAATCATGTCCACATGAAGCAACATGAGAAACTGAAGAACCCATGTGCAAAAGGTTTCTAGAGATATTTGAATGTAAGTACACTCTCCATAAATCCATGTATTGAATTTGGGAACCAAATTCTCTTAAGTGGGGGAGGGTGTAATGCCCAAGAATTTTCTAAAAATTTTCTAGATTTAAATAAAATTATTAAACTTTTAAATGAGCTATTAAATGAATTACTATTAATTAAGTCTCATTAAGTACAAGCTTTCTACTAATAAATAGATTAGGCCCATTTAATTGAACCCAAAGTAACTAAAACCCAAGTGGCCCAAAAAGGATATTTTGGACCCTAGCCTATGTTCTAGAAGCCTAAAGTGGGTGTAATCATGGAATTTAAAGGATAAATAGGATAAATGGACGGATAATATCAAAAAGAGTTTGAAACATGTCAAATTCGGTGCCTAGGATAGAAAACGGTTTATTGGGAGACCGCATAGCAGTGGAAAATGGTCTAGCATTAGACCGCTAGGCTCTGCAAATTCCGTGAAAGAAAGAGAACGTGGAAAACTTGGAACTTGGGCATCCAAATCGCCTAGGATCGATGCTATCTACTAATTAGATTAGTCTAGAAGGCTTGAAGATCGAATTGAAGACCTAATTGGGACTAAGTTCGTTCAAATCCATGAAACCTAGCTAAACCTATAAATAAACCCTAGATTTCACCTGTGCGACCCTTACTTTTGGCTCGCGTAGAACTTGGGTAAAGAGGTCGAATTAGAGGTAAGTTTCTTCTAGGAAATTGTTCATTTTAGTTAGATCTAACTTTTCTCAAAATTTCGTTCTAGGAGATCAAGCCTACAGAGAGATAGAAGCCTACAAAGACGCTGGTTTGGTGCAAACAACTCAGGAAACTGTGCGACCGACCCAAGTTGATCAGGCAATTAGAGGCCCTAAACAAGGTAATTAGATAAAGGTTCTTTAAAATAAAATGTTCCTATTAGTATCCTCCTCTTACCCTCCAATTTTCAAGTCTTTAGGTCAAGGGAATCTGGAGATATAGGAGGGTGAAGTTGCTGGTTTAGCACAGGACGTGCAGAAAACTAGGGTTAACTTTCAGCCCTAAATTCGAAGTCAAAAGTCCAGGACCGAGGTAGGTTATCTCATGAAAGGCTTAAACTTTATGTCAGGGATAAAATCCCACTAATTTCAGTCAATTTCATGCATTGTACACCCAGAATTTTATGATTTAGTGGGACCATGCATCTAGTATACTCCTTATGCATGATTCTTAGCCCTAATGAAGTTAAAAAGGGAATTTTCTTGTTTATTACACAAACCTATGCATATTGTTGGCCTATACTTGTTCTATCATGTTTATATATGTTGATTTCTAGGCATGATGTGTCTTAGATCAGTATTTTATCTCTTTTTATTGAGATTTCTGTAACACAGGAAGAAACGATCTTCCTGTAGACTGCCAGAAACCCTAGCGGTCGCACGATAGACCGCTTGGCCCAGTGAAACGGTCACCCACTAGACCGTTTGAGTTTATGATTTCTGTATTTAAGTTAACCCGAAACTTAAATGCAGAATGACCCTAATTAATATATGATAAGCCTAGTTAAGTAAATTTTATTCCTGTTTCAAGTGCTATTATCATATATCTAGTTGTGCTAACAGATCGTTCTAATAGATTTCATGATTTCTTATGCACTTAAGAACTATTTTTACACTTATGTTATTTTCATGACCAAATCATATACTTTTGTAATTAAACATGAATATATATGATTTATGGACTAGTGATGGTTTAATCTTTATTTTTTCATGATATCTCTCTTCTAAGAGTCATTTTCTTAAGTACATAGCACATATTCTGGTATGTTGTCATTAGTTACACCTTTGCACATTATGTACACAATCATGGACTTGATAACCTCTCCATTGGATATTCCTTCCAACGGACTAGGAAATCTTATTTCAAGGCCTCCGTAAGTTTTCGCGAGCCTGAGATTCCCACTAGGACGCCGAGATGGTTGTACCGTTGAAACCCATTATCTAGAAAAGCACTTACCGGTGTTCGTGTATTCTGGATGTTAGCGGCACTCTGGACGACCGTCTGATTTCTGTAAGCGGCCCTTCACTAGATCGCTAAGGAATACTAAACGGCCATCCGCTAGACCGCTAAAGCTACATATGGTTTTACTACATCGATGTCTTTATTCTATGAAACGGTCCATGAATAGACCACTAGGCGTGCTAAACGGTCCAGTAATAGACTGCTTGGTTCTTGATTTAGTTTAACCTGAGGTTTGACCTTTGGGGTTGGTTTTCTTGAGTTCCTAGATGATCTGAGGATTATAAGGGGCCTAAATTATGTTTAACCAAGTTAAACTTGAATTATGAAATCTAATGGATTTACCGTTATGCTGCCGGATCGCCACCATAGCTTAATATACTTTAAGTCATTCTTTGAACTCATATCAAATTATTGGTACTTTCTATACCTTGGTTACTTTGTCATGGAATTATTGTTGAACTTGTACATTATTGACCATATTATTGTTATAATGATGGAAGTAGCTTGATTTATACTTGAAGATACAGTTCGAACACTGATTGTGTTCAAGGGCTCTATGCTAGTCCCCTCGGTTGATTGTCGGAAACATACTGTAAACTGTTGTGTAGTGGACATCGGATCTAGAGGGGAGGGGTGAATAGATCAGCCCCACTTTTCGCAATGCGGCCCTCTAAACAGCTAGTTAAAATGAATTGCAGCGGAATAGAAATAACTTCCAAGAATGCTATGATTCACTTAGCAAGATAAGCAAGATATATAATAATTCGATCCTAAGCATGCATCTAGAACGAATCAATCACACAAGCAAACCACACTAGATAGGATTTTTAAGGTGGTTCGGACTGAATCCTCAGCCCTACGTCCACCCCTCACCAAAACCCGGTGAGGCTTCACTTGTGCAGCACACCAACCCGCAAATCGGAAACCACCGATTGCCTTCCTACTAACCAACGGTAGGGACGTCAACACCGTAGATCGGAAACACCTCCGATTGCCTTCCTACTAACCAACAGTAGGGACGAATCACAACTTCAATGTTTAATCAATATTGAAAATGAAACAAATGTGAAGGAACTAAAACAAGAGATTGAGTTATGAGTGAAAATGAATTGGCCCTTGTATGAAATGTTGATCAGCAACAAGGCTCCTCTTGGCTTCAACTCAATCTTCTTAATTCACCCTTGATTGGATGAATGTTCTTCACGGAGTACTGTTCACGTGAACAGTACCTCTTCCTTCAATTCTTCTCTCTTGATCTTCTCTTTGAACTTGAATGAGGTTGAAAGAACTTGAATGGATGAAGATGATCTCCCTAGAGAGTGAGCTTCAATGGATCCCCTTGAGATGATGAAGAGGATGGATGAAGATTTGATGAAGAGCTTCTTCCCGGAGTATCTTGATTTCCTTCTTGAAGTATACTCCTTCTAGCTTTCTTTGATCACCCTTCTTGCCCTTGATTGCTTCTTGCTTTGTAGGAGGTTGCTTGGCTTCAGATCTGAGCTTGAATCACCTTGGATGGATGAAGAACTTCCTCCCGAAACACTGTTCACGGAGGTGCTACAGTAGCTCGAAAATGGGCTCCCTTGAAGGCTTGAAGCATTAGGGTTTTCATCCCCTCATGTGTTGGTTTTATAGACCTTGAATGGTCTATAGACAAGCCTCAGACCAGATCCACAATTTTTGGGTGATTAGGTGACATTTGGATTAAAGAAATCAAGGTTGAATGGCCCTTTTCGAAGTTGGAAACAAAGTCAAAAATGAAGGCTCGGGGCTGGCGGTCGACCGGAATTCATGGGCCGGTCGACCGGAACCTGCTGCAGCCAGAACGTTTCGGCTCTGGCAAAACCGGTCGACCGGACGCCTGGGGGCGGTCGACCGAAACCTGTAACAATGTCAACATTTCAGTTCTGGGAAAACCGGTCGACCGGAAAAGTAGGGGCGGTCGACCGAAATCTGTAATTCCTGGAGTGTTTCGTTTCTGGAAGAACCGGTCGACTGGAAAGGCAGGGGCGGTCGACCGAAACCTGTAAAACGTGGAATTCTTAGGCTCTGGCAAATCTGGTCGACCGGCCAAGGTGTGTAGGTCGACCGGAAATACCTATACCTGCAAAAATGAAGTGTTAGACCAATGAAACATGTTCATAAGTCAAGATATTCATGTCCTCATCAATTTCATGTATTTTGGGATTGAAATCAACATAGAATATGCTTTGAGCATTTCTAAATTTTGTTCCGGGGGCTCCGCCCCCGGAAACCCCCGCAAGGGGCGCTGCCCCCTTGACCCCCGCGACCTGACCGCGCAGGTCGATCCGCGTGCGAGGGCGCAACATTGAGCTTTCATGTGCATATCTGTCATAAACACAATAGAACATATGTCAGTCATATAAGAGTGAAAAGCAACAATGACGAATAGTGTTTAGCCATTATCAAAACCAAGAATATCACAGAACACATATGACCATAGAATGATGTCGAATGACCCAAGTGACCATATGAAACTCAAATAACCACAGGGGCACAACATAAACTATGGAGTATGATGCTACTAGCGTCGCATTGCGCTCGGAGTACTTTCTTTATAAATAAGTAAAAATCCACGGGACATGAGTAAAGATCAACGTAAATTCACGAAGTACTTGCTACTAAGTGAAGAGTACTTTCTTACTTGTTACATGACTTTTTAGTGTATTCTTGTTACATTCTTGTTCATGGAAAGGCCAAATTCACATTCTTGTTATATACTTGATCAATCCTATTCTCATATCTCGTACTTGATCATATCTTGTTACTTGGATTTATACGTGTTTTATCGTATCTGCATGATTTATCTTATTCTCTAGAGCTAAAATGCTAATCACTTAAATTTGCCTTCATGTTGATACGGAGATATCTACTGGGCAAGTGTGCCCATTACCTACTTTCTCAATGTTTCAGGAAGTACAAGTGAATCGGATTCAGATTATACAAGTAATGGGTCCGAGAGTGATTAAAAGACATATGAACAAGAGAAGCCTTAGTTATCGAGTGTTTAGTCGAGTCATGATGTAATCTTTATTTTTATTGAGTCTAGTAAAGAGAGTCGAAGATCTTATGTACTTTGATATTATTATGGTTATGGAATAAAGTGAAGTTTTGAAAGTTTACTTGTGTAATTACTTTTATGTGATTGTCTTGTGCTCTGATTATGTTGCTTGCTCGAGGCGTACTAACCTACTGTTCACGTTCCCAATTGTTTTTGCTGCATAATCTCGGGACGTGACACACAAATTCTCATCACCAAGGACGCCTCAACAAAATGGAGTGGTGGAGAGGAAAAACACAACCCTGATAGACATGGCACGGACCATGTTAAGTGAAAATTCTCTACCAAAATATTTTTGGGCTGAGGCGGTAAGTACAGTATGTTACATCATCAATAGGGCAATGGTAAGGCCCATTCTAAAGAAAACCCCGTATGAGATTTACAAGGGTAAGAAACCAAAAATTTCTCATCTTAAACCCTTTGGATGCCCATGCTTCATCCTAAACAATGGTAAGTCTAACCTAGATAAGTTTGATGACAAAAGTGACAAAATAATTTTTCTAGGTTATGCACTGAATTCTAGAGCTTACAGATTATTTAATAAGAGAACTTTGATTGTTGAAGAAAATCCTCATGTGTAAGAGGACTTTGATTATTGAAGAAAGTCCTCTTGTGATCTTTGATGAATCTGAATTAAAATTGACAAGTCAACTTGTTCCAATTATGGATACAGATGAAAATTCCAAACGTCCAAATAATGCTAAGGCCAAGGACGAACCAGCTGAAGGGATCTCCAGCAAAAGTGAAAAGGATGAGGATCCTTCAATTGAAACATTTCAAGAGCAACAAGTACAGCATCCCGACTTGCCCAGTTCTTCTACGTTCTACGTTCTTGAAGGATCATCCAGCTGAAAACATAATCGATAATCCTCAAGATGGGGTAAGAACTAGATCATCACTAAGGCAAGTAGAAGAAGAGGATCTAATGGCCTTAATCTCACAAGAAGAGCCTAAGGATATGCATGAAGCTCTTCAAAATGAATCATAGATTCAGGCTATGCATGAAGAGCTACACCAGTTCGAAAGGAACAAAGTGTGGACTCTCGTGCCGCGTCCTAAGGATCATCCCATAATTGGAACCCGTTGGATTTTTAGAAACGAGTTAAATGATACGGGATTGGTTGTTAGAAACAAGGCCTGACTTGTAGCCAAAGGGTATAGCCAGGAGATGGGTATTGATTTTGATGAGTCTTTTACACCGGTTGCTAGACTAGAGGCAGTCCGGATTTTTCTGTCCTATGCTTGCTCATTGAACTTCAAACTATTTCAAATGGATGTTAAATCTGTATTTCTTAACGGTTACATCAAGGAGGATGTTTTTGTAGAGCAACCTCCATGTTTTGAAGATTCAAAGCATCCAAAGCATGTGTGATGTGTGATCTAGAGGGGGGTGAATAGATCAATCACCTAATAAAATTTCTACGGCAACTACTAGTGTGGAATTAAATCATACTACTGTAGGACAGTTGAATAACACTTAACCACAATCTAAGAAGAGGCACTCAAGCAATCGTTCCTAAACATCCATCTAACGCGAAGTAACGTGGAAACGGCGATGGACACAGATCAGAATGCAACCACACAATATAAAGGATTTTTTAGGTGGTTCGATCTCTATCCAGTGATCTACGTCCACCCCACACTAAACCTAGTGTGGCTTCACTGCTGATTATACAGCTTTAACTCCGCTGATCCACAGCTTCGGGGAATACCTTCCCTACAACCGCTGATCCACAGCTTCGGGGAATACAATCCCAGACCGTTGAGCCTCACAGCTTGCTACCAGAGGAATCCTCCTCTGACGTTGAAGTTTACAGCTTAACATGTCTGCTGACACACAGCTTGAAGAACACGAGTTTTAGAAAACAAACGAAGAAAGCATAAAATCAAAATACAACGAGAATATAGCTCAAGATAATGAGCAGATCAGCTCTAGTTCTGAACTAAGAGACTGATAACAAAAGCTCTCACAAACACTTCTCTCAAGGCTCTCTCTCTCTCTATCTCTCATAGATCTTCTCTCTCAATCTGGCTTTATCATGCTTGCTCTTCCTCTCTCTGCTTGTATCTCTCTACGAAGGCTCTTCTCTCGTCTATTATCATTATTTTCTGCTCTCTCTCACTGCATCTATATATATGAAGGCTTCTGAGTGATGGGCACGTGGAAACCATGAGCTGTGCATATATATGAAGACAAATTCAAGTGTGTATGAGACATGAATGTGCATGAGACGCAAACTTGTTTTAAGTATAGATATGTATGTTAATCTGAAATGCATTTTTATTGTATGAACAGTATCTGGTATGAACACATGAGCTCATCATTTATACCATGAATAATCCAATCAAGCACAGAATTTTCATGGTCCAAACATCTATGACAACATACACATATGGCTCATAATTTTGACATCATCAAAACACAGAATGCTCATAATTTTAACATCATCAAAACACAGAATATTAACAATCTCCCCCTTTTTGATGATGGCAATACCCCAAAAAAATGTTGGCAACTCCCAAAAGAATGCAAGAGAAATGATGTATTTTGAAGAGACATGAAGTACATTCATATATTAACAATAGCCAAACTCCCCTTGAATTAGTGACTCCTCCCCCTTAATCAAAATAGCATGAAATCTTTCTCTTCCCTTCTCTACCCCTTTACCAACAAAATCTCTCCCCTAGAAGCACCATCTAGAAAAGGATAGGATCATAGAATATAATATAATCTCTCCCCCTTTGCGATCAGCAAATAAGAAGTAAGGGAGACAGAAGAAGATAAGAAGGGATGCAGGAAGAGGTAGGAGGCAGAATAACACTCTATGCAATGGTTCAGAAGATAAGCAAATTATTGGACAATTCTTTAGATATAAGAATCAATCATTGTGCAATCTTGATAAATATCAGGTTTAATAGTTATAGAAGGTAGAGTGAATTCACTGACTTTCTGAAATAGGGTTATAGAATCCGTTTATAGCAATGAACCCAAATCACATAATCGTGATAGACTAGATTAAGACTGTATCCTACTGATTTCAGAATCAATGAGTGTCCTGGAGAGTGACCTGAATATGTATTGAGGTTAAACAATTGACACTTATGAGATTTGAATTTCAAGGGTTACAGCAAATCTTTTTCACTTCTTATTTTGAATCTGAACTTGGTGAACAGATAAGTGTCATTTATACCATTGACATTAAAGATACACGTGGGTTAGACGCCAGTACCCCCAGTTACTAAGCATAAACTACCATATATGTCTCTGATCAAAAACTACACATGTGATTTACACCTTTGACATTAAGGGTACACGTTTATCAGACGCCAGTAGCCCCAGTTACTCAGTGAAACTAGTCCTATAGATTTGACCATATGAACAGAGGTAACATGAAGCCTTTCATGACATGAAATCCTCTCCACTTCTTTGATGGAGGGTTCAGTTTCTCAGTGTAATTCAGTCATTGCCCTGCCACTTTATTCATTTCTTTTACATATTATTTTATTATTGCTGCCCTTTTTAATTTTCAAAGTGACTTGTTTAAAGATAATACACTTTCTGATTTTCTCAGCCTAGTCTTCACTAAGTCTGTCATTTTCAGATACTGTGAATATCTTATCTGTCATATTTATGAAAGAAAGGTTGAGAGCTATAAAAGGTTTTCTACCACCTTATTCTCTGAAAAATAATCTTTAAACTCTTCAGTCTATTAAAATCAAACCTTCAGTTCATTCAAGAAGCAAATGTGATTCTTATACAAGAAGACTTGTAATAATAGCATCTCAAAATAATGAACCAATTACAAGGTTGTCATCCATTCAAAATGAGGGAATAGACATTGAAGCACAAAGCATCTCTTGAGAAATTTCAAGAAGTGGATATGGCACAAATGAGAGAAAAGAAACCAACCAAGGCCGGTTGAAGCAATGAATATCATATGATAAGAGTTTCTGAGAATGAAGAGAGAGTAGAATGAGTTGTACTCAGATCAGACTTTACTGAGCTCTCCCTGACATAAACTTCCCCTATCTGTATGCAGTTTTATTTAACATCTCATCTATGCACAGCAATTATTCAGAGAGCAAGAATTTTTTATTCATAAAATTGAAGACAAGCTGACATACATTTATTTTCAGATCAAGTTAAATACCAATTCAAGAATGAAATCAGTAAATCAGAATTCATTTTCATGCTAAAATTTACATAGCTTCAATTATCTTCTTAAGAATTTAAATCTTTCATTTCCAAGAGGTTTTGTAAAAATATCAGCAATTTATTTTTCTGTTTCAACAAAATTGAATTCAATTTCATTCTTGCTTACTGCATCTCTAAGAAAGTGATGTTTTATTTCAATATGCTTAGTCCTAGAGTGATGAATAGGATTTTTAGTCAAGCATATGGCACTAGTATTATCACATAAAATTAGAATGCATCCCAAATTTATCTGATAATCATTAAGTTGATGCTTAATTCATAGTACCTGGGCTGCACAATTTCCTGCAGCGACATACTCTGCCTCTGTAGTGGATAAAGCAACTGTGTGTTGCTTCTTGAAAGCCCAAGACACTAGGCAACCACCTAAGAACTGGTAGTATCCACTAGTGCTTTTCCTATCAATCCGACACCCAGCATAGTCTGCATCAGTGTATGCTAATAGGTCTAGCTCACACCTAGTAGGGTACCAACGACCTAGCTCTTGGGTGCCTGACAGATATCTAAAAATCCTTTTGACAGCACAAAAATGTGACTCTTTAGGACTATCCAGAAATCTAGCACATAAACACACAACAAACTGAATATCAGGCCTAGATACAGTAAGGTAGAGAAGGGATCTGATCATACCTCTATACAGCTTGTTATCAACTGGTTTACCTTTTGGGTCATCATCAAGACTTGTTGCTGTACACATTGGTGCTATAATCTCCTTGAGGTTTTCAAATTTTTATTTCTTCAGCATATCCCTTATGCACTTGGACTGAGTGATGTAGGTTCCTTCTTTTGTTTGGGTCATCTGTAGTCTAAGAAATAACTTCAGCTCACCCATTGAGCTCATCTCAAATTCATGTGTCATCAAATCAAAAAATTCCTTACACATTATTGGGTTAGTTGAACCAAAAATTATATCATCCACATATATTTGAACAATAAGAATGTCTGGATGACATACCTTTGTGAACAAAGTTTGGCCAATTTCACCTCTAGAAAACTTCTTATCTGTAAGAAACTTGCTGAGCCTGTCATACCAAGCTCTAGGAGCTTGTTTCAAACCATAGAGAGCTTTATTCAATTTATAGACATAATTTGGAAAGTCTAAACATTCAAATCCTTGAGGTTCTCTCACAAAGACATCCTCTTTTATTTCTCCATTCAAGAAAGCAGATTTTACATCCATCTGCTACAGGGTGATTCCTAATGAGCATGCATAAGCCAATAGAATCCTAATGGCCTCTAACCTAGCTATAGGACTCTTCAAAGTCCATTCCAAACTCCTGATTGTACCCCTGAGCTACAAGTATGGCCTTATTCTTAATAACATTGCCCTGCTCATCGATTTTATTCCTGAACACCCATTTAGTTCCAATGACAGTCCCATGATCAAGAGGTGGAACTAGGTGCCATACCTTGTTCCTATCAAATTGATTCAATTCCTCGTGCATGGCATTGATCTAATGCACATCATTAAGGTCACTGTCAATGTTCTTGGGTTCAACATGAGACACTAAAGCAAAAGCATTTAGTTCATTCTGAGCTCTAAAATAGTCTCTGGTCCTAGGAGGTTCATGCAAGTTATCAATTACATTATCTACAGGATGATCTCTAAGAAATCTCACATTGATAACCTGATTAACTTGACCCTCATTTACCTCCCCCTGAGTACCAGGCTCCTTTACATCTTCATCATCAGATTGATCTGAAGAGCTTCCTTCTTTCAGAATTTCTCCATCATCTTGTTCCCTGCACATACCATTTTTAGATTTAGTAATGGTTTCATCAAAGACTATATGTGGAGACTCTTCAACTATTTAAGAATTTAAGTTGTACACTCTATATGCTCTAGTCATTTCTGAATATCCTAGGAAAATTCCCGGATCACTTTTAGGTTCAAACTTATCAAGGTCTCTTTTATCATTGACATGAATAAAGTATTTACAGTCAAAGACCTTGAAGTAAGCAATTGAAGGTTTCTTACCGTTGAGAATTTCATATGGCGTTTTCTGGGTAAATGGCCTTACCATGGCTCTGTTGAGTACATGTCATGCAGTATTGACTGCCTCAGCCCAAAACTTCCTTGGTAGGTTACCTTCCACCAGCAGTGTACGAGTGTTGCGCGTGTTTTTATGCCGATTAACTGGGATGAAGGAAGGAATACAACGGGGAAGGAAAATATGGGAGTTTGATGTATCTCAGGTATCCTCCTTACGGGTGCATGCCTCTCACGGCGGTACCGGGAACTCTCCTTTTACGGAAAGTTGAAAGGGGTGGAATGGCACGGGAATGTCGGGCTAAGGGTTAACCGGATAGGGTGCGGGCGTGCCAGTCGATCTCTCGACAATCACTCATGGAACCAAGGTTTGACCAGGGAAGCGCCACCAGGGCGGGCACGTGGGCTCAGGCGATCGGGCGACACGTGGAGAGAAGCGGTTCCATGGGTGCGAGTGCGTAGGCGATTACGGGAATCATGTACAGGACGCCTTTCCCCACCGGCCGTAAGCAACCGATGTTTATTTACATCGGATTGAATCCGAATACCTTCGTTCCATGCTGAAGAAAAGTCTGAATATGTGTCTGAAGCCATGGGTGTAAGGCCAGGCGCATTCAGTAGCTAGGGGTACGTGTTAGACTGAGGGGTGTTTGTTGGGGGTGGAGTGTTAGGCACAGAAGCCGAAGGATATAGATAGGAGATTGAAGGCCGGGACGCGGGTGCGAGGGCACTCATCCAATCGGCGGTGTTGTGCTGAGACGCATATTTCTTTATGGGAAAGCCGTAATGGCCAAAGTACAACTAGCGCATGCCACGGGACAATTTCGACGTGCTAGTCGGTCCCCGGGTCGATGCGTGATGAATAAACACATGTGCATTTTATAGAGGGGTCCTCCCATGGCGTGGGACGCGGCCGTGGTGCCAAATAGGGACCTACAACTGGATAACAGAGGGGATCCGTCGATCCGGCATCTGGACGAGGGTCGGACGCGGCTCGAGTTGAGCGGTCGGACATGACCTCGTGATTGTGAGTGAGCATGACGTCATGGCACGCGAGTGGTTGCGACCGACGGGCGTGCGAGGGGGAATCCCGGCATGAGGGGACGTCCGCCCATACACAACGTCTCACACACGGTGGGTGTCGACTTGTGTGTGACGACTACCTACGGCGTGAGGGGAGTGCGAACGACATACCCCCGGCGTAGTAGACTACCGAACAAGTCACCCACACACAATTCTCCTTTGCTCCGCGCTCGAAGTCTTGTGCTTGCTGGGTGCCGGACAATCTTGCGTATTGCTGGATGCTTTGTATTGGATTGATGCCCCACCCCTTGAGATCCTAAGGGGTATTTATAGGGGAAGATGAAGGGTCACAAGGGGTTTACGCGGACCAGCCAGGGGGGGTGAGCTGGTCCGCGTAAACCCAATGGAATAGTGCATTGGGTACATGGGTTGAGAGAGGAGGGAAAGAGGTTTACACGGACCAGCCAGGGGGCCCTGGCTGGTCTGCCTAAACCCCCAAGGGTTTAGGCGGGCTGGGTTTTTTTTTCTTTTTTGAAAAAAAAATTTTTTTTTGGTTTGATTGGGGGTTTATGCGGACCAGCCAGGGGGGGGGGGGTTTAGGCGGGTTCGCAAGAGAGAGAGCGAGGGGGCTGGTCCCCACCCTATAAAAATTGATTTTTGGGCTTTTTCTTCCTAATTTGGCTAAGGACAAGTGGGTGAAGGCTACGTGGCGGCTTGTGGAGACTTGTGCGCGTTGACTTGAGGATGAACCCGTCGTGCTGTCGCTTTACGCTTCCACGTCCGCGCTTGATCCCTCGAACTGTTACGGTACACGAACTGCATCGTAGGACCGCAATTGAGCGAATCGAGACTGAGTGGGGCCGTGGGACCACCGAGCTGGAGAGGGGACACGCCCCCCCGGGGAGTTTGCCCTCCCCCGGGGGCCGCGGCCACGCCCAGGCGCAAACTGGCCCCGGGCCGGCCATAACCCCGGGGGATGGCACCCGGGGGTCTTCTTGTGTTGTCTGAGGGTGTCCTTTGACAGACTATGGCCTTCGGAAGGCTAACACGGGCCCGTGGGGCCGTTGTTCTTTGAGTCGGAGTAGCTGCTCGCAAGGTGTTCGGGTAAATGCCCGACACACCCCGGGTTACCGAACGAGCCGCGTAACTGGTCGACGGGCCTTGGATTTGGCCTAAGGCCAAGGGTAGAAGTCTGTAGGGGTTGGAAGGAGGCATTTTGGGGCCCACGGGCCTTGCCTCATGTTGCGTGCCGTGTTGTACGGTGGGTTGACAGGGTAGCCTCGGGTTAGCCCGAGAGCTAAGTTTAGTGGCTTGTTGCCACGTGTCTGAGGGTCGGGGGTGGCCCCGACTTGCTGGGGGGTCGTTGTTGGACCCAACTGGTATACTGGAACCACGGGCTGGCCCGTGGTCTTGTGTAGAAGGGTTGAAATATACGCGCCCACAAGGTGTTCGGAAAAATGCCGAACACACGTGTGTGAGCCGTACGTACATACTGCGGGCCTCCAAAGCCTTTGGTTGACTTGCTCGGGTCTCCCTTTGACCTTGGAGGGTTGAATGAAGAGTCTTGGAGTGGGCCCGCTGTGGATCAGTCGGCATAAAGAGACGGCTCAAAGCAATAGTAATATCATACATATCGAACCATCTGTACCAATCACACTCTGGATCATCCATCTTTCTTCTTTTATCAGGCCTTAGGGATTCCAGGGCTTTATAAGTGGCCAATGGTGCAATATGGCGAGCAAACTGTCTTGCATGAACATCTTGACAGTCTAAAATGGAGGTGATTATTGTAGTCTGCTAGCCGCCCGTGACAAAATGTGTCTTCAATGTCCAAGTAAGTGGCTGACGATCTGTCTTCAAGGTGGATGCAATAACTGCCCATGGTTCATCTTCATTTTTGCCCGGCCCTTTGTAGCCCAGGCCGCCTTGTGTAATCAATTTCTGAGGCTTAATAGGCCTAGTCCTGCCTTGACAACTGGCACCCAGACCTTTGCCATTTTGATACCCCATTTTCATTAGAATTTTTCAGCCAGGGGTGTTTATCATGCTTTTCTTCTTCCTCCCCTTGGAAGGCAAAGGTGTCATAGCAACTGTCGTGACAGTCTCGGGCGACATTGGCCGTGGGTGAGGGAGGTCTAGCATTGATAGCGACGGCTTGTTGGCAGGCCAAATAGAAGGAACTGATGAAGCCAAGTGTATATCTTCCTCTGGCAGAATAGGCATACTGGTAACTTTGATAATGCTGCCCTTATGTGGAAATTTGAGGTACTGATGATTTATAGAGGGCACTGCATCGAGTTGTTGAATGAAGGGGCGGCCCAGAATGCCGTTGAATGTTGGATCCATGTCCAAAATGTGGAAATCGACCGTGATTGCAGCTGGACCTAAACTGACTTTTAATGTGATCATGCCTAGAGGAGGCTTCTTAGTATGGTCATATGCTGTGACTGTTATAGTAGATGGCCGAATCAGGTTTTCAGGAATGCCGCATAATTTCAAGGTGCTAGGGGGCAAGACATTGATAGATGCCCCAGTGTCCACTAGACATTGTTTCACCGCCACCTTATTGATATCAACCGTGATGCACAAAGCATATTTCCTTGCTGAGAGTGGCGCCAGTTCATGCTCATGAAAAGTGATAGCCGGCTGACTGCTAGCGGGCGTTAATACTGTAGTTATCTGCTCAACAGGGATGTCTTCATTGACCATAACTTTTTGCAGATACTCTTTCAGAGCTAGCTAGTGAGTGGTGGACCTTTTGATTAGTTCTAAAATTGAAATCCTTGCTGGAGTTCGGTCAATATGCTTTAACAAATCATACTGAGTTCCTGGCACTGACTCTTGTTCTTGTTCTTGCTCTTGCGGCCCCTGCGCGGGCTCTTGCTCTCTCTGAGGAAAGATGCGCTGAAACATCCGTCCACTGCGGAGCGGTGCCACGTTTTGTCGTGCCTCTATCGGGGCAAGTAAAGGAGGAGGGTTAGCAGAAGAAGAGGGTGTGTTGGCGTTGATCAGTGGCGTAGGAGTAGAAAGGGATACCCGAATGCGAGGAGAGCTGGGGGGTGGAATGAGGAGAGATCTGGGTATAAAAGATGGGTGAGCCGATGGTGAGGGGATCCTTGCCGGTGAAGGAGTAGTGGTGGTGGGTGTAGCGGGCGTTGGTGACGGGCGGATAAGGAGTGGTCTAGACGGTGAAGGTGAAGGGTTGGTAGTGGATGGCGGGGTTTGCTGCGTGGTAGGCTGCGGAGGCGGTAAATGGGTAAGGAGAGGTCGGGTTGGCAAGGATGGAGAGTTGGTGGGAGCAGGTGGATTGACAGGGCGTATAAGAGCTCGGCTCAATTGGGGAGTAGAAGAAGAAGGAAGGGTGCGCAAGAGGTGCAGAGGTTGATTTGGATTATGATTAAATGCCCCGACAGAGGCATTTTCTTCATGCAATCCCTGTCCTCTCTCCACCTCACGGAGAGATGTGACAGGGTTCACGTGCTGATTTGGTGGGTGCTCCGGCAGTGGGTTATGGACAATCCCCATATCTTGCTGAGGTGCTGGAGCTTGCTGTTGCGGCTGTGGAGCTGGTTGCTGTGGCTGCTGAGCCTGCTGTTGCCGAGGAGGCCTTCTTTCTTTCATAGTGGCGATAAACT
Organism: Amorphophallus konjac; assembly: GCA_022559845.1. Taxonomy (NCBI): domain Eukaryota; kingdom Viridiplantae; phylum Streptophyta; class Magnoliopsida; order Alismatales; family Araceae; genus Amorphophallus; species Amorphophallus konjac. The sequence continues at coordinate 103,509,281 of CM040118.1, forward strand.
GTCTCATTTCGTCCCAATTGATGCCACCCTGGTCATTTAAGTCATAAATATAGTCCTTGAAGTGGAAGCAACGATCAATGTTGTGACCAGGAGAGTGGTGGAAAATACAATAACGGGACGTGTCAACATTAGCGGGCCACGCTGTTCTTTCTCTTGGCAACATGAGCAGGTTGGCGGCCATTAAGGCATTGAAAATATCCGGGAGACTTTCTGGGAGTGGAGGATAGTGGGCCCTTTTGGGGCCAAGTGGTCTCCTTTGCTGTTGTTGTTGCGGTCCATAGTTAGTGGGTGGCGGTACTTGGTGGTATTGTTGCGGAGCTGGAGGGTCAGCGCAGGGCGCTTGGTTTTGTGGTGGAGCGAAGGAAGGTTGAGGAGTAAATTGGTGTTGTGGGGGTGAATTAAAGAGGGTGCCTTGTGATAGAGGTGGCGGGGGTCGTGGGTTAGATTGGCAAAAGGGTTTGGGGTTGCCGACCGCGCCAACTTGCTCATTCATGATGGTGCCCTCAGTCGTGGGCCCGCTATTGTTGACATTTGTATTCTTTTTAACTAACCTTGGTTTTAGCTCAAACATGCCCATGATGGTCGAATCTTTCATTTGGGTCTGAATATAACGAGCTCTTTCATAGAGCTCCTCCATGGTGGTCAATCTGTTCATAGCCTGTATATGCCGGAACTGAGGGGTTGCATTGGATATAATCATCTTAACCTGTTCCGGTTTTGATAAGGTATCTTTCAACTTATCGGCCATTGACCGCCATCTATCAGCAAATATGATGAAGTCCTCCTCGGGCTTCATTTTCTCTGCAACCAAATCTGTAACCGAAAGGGAGGGTCCAACCCGGTCTCTATATTTCTGCAAGAATTTCCTTTGAACCACATCGAAATCACTAGCATCTGCCGAATCCAGGGAGTAGAACCACTCGAGGGCTGACCCCTCTAAAGATCTTCTAAACAAATAAGCCAATGAGGCTTTGTTGCCCTGCCAAAAGGACATTTCATACATAAAATCATTCAAATGAATAAAAGGATTACCAGTTCCGTTGTATCGCCGAAAATTCGACATTTTAGAAGGTGGTAAGTGAAAAACTGGCAACGTAGGCAGAGAGATTACTGGGGCATTCTTGGCAGCAGTAACCTTGTTGAGTTTTTCTTCCATGCTAGCCAATTTCTGAAGGAGCAAAGCGTTAGTGTCTGACTCGACCGGGGCCGAATTTGGAATGAAGGTATTTGGCATAGGCGTCCTTAGAATTTGGGGAGGTTGAAAGAATTGGGGCCTAGCCGCTGAGTAGCTCGCCTGTTGGGCCGGCATGGCCACACCAGGCGTTGGTGGACAAGAGGGGGGTTTGTGCAAGACCGCTTGGTCATTAGTGAGGTGATGACCACTCTCGGCCGGAGGGGGATTGGAGGATGAAGAGGGAACGGACTTCCCTTTCAAAGCGGCCTGAACTGCCTGCCGCTGGGAGTCATCTAATTGAGATAGAGCATTAATCAAGTCGGTAACATTGAAAGATGGGGAAGGGTTCCCCGAAGTGTTGGAGGGTAAGGCCTGAGAAGAGGGCACAACCTCTTGAGTAGTGGTATCAACTACATGAACTTGAGGATAATGAGAATGAGGAGGAGGGTAATTCCCCTCGTGATAGATAGAATCTTGGGGAACCTCATATGATTGACCAAAAACGTTTTCCTCCACATCATCATAGGAATATCCGTAGCTTGCCATGTTGATAATCTTACCTGAACGGAGTTGCATGCTTAAAAGAGAGAAAGCTTTATGAAGGAATTATCACACAATCAATCACCCAATCGAAACAAGCTTAAGTAACTAAACCCAACCAAGTTTATGCAAACAAGTTGAGATGAACGCAAGGTTTTAGTGTTATGTTTGAGATTAGAGTGAGTTAAATTGCAGAATAATTCACTCCTCTTTGCAAAGTGAAACCTAGTTTGGATCCAAGTGTAGCCTCCGTGTCAACTAGGTTCTCTCTCTTCTTACCAACGATAGGTTCTCTAAACTCCGGGTACTTCGAGGGTACAACCAGCCCAGCGTCCGTGAGGGAATCCACGGGTGCGGGGACTTACGGAGGTCTTGGAAAAGGGATTCCCGGTCCAAAGAGACGGAATGCTCAATGGAGGGTTGTCCCGATTCCAAGAAAGGTGTGTGGAATCCTAGTGTAGAGAGAGGAGGTCTCTCAACCAAATGCCACAAAATGCAGTATAAGATAAGCCAATCACAGCAATATAATCAAATAATCAATGTAAGCATGAAATCAGCATGAATAGATAGAAACAGTAAGGTTCTGTAAACACACAGGAAAGAGGCGACCTGGAGGCAGTCGCTATCAACAAAAGAGATGACAGCGTAGCTGTCGTGAATCACTGTGAGGGGCTCACAGGCAATGCAAAAACGGGCCTTGATGTTGGGTGCTAAATATGATAAAGACGCCTCTAACAGAGGGCGTCAAATATAAGTGGTGCGCACGAACGAAGAAAAACGCGCCTTGGTGCAAGGCGCTGCCAAATAATAAGACGCCCGAGAGGGGGGCGCAAATTCACAGAAGCAGTAGATATGATAAAAGACGCCTTGATGTGAGGCGTTAGACAGAAAAACGACGCCCTGGATGAAGGCGTTAAATAAAAAGGTGCCTTTGTAGAAGGCGTTAATTCAACAACAGCAGTAGGCTTAATCACAAGCTGGCTGATCCCGGGGAGTGTGCAGTGTGCACAGTGGAGGGTGCCCGTGGGGCACAAGGGAGGGGTACTGTGGGTACCAAAGGGAAAGGGCACGCGTGGGTGCCAAAGGGGAAAGGGCACACGTGGGTGCCAAAAGGAGATGGTAATCAAAAGAAAAACAGTGGAAGTCCCACCGTGATCGCCAATTTGTGGATCATGGAAAATTCACGCTTAAAGGAAAATATGTGTAGTAATAAGAGTATGATGAATATTAAGAAGAATAATGAAAAAGGGGAGTAAAAGAGCACGTGGTGCTACTAAGGAGTGTGATCGCCAGAGGGATTACCTCAATAAGAAGAAAAGATGATCGCGAATACCTGGTGATAATAGGATGCGGGATGGATGTGGATTCCTTCCTCCACCTTCTATCGGCCGGCCGACGAAGGGGGTTCTCCTTGTTGATTACCTCGAAATAAAGAACAAACAAGTAAAAGAATAGTGGATCAGCCGAGAGTGAGTGTAGTATCAATCCAAGAAACAGTATGACGATGAAATAAGAATATAGCATGCGCACCTTTTTGTTTGGTTTTAAAACCCCTAGAGAAATAGGGAGAGGAGAGGAGATGCAATACTAATGCAAAAGGAAAAAAAAACGATGGACGTGATGATACGATGAAGACAAATACAAACAAAAGAGAGAAACCCCTGCTGTTCCTGTAAATAGTAAAGGGAGAACCACCGGAGCAGCAGGAAGCAGAGGAAGATGAAGAAATCACACGGATGAAGAGAAACTCTTCTCTGCTAACACCGTAACAACAGCCCCTTGCCTCTAACCTAGCGCGAGATTGACTAGGGAATCCTTTTATAAGGTTTCGATCAAAGATAGACACAGATTTAGGAAGATAAGAATAGGTAGTGGTCATCAACGGCAAGGACTCTAGTTCTCCGATCGAGCAAGGTGACCGAGAAAGGCAGGGAACTCTTCAGGAAAGGTGAGTTTAAGCAGGACACGAAAGGGTGAGACACGACCTACAAAAGGGCGTCAATTCAGAATTGATGACCTGCCCAAGGACGTTAATTTAAGACACTACCTGGCTTAAGGCGTCACTTCTTGGATTCAATTTTGGTAATAAAAACCTTCTCTACTTGAAAATTGCAAAGAGACGCCTGAAGCAAAGGCGTTAAACAAAACACGTCCTATGGAAGGACGTTAATCATTGATTTTAATCAGGGTGGGACTCGTAAAACACCATGAATTGATGCCCTTACAATTGGTCGTCCTTTCTTTAGAACGCGCCTAAGGCAAGGCCGTTAATTAAAACACGCCCTAGGCAAAGTCGTGAATCACAAAAAAAATGCACAAAATGCGAAGAAAACACACAAAAATAGAAAAAACTTTATATTATAGAAATATTGAAGTTCACTTTGGGGTATTATCATAGTGACATGAGATTTGATCAACAAAGCGTCAATTTTGGCGTGTCTACACCCGCGACTCTTTTTCTGGATGCCACGTGGCGTGGCTTAACGTCGGGGCGCCCTCGGGTGATCCCGGGCGGCCATATAAGACGCGGGCAAAGCCCGTATGAGAGTGGCCGAAGTTGACCCCGAATACTTGTTTGTGCCACCGCGCGTCACTGTGAGTTGATCGGGACCCTTGTGGGGACCTTTAGGGTGTAGAAAGGGCTAGGTAGCCCGTGCCTTGAAGGTGTTCGGGGAAATGCCCGAACCCTTATTCCTTGTCATTTTGGCTGGGAAATTGTCTGGGTACAACAAATGCCCCCCACGGGGCGTGCGTCGGAGGCGGGGACGAGGGCGTACGGCTCGTGAGATCCTCTTTCTGAGTTGTTGTAGTTGTATTTTGACACTTCATATGTCTTAATTTTGCTGTGTTGCACATATAAATTTTTTGATATACTGACTACTTTTTCTGGGTGCCTTGTCTTGCAGCTATGGCACGCTTTAGCAGAGATGGGCGGGTCCCGAGGCGGCTGGCTTGGGAGGAGGATCACTGGGTGCAGTGGACTGATCGACCGATGCATCCTCTAGATGCACCTGTGATCACCGTGGCTGGTGTTGAGCAGTTGGACCAGGGCCATCTGATCATGGCGGAGGGTGCGATCGGTGAGCCGACAGCTGGAGCAGGGGCCGTGGAAGTGGCCCGGATTCTGGAGGCGAGCAACTTATATAGTTATGACTGGATCGGGGGCTATCCATTGGAGTCCCCCCTTGATCGCCACCTGCTTGAGTTCATCCACAGCTATGCTCCTCCGAGCGTGGAGGAGGGCGACTCGCAGATTCTCGGAGCTTGCCGCCGGCTTGAGAGGGCCATTTTGATCGGCAGGGACAGCCTGCTTGGCACCGCTTTTTGCAGCTACCCGAGAGTTTCAGAGGACTACTGGAGGCAGCGCCAGTTTCCCAGCATCAAGTGCCTGGGGTTCTTTGGCATGGCAGAGCAATCTGGACTCAGGGTCGGGCCGATTGGCCTTGCTAGCTGGGATCTGCATGGCCACCAACGCACAGAGACAGAGGGGATTGCTGGATTGGTGCTGGAGCCTGCCGGTGTGCAGTATGCTGGAGAGGGGTACGATGACCACAGTATGCTGAATGGAATCATGCGGCAGACCGTCACCAACTGGTATGGCCTTGGATAGTGATCTCGTCGCATTACTATCGCCAGGGTGCCACAGAGTGGTTGATGGGAATCATCCACCATTACTGAGTATTGCTGGATCGAGCTGGGATAAGGTACGCGGTGACCGCCGCACTGTACGCGTACCCATGCTATACTTGATTACTGCAGTGCTAGCTGGAGCGTTTCAACTGTCGTTGGAACATAGTGGCGACAGCAGAGGGGGAGACCAGTCTCGACTTGTGGAGTCTGTTCCGAATCTCCGGCTTGCCAGTTGTCGGCGAGGGATATGAGGAGGTGGTGCTGGATGACCTCCACCGCAGTCATAATAATGGACTGGGAAGATACCAAGTGCCTTACAGTTATCGGTATCTAATAAAGACTTGGAGAGATTTAGCCCTGGCAGGGAGAGAGAGAGCTGCTCAGACTCCCCGGGTACCACTGAATGTATGGGTCCGTCATTTTTACAACGGGCCATTTTACTTTTACCAAGAGTTTGCAAGGGATCAGACTCCCTGGGAGGAGTACACAGAGGTGAAGCTACGCTTCCGAACGTACTCCAGATATGTGTATGCGCCACGGGAGGGGTGGAATCCCCATGGACTGCCAGATGTGACATATCTTGCAGCATATCTGGCATATTGGCTGGCGACCTTCGTAGTTCCTCACGGAGAGGACGGACTGTTGAGAGCCGAGTTGTTGCGGCTGGCTTGCTTGTTGGCTGAGGGGAGGCAGTTGGCTCTAGCTCCCGCTACACTGGCCAACATTTACTAGGGGCTTGGAGTTCTGGCGGCACACTCAGCGCCGAGGGATAGGAGTATACTTCTACCGACCCACTACCTTAGTGTGTGGGCCGGGTTGCTTTTCCTGGGACTGGTGACGCGGGGTACTGTGGTGAACCCGACGGCACAACTTTTGTTCAGCTTTACTGGGCAGCCGGATGGCGACACAGAGGAGCAGCTGGAGGGGGCCAGGAGGGCCCTTTGTTACTTGCCCGCCCGGGGCAAGGAGGGACTGCCCTTCGGTAGTGCAGCGAGGGACCTTGACCTTTTTCTGGGGGCTTCGGGTGGAGGGGCGGCCGGCGCCCATCCCAGCCAGGGGACTGCTGATACGAGACCGCATACTGAGTGGATATTGAGCACCCGAGCAGCCGTGTTGGCATTGCACCGGTCGGCGACGAGCTTCCTAGAGCCATACTACCCACATCGCTTTGCCAGAAACTTCGGGTACGACCAGGGGATTCCGCCGAAGAGGGAGTTCCATCTAACGGGCCGATAGTATAAGGGTAAAGACACCCACCTACTTGCAGCAGCTTGGTGGGATTTCTACTGCCGTCGGGAGCCGGAGCAATTCCCGATGCCGGAGCAGGGTCGTCGGGGACGGTTCGACGTGCACTACGCCCGATGGTGGTTCGGGCACAGTCACCTCTACCGACAGAAGGCCTTCACGATCAGGAAGGCGGAGGAGAGTCGTTTTTTGAGAGAGGATCTGCTCTTATTGCACTGGATGAGGGGTACCTAAGGACCCGTGTGGCTCGGATTCTCCGGGAGGTTGAGCGGATTGTGACACAGTGGCCCTGGAGTGGTCGAGGGTCACCTTCTGGGAGCCGAAGCAACGGAGGGGCCCTAAAGCCCCTGGGGCGGGCATCGGCGGTGGTGACTGGAGCGAAGGTGTCTCGACCAAGGGCACCTAGAGCTTGGTGGACTCAGTTCTGTTGTGCCCTTGTGGATTTGATGTCAGCAAGCACTATGAGTATGAATGAGTTTGATGTCAGCAAGCACTATGAGTATGAAAGATTGACTGATTGAGTGTGCATATTTATAGCATTGCATAACAAGTGTACCTTGCATCGGTGCATTCACTAGTTGCACGCCATATAGTCGATGCATGATTCACTACATATGATGTCTATACACTGAAGCATGCTCATTGCATATGAGGTCCTGTCACTGAAAATCGGTGCAACATTTCTCTACACGCTATAAAGTCTGTATAGAGTTTTGCCTAGACTACATCAACTCAAGTCTGTACATTGTTTGGTTGCTATCCATTGCTTCATTCGACCAAGTCAGTATAGCCAGTGCTCTTCATGCATTTACATAGTCTATGCATTGTTTTGTCTCGCACATACACTAAGTCTGCACACTAAGTCTATACATTCATGAGCATAGTCAGTGCATTCAGTTCTTTCATGCATATACAAAGTCTGCACATTCTTTGCTGTTATGTTCATGCGTCATTTCAGCAAGTCTGTACATCATCTTGTCGCAGGCACAGCAAGTCTGTACATCGTCTTGGTGCATGCACGCAAAGTCTGTACATTCTTTGACAGCATGCCTGAGCATTCATCTTTGCTGTGCATACTTTGATAGATGCAAACTGCATTTCACACGATCAACGTCTGTACATTCTTCAGTGGCATTTGTGCAATCTTTCAAAACAAAGTCTATACACTCTTTACCATGCATTCAAAGTCTATACATTCCATTGCTGGTACGAGTGGTTAAGTTCATGCATCATCACACCAGCGAGTCTGTACATCGTTGTCGCATGCACACTAAGTCCATACACTCGTTGCTGGCATGTTTGTACATTCACTTTCAACGTGCATACTTCTCCATATGAAAAATGCATTACATGCATTCAAAGTTTGTACACTCGTGGATGACATGTCCGTGTATTCATTCTCGTTGTACATACTTTCTTATATGCACACTGCATTTTGTGCATCAAGTTTGTACAGGCTCAGTTCAAATATCAAACTTACTCGATGCATCCTTGTCTTTTTCTTCAGATTGATTCAAACTGATAATATGTTCAACCTGACATAACATCTGTTCGAGAAGCTTAAGAAGGGCACGTGATCCAAGGATGGAGGTCTAACCCTGATCGTGACACGTGTACTGCAGTAGGCTAAATGTTGCCACGTGTTCAAGGCGCTAGGGCGGGAATTCATGTAGGACACACGCCCACCTATCTGCTCCTGCTATAAAAAGAAGACTTCTCCATCTGGAGAAGATGCTCGTGCAGAGAGGATCAAAAGTTACATTAGAAGAGCAGAAGTAGAGAGAGAGAGAGCCTACATGATCCAGAAAAAGAGAAAAAAAGAAGAAGAAGAGAGAAGAAAAGAGAGAGCAGAAGAAGAGCAAAGGAGGAGAGTGTTCGAAAAAGAAAGAGTGAGCAGTAAAGAAGAAGAAGAAGAAGAAAGAGAAATCAAGAGTTTAGAAGAAGAATAAGAGAGTCTTCTGAAACTTTGTCTCTACTGGACCGTGGATCAAATCCAGGCCAGTCAGCTCTTTGAGAGACACTTTGTGTTTTATCGTATACAACCTTCTGTCACTGTGATTTCCTATTTCTTGTGTTTCTTTTTACCTTTGTTTCAAGCTATTTGTCAGCAGGCAAGGTGGATACCTCGGACAGCAAGCTGTGAAGCTCAGCGAGCAGAGGAGGATTCCTCTGGACGGGTTAAGCTGTAAGCCCCAGCAGATGGTGAAGCTGTAATGCCCAGCGGTCAAGCTGTTAGCCAGCGGTTTGTAGGCAAGCTGTGTCGCCCAGCGGTTTTCAAGCTGTTAGTCAGCAGTAATCCAGACTCTGGATTGAGTGTGGGGTGTACGTAGGTCTGGAGGACCAAACCACCTAAAATCTTTTGTGCTGTGGTTTGATTGTCTATTGTGTTTCGCTAGATGCATGCTTAGGTTCGATGTGTTCTCTCATTTATTGAGTGGTTTATTCGCACACAACATATTTGATTGGAATTGGGTTTGCACACTAGCGCATATAGAGTAGATCAGAAGTTCTGATCTTTCCATTTTGTTCGAAAAGAGCACCTGTGTCATACAAGGCACTTATTTGTGTTAATTCCGCATCTCTGATTGTTATAGTTTTTAATTGGGAGTATTTTTTTTAGGGGAGATTCATTCACCCCCCTCTGAATCCATTGCACCGATCCTATCAAGTTCTTGTCTGACTGCGACATCCGAGGCAGAGGGTCGCTGGATCGGGAGCTCCCACATAGGAGTTTTGCCGACACAGCGGTCGACGACTGGAGGCGACACATCGCCCATGCAGTTGGGTCAGCTTGACCCGTGGAGTTTGTGTCCCAGATTGAGTGTGCCCGCACTCCACGGGACATTCGGGAGGCCGTCACGATGGCGGCCCGAGCTCTGGCGATAGGGATGGAGCAACTTGTGCCCCTACCCTTGACCCCGTTTGGGGCTTCAGGTTGAGCTTCCCGCCCTTAGTCTGTTCTCTTTCTTTCATTCTGTAATTCTTGACTACAGAACTGAGATGTTGTATATTGCTGTGTTTGTCAGCAGGTCTTGCAGCCGAGGAGGACCAGCCCTCCACAGGAACGTCCTCGGGGAATGGTGATGGAGGCCTACGGCCCCAGAGGAAAAGGTCTCGTGTGGAGGGTGCGGCAGTCGAGACTGGTGGGCCGCCTGAGGGACCCTCGACTGGAGAGCGAGTTGAGGAGGAGACGTCCTTGAGTGAGTGTCACCCCAGCTCCTTTATCTTTATCCGGTTTAGCCAATACGTTTGACTAATTCCATTTTTTTGGACTCATCTGTCCGTTGCAGCCCTGTTGGCGTCTGGTGCGGAGGTGACTTTTTCGCCTCCCCAAGAGGCAGACTTCCCGCGTGAGGAGGAAGCTGGAGGGGAGGTTGACATAGAGGAGCTTATGCGTCTGATGAGCGAACCTTTCCCGAACCTAGATGACTTCCCCGACTTTGAGTCGTGGACAGCTACGGGAGGAGCCCGCACAGGTGAGAGCTCCGAACCTTGGGCGTATGCCACAGCTTTGATTTACCCCCTATTATTTGTTATGACCCTTTGGATTATGCAGGTGGGGCAGAGGCACCAGGGGCCGAGGCCCCTGCTGAGACACAGGTTGAAGCGCCTGGCCAGGTTGACGAGCCAGGGCCCACGGTGGCTAGCGGTCGTCAGGGTGAGAGCCCGACTGCCTTTGGGGGGCTTTTCATGTTGTTGACGAACTCCCTTTAACAGGCCGGAGTTATTGACTTGACTTATGTTACTGGTTTGGCAGGTGAGGACGCGGCGACGACCCTGGAGATGATCCGAGAGTTGGAAGACGCTGGCCCGCCAGTGGTCCTACCTTCTTTTGGAGACGATCCGAGACCGGTGGCCTTTGTGTCTTCAGCTACTGTTGAGGATGCGCTAGGTAGATCGTCGCCATTGCTGACAAGGGTACCTCGCCCACCTTTGCCGACCCTAGTGTCGGCCTGTACGGTGGGACTGGTGGAATCCTCCAGTGTGGGACCGTCAGGTATGTAACTGAGTATTTGACCACTTTAGGGTGGATCATTTGACTTTCCTGCTCGTGCTGAGCTTTGGCTGGGATGGATTGCAGGCACATCTTCCCCCATGGAGGAAGGGGAGCTTCCTCGGGACACGAGCCGACCGTCCGGAGACGAGTCTCCCATCGTAGCCGCTGCTGAGGGTGACGAGGAGCTGATTGACATTGAGGGGGTTTCTGAAGGCGATGCCCCGACCGGTGAGCTTCTTCCCTAGCATCTTTGGCTAGGGAGCTATCTTTATGCAAGGTTGAACTTGATGATAGCCTAATCTGGTTTCTTGATGTATAGGTGCCCCTGATTTGCCCACGGCCGGGGATTCATCAGAGAGCCCGCCTGGTTCCTCAGAGGGTGGCAACGCCACGATGGAGACTGACGAGAGCTCGAGCTCTTCTTCCTCCTCTGGGGCCTCTTCTTCCGGGGATGCCGAGATGAGGCGGCGTTGGAAGGTATATACGGCCTCTCTTTGTCTCTGCCTTGACTTTAATGTGGAGCCTATAGCGGATTCCTGACATTTTGCGCCATGCCCAGGACTAGAGACTGAGAAAGAGCATGCGTCGACTCAGGTCGAGGACGGTCAAGAGGAGCCTTCTGTCACCCCAATGGCTATTGGGGAGGACTGGGTTGGAGGGGAGTCCTTACCCTCTCCGACTCCGGCAGAGGACACTGGGGCAGAGGAGAGGTTGCCTTCACCGACCCTGAGTGGGGAGGTTATGGGTGCGGCAGGAGCTACACCAGGTAAGAGTCAGGGCCTTTGTCAGGTTTTCCACCTTGTCTTGTCATAGGGAAGTCCTAAACATTATTGACCCGTTTCGTGTTTGGTGGGGTTGTGCAGGTCCTTCCGGTGTGCTAGCTGAGAGCGGTCACTCCTCCCTCGAGCTGGAGGTTGAGTGGCCTACATCCGTTTCCCCACCGGAGCCGCTACTGGACGCCAGCGTGGGTGCAGCCTTACTGCAGCGAGCTCGGAGCTACGTAGTGGGTGATCCTTTGCCTTCCCCGGAGGAGCTTCGGCACCGGCTGAGGGAGTGCACGCGCTGCTACCACGGCCTCGGCTTCCCCCGTGGGCCCTGGATATCTGGCTTGACCGACATCTGGGCGGAGTACCTACAGCTTCGAGAGGCTCAGGAGCAGCAGGCACAGCGACTAGCGGCCATCCGGGAAGCACGAGAGCAGCGCGTCTAGCTTGTGGCAGCTGCGACCGAGCAGAGGAGGCTTGCCGATGTGGCCGCATCTCTTGCTCAGGACCGTGCCAGGCACCTGAGCGAGGCGACTAGCAGAGAGGAGGCCTTGCAAAAGGCCTTTGAAGAGCAGCGGCAAGCTGTAGAGCTTGCTAGAGCTGAGTGGCGGACTGCTGAGGCCGGAGCCGAGGCTAGCGCTCAGCTCACGTCGACTTTCGAGGTAGAGCTCGCAGCTGCTGAGTCCCGCCTGGCAGAGCTGGAGGGGAGCGAGGCTAGGTCATGATTGTATCACTTCCCTTCCCCTTTTTGTTATCTGGACAATGTACTTTTGTTACCCCAAGGGCATGTCTTGGGCTCCCTATTATAGAGTATCAATGACAAATTCTGGATTTTTGCGTTGTTGTTTGTTGGATTGTTCCCCTCCCTAGTCTGTGGAACAGGGTTGGATACAAGGGTGGCTGCCACTTACTGTTAGTTGCACTTGATTGTTTTAACTCGTACCAATATAGGGAGCAGCGAACCGGGTTTTATTCGGGTCCGGAGCTGAGGTAAAGGGCTGGGTAAGGAGAGTAGTATGACTGGATATCGGGTACTGGGTACTGGATGCTGGTTGTTTGCATGTTGTTAACTGGTAATGTAGCTTTTCTGGACTGAGGAGATGAGGACTGAGCTGGCCGAACGGCCCGACAGTGGCATCACAGCCAGGGGCTGCTAGCGAGACTGGGGGTTGAGTGGTCCACCCGTGGATGGGTTGTGACCGAAGCTGGCACTGGGAGTTGGCGGCTGGCCCATAAGGGCGTTACAGCCGGTGACTGGAGTTAGAAATTGGTGGCTGGCATACAAGGGCGTTATAGTCGGGGTATTGGGGCTGGCGGCTGACGGTTGGCCTGTGAAGGCGTTGTAGCCGAGGACTAGAAGCTGGAGACTGGCGACTGGCCTGTGAAGGTGTTGCAGCAGAGGACTGGAAACGGGAGACTGGCGGCTGGCTTGTGAAGGCGTTGTAGCCGAGGATTGGAAGCTGGAGACTGGCGGATGGCCTGTGAAGGCGTTGTAGCTGAGACTGGAGGTTGGAGACAGGCGATGACCTGTGAAGATGTTGTAGCTCAGGACTGGAAGCTGGAGACTGGTGGCTGGCCTGTGAAGGCATTGTAGCCGAGACTGGAGGCTGGAGACTGGCGGTTGCCCCTGTGAAGGCGTCGTAGCCAAGGACTGGAAGCTGGAGACTGGCGGCGGGCCTGTGAAGGCGTTGTAGTCGAGACTGGAGGCTGGAGACTGGCAGCTGCCCTGTGAAGGCGTCGTAGCCGAGACTAGAGGTTGGAGACTGGCGGTGAACGACCCTCGGGGGTGTAGTGGTCAATATTGTTGTGAAGTGATGTTGAGCTCGCCATCGGGACGTGTCATAGCCGATGGCTTTGTGAGTGAGGAGTGGAGAGGGAGAGAGTTCTTTTTTTTCCTCTTTACCAGCTCTACCGCCCTTGCAGGTTTTGCCACAGCTGGCCCCCTTTAGCTTGTTCCGGTGCACCCTTGTTGGTTTTCACACCGAGGGGTTACCCGATTTTACCCGAGGTGCCTTTCGGGTTTTCACCTCAGCTGGGTTGGTGGTAGTTTTTGCCCCCAGTCGTCTCGTAGAGGGAGTTGACTGAGGCCGCTGGGGTATCTCTATTTTTAACCCCATTGTTTTCACTTTTTTTTTGAGACTATCGTCCATAGCATGTTGCTGTCAGGGGACATAGCCTGAGACTGGAAGGTGTAGGTGGCCGAATATTGTTCGGCTACTGTTAAGGGTTTTTTAGAAATTCTTGAGCCATGGTGGCGAAAGGCCACATTGCCATGGCAAGGTATGACTGGGGTTGTAACCTAGTGAATCTGGGGTTGTATGGGGAACTAGGATTATGATGAACTGGAAGGCTCTGGATTTAATGGATATGTGGGATGTGGGGGCAAGGAATAGTAAATGTCTGGGAATGTGTCAGGATGTAGGTTTACCGAGACGGTGATTGGGAGTTTGACCGTTATTGGGACTGGTTGAACTGTGACATTGAGGTGAGGGCCAGAGGTTGGCCAAGCTGAGCGGGAGTAACGCAAGGTTAATTGGGGATCGAAGGGCTTGCGCCGTAGCAGTGCAAGTGGATTGGAGACTGGTTCTGGGTGAAGCTAACCGCCCACCAAAGGACAAGTGGAAGGCTGTGTTGACTGATAGGGAGAAGAAGATTTTCTTATTATCAGCTCTACCGCCCTTTCAGGTTTTCGCCAGAGCCGACCCCCTTTAGCTTTTTCCGACACGCCCTTGCGGGTTTTCACGTCGAGGGGTTTCTCGATTTTGCTTGAGGTGCCCTTTCAGGTTTTCACTTCAGCCAGGTTATTGGCCTTTTTTGCCCCCAGCCGTCCTATCGTGGTGAGGATGACTGGGTCTACTGGGACATCTCTATTTTTAACCCCATTTTTTTATTGTGCTATTTTTTTTTTGACTTACATGTGAGCCTGGTGGCTTGACTGGCACTTGTACAGAAGGGCCCCTGTTCCCGTGGTGACGGGAACGGGGGCAAGAGACTGGTTCCAAAGGATGCCCATCGTCTGTTCCGAGGAGTCGAGCCGGCTGGTTGACTGGGAATTGAAGACTGGAAGAACTGGCCGGTGGGATCCTCCACGGGGGATGATCGGCCTTATTGGTAGTAGCTGGGGCGTACGCCTCAGTCTGACTGGTGCGCGAACTCATGCTCTGGAGCGTAATATAGCTTCATGTGTTTGCCGTAGAGAGGCGGGAATGGTCTGTGACCCTTGTTGATGTGACACAACCCCTTGGACCTAAATTTGTAAGCAACCGGACCGAACGGCGATCTCTCACAAGCGGGTTCACCCGCGTCGCGCGCACCCGGGTCCGTAGGCAGACCAGCGATGGTGGTGAGGGTCCGAGGTTGGGCCTTGGGGTTCCAAGGGTATGGCCAGCTAGGGATGGACCCCAATAGGCCAGGGATGCCCAATTTCAAGGGCGGCCAGACTTGTGGACGCACTTTTTAACACGCTCGTTTGTTTGTTTTCTTTAAGTAGGTTTATTCGGTGGGTTTATTCGTTTATTAAGTGCGTGGACGTGCCAGTCACCTAGGTGACGATTTATTATGCGCTTGATCTGACTAATCAGACGATTGTGTGGTTCGTGTCGGGATCGGAACCCGCCGCGCCATAAAGGTCACGGCGTTATTTACATTCCCTCGGAGAGGGGAACACCCTTGATTAATCGCTGGGAATTAGGGCCTCATGGCCAGGAAACTATATCGAGAGAAACAAGCCGATAGCGGTCTCGAATCAGTCGGAAAGCCCTATGTCTAGGGAAGCAAGCATTCGAAATATGTCGGTCACTCAAGGGACCATTTTGATATTCGGACGAGCGTCCGGCTTCAGAGAATCGTGATTGTCACGGGGAAAACTGGAGCATATGTATGCCGGAGGTACGGCAAGTTTATTGTTCAAAGGGATAGGAGACATTCGGTTGAATCCCGGTTAGAGTGATCGGAAATCAGCTAGTTTATTGGCCCGGTGCGAAATCGAGTCAGGACCATTCCGGGGGCGCCTCCTGCGGTCCAAACGAGGCTTGCGTGGGCATCGTTAATATTTTTGGTGCCGAAGGGCAGCGGGAAAGTGTCCCGGGACTAGATTTTAAAACAAAGATGGGTACAGAGATAGCTGGCTATAGGCCTAGGATGTGGGTCAGGCGATGACCATGGTTAGGGCGAACCCAAGGTCCGAACGTGACTCACGAAGGTCTTATTGATATTCCCACACGTAGGGTTCGGGGAAGACGAGAGCCGTCTCGTTCCATTCGGATTTTGTCGGTCATACACGGACCATTTTACGTTCAGACAAAGGTCCGTATAGAAAACAAGATGGTGATAGGAGTGAATCCGCGTAAATGTATGCCATGAGTACGGCAAGTTTAATGCAAGTGCGGGATTAGATCCCGTTATATATATCGGTCACTAATGGACCATTCATTGTTCGGACGAGAGTCCACATTTGAAGCATCGAAGACGACGATAAACCGTACGAATGTCTGTCGCAGGTACGTCAAGTTTAATGTGGATGCGGGATTGGATCCCGATAAAGGTGGGTCAAGCTGATGGACTATCGGCCTAAGATGGTTTCGGACTATGGCCATAGTGGGGTTCCCGAGGTCCATGTCCGATGCCATGGGGCGTCATTGCTTTTCTCTTCACACACAGTTTGGGGAAACGAAGGTTCCAAGGTATGCGTGCATGTCGGTCACGGTCGGACCATTCATTGTTCGGATGTGAGTCCACGTTTGAAGCATCGAAGATGATGATAAAACCGTGCAAATGTCTGCCGTAGACACGACAAGTTTAATGTGGGGTTGCGGGATTAGATCCCGGGAGAAGCGGGTCGAGTTAACGAACTATTGGCCCGAAATATGTTCGGATCATGACCATGTCGGGGGTTCCGAGGTCCACGTCCGATACCATAAGGCATCATTGATTTTCTCTTTGCACCCAGTCCGGGGGAGTGAATTGTCAAGTGTGAAGCCCAAACTCGCCAACGTGCGGCCTCTCACGCGGATCGACCTGTGCGGTCAGGTCACGGGGTTCGACCTGCCCGGTCAGGTCGCAGGGGTCAAGGGGGCAGCGAACAAAAAATTTAATTATAGAAAGGTTATGGTGTTTGTTCTCATGAGAGTGGTTCATAGTCTTTTATTTCATTCATTTGTTTGGGTCCTTCTTTTGTTTTATTCATTAGTTTCAAGCCTTTCTTCTATTTAGTTAATCGCCCTCTTTTTTTTTTAATGTGGCACGCCGGTTTAACGAAGCAAATGGGCGCACCGGATTAGGGGATTCCAAGGGGGTGCGCCGGTTAAGGTAATGCCAAGGGGGCGCGCCGGTTAAGGGAATGCCAAGGGGCGCGCCGGTTTAGAGAGTGTAATAGGGCGCGCCGGATAAATGGATACCAAGGAGCGCGCCGGTTAATGCCCAAGAAGGAAGAGGGGCGCGCCGAATAGGTGCCAGGAAAATGGAGGGAGTTTTGAGTGTGAAGCTAAACCGGCGCGGGGGGGGTACCGCGCCGGATTAGCCCACGCCGGATTAGGAGCACGCCGAGATAGGTTCTATGAGGTTTTCGTTCATTCTTGTTGGCTCTGTTTCTTCTTTCTTTCAACTGCAAGTTAATTTGTTGATTGGTTGGTTCACCGAATTGGTGGATTAAGTTTGTGGAGAGGGGGTTTAAGTGTTTGATCATTTGTTAAGGTGAATTGGCATGAAAATCCGAATGTTTTATTAGAAGTGTTTATTCTGCAGGGTAGTTCAGACGTGAAGAAGCCTGGTTTGTTCAGAGGTTCAGTTTGTGTTTGATTTCAAGAGGGGGGTTTCTGAGTGGGGTTAATTTAGTCCGAAGAAGCTTCATTTGTTCGTTCTTACGTGTTCTTGTTCTTTGTTCCTCTTGTTCTTGGCCCTGGCAAAAATCGGGCAACACTTCCCCCGGACTGAAGTTTTCCAGAGAAAAATGGGGGAACGCCAAACGGATTGCTCCGGGGTGAACCTCACAATGCAGACCTCACGGCGGCCCGATAACCCGAATGTGAGTGTGGAAGGGCTCGAGGACTGGCCTTCAAGAGCTCTCACGACTCACGTGTCATGATTTCGCAAGCGGGACGAATGTGTGCCACGAGAGGCTTCAGATGTTCATCCCTTCGATGGGTTCCTCTGAAGGCCATGCCACAGAGAGGCAGGTCTCTGAGGTCCATGGATGATAAGAAAACCAGGAGAAAGGAGAGCAGAGGCTAAACAAAGAACATCGCGCTCGCAAGAGGACTTTTCTTTTTATTCATCCACACAAACGGGGGAAGGTTCTAACGCAGAGGGGGTTCATCTGGAGATAAAAAGAATGAAATACATTGCAGGGGGGGAGAGAATACATTGACGCAGGAGGGGGAGAGAGCACAGGCTCTTTCCCCTCCGACTCACCTCTCACCCTCACTCTTTTCTCTTCACCTCTCCGGCACGGGGACGGAGCTTCTCTTCTCTCTTTTTCTTCTTCTCTTCAATGGCCAGCCAGGGGGTTCCAGAGCTTTTCTCTTCTCTTTTCAATAGCCCATCCTCTTCTCTTTGTCGAACATGCAGAGTATATATAGCCAGCTGCCCTTTCTTCGCTCGGACGGAAGGAACTCCCGCCATCTTCCTCCTCGTTCGTTGAGGCATCTGGAGTTGACATGACGTGGTGTCATCCATTGATTTGCGTAGTACGCTGGCATTTATCCGAGGAAGGGATGTTTGCGGGTTTGCCAGGAGATATGCTGCTGCTACTCCCCCCATCGATGCTTGCCTTCGCCATTGATGCTGATGTGTTGTCGAACGGAGGTGGAGACAGGGCTTCAGAGCATTGAATGCCCGTGGAGACGGGGCTTCAGATCATTGAATGCCCTCTAGGCACCAGGCTGATGCGAAAACAGGGTATCGGCTGGCGGATGGGATGGCTTTTGAGTTAAACCGGCGCGGTGTTGAGCACGCCGGATTAACCACATACAAAGTGGCGCGCCGGTTTGCAGCCAAGAAGGGGGGTGCGCCAGATTAAGGCCCCTTGGGTGGGTCGCGCCGGTTTAAGGCCCCTTGGAAGGGCGCACCGATTTAAGCGTCAAAGGGCTTCCTCGTAGCTTAGTGGCGATTCGAACGGATGCTTGCCCTCCTATGGTGCTTCAGTTGTAATGAACCGCCTCTGAGGTGTTTGATTTGAGGCCTCCAAACCCCGATTCAGGACCTTGAGTAACTTCCGATGTATGCCAAGCATGCGTTCGAATTCCTGAGTTTCTTTTGATTCGGCCTTCGGCACTGCCGACTTGGGAGCCGGGGCTGTCTCTTCTACCCGAAGGGCTTCTCGTTGGGTGGCGGAGCGCTGAGCATATATATATTCATCCTGCTTGGAGGAGGTATGGGGTTTGTTCAGCCTTTCCATCTTCGACTTGCTATTGAGATGTCGAGACGTCCAGGCCGCAAGAACATTCTTTCTCTTCTCTCTTTTTTTGACGTCCACACACGCCGCGTGGGATGTAATGTCTCCCTCACAACTCACCCGCGGTGGCACTCGATTAGATGGAAAGTTGGAATGAGCCCTCTCTCACTGCCGACGGCACAACTAGAGATAATACTAAGCTATGGAAACATAAGAAAAAAACCAGCAGAGGAGAGTGGTCCGAAGCTCACCTTATCGGTGTGAAGACACCGATCCCGGCCGGAGACGAGGGCGAGCGGGGAAGTGTGGGCTACCCGCACGCTACGCCGATGAGGCTTCCGACGACGACCTACTAATACAATCACTACGCCCTCACAGAAGGGTTGACATAGAGGAGGGGGACTGTGGGATACATAAAAATACTACCTCCGCACAGGGAGGGGCTGTAAGCCGGCCAGGCGGGGGTGGGGAAGCAAGATCGGTGATCGTTGTTGGTTCTATCCGCTTCTGGGACAGCCTGATAGGGGCCGATGATGGCGCTGCCACAGACGCTCCTGAACTCAGAATCTGACGAGACCAAGGCCAAAACGTCGCTCACTGTTCGGGGATGACTCCTGAATTTTCTCGGGAGATCGGGGTGTCACTGTCGGCTGAGGTGGAGACTGGACCGGTGCTGATCGGTTCTGGTTCAGGCTGAGTCCAGATTGTAGCAGCAGGTTGGCGACATCACCATGATCTGTCCTGTGATCCGATCGAGGCGGGACTAGGACAGCCATGAGCGTGGTCGAGTCTTCTTCGCTCAGCAAGTAAGAATGGAGCCAGACGAGGTCGGGGTCGAGAGAAACGGCCAGAAGAGTGGGAGGGGGTCTGGTCGGATCCTGACTAACCTGACCTGCGCACCAATGGTGGAAAATTCGTAACTTTATGCTTCGGGCTTCAAACGGTGCTTCGTTTCTTGGTGATGTTAGGAGACTTGTAGGAAAAGACTTCTGCGAAAGAATCACTCCAAACTCGTCCTGGAGCAGCCGTGGTTGCTCCTTTTCTTGACCTCTGGTTCCAAGGCGGAGTAGATTTGCGCAGTCGTGGGAGAATGGCCCTCCCGGACAGCTCGGAGCTCAGACGGATGCGAGACCACCTCGCCTGCGACGCTGGATGAGAGAGCTTTCCACCAATATAAGATATGTCTCTTGAATCCTTGAGTTGATGTCGGGGTCGGGCCTGCAACTCATGCTTCTGCTACTGCCTGCAAACTGGGCAGAACTGATTGCAGAGAGTGATTGCTAATGGTGGCAAGAGGTGAAGGGGTGCAATGGAGTGAAGTCTAATGTCTGTGGGAGGTGTTGGGAGATGTGGGGGGGATGCTAGGGTCGCAGCTAGGGTGGGGGAGAGAGTGGGTTGCGACCAGGGAAGAGTGGGAGAGAGGGTAGGGCGCAGGGTGGCTTGGGGGAGGGAGACTTCCCCCTTGGTTGAATGGGTGGTTAATGGTGGGGTTAATGTTGCCTTGGGGAGCGGAAAGGGTGTGTTGGGGAGAGGAAGGGTTGCTTGGGGATGGTGAAGAGATGTGTGGGAGAATGGGATTCTCCCTTGGGTGATGGTGGGTTGGCTTGGGAATGGGGAAGGTTGCCTTGGAAGGTGGAGGGTTGCTTGGGACTTGGTGAGAGTAATTGGAATTTATGGGTCTTGGGAAGGTGAAGGGTTGGGATTAACGGGGGAGGGCTGATGTGGCAAGGAGGGAGGAGAGAGAGAGGGGGGGCGAAATTGGGAGAGAGAGGGGAGGAGAGAGAGGGGGTCGCCCCCTTTAGAGAGAGAGAGAGAGCTAGAGAGAGAGAGATAGAAGAGCTCACAAGATATAGTGGACACTTAATTCAAATTTTCATTCCATTAGTCATCTTCACAAATGGGGGATTGGGGTCCTATTTATAGGAATCCCACAATTTAACATAAGACCCTGAGTTTTAGACTAGTGACAATAAACCAAGGGAGAAGGGGGCGCCCATGGGCCTAGCCCACTTAATTGGGCCCAACTGACTCATTAACCACTCTAATGCCAATTAACTTAGGTAGATGACTCCTTAACCTAGGGACTTGACTCAAATAAAAGGAAAATTACATAATAAGAAAATGAAAAATACATCATATGACTCGGAATAAAGTGGCGAACAAGATGTAGCACTGCTGACGATCATCAGGAGCCCCAAAAATGTGGAGTGGTCGGAGATGTCCCCATCATACCCCTGGGGTGCGGAGAACTTGACTCCGTCGAGTAAATGTTCCTCTAAAGCAGCTCGGGGTGAACCTCGACCTCCAAACTCAACCTTGTGTCCACGACCAGGGGACGGTCCTTCATCCTCTCAAGGTGGCTTGAGCGCACCCTCTTGTTGGCGATGGAACCCTGCTTGCCTAATATTGCCCCTGTGTGCACACGTCGGGCTCTCAAGGCTATTTTGTGGTGGCTCTCCGGGGTGTCCCCTTTAAAGGAAGGTATAAGCTCAAAGCACTCACTAGGATCCACCGCGGTGCCCATATAGGGTGTCGGGTCTGCCACGTGAGAAGTGGGGTATATCCCATAACCCATTGGTAAGTTCAATCCATAAGCTGTGTTGCCAAAGCCACTTGGAACATGGAAAGGTCCAAGTCCTCGTGCCCTCACATTGGAGGTGACTCTAGGGTACAGCCACTCCAATGCCACCATCGATAGGTTGCCTACTTGGAATTCCAAGTGGCGCTCGTGAGCCTTTTCCCGCTCTTTGTGAACCTCACCGCTCGTTGTGATTTGCTTGCGTGTATGCTCATGCCATGCATTATGATGCGGTGAGTGGTTGTGAAAGTGGGTAGTGTTCAAAGGTGGACCGGGGCGACCATAAATTGACCTATCATGCTTTGATGCCATGTGGACCTTGATGAACTTAGGTGGACCGGGGCAGCCACAAGTGGCCCTATCATGCATGGACTTCATAATAATGGTTGGAGGGCCGGGGCATCCGTAGGGGAATCTATCGCGCATGGGTATAGCAAATGCCGTGGGTCCCGGACATCCGTGAATATTCGTAACATGCTTAAGACCAATGATGAATGTGGGAGGACTTTTGGACCAGTCAAGCATCCGACTTGACATGTGGGTGTCATGTATGAAAGGACCCGACTTTCTATTCATGCCAAGTGGTGTGATGTGCCAAGACATAGGCATTCCTTTCCCATAGGTGACTTCCTTGTGTGGGGTGGTGGGGTGGCCTTCGAGCTTCCACTCAAAAGGGTCGTAGGGGTCAAAGAAGGTATGTGTCATGGAGTGTGGCACTTCATTGTTTCCTAGGTGTATTTCACCCATGGTCATGATACTCTTGGTGTGGGCCGGGTCTTGAGAGAGGTGGGCTTGGTCCAACATGGTTGGTTGGGGTAGGAAAAGGTTGGTGATGAGTAAGGTGGGTGGGTATAGGAAGGGATCGAAGGGGTCATGGTAAGGGTCACCTAGGGAGAGGAACTCTAGGTCCTCATGGTCCTCACAATGTGGTGGTGGATCCTCCTCCTCTAGTAAAATGACTGGGCCAAAGTTTTTGGTGGGTGAGTTTAGGAAGGGATCGTAGGGGTGATAGTAAGGGTCACCTAGGGAGAGGAACTCTAGGTCCTCATGGTCCTCACATAGTGGTGAGTCATCCTCCTCTAATGGAATAATTGGGCCGAAGTCTTTGGTGGGATGGTCGGCCATGAATGAAGGGCTTGACATTCTACCCGAGATATGCAACTCTAATTCGTGGATAATATCGGGTTCATCGGGTGTAGGGAGGAATAGAAGGAGGTCGCTAGTGTAGCAACCCACAGTGTAAATCGAGGTGATGGACCCGACACACAAGTGTAGGAGGTTAAGGCTCCTTGGTTGGTTGGCCACTGTGGTCAACATGCCGGTCAACTTTATTTGCCAAGCTAGGCCCCTAAGGAGGTCCCCTAAAGTTTCCACTTGGTAGGATGATTGGATTGTGGTGTGATAGGTGGAGAAGGGTACTATGGGGAGGTGATGTTCCATGGAAGGGTAGGCATGGGGCAGGATAGGGTAAGCCCGGTTTTCCTCTAGCCATCTAGCCAAGGGCCCACTTATGATAAGTTCACTCCCAATTGGAGGGGGTGGCGTAAAAGGCGAAATTTCTTCCTCGGTTTGGGCATGATTTTCCCCCAAGGTGGGGAGTGGTTCTGGGGTGTTCCCCACTATGGGGTTGGGTGTGGGGATCATGGTTTCCTCTACCAAGGAGGTGAGTAGGTCCTTTGTAGGAGGGGTGATGATGACTGGCATATGGTGCTCTTGGGGTGGTGGGTAAATGGGGACTTGGGATAGGATGGGGAGGGGTAGTAGTGGAGGCCTAGGTTGGGGTAGGATTGGGGTTGGGAGTGGAAGGTGGGTCGGGTGAGGGGGTTTAGGTTGATTGTGTTTGGGAGGTGTGTCCCTTTTAGGGGACGATGGAGGGGTAGTGGTGAGGATCATGGGGGTTTGTGGGGCGTGAGTTTGGAGAGGAATTTTGGGTTGGGGGGTGGTGGCCGTCATGGGCCTAGGTGGAGGGGTGGACACGGGGTCCACTTGGTTTTGAATGTTGAGGGTTGGTTGAGTGGCTTTGGATTGGGTGTTGGTGTCCCTCATCGGGGGAACCGGGTCAATTAGGGGTCTTTTGCCCTCAAGTCGGTCGAGTCAGAACATGAGGTCTTCAAGCCGATCAAGGACATTAGGCAGGGCTTCTAAGATGGCACCCACTTTGTTGGCAGCGAAGCTTCCATGGGGTTTGGGGTCCATAGGTGAAAGCGATGGGTGCGATTGGTACGAGTTAGTCATAGGAATGGGGAAGTGATGAAGCTCGGGGGGAATGGATGCAATGGCCCTAAGACAAGACTTAGTAGAGACAAGTCTAGAACTTGCTCTGATACCAAATTGATGTGACACAACCCCTTGGACCTAAATTTGCAAGCAACCGGACCGAACGGCGATCTCTCACAAGCGGGTTCACCCGCGTCGCACGCACCCGGGACCGTAGGTGGACCAGCGATGGTGGTGAGGGTACGAGTGATGCGGGACGGGACCACGGACACGACAAGCTCGCGATCGTCCCTTAACGAGGGAAGCGTCGGATGTGCGCGGTTGAGAAACCGGCTGGGAGCTAGGGTGGTCGGCTCTCACTTGTGCCCGGATCGGGTCACGGGACGGCTTCGCTCTCTCTCGCAGCAGTGATATTATAAATTGAAAGCGGGCTAGGTATCCCTACACATGCTCTCTAGAAGCGGCATATAAAGCATATAAAGAATTAAGCTAATGCCAAGTGTAAGGGTGAAGGCGATACCTCCACGCTCTCGGCGTGGCGAAGATGGGACCCGGCCGGAACTCGTACCCCCGGGAACTTAATACATTATGGTTACAGCAATGCAACTAAGCCCACTCCATGCAGGGAGGTAAAGGGCGACAGAAGCGGGCCCGGGAGGACCAAGTTCGGGTTGACGGGCGGTTTCGGGCAATGCTTCGGCTTCACGCGTACTCGTGCTAGTGGGGGGGGCCCACGTATTGACCGGAGGGGTCGTGTGGGGCCTGATGACTCCTCTGTTGTAGAGACACCTGGAAAACGTTCCCCTGGGATGGCGAGCTGCTGGAACGACCGCCGGACGCCGGGCGGCCCTCGGACGACGCTCGTTGGGAACTCGGCCACGAACCTGAAAGTTCTGTTTGCAGGCGCGCGACTCGGAGAAAACTGCTGCTACGATCAGCCCCGTCGTCGGAACGCGACGAAGTTAGAGCCGTTGGAAATAGGACTCAAAATACTTCGACGTAGGGGTCTTCAGAAAAAATAATCAGATCTGTATTTCTGATTGTTGAATTTACAATCTTGCTGAATTCGAGCCAGAACTGCAGGGGCAGGATCTATCTTCTCTGAAGATCGACATTGACCTGGGGAGAAGACCTCTGAATCTGGCAATGATTTCTTCAGAAAAGTTGAAGGCCTCTGAGAGAGGAATCGGGACTATTTTTGGTTTTTTGATTGGAGAAGAAATAGATGTTCTGGGATTTTTTTACTAGACCTGGGTCGGATCTGGGAAACTGTGGGAAGACTGTTCTTGGGAGCTTGGACGAAATTTGTAAACTATTTGGAGGGTGAACCAAAAATTAAGAAAATTCCTGGTGGTAGAGGGATGTGGACAGAACTCCCAGTAAATTTGGGCGTCCCAAAGAAAATCAAAAGATGGTTCGAATGGGGTAGACGCAGAGCTGATGAACAGTGAACAGAACCAGGATAGATCTGGAACTTGGACTTGGACGAAAATCAAAACATAGCTAAAGGATGAATTTTGACGTGATTTTTTTTGTGGGGATAAGGGTTCTAGAGGGGAACCAACCCTAAAATTTTGAGCTTCAGAAGATGAAGGGAGTGATAGCAGCAATTCGGAGAAGAGGAACCTATCCTGAGTGGACAGAACCACCGAAACCGTTGGCAACGACACGTCGGCGGCGAGACGATGGCGGCGGCGATCACCGGAGTTGCTTCAGATGCTAGAGGGGATCAAGGGGGAAGGGATTACACTCTAGAAAGGGGAGAGGGGGTGGAGGAACCAGGGAGAGAGAGGGGAGGGGTGCAAGTTTCACTTGGGGGCAAATGCCTATTTTCTCTTCATTAATTCATTCAATATGAAAATACAAGTATATATATGCAAGGGGTCTAACCTATTCTAAGCCCTTGGATCAAGGGTTGATTAATGAAGGGTTGGGATGTGGTTTGAAAAACCACATTAAACCCCATTAAACAACAAGGTTCGCCCCCCCCCCCCCCCCCCCTTTAAGAAGACAATTAGAATTTGTCTTCTTTAATTAATTCTAGGTCCAAGTCCAAGTTTGGACCATGGACCAGCCACCTTGGGCCCAGGAGTCCAGGTGGACCAATAAGGAGGAAAGAGGGGGCCCCTGCAGGGCCTACATGCACATTTGCAAAGAAACCCAATGGCCTTTTGCAAATAAACCCACTAAGACCTACTATTGTGTACCCATATATCACAAGGGCGTACATACAAATACAAAAGGACGTAAATGCAAGCATAATGTGAGCGGGCTGTCGTTGATGTCCCCATCAATTCTCCCCGGGCGGGAGGAACTCGACCCCGTCGAGTAAGGGTATGGCTGCTCCGGTCCTCCGGCGGATCCGTCACCGTGCTAAGTAGCGCGGGTATGCTCCACTCCAAGTGATCGGCACCTGCGCATTCCATATATACTCGATATGCGCACTGCTATGGCTAAAGGTGGTCACTCCGAAGGGGCACTCTCAAAGGAAGGAGACAGCTCGAAGACTCACTAGGAATCACCACTGAGTCCCTATAGGTGACTGATCCGGGTATAGAAGTAAAACCGATCCCATACTCATCAAGTGAGTCCACTCGCCTCTTACTCATAAGAGAACGACAACGAGCTTGCACAAGACGCATGCAGACAAACAAACGACACACAAACCATGCAAACAAACGACTCAAAATCACCACACAAACCATACAAAGAAAAACACACCGACTCATGCACGACTCTAGACTAAGGTGGTAGCATCAAGCCCACTAGGTGGCTGCATCCTGGGCGGCAGGAGAGCCGTCCTGCTCTTCCCCTCCCAAGGCATAGTACTCCTTGGCTAGTGCCTCATCGGCCTCGTAATCAACACACTCAAGCTCGGGAGGTACGGATCCTCCAACACCTAAGGCTAGGGTGGTGCGAGCGGGACACTCACTGGCGATGTGGCCATACCCGTGACAGTGGAAACACTGTATTCGCGACCGACTACTCTCTCCTATAAAAGGGGCCTTACCCTTATCATCCCGTCGGGTAGGGGGTGTAGGCAACAATGGGGGAGGTGTAGGTGCCTTGGGCAAGAGTGGAGGGGGTGCCGGTATGAGAGGACGGGCTATAGGAGCTGGGGGACGGGCAAAGGGTGCCGGTGGTTGGGATGGAAATAGATCCCGGGGTGGAGGAGGGCGAGGCCGTGGAGCGAAGTGCTCCTGACGGGTGGGCTCCTGAGGTCGAGCCATGGGAGGCCGCTGATGTGGGCCTATAGAGTGACGAGGCTCGGTACTACGGAGAGGGGTGGGGCCCAACCGATGGCTAGACTCGAACTCTCCCTCAAATTGCTCCATCTCGAGAGCAACCTGGTATGCCTCTTCCAACGTCTTGGCATTACGGCGGAAAAACTCATACTGATAGTGTGGCCGCAAACCACGTCGAAAGCGGGAAACGGGCATGGTACTCTCCTCCGTGACACCACATCGTAGAAAGTACTCATCAAACTCCGCGATGTATTCGGAGACGGACCGGTCTCCCTAGCTAAGACTTTGCCATCTATCGATGAGTCGCTGGCGGTATGTGGGAGGAAGGTACTTTTGCCGAAGTTTATTCTTCATCTCGGCCCATGTGTCGATCGGGGGTTCTAGCTGCTGAAGTAGCAGGCTCTCCACATTCTTCCAATAAGTTTGTGCCTGCCCCATAAGTTTCATGGTGGCAAATCGGACCCTTCGACGCTCCGACATATCATACCATTCAAAATAACGGTCCATGCCAAACTCCCAATCTAGGTAGACTTTCGGATCCAAAGACCCGTAAAAAGTGGGAGGATCTGCTCGCACGGTCTTAAGGACCCGATCATCATCCTCATCTCGTTGTGGCTGAAAACCACGACGGCGTTGACCATACCCCTCGTAGGCATTATCGGACCCATAGTCCTCGAGACCAAGGTCACGGTGTGGTAGTTGGGGAACCCGAGGAGGGGCGGGTGGAGGAACCAGTGGTGGCTGGTTTTGGGCCGCGGGAGCGGCCTGGACTTGGACCATGGGAGCGGGTTGGACTTGGGCCACCGCGGGAGGAGGTGCGGGTGGACCTTGGGCTGTCCCAAGAGGGTCCCCGTGTGACATCCTATCTAACCGCCCAACGAGGTCTTGGACCGACCTATCGGAGGTCTCCATGCGTCCCTCCATGGCCCTAAGGCGACCATCCATATTCTCGGAGAAGGTCCGAAAGTTAGCATCGGATTGGTCCAACCTAGCCATAATGGCCATCATCGCCTCTTGTAGGGAGTGGAAGTCTCCCGAGGTATCCCGTGGGTTGGCCATAGGTGGGGGTGGGGGTGAGTACTGAGTACCCCGACGAGTGGGCATGCAAACACACCGACTAGAAGACACCGACTAAAGCAAAACACACTAATGCAAAATGATGCACCTAGACTTAACCAAAACTCGGTACGCGGCGGAGACAATCGACCCGAAGGTCACTCGCACAAGTGTGCGGCCTTCCCGATAGGCGTAACCTAACGGTCGGACAACACCTTTTTATATACCGAGTAAAGGGATGTATGCGACCCAAAAATGACCCTTTTTTTGTTGTTTTAAAAATATGATGATCTTAGACTCGACTTAAACCGACTAATGACTCGATGTAAAGGACACTCTTTTTTTTTCTTTTTGACACCCTAGACTCAAACTCTCTCTGATACCAAATTGATGCGGGACGGGACCACGGACACGACAAGCTCGCGATCGTCCCTTAACGAGGGAAGCGTCGGATGTGCGCGGTTGAGAAACCGGCTGGGAGCTAGGGTGGTCGGCTCTCACTTGTGCCCGGATCGGGTCACGGGACGGCTTCGCTCTCTCTCGCAGCAGTGATATTATAAATTGAAAGCGGGCTAGGTATCCCTACACATACTCTCTAGTAGCGGCATATAAAGCATATAAAGAATTAAGCTAATGCCAAGTGTAAGGGTGAAGGCGATACCTCCACGCTCTCGGCGTGGCGAAGATGGGACCCGGCCGGAACTCGTACCCCCGGGAACTTAATACATTATGGTTACAGCAATGCAACTAAGCCCACTCCACGCAGGGAGGTAAAGGGCGACAGAAGCGGGCCCGGGAGGACCAAGTTCGGGTTGACGGGCGGTTTCGGGCAATGCTTCGGCTTCACGCGTACTCGTGCTAGTGGGGGGGGCCCACGTATTGACCGGAGGGGTCGTGTGGGGCCTGATGACTCCTCTGTTGTGGAGACACCTGGAAAGCGTTCCCCTGGGATGGCGAGCTGCTGGAACGACCGCCGGACGCCGGGCGGCCCTCAGACGACGCTCGTTGGGAACTCGGCCACGAACCTGAAAGTTTTGTTTGCAGGCGCGCGACTTGGAGAAAACTGCTGCTGCGATCAGCCCCGTCGTCGGAACGTGACGAAATTAGAGCCGTTGGAAAGAGGACTCAAAATACTTCGACGTAGGGGTCTTCAGAAAAAATAATCAGATCTGTATTTCTGATTGTTGAATTTACAATCTTGCTGAATTCGGGCCAGAACTGCAGGGGCAGGATCTATCTTCTCTGAAGATCGACATTGACCGGGGAGAAGACCTCTGAATCTGGCAATGATTTCTTCAGAAAAGTTGAAGGCCTCTTAGAGAGGAATCCGGGACTATTTTTGGTTTTTTGATTGGAGAAGAAATAGATGTTCTGGGATTTTGTTACTAGACCTGGGTCGGATCTGGGAAACTGTGGGCAGACTGTTCTTGGGAGCTTGAACGAAATTTGTAAAATATTTGGAGGGTGAACCAAACATTAAGAAAATTCCTGGTTGTAGAGGGATGTGGACAGAACTCCCAGTAAATTTGGGCGTCCCAAAGAAAATCAAAAGATGGTTCGAATGGGGTAGACTCAGAGCTGATGAACAGTGAACAGAACAAGGACAGATCTGGAACTTGGACTTGGACGAAAATCAAAACATAGCTAAAGGATGAATTTTGACGTGATTTTTTTTGTGGGGATAAGGGTTCTAGAGGGGAAGCAACCCTGAAATTTTGAGCTTCATAAGATGAAGGGAGTGATAGCAGCAATTCGGAGAAGAGGAACCTGTCCTGAGTGGACAGAACCACCGAAACCGTTGGCAACGACGCGTCGGCGGCGAGACGATGGCGGCGGCGATCACCGGAGTTGCTTCAGATGCTGGAGGGGATCAAGGGGGAAGGGATTACACTCTAGAAAGGGGAGAGGGGGTGGAGGAACCAGGGAGAGAGAGGGGAGGGGCGCAAGTTTCACTTGGGGGCAAATGCCTATTTTCTCTTCATTAATTCATTCAATATGAAAATACAAGTATATATATGCAAGGGGTCTAACCTATTCTAAGCCCTTGGATCAAGGGTTGATTAATGAAGGGTTGGGATGTGATTTGAACAACCACATTAAACCCCATTAAACAACAAGGTTCGCCCCCCCCCCCCTTTAAGAAGACAATTAGAATTTGTCTTCTTTAATTAATTCTAGGTCCAAGTCCAAGTTTGGACCATGGACCAGCCACCTTGGGCCCAGGAGTCCAGGTGGACCAATAAGGAGGAGGGAGGGGGGGCCCTGCAGGGCCTACATGCACATTTGCAAAGAAACCCAATGGCCTTTTACAAATAAACCCACTAAGACCTACTATTGTGTACCCATATATCACAAGGGCGTACATACAAATACAAAAGGACGTAAATGCAAGCATAATGTGAGCGGGCTGTCGTTGATGTCCCCATCAACGAGGTTGGGCCTTGGGGTTCCAAGGGTATGGCCAGCTAGGGATGGACCCCAATGGGCCAGGGATGTCCAATTTCAAGGGTGGCCGACATGCCGAGGGCGTGGGATGTAATGTCTCCCTCACAACTCACCCGCGGTGGCACTCGATTAGATGGAAAATTGGAACGAACCCTCTCTCACTGCCGACGGCGCAACTAGAGATAATACTAAGCTAAGCAAAGGTAAGAAAAAAACCAGCAGAGAAGAGTGGTCCAAAGCTCACCTTATCGGTGTGAAGACACCGATCCCGGCCGGAGACGAGGGCGAGCGGGGAAGCGTGGGCTACCCGCATGCTGCGCCGATGAGGCTTCCGGCGATGACCTGCTAATACAATCACTACGCCCTCATAGAGGGGTTGGCATAGGGGAGGGGGACTTTGGGATACATAAAAATACTACCTCCGCACAGGGAGGGGCTGTAAGCCGGCCAGGCGGGGGTGGGGAAGCAAGATTGGCGATCATTGTTGGTTCTGTCCGCTTCTGGGACAGCCTGATAGGGGGCTGATGACGACGCTGCCACGGACGCTCCCAAACTCGGAATCTGACAAGAAAAAGACCAAAACGTCGCTGACTGTTCGGGGATGACTCCTGAATTTTCTCGGGACGTTGGGGTGTCGCTGTCGGCTGAGGTGGAGGCTGGACCGGTGCTGCTCGGTTCTGGTTCGGGCTGAGTCCAGATTGTAGCAGCAGGTTGGCGATGTCACCATGATCTGTCCCGTCATCCGATCGAGGCGGGACTAGGACAGTCGCGAGCGTGGTCAAGTCTTCTTCGCCCAGCAAGGAAGAATCGTGCTAGAGGAGGTCGGGGTCGAGAGAAACGGCCAGAAGAGTGGGAGGGGGTCTGGTCGGATCCTGACTAACCTGACCTGCGCACCAATGGTGGAAAATTCGTAACTTTATGCTTCGGGCTTCAAACGGTGCTCCGTTTCTTGGTGATGTTAGGAGACTTGTAGGAGAAGACTTCTGCGAAAGAATCACTCCAAATACGTCCTGGAGGAGCCATGGTTGCTCCTTTTCTTGACCTCTGGTTCCCAGGCGGAGCAGATTTGCGCAGTCGTGGGAGAATGACCCTCCCGGACAGATCGGAGCTCAGACGGATGCGAGACCACCTCGCCTGCGACGCTAGACAGGAGAGCTTTTCACCAATATAAGATATACCTCTTGAATCCTTGAGTTGAAGTTGGGGTCGGGCCTGCAACTCGTGCTTCTGCTACTGCCTGCAAACTGGGCAGAACTGATTGGAGAGAGTGATTCCTAATGGTGGCAAGAGGTGAAGGGGTGCAATGGAGTGAGGTCTAATGTTTGTTGGAGGTGTTGGGAGATGTAGGGGGGATGCTAGGGTCGCAGCTAGGGTGGGGGAGAGAGTGGGTTGCGACCAGGGAAGAGTGGGAGAGAGGGTGGGGCGCAGGGTGGCTTGGGGGAGGGAGACTTCCCCCTTGGTTGAATGGGTGGTTAATGGTGGGGTTAATGTTGCCTTGGGGAGGGGAAAGGGTGTGTTGGGGAGAGGAAGGATTGCTTGGGGATGGTGAAGAGATGTGTGGGAGATTGGGATTCTCCCTTGGGAGATGGTGGGTTGGCTTGGGAATGGGGAAGGTTGCCTTGGAAGGTGGAGGGTTGCTTGGGACTTGGTGAGAGTAATGGGAATTTATGGGTCTTGGGAAGGTGAAGGGTTGGGATTAATGGGGGAGGGCTGATGTGGCAAGGAGGGAGGAGAGAGAGGGGGGGCGAAATTGGGAGAGAGAGGGGAGGAGAGAGAGAGGGGGTCACCCCCTTTAGAGAGAGAGAGCTAGAGAGAGAGAGATAGAAGAGCTCACAAGATATAGTGGACACTTAATTCAAATTTTCATTCCATTAGTCATCTTCACAAATGGGGGATTGGGGTCCTATTTATAGGAATCCCACAATTTAACATAAGACCCTGAGTTTTAGACTAGTGACAATAAACCAAGGGAGAAGGGGGCGCCCATGGGCCTAGCCCACTTAATTGGGCCCAACTGACTCATTAACCACTCTAATGCCAATTAACCTAGGTAGATGACTCCTTAACCTAGGGACTTGACTCAAATAAAAGAAAAATTACATAATAAGAAAATGAAAAATACATCATATGACTCGGAATAAAGTGACGAACAAGATGTAGCACTGCCGACGATCATCAGGAGCCCCAAAAATGTGGAGTGGTCGGAGATGTCCCCATCACTTGTGATCAACAACCGTGTAGGCCCCACCCTCATAGACATTCTGGATGATGTACGGACCTCGCCAATTTGGCTGTAGTTTTCCACTGGAGCGCCCTGCCGTGACCTCTTGTTCCTTGATCATGACGAGGTCGCCTTGCTTGAAAGCTCGCTGCCTGACGAGCTTGTCGTAGGCCCGAGCCATGCGAGCCTGGTATGCTTGTAGGTGTTTGTAGGCTTCGAGTCACTTGCCTTCTAGGTTGGCGAGCTCTTCTAGCCTTCTCTGGTACTCGTTTTCATCAGAACCGACAAGGCAGGTGTGGACTGCCACGCGATAAGAGGCTAGCTAGACTTCGATGGGGATAACCGCCTCTGACCCGTAGGCAAGGGAGAACGGCGAACACCCCGTGGGGGTTTTGTAAACCGTCCGGTAGGCCCACAATGCCTCGAAGACCTTTTCACCCCAGTCGCGTTTCCGGTGGCTAACCACCTTAGTCAGGAGCTTACAAAGGGTTTTGTTGAAGACTTCCGCTAAGCCATTGGCCTAAGGGTTGTAGACCGAAGATGATGGGGACATCACCTCCCATGCCCACGTTCACAGCTCGTCTCCTCGCCCCGGTTGCATCCGGCATGGTCTAGTCATTTAATTTTGAGTCCTATGTAATTTTTATTTGAGTCATTTGATGTATTTTCCCTTTTATTTGAGTCATGGTCCTAGGTCTTGTATTCATTTCCCTAAGTTTGAGTGTCATTAGGTTGTCTAATTAGCTATTGGGCCCAAATCATTGGGCTTGGCCCAAGGGCTCTCCCCTACCCTTCGGTTATTTGTCATTGAGTCAATTGTCAGGGACTTTTGTAGAAATGTGAGTTTCCTATATATAGGACCCCATTCCCCCCCATTTCAACTTAATGAATCAATGAATGAAAAAAAAACTTGCCATTTTGAGAGTTTACACTTCTTATCAAGTGGAGAGATTTCATTTTTTGGGTGAGAAACCCTAGGGGAGAGATTCCGCACCCTTCCCTCTCTTAATCTCTCTTTTTCACTCCACTTTCTCTCTCCTCAACACCCAAATTCGAATTTTCTTCTCTCTCCTCCCTTCCCAACCACCTCCACTCCCCACCTACCCCATTTAAGCCTCTTCCCATTCCCCACAACCTTCATCAATACTCCACCCCTTCCCAAGACCCCCTCCACCAATCCTCTCCTCACCATCCAACCCCTAACTACCCCTCCCACTTTCCCAAGCACCCATCCCACTACCCCAAGCACCCCTTCCCTTCCCCAACACAACCCCCCATTCCCAAGACAAAAAAATTAACCCCACCCTTAAACCTATTTTCGAATATCCTTTCCCTCTCTCCATTCCAACCAAATTCGCAGCCCCCACTACCACCATCTATTGGACCCTCTTCCAGACCTTATTCTCCACCTCCCACACCTTAGAACACCCCCTCCAAGACCCCCTTACAACCAGGGGTCACTCCCACACTCATCTACCCCCTTCCCCTTCTTCTTTCTTGGTCATTGGAAGCTACTTCGAAGTTGCAGTTTGCTGTCCAGAGGTTGCAGATGAACCAGCAACTTGCAGCGGCCACCACAACTTCCTCCGGATGAGTTTGAAGGCACAAGAGGCATCCACAGAAGCGTCTCCCTATCTTCTTCACAACAGAAGTGGTTTCGTCTTTATCTAAGCTGTGTGCTGCCCAGGAGCTTCGTTCTTCACAACGGTGCAGGGCTGTCCCTGCTGAGTACCAGAACCGGATTAGAAGCACTGCCACGATGAACCTAGGAGGAATCAGCCCCCAGATCTTCTACAAAGTTCTTCATTGCTCTGTCTACATTTAGAATCAAGAAGCGGAACACCGTTCGGCATCCAGTAGCAGAAGTTATCAATTTTCTCCCTCTGCTATACGGATCTGCTTCCCCACAGTCTACCCCGACCAGTCATCCTTGTTCATAGCCTCCAGGTCTTCTCCGGCATCTTTTAGCATCCCCGTCAGTTTTTCTGTGAAGAAGACTCATCCACGATTCCAAAAACTCTGGCGGATCTCGATTCATAGTCCGGGATCCATCGGAGCATTCTCTGCAACCTGCGGTTGGAAATCTGAAGCTGCCAGTCCCAGAACTTGTCACTCTGTTCGAAGCTCCACCCCGGTCAGCAGTGGTACCAGAATAAATTTAAAAAATTCTGAGGTGTTCCAGTACCAGTCACGAAGAGTTCCCCCCTTGTCTCGCCATCAGCAAAATTCTGTATCAACTTCTGTAGCCCCAACTTCGACTATCAGTCCTCCCTCCTAGACAGCAGACAGATTCGGCTTCCCAACTTCTTATCGCTTTTGGTCCTAGTTTCCCCCTCCCCGCTTGGCCGGCTGAAGGCCCCTCCCTGTGTGGAGGTAGTATTGCTTGTAATATCATTAACCCGCATCCCAAGGTCCCCCTTCTGCGAGAGGTGTAGTGTTGTAACTTCTTTGGGCAGGTCAAGCGACACCGCCGCGACGTGTGGGGATCCACTCGCCTCCCCGCTCGCCCTCGTCTCCGAGCGGGATCAGTTTCTTCAAACCGGTCGAGTAAGTGCTCACACCTCACTCCATTAGTGCTTGTCTTTCAATATAAGTTCTAGTTCCGCTGGTATGGGAGTGAGAGCTCGATCCTCAAGCCCCATTGCCTTGAGTGATCACCATGGGAAAAGAGAGAAACCGGTGCCTTTGGCACTTGGTCGGCCCCATTGTCTTGGGCTTCCACATCCATTGGGAATCAAGTCTTGGCCTTTCTGGCCCTCTACCAGCAAGGGCCCAACCCCTCAACCTCACCTTGGCATTGCCAAGTTACCCCGGGCTTGGGTGAGCGACGAGAGAGCGGCGGCCCAAATTGGCCCATTTAGATTGCGAATGTGATTGCTTGCTTAAGTCCAAGGTCGTGTCACATCAGAAGAGGTTCTCCAGTCGATTTGGAATTTGGCCGCTAATTGTTATACGGCCTTATTCTTGAAGGGTGTCCCTGTTGTGCCCTTGTGGTTTTGATGATTGGCTTTGATGTGAGTTAATCATTTGATGATTGGTTTTAGATGTGAGTTAATCACTGTGAGTCATCTTGCTGTTATTCAGTCATTTTATTAGATCATAATGCAGTCTTTCATATGTTCAGTCATCTTGCTGTTCTGTTAGTTTATCAGAACTGAAGCATTGCATATTTTATGATCAGTCATGTTATCTGCTGCATCAAGCATTCATATACACAATTGCATTGAGCATACTGTCAGCACTCTTGTTAAGCCATAAAGTCCATACATTTTTCTTCTCTTCAAAGTCAGTACATTGGCGTTGGGCATCCAAGTCTATACATCGCCTTCTGCAAGCTTTACTTCAAGTCTGTACAGCCATCCGTCTCTCCTACCGTCTCAGTTAAGCCTTGAAGTCTGTACATCCACCGTCTCTTTCAGCGTCTCACATTCGTCAAGTCTATACATTGATCTTCATATTCGAAGTCTATACAGTGGTCTTCAGCTAAAGTCTGTACATCGGACTTTCACTTAAAGTATGTACATCGCTGCTTTGTCAAAGTTTGTACATCGCAGCTGTGTTGAAGTCTGTACAGCCAGTCTCTTATCAAAGTCCATACATCCTTCTGTTGAAATTCCAAGTCCATACATCGGACTGTTTGAGCAAAGTCTATACAGCGTTTCATTCACACTGGAAGTCTATTCATTAGACTGTGGCAAAGTCTATTCATTCGTTTCCAGAAGTTCAAGTCCATACATTGATCGTTTGGGTAACTAAGTCTGTACATCGCCTTCAAGGCATCAAGTCTATACACTGGACTGTGCTCATAAAGTCTGTACAACGTGAGCTTCGGTTCTTCAAGTCTATACATCCACAGTTGGACCCCAAGTCTGTACAGCCAAAGCCTGATCATGCTTTCACACAAAGTCTGTACAGCCACATCTCAAAGGCCAAGTCTATACATCACTGTGGTTGCTCGAAGTGAAGCATAGTCTATACACTCCTCACCTTTCCCTACGTTTGGCCATGTCTATACACTCATACCTTTCCCTACGTTTTCCGGCCAAGTCTACACATCGTTTGCCTGGTGTTTGCTTCAAAGTCTATACATCAGTTTGATTGAGTAAGTCTGTACAGCGGTAGCTTTCATTGGAAGTCTGTACATCGTTGTTGTGTCAAAGTCTGTACAGCCGTTTGCTTGCCAAAGTCCATACACTCAACTGCCTTGTCTTAATCAAGTCTGTACATTGGTTCAGACTTTTCAAAGTCTGTACATTGGGCCTTCAAGTTTTTTTTTGAAGTCTATACACTGGCTTACTCTTCTAAGTCTACACAGCCTGCTTGGGTGTTCAAGTCCAAAGTCTATACATCCGTTTGTGCCTTGTCCTGGCCATCGTCTCTCAACCATCAAGTCTACACATTGGTCGGTGGCAAGTCTGCACATTGGACACTTTCTCAAAGTCTGTACAGCCTGCCTTGATTCAGAGTCTATTCATCGCCGTTGAGTTAAAGTCTGTACAGCCGTTCCTCTGGCAAGTCTACACATCGTGAAGTCTACACACTCGATTGCCCTGCTTTGCTTCAAGTCTGTACAATCTCTCCCTCATCAAGTCTATACACTGGAGTCGTCAGCTGCAGGGATAGGATGTCTGTACATTGGGTGCTCATGCATTGCTCTCATCGAAGTCTATACATTCGATAGGCTTGTTACAAGTCTGTACACCGAGGACGCTTGAAGGCTTTCAAGTGTATACACTCTACACACTTGGTTAACTAATGTATTTAACTGCAAGTCTATACACTGAGCTCGCATGAAGATATCCAAGTCTATACACTCGATTCCTTCATGCATTTCACAGAAGTCTACACACTCCCTCCTGTTATGATAATGCATTCTTCAGCAAGTATATACACTGAGATCGCATAAAGTCTTACAAGTCTATACACTCTCTCAGTGAACACACTTACTCACTTACTGCTTCTAAAGTATATACATTCGTGGTTGTATGACTGAACTAACTAATCACATTTCCTTTGTCTCTGTCTGTAGAGGATTCAAATTAATGAGGGCACGTGATCCAAGAATGGATAAAGGCCCAGGATCGTGACACGTGTGCTGAAGCTTGCTGGAGAGCTGCCATGTGGTCCAAGGTTTGGGCAGGAGCTGTGGAGACCACACGCGCCCAGTGCTGCTGCTGATATAAATAGAAGGCTTCGTCTTCGGATGAAGAGTGATCGAAGTGGCCAAGTATATACAGAGAGAATAGAAGCCAGTGAAGAAAGTAGAGAAGCAGAAGAAAGAGAGCAACGATCAAAAGAGCAGAAGAAGAAAAGAAAAGAAGAGATAGGGAGAGCCTGCGAAAGAGAATAAAATAGAGAGTGAGAGCAGCAGAAGAAAGAGAGAAAGATTGCGTGAGCTGAGAAGAAAGAAGAGGAAGAAAAGAAGAGAGGAGAGAGTTCTATTGAAGACATGTTCAGTCTGTTCGTGGATCAAATCCAGAACGACTATTGTGTTTCATTTTCAGCCTTTGTCGCTGTTCCTTTTATGTTTTCTTATTTTTCATTTTGTTTCTCTGGTTAGCTTTGTTCTTCCGATTGCCCTGTTGGGGATCAGGTTCCTCCTGTGGACTCAGGAGAAGGGAGATCTGATCTCCGATTCTGGGCTTGTGAGTTGCAAGTCCAGGGGTCTCTCCTGGTCTGGAGGAAGAGAGGTCTTTGACCTCTGGTTTGCTGGTGACTGGGAGTCACTGGTGGGTTCCCTCCTGGTCTGGAGGAAGAGAGACTTCGGTCTCTGGTTTCCAAGTGGCTGGGAGTCACTTGGGGTGTCCCTCCGGTTGGGAGGAAGAGGGGAGGTTGTTCCCCTGGTCAAGCTGTGTGGCAGCAAGTGTTCACAGACTGAGTCTGCTTGTTTCTAGCATTGGCTAGTGAAGCCTCACTCCGGTTGGGAGTGAGGGGTGGATGTAGGTCTGGAGGACCGAACCACCTAAAAATCTTATGTGCAGTGGTTTTGCTTTGTGCATTTGTTCCTTGCCTTCTACCTCCTATTCACAGGTTGTGCATGCTTGATTAGTTGTGTTATCTTGGGAGTAAATTTCGAGGTTTATATTCTGCTAAGTGTGTTTGGTGTGTTTAGCTCTGCCTGCGTTTCTGGTGTAATCAGGTGACTGCATTATTGCAGTCCAACTGTTTGATCATGTGTTGTCTTATCATCTCATCTTGGAGAGCTCATTAGTTTTATTCCGCATATCTGAGCTTTAGAGTTTTAATTTGGGCATTATCTCTAGAGGGATACATTCACCCCCCCTTTGTATCCGGGCCTAGCACCCTAACAATTGGTATCAGAGCGGTGTCTGCACACAAGGTCCAGCGGCCTGCAGATCCGATCTTGCAGTCTTAGATGCTAATTTACTTTTGGTGCATCAATATTCTTGTTGCTTTATATCTGATCTGTTTTCATGGGCGAACCATCAATTTTCAGTGGTACGCATTTTAATGTATGGTTTGCTAGCCTGAAAAATTATGCTAAATCTGTTAATCCAGACATGTGGAAAGTGATTTCACACGGTCCTCATGAACTACCAAAGAAAAAGTCCAAATGGACTGACAGTCAAAAATCACTGCATGAAGAAAATCAGATAGCTTTAAATCTAATGAAGGCAGCTACTGATAGAGCCTTTCATTCATGTTTCTTTGATTACAGTTCTGCTAAAGATATTCTGGACATGCTGAAGCGAACTCAGATAAGAAATGAGGACAGCTGCATGATGGCTGACAGAAGCAATCAAAGCAGCAGTCAAGATGAAGATGATGATGATGATGAGGTAAATCCCTTTGAAAACTATACGTTAGATTATTGGGAAAATGCATATTCTGAGCTACTTGAATCTCATGAACTGTTAAGAAAATAGTATAAAAAATTGAAGAAGGGTACTGGGTCAGTTAGTTCAAGTTCTCCATGTAGAAATTGTGTTGAATTGAAGAATGTTCATGATGCCTGTATGTCTGATTTTTAAATGTTGAAGAAACAAATTTCATTATTGAAAACTGAGAATCAAGATCATATAAATGTGATATCTGAACTCAAAGAAAAATTCAAGTCAGATAATGATAATCAGACTCTTGTTAACTATCATGACCAGTATAAAAAATTGCTGAAAAACTTTGAAAGTGTGAACTCAGATTTAAACAAGCTAAAATCTGAAAATGATTCTCTGAGAAAATCTGTTAATGAAAATGATGAAAAATTTGAGAAACTTGAGCAGGAGAAGAACTTGTTTGCTGAAAAATTCAATTCCATAAAATCTGTAAATATAGAATTACAGAAAGATCTGGAGAAACAGCAAAAAGAATTAAAGGAATTTGAGGCTGAAAGAAAACTTGGAGTTAACTCATATGATCAGACTCTAATAAATGAATTGGTTCAGAATGACAAACTTAAGAGAGAAAATGAGAAATTAAAAATGCTGAACTCCACTATGTCAGAGAGACTTCTAGCTTTGGAAAGAGGAAAAACTGTTTGTATTGAAGATTCTGATAAACTGAGCAATCTAGAACATGAAATTGAGAAATATAAAACTGCTAACAAAGTTTTGATTGAAGCTATGAATTGCAGTGAGTAAGAGATTGCCAGTTACGAGTTACATATTTCCTCTTTAAAAAATGAAATTCAAGACTTAAAAAACTCTTTGTCTAAATTTGGTAATGGGCAAGATAATCTGAACAAATTGCTGGGAACAAAAGTCAATGTCAAAAAGGAAGGGTTGGGCTACAACAATGTCAATAAAAAGGTTTTTCAGAACAAGCTAATGACATCATTTGTAAATGCTTCAAATGTAGCGACAACATCAAAAGACAAACAGCCCACTGTTCAGAAAAAGCTGGGAACAAAGAATAATTTTAAGAAAGAAGGACTGGGTTACAGTCCAGTCATGAGGAAGGTTAATGGAGCCAACCTAAAAACTATTTTTGTTAAATCTTCTGAACAGGAAAAGCCTTCTACTTCATCTCCAACTCAGTACAAGGCTAAGAAAACAGGAAAACAGGATAAAAATCAGAAAAGGACTGTAAATCAGAAAATAAATGAAAAGGGTTCATCAGTGCATATTGATCACAGTCCTCACACACACTCACAGGCATCTAAAAAGAAGATTATCTGTCATTACTGTCATAAATTTGGACATCTGATGCATGAGTGTAAGTTGATGGAGAAGGATGATAAGAATGCTAGGAGATCTCATGATAAAAATCCTTCACCTCAGAAAAGGAAAACTGAATGTTTTCACTGTGGCAAACTAGAACACGTCATTGCACAATGCTGGTTTGCAAATAGTAAGAAAATATCTTTTTCACATCATGCTAAATTTCCTGCAAGCCATAATGATGTTGATAGGAATAAATTTGCTGTAAATAGAAAATATTCTGCATGTTTCAACTGTGGAAAGACAGGCCACAGGGCCATTGAATGCTGGCTAAATGCTGGTAGGAGAAATTCTATTTCATGCTTTGAATGTGGAAAGAGTGGCCACAGGGCCATTGAATGCTGGCATGCTTAGGGTAGAAATGAGAATTTTAAACATGCTAAAATCCCTGCAAATAGACATGCTTTTCATGAGAATTTTAAGAGAATGAATTCTTCTCATTGTTTTAACTGTGGAAAGCCAGGTCACAGGGCTGCAACCTGTTGGCTGGCAGGATACTAAAGCAAGACTGGTTTTGGTAAACAGAATTTTAATTCTGTTAACAAAAATTTTCATACATATGCACATAAAAATCATGTTTATAAGAAGGTGCATAAATCTAATCTGAAACCTGCTGCATCTTGCTATTATTGTGGCACATCTAGTCATTCAATGAAAAACTGCTACTTGATGAAATCTGATGACCATGCTGCTAGAAAATTATTTAGAAAACCTGCTAGGAATGTCACTGTTAATTCAGGACCCAAGACCTCTTGGGTACCTGTTTGTGCAAAATAATTTGTTTTGCAGGTGTGCCTTGGGACTGAGGAATAAACAGGGGTAAATAAACCAAGGCACTCAAAGAAAAACCCCTTCTGAAATTTTCAGGTAAATTCTCTGCATTTCCTATTTTGAAATTCATTGCATATCTGATTTGATGTAATCTTGCATATCTGCCATTTGTAGTTGTTTGATAATTGTTGAAATACAGAAACTCTTAAAACAAATTGCATTCTGAAAAATCTGGACTGCATATGAATGTTGTTTGAAATTTGTCTGTTGCATAGTTCATTGAAAACCTGAATTGCATATAGGAATGTTGGTTTGCATTGTTATTCATGACCTCTATGGTATATCAAATGGTAAGCTACCAAAAGGCAGGGAAATCTGTCTGGAGGTTCTTACTATGTGAGAGGTGGACTTTTAGACCAAGTGCTCCGCCTAGTACTATGGGTCATTTTGCTTGATAGGGCAGTCTGAATGTGCATGAATCAAAATCATATGTTCAGTTTCTCATGGCAAACATTGCATGTTTTCAGGGGGAGTTAATTGCATGACTTTGCATAGCAATCAATGTTGAGTAAATTACATATCCTTGCATACAAATAGTGCATTGCATTTCCTGATATTAAAAAATGCCAAAAAGAGTGATTGAATGCATGTTGTCAGGGGGAGTCCATGCATTGCATATAGGTTGTCAAATGCATACATTCGTCAAAATTCATTGCATATCCTTTCTTATTCATTTTGCTGACAAACCTTGATCATATTCGGAAAACACTGGGCTTCAAAATCTCTCTTATCAATAGGTATCATTTGGCTTCAGAATTCTATCAGTTTTTCATGAAGATTTCAATGGGCTATCTCGATCATAAACCTAAAAACTCTTGGACTAGAAATTTTCTATTATACATTCTTATGAATGTCTGAAATAACTCATGTGGTTTAAGTTTAATGTATTCAAGAGTTGACTTTAAAATCTCTTAAAAATATCTGAAGCATGTTTAATAAACCTTAACCATCTGTTTCATGCTGTGTCTTGTGAAAACTTCTAAAATCTGCACTTTTGAATACATGACTTTAATTGGTTAAGTACATGAAACTATTATTGATTTGAAGCAAATGAATTTTTCTGAAATGTCTAAAGGGTAATATCTGTCAGAGCAATGACCTTGGTCACTGAGAAACACATGTCCAAAGGACTGTGTCATGAGGTACCATAGTTAACTCTGATTAAGAATAATTGAAAATCAGACAGAGTAATGGCATGCACACTGAGAAATACAACTCACTCATCAAGAAATGATTTGTA
The DNA here is from genome assembly GCA_022559845.1 of Amorphophallus konjac. Lineage (NCBI taxonomy): Eukaryota > Viridiplantae > Streptophyta > Magnoliopsida > Alismatales > Araceae > Amorphophallus > Amorphophallus konjac. The sequence goes on from CM040118.1 coordinate 103,552,031, forward strand.
GTGTGTCATGATGTGTAAATGCTATCTCTGTTCATATATAGCATGACAGTTAGTCACACTAAGTGCTTATGGATATTGGCCTCTGATCAAGGTATATCCTCTAGTTACAATGTGTGCACTGAACTAGAGTGCTAGTAAAATTTTGTAGCATGAAAAAAAAATTGTTGAACAAATTGAAATATTTGAATATTGATGCTAAAATCAAATTGCTACAACCCTAGACAAAATCGTATAACTTCATAATTGCTTGATTTCAATACTAATGCATGTAATTCCGAAAGAAGTCAATAAATTTGATTGTGTAAGAGAAAGGGAGAATAATCAAGATAAATATGAGGGCTTGGTTCATTTTTATTAAACCATGGTTTTAGATATCAATACAAAATTTTATTGATAAACTCTGCATACATCATGTTTAAACCATGCTGTTCAATAAAGCTCATTCATAAGCCCTTATAATGGAAGACTTTAAAAACTTATGTTTTGGATTTATGAGATTGATATCTCTCTGAAAATCTGACTGAATTTCTTGTGATTGGAGCTTCTTAAAAAATCCGCTACTTGAAACTCTCCTGCTCAATGTCATTGATTCTTTGACCTGAACTTCTCCTTCTCATTCATTTCATAAGATTTCACTTATTGAGGGGGAGCTTCCATGTCATATGCATCATGCTGCATAGAAACTCTTAAAGGGGGAGATCTTGCATTCTGGTATTTGCATCTGCATTCATACCTTCCCATGGTTCATCTTGATTATATCAAAGGGGGAGATTTTTTGTTTGCCTAAGGGGGAGAATTTTATTCAATCATTGCATGCTGGTTTACTTTTAACTTCTCAAACTATTTTCTTTTTGATGAAGTCAAAGGGGGAGAATAGTTTGTGTCATCAGCATTACTCACAGTGTAGTGTTGCCATCATCAAAAAGTGGGAGATTGTTGTGCCCCTATGGTTTTGATGATTGGCTTTGATGTGAGTTAATCATTTGATGATTGATTTTAGATGTGAGTTAATCACTGTGAGTCATCTTGCTGTTATTCAGTCATTTTATTAGATCATAATGCAGTCTTTCATATGTTCAATCATCTTGCTATTCTGTTAGTTTATCAGAACTGAAGCATTGCATATTTTATGATCAGTCATGTTATCTGCTGCATCAAGCATTCATATACACAATTGCATTGAGCATACTGTCAGCACTCTCGTTAAGCCATAAAGTCCATACATTTATCTTCTCTTCAAAGTCAGTACATTGGCGTTGGGCATCCAAGTCTATACATCACCTTCTGCAAGCTTTACTTCAAGTATGTACAGCCATCCGTCTCTCCTACCGTCTCAGTTAAGCCTTGAAGTCTGTACATCCACCGTCTCTTTCAGTGTCTCACATTCGTCAAATCTATACATTGATCTTCATATTCGAAGTCTATACAGTGGTCTTCAGCTAAAGTCTGTACATCGAACTTTCACTTAAAGTCTGTACATCGCTGCTTTGTCAAAGTCTGTACATCGCAGCTGTGTTGAAGTCTGTACAGCCAGTCTCTTATCAAAGTCCATACATCCTTCTGTTGAAATTCTAAGTCCATACATCGGACTGTTTGAGCAAAGTCTGTATAGCGTTTCATTCACACTGGAAGTCTATTCATTAGACTGTGGCAAAGTCTATTCATTCGTTTCCAGAAGTTCAAGTCCATACATTGATCGTTTGGGTAACTAAGTCTGTACATCACCTTCAAGGCATCAAGTCTATACACTGGACTGTGCTCATAAAGTCTGTACAACGTGAGCTTCGGTTCTTCAAGTCTATATATCCATAGTTGGACCCCAAGTCTGTACAGCCAAAGCCTGATCATGCTTTCACACAAAGTCTGTACAGCCACATCTCAAAGGCCAAGTCTATACATCACTGTGGTTGCTCGAAGTGAAGCATAGTCTATACACTCCTCACCTTTCCATACGTTTGGCTAAGTCTATACACTCATACCTTTCCCTACGTTTTCTGGCCAAGTCTACACATCGTTTGCCTGGCGTTTGCTTCAAAGTATATACATCGGTTTGATTGAGTAAGTCTATACAGCGGTAGCTTTCATTGGAAGTCTGTACATCGCTGTTGTGTCAAAGTCTGTACAGCCGTTTGCTTGCCAAAGTCCATACACTCAACTGCCTTGTCTTAATCAAGTTTGTACATTGGTTTAGACTTTTTAAAGTCTGTATATTGGGCCTTCAAGTTTTTTTTTGAAGTCTATACACTGGCTTACTCTTCTAAGTCTACACAGCCTGCTTGGGCGTTCAAGTCCAAAGTCTATACATCCGTTTGTGCCTTGTCCTGGCCATCGTCTCTCAACCATCAAGTTTACACATTGGTCGGTGGCAAGTCCGCACATTGGACTCTTTCTCAAAGTCTGTACAGCCTGCCTTGATTCAGAGTCTATTCATCACTGTTGAGTTAAAGTCTATACAGCCGTTCCTTTGGCAAGTCTGCACATCGTAAAGTCTACGCACTCGATTGCCCTGCTTTGCTTCAAGTCTGTACAGTCTCTCCCTCAGCAAGTCTATACACTGGAGTCGTCAGCTGCAGGGACAGGATGTCTGTACATTGGGTGCTCATGCATTGCTCTCACCGAAGTCTATACATTCGATAGGCTTGTTACAAGTCTGTACACCGAGGACGCTTGAAGGCTTTCAAGTGTATACACTCTACACACTTGGTTAACTAATGCATTTAACTGCAAGTCTATACACTGAGCTCGCATGAAGATATCCAAGTCTATACACTCGATTCCTTCATGCATTTCACAGAAGTCTACACACTCCCTCCTGTTATGATAATGCATTCTTCAGCAAGTATATACACTGAGATCGCATAAAGTCTTACAAGTCTATACACTCTCTCAGTGAACACACTTACTCACTTACTGCTTCTAAAGTATATACATTCGTGGTTGTATGACTGAACTAACTAATCACATTTCCTTTGTCTCTGCCTGCAGAGGATTCAAATTAATGAGGGCACGTGATCCAAGAATGGATAAAGGCCCATGATCGTGACACGTGTGCTGAAGCTTGCTGGAGAGCTGCCACGTGGTCCAAGGTTTGGGCGGGAGCTGTGGAGACCACACGCACCCAGTGCTGCTGCTGATATAAATAGAAGGCTTCATCTTCGGATGAAGAGTGATCGAAGTGGCCAAGTATATACAGAGAGAATAGAAGCCAGTGAAGAAAGCAGAGAAGCAGAAGAAAGAGAGCAACGATCAAAAGAGCAGAAGAAGAAAAGAAAAGAAGAGATAGGGAGAGCCTGCGAAAGAGAAGAAAATAGAGAGTGAGAGCAGCAGAAGAAAGAGAGAAAGATTGCGTGAGCTGAGAAGAAGAAAGAAGAGGAAGAAAAGAAGAGAGGAGAGAGTTCTATTGAAGACATGTTCAGTCTGTTCGTGGATCAAATCCAGAATGACTATTGTGTTTCATTTCCAGCCTTTGTCACTGTTCCTTTTATGTTTTCTTATTTTTCATTTTATTTCTCTGGTTAGCTTTGTTCTTCCGATTGCCCTGTTGGGGATCGGGTTCCTCCTGTGGACTCAGGAGAAGGGAGATCTGATCTCCGGTTTTGGACTTGTGGGTTGCAAGTCCAGGGGTCCCTCCTAGTCTAGAGGAAGAGAGGTCTTTGACCTTTGGTTTGCTAGTGACTGGGAGTCACTGGTGGGTTCCCTCCTGGTCTAGAGGAAGAGAGACTTCGGTCTCTGGTTTCCAAGTGGCTGGGAGTCACTTGGGGTGTCCCTCCGGTTGGGAGGATGAGGGGAGGCTGTTCCCCTGGTCAAGCTGTGTGGCAGCAAGTGTTCGCAGACTGAGTCTGCTTGTTTCTAGCATTGGCTAGTGAAGCCTCACTCCGGTTGGGAGTGAGGGGTGGATGTAGGTCTGGAGGACCGAACCACCTAAAAATCTTATGTGCAGTGGTTTTGCTTTGTGCGTTTGTTCCTTGCCTTCTACCTCCTATTCACAGGTTGTGCATGCTTGATTAGTTGTGTTATCTTGGGAGTAAATTTCGAGGTTTATATTCTGCTAAGTGTGTTTGGTGTGTTTAGCTCTGCCTGCGTTTCTGGTGTAATCAGGTGACTGCATTATTGCAGTCCAACTGTTTGATCATGTGTTGTCTTATCATCTCATCTTGGAGAGCTCATTAGTTTTATTCCGCATATCTGAGCCTTAGAGTTTTAATTTGGGCATTATCTCTAGAGGGATACATTCAACCCCCCTTTGTATCCGGGCCTAGCACCCTAACAGTCCCGTTGTCGGACACTATGCGGCTGGGAGTACCGAATCGGTATATGATGTTGTGCCGGACGAATCTGGCAACGACTTCGCCGGTGACCTCTCGCAAGGGTAGAGCCTCCGCCCAACGAGAGAAGTAGTCAGTGGCGGCCAAAATGTATTTATGGCCTTTGGAGGATGGCGGGAAAGGCCCCGCGATGTCTATGCCCCACTCAGCGAATGGCCAGGTGGAGGCCGTAGGACGCAGTGGGTTAGTAGGTTTTCTGGGTACTGGGCCAAAGGCTTGGCACTGATGGCATGCACGGGCATACTGGACACATTCCGCATACATGGTCGGCCAGTAGAAACCTTTGAGCTTGATGTTGTGCTTCATCCGATCTCCGGCCTGGTGTGCACCGCATAATCCGGAGTGGACCTCCTGCATGATGGCTCTAGCTTCCGCCAGAGAGACACATCTCAGGAGAACCGACTTGCCCTTCTCGTGGACGAGCCGATACAAGGAGTCGCCAATCAACTCGTAATAGGTTGCTCGACGGAGTAGTTGGACTCTTCGAGCTCAGTCAGGGGGAAGCCACCCTTTCTTGAATTTGATGATAGGCACACGCCAATCATCTTCTTCTGGAGGTGAGCTTTGGTCAAGGTCGTGGACCTCGTAAATGGTGAGACCGGTGTTGCCTTCGAGTGAGCTTGGCATCAGTCTTCTGTGCTTGATGACGATGTCGACCTCACCCTCGGGCAGAAGCTTGATGGCCGCGGCCAATTTTGCTAAGGCATCCGCCTAAGCGTTGCTGCTTCTGGGAATGTGATCTATTTTGAAGAAATAGAACTTCTGGGTTAATATGGTGATGGCGGTGTGGTATGGAACCAACTCTGGCTTTCGCACGTCATAGATGCCGAGGACCTGTCGGACTATCAGCTGGGAGTCCCCGTAGGCTTTACGGCATTCAATGCCCATGTGGAGAGCCATCTAGAGCCCAATGAGTACAGCGTCATATTTGGCTTCATTGTTGGTCAGGGATTTTATGAGGGTGCAAGAGTTGTACAGAACTCTGCCCTGAGGAGTCAGGAAAACAATGCCGGCACCCGCCGTGGTGACTGGATCCTGGTTGCTCCGGTTGATCCCTCGGGAAGCACCGTCGAAGTAGAGTTGCCAGCAATGCATGCTGGTTGTGAGAGCACTTGGCTGCCAATAATGCAAGACATCTCCACTCTGTTCAACTGGTGGTTGTGATTGAACAACAGTTGTTGTGAGAGCGCTTTGCTGCCAGTAATGCAAGACATCTCCGCTCTGTTCAACTGGTGGTTGTGATTGAGTAGCTAGGGACTCCTCGTCCGGGACCTCCAAGTTGAAGGGTGAATCATCTGGCACTAGATGGGCTGCCAAGACTTCAGCCATACCCTGTCCTTTGATTGCTTTTCTGGGGACATAGGTAATGTCATATTCCATCAGCAGGAGAGCCCACCTCCCCAATCTGCTTGAGAGGACAGGCCGTCGAAGGAGATACTTCAAAGGGTCGTGCTTGGATATAAGCTCGACTTGGTGGGACAGGAGGTAATGCCGCAGCTTCTTAACTACGAACACTAATGCCAATAAAACCTTCTCCATGGGGGAGTAGCAATACACAGCGTCGATTAGCTTCCGGCTGAGGTAATAGAGGGGCTGCTCTTTACCTTCTTCATTGATTTGTGCCAACAGAGCTCCTAGTGAAGCGTCCATGGTAGCAATATAAAGGATGAGGGATTTACCCTTGACTGGTGCTCCCAGGACTAGGGGAGTAAGGAGGTACTCCTTGATTTGCTCGAAAGCCACTTGGCATTCCGAGTCCCATGTAAATGGGGCGTCTTCCTTCATTAGCTTGCTGAAAGGCGCGCATCGACTAGAGAGGTTAGAAATAAACCTTCGAATGTAGGTTAGCCTCCCTTGGAAGGACCTGAGTTCGGTGATGTTGCTGGGTGGTGGAAGCTCCCGGATCGCTTTGATCTTGCTGGGATCCACCTCGATTCCTCGGTACCTAACAACGAAGCCGAGAAATTTACCGCTGGATATGCCGAAGGCGCAATTCATGGGGTTCATCTTGAGCCCGTATTGCCGGAGACGCTCGAAGACTTGGCGAAGGTCACGCAATTGGTCTTCACGCCTTTTAGTCTTGACGATGAGGTCGTCAACATAGAATTCGACGGTGTTGTGTAGCATCTCGCCGAATACTTTGGTCATAGCCCTTTGGTAAGTAGCACCGACATTCTTCAAATCGAAGGGCATGCGTTTGTAATTGAAAATCCCCTTGGGCGATCTGAACACTGTGTGATTCTTATCTTTGAGGGACATCCGGATTTGATTATAACCGGACGACCCGTCCATGAATGCCAGGGCTTCATGATCGGTGGTCGTATCGACCATCGTTTCAGTAATTGGAACTGGGAAGTCGTCCTTGGGACAGGCTTTGTTGAGGTCTCGAAAGTCGACGCAGATGCGGACTTGACCATTCTTCTTCTTGACTGGGACTATATTGGCGAGCCAGATCAGGTAGATGCACGGCTCGATGAAGTCGACCTCCGCCATTTTGCGGACTTCGGCCGAGACCTGGAGCTCCAGCTCATGATGCATGCGTCGCTGTGGTTGCTTGACCGGAGCGATTGAGGGAGAAATGGCCAGATCGTGCTCCGCTACGGAGGGGTCTAGTCTTGGCATCTCCTTGTAGGTCCAGGTGAAGCAGTCCTTGAACTCGAGCAGGAGTTGCTTGTATTCCTGCTTCTCTGCCTCGGTGAGGAGAGCACTGACAAATGTAGGCTGAGGGGCTTCATCGTCGCCCATGTTGATCTCCACAAGATCATCGATGGTCGCCTGGCCGCCATCCTCTAGCTTGGGAGGAGCGGGTTGGAGGTCGATGAAATCCTCATCATCGGTGTTGACTTCGTGTATTTCTTGATGCTCGAAGCCACCGATTGATGCGGAAGGGACCGGAGAGTGATTGTCACTGGAATCCACTGGGGATTGATCTGGGCCACCGGCAATAGGCCGGCAGTCATCAACTAGAGTTGTTGAGGTCTCCTCAGGGTTGCCTGGTGAAGCTGACCATCTCTCGCAGCTAGGGCCAGCAAGGTTCCCCCCCTCAGGAGGGTTTATCGACTTAGGTCCCCCAACTGGTTGAGAGACCGGAGATGCTTCTTCTGCTCCTTTGTCTCGGTAGGGAGGCAAAGAAGGCTCCCCAACATCTTGAGCCGGGGTTCCAGCTTTGGCGAAGGTTGGGATCAGGATTTCCTCTCCCTCATCTCCGGAGCTGTCGAATTTAGCTTCGACTCTTGCTTGGTCGTCGGCTGGTAGTGCCAAGCCTACGATGTTAACTGCGTAGTGGACGTGGAAGTCTGGGTTCTGGTCATAGCCAAGCCCCCTAGTATCCTTGTGGAAGGACGAGGGTTGCCCCCGGACCTGGGAAGGGTCCCATAGTCGTCGGAAGTATCTTTGTTGGGCAGAGGTCTGCCACAGGGGAATGTGTTGTTTCAAACACATATCTTGAATATGTGACGACAGGTCGCCCCACACCTGAACTGCTTCAGGGGTATCATTAGCTCACCTAGACCAACCGAAGTCGTCATCTGGCGGGGCTTGAGGGACCATGTCTCCTTTGTAGAAAACAATAGGTTTGTCCCCGTTAGCCTTCTTCTTGTTCCGGCGTTGTCGCTTGAAGGTGACAAAGAATGTTGTCAGCGACTCGACGCTGTGCTCCTCGGATGCACACGGGAGCTGGATGCAATCTGGTGGCAGCCATATACTCTTGCCGATGGCCCGGATAATGAGATTAGCCTCGAAGTCGATCTGCCGCCTCTCAGGGTGATCTGAGGTTGACTTGGAGCTAAGGTGCAGCCGGTGGAGCTTGGCCTTTTCCTCATCAACAAATAGAGGTCATCATCATCTTCCTCTGAAAGCCAGCCGTTGCTTTTGCTCTTGATCACGGAGTACGGACTAATCCCCTTGAAGTAGAGCGCAGCGTCGTCTAGGTTGCATTCTGCTAGTGTAAATGGCGATAGGTCTGCAAAGACCTTGTGTTGCTCTCCGTCCTTGGCATACATGATGCATTGGTGGAGAGTCGATGGGATGACCCAGTTTTCATGAAGCCAGGGTCTACCCAGCAACATCTTATAAGATGTGTTGGAGTCGATGATGTAGAATGTCACCTTCGAGGCGAAGTCATCGAGCACCAAGTCAACATCTACTCGGCCGAGGACGTCCTCGGTGTTCTGGTTGAAGCCGGATATCTTGACCGCCTGGACCTTCTGGAGGTATGGGGTCAGATATAGAGACTTGAATGTCTTGAGCGGCATGATGTTAACAGCGGCACCAGCGTCCATGAGGATCCGGTTTACATCATGCCCGTTGATCTTCCCTTTCATATAAAGAGGATGATTGTGGCACAGAGGGGACAGCAACATGTCTTTCTCCGTGAAGGTGATGGTGGCTGCGAAGGCCCCATAGGCAGCTGCCTTCATTTCCGCGGCATGCACTTCATAAACTTCTGGCTCTTGGAGTATTTTGATAAGGGTCTCTCTCAGATCCTTACTCCAAGCAATGGCTTCCCAGATTGAAATGCTGGCAGGGAAGCGCTTCATTTGGTAGAGGACCTTTCGGTAGGCTCGGGCTCGAGCATCCTCCAGAGAGGGTAGAATGTCGGGCTGAGCCTTCTGCGAGCTGCCGTGTTGTTCCCCATCGGGAAGTTGCACTACCTTGCCCTTATCACCGGGACCAGATTGACCTCGATCACCAGTGGGCTCTTGGAACAGAGATGCCAATGACGGCTCTTCTGGGGGTGATAGGCGGGTTGGCTCATCCTTGCCGGACAGTCCCGCTCGCTCTGTTACAAGAGCCGGTACTAGCATCGGAGCCGGAAGGCTGGCCACAGCCTCGCCAAAGCCGACAGGGTTGAAGATACCGGGTCCGCCCCGGATTTCTATCTCCGAGATGGGAGCCGGTTCCTCTCCTCGAAAGAGGATAACTCACTCCAGATCGAAGGTGGACGGAGAGAGGGGTAGCTCGGGAGTTCTCCCACGGCCTCTACCACGTCCCCAGCCACGGCCTCGGCCGCATCCGGTGTGTTCTAGAGCTAGCTGTAGCCCAAGAGGGTCTGTAGCCCTTTGTCTTGTCCGGGAGGCCACTGGCTCGCCCCGCCGAGAAGTATTGATATTGTCGGGTGGTGGGATGGATACCATGTTGCAGGTGCAGCGTTGGAGGATTTCTTCCTGCTGCTCTGTGGTGATCTCCTTGTATTTATAGCACAAGGAGAGCTCGTAAGGGATCACGAGTCTTTTGCCGTTCTTGAGCTTTTGGATCATCTCTTGGACCCAACTCCTGAGGTGGACTCGTTTCTGCATTTCTTCCCACGGGATGTAGCAGTCGAGTGGGAGAGCCCCGGTAGGACGAGGGGGAACGTATTCTTCCAGGTCATCAATGAGCTGCTGGAGCCTTTGGAGAGGCGTTGGCTCGGCCGAGAATTGCAGGGCGGCTGCTTGTTCAGCCTGTTTCTTGAGCCGCCTTCTGAGGTTCTTCCTCCTATTTTTCGCTTGTCTCTTGGCGATAGTCGTCTCCAAGGGAGTAGGAGGGAGAGGTGCTGGAGCCGGAGCTGACAAATCCGGATGAGGATATCTCCGAGCTGGCACCCTTGCAGGGCGAGGTCGATGACTCTTCCTTGCCCGGATCTCGATCCAGGCGCCTTCCGCTTGTTGTATCTGGAAGGTGGCATTAATCACCTACTCGATCACCTCAAGCGACAATTCCTGGTATGCCAGAATGTTGGGACTGGCGTCCGAAGACGTGTTCGCGGTTTGGTGCCTTACCCGCGGTGGCGATGGAAGCTTATGAGAAGTCGGTAGGCTGGTGCTGGCGTCCAAAGACGTATGCGCAGTTTGATGCCTTAACCACGGTGGCGATAGAGATGTCTTTTGCTGAACCGGTACGTTGGGACCGGTGTTGGAAGACATATGCGTGGTTTGATGCCTTACCCGCAGTGGCGGCGGCTTCTGTTGAGGAGCGGACAGAGAAGGGCACTGGTCGTCCTACTCCTTAGTCTTGCCTTTGTAACCATGCTGAGGGCTAGGCCTGGCGACCAATGACAGTGTCGCGGGACATTGTCGCTCTGCACAGTTATCCCGACTTTATGTAATGGAGGAACCTTGTGGTGGTGGGCCCACCACGTGAATCGAAGCCGCTGAAGACTCCGAAGATGTCTTCTTTGTACTTCGGATTGCGTCAACATGTAGGCGGAGTGGACCGGACGGCCCCCCCGCTGACGAGGTGTCACGAGGCTGATGTGGGGCCTCACCCTGTTTTTGCTTTCCCTTCCTATCCGCGGCTGTCGATGGCGGAGATGTGATAGGAGAAGAACAAAAAAGAGCTGAAGAGCTTGTCATCGTCTTGCCCACCAGAACGTCCTCTCGACCGAGAAGGGCCCGGAGGAGCCTGGCAGTGTCTTCTTCAGGGAAAGGGAGAGACATTAGCTCCTGCTAGGACCGCCACTGCACGTCCGAAGTGGCTGGGGTTGGCTGGATAGCTGTTGGTGCTTGAGAGTCCTCAAGGGTCGGAGGAACAGTGATGTGACATGACCTTGGACTTAAGCAAGCAAGCACATTCGCATCTAAATGGGCCAATTTGGGCCGCCGCTCTCTCGTCGCTCACCCAAGCCCGGGGTAACTTGGCAATGCCAAGGTGAGGTTGAGGGGTTGGGCCCTTGCTGGTAGAGGGCCAGCAAGGCCAAGACTTGATTCCCAATGGATGTGGAAGCCCAAGACAATGGGGCCGACCAAGTGCCAAAGGCACCGGTTTCTCTCTTTTCCCACGGTGATCACTTATAGCACAAGAGCTTAAGGATCGGGCTCTCATTCACGGCCAGCGGAGTTTATGAACTAATATTGAAAGAACAAGCACAAATTAGAGTAAAGTTTGGAGCACTTACTCGATCGGTTTGAAGAAACCTGTCCCGCTCGGAGATGAGGGCGAGCGGGGAAGCGTGGGTTCCCCACACGCCGCGTCGGGGTAGCTTGACCTGTTTAAGCTATTACAACACTACACCCCATGCAAAGGGGGGATCATGGGGAAGGGAAGATGATAGTTACAATCAAAACTACCTCCACGCAGGGAGGGGCCCTCAGCCGGCCAAGCGGGGTGGGGAAAACTAGGGCTAAAACGATGATGAAGTGAATATGTTGAATCTGCCTTCTCTCAGCAATTGTGGACAGATAGTCGGTACTGTGACTTCAGAACGTGATCAGGAATTTTGCCGAGGGCGAGACCAGTGGGAAAATCATTGTTACTGGAATTGGAGTGCCTCTGAATTTTTCCGAATTCTTCTGGGGTCGCTGCTGGCCTGGGCAGGAGCTCGAACAGGGACGTTGATTCTCGGACTGACAGCAACTGGTTACTAACAACAGGAAGAAGAGGTTGCCTAGGCAGCTCCCAAACTCCGAAGCAGGTACCGCCAGAGCCACTGGAACCGTGGACGAGTCTTCTTTGCAACAGAACTGACGAGGAAGCTGAAACATGCTGGAGAAGATCAGGGGACCTAGAACAGTGAGTGGGGGTCGGTGCAGACTGTGGGAAGCAGAGTCGCACGCCTGAGGAAGAAAATTCGTAACTTATGCTTCCGGATGCCGAACGGAGTTCTGCTTCTTGGTTCTGAAAGTAGACAAGGAGAGGAAGAACTTTGTAGAAGAGCTCGTGGCCTGATTCCTCCGGGGTTTGTCGTGGTGAAGCTTTCTCTCCGGATCAGAATCTCTGCAGAGCTAGCTCCTGGTTTCCAACAGCAGGTTGCAGAGGATGCCCCGGCAGCTCCCGACCTCAGAATCAAGCGCCGTCAGAGTCGTTGGAATCATGGATGAGTCCTCTTCGCAGAAAAACTGACGGGGAAGCCAACCAATGTCGGAGAAGACTAGGGGATGTATAACAATGGCGACTGGTCGGTGCAGACTATGAGTAGCAGATCTACGTAGCTGAGGGAGAAAAATGAGAACTCTGGATCACGAATGCCGAATGAAGTTATGTTTCTTGATTCTGGAAGTAGACTGGGCGATGAAGAACTTTGAAGAAGAACTCATGGACTGATTCTTTCGGGGTTCGTCGTGGCAGAGCTTCTAATCTGGCTCAGGTCCTCAACCAAGGCAGAACTGCGCAGTTGTGGGAGAATGGACCTCCTGGACGGCTCGGAGATCGGAAGAAGATGAAACCACTTCTGTTGCGAAGGAGACTGGTAGACACTTCCGACGATGGCTCTTGGGTCATCAAACTCATCCGGAGGAAGTCGTGGTGGCTGCTGCAAGTTGCTGGTTCATCTGCAACCTCTGGACAGCAAACTGCAACTTCGAAGTAGCTTCCAATGACCAAGAAAGCAGAAGGGGAAGGGGGTAGATGAGTGTGGGAGTGACCCCTGGTTGTAAGGGGGTCTTGGAGGGGGTGTTCTAAGGTGTGGGAGGTGGAGAATAAGGTCTGGAAGAGGGTCCAACAGATGGTGGTAGTGGGGGCTGCGAATTTGGTTGGAATGGAGAGAGGGAAAGGATATTCGAAAATAGGTTTAAGGGTGGGGTTAGTTTTTTGTCTTGGGAATGGGGGGTTGTGTTGGGGAAGGGAAGGGGTGCTTAGGGTAGTGGGAAGGGTGCTTGGGAAAGGGATGAGGTGGTTGGAGGGTGGCTTAGTGATTGGGGATGCTCCCTTGGGACTAGGGGGTGGAGTAATGGGATGTGTGGGGAAGGGGAGTGGCTTAAATGGGGTAGGTGGGGAGTGGAGGTGGTTGGGAAGGGAGGAGAGAGAAGAAAATTCGAATTTGGGTGTTGAGGAGAGAGAAAGTGGAGTGAAAAAGAGAGATTAAGAGAGGGAAGGGTGGGGAATCTCTCCCCTAGGGTTTCTCACCCAAAAAATAGAATCTCTCCACTAGATAAGAAGTGTAAACTCTCAAAATGGCAAGTTTTTTCATTCATTGATTCATTAAGTTGAAATGGGGGGAAATGGGGTCCTATATATAGGAAACCCACATTTCTACAAAAGTCCCTGACAATTGACTCAATGACAAATAACCGAGGGGATAGGGGAGAGCCCTTGGGCCAAGCCCAATGAATTGGGCCCAATAGCTAACTAGACAACCTAATGACACTTAAACTTAGGGAAATGAACACAAGACCTAGGAACATGACTCAAATAAAAGGGAAAATACATCAAATGACTCAAATAAAAATTACATAGGACTCAAAATTAAATGACTAGACCATGCCGGATGCAACCGGGGCGAGGAGACGAGCTGTGAACGTGGGCATGGGAGGTGATGTCCCCATCATACTCCCGGGGTCCGGAGAACTCGACTCCGTCTGATGTGACACGCCTAAGGATGATGATGCTCTGATACCAATTTGATGTGACACGCCTAAGGATGATGATGCTCTGATACCAATTTGATGTGACACGACCCCTCGGACCTAGATTTACAAGCAATCGAACCGAACGGCGGACCCACTCAAGCGGCTTCACCCGCGTCGCGCACACCGGGGTCCATAGGTGGACCGGCGATAGTGGTGAGGGTCCGAGGATGGACCTCGCCTTTCCAAGGATTTGACTAGCTTGGGCTGAACCCCTAAGGGCCTGGGATGCCCAAATCCGTGGGCGGCCAGCACGCCAAGGGCGTGGGATGTAGTGGCTCTCTCACAACTCGCTCCGCGGCGGACACTCGATTTGATTGATTTTGGATCGGGCACTCCCTCGCCACCGACGGAACTAAGAAGCAATACTAGTTAAGCAAGAAGTGCTAACCAAGAGGAGTGAAACCAGGAGCTCACCTGATCGGCGTGAAGACGCCGATCCCGGCCGGAGACGAGGGCGAGCGGGGAAGCGTGGGCTACCCGCACGCCGCGCCGATGAAGCTTCGGCCGATGACCTGCTAATACATGCACTACTCCTCACGCAGGAGGGGGAACTTGGGGTGGGGAGAGTAGGGTACAAGCAAATACTACCTCCACGTAGGGAGGGGCGCTAATCCGGCCTGGCGAGGAGGGGAGATTAGCTTAGATCGCGCCGATGGAGCACCTTGCCGATTCTGTCCCGGTCTGGAACAGCAGAATAGGGGGTCGGAGTGGTCACTGATGTGCACTCCTCCAAACTCAGAATTCGATGAGACTGGCGCCAAAACGTCACTGACAGACCCAGGTACATCTGTGAATTTTTGTGGGTGCTTCTGAAGTCGACACCGGCCGGGACGGGCTCTGGAACAGGGTCCCTAGAATCAGATTTGGACTGCTCCCTGGGTGTAGCAGCAGATGGATGAAGTCACCACGGCAGCTCCCAAAGTCCAAACGTGGCAGGACAAAGTCGACCGTGGACGAGTCTTCTACGAGCAGCAACCAAGATGGGCACCAGACGACGTCGGGGTGGCGAGGAGAGGTCCGTTGAGTGAGGGGGGGTCAGGACAAGACCCTGATGGCCTATTCTGCGCACCTGAGAGAGAAAAATTGGAAATTGCTCTTCCTGATGTCGAACGGGATGCCGCTTGTGGGTGATGGTAGATGCCTTGTAGTAGCAGCTCTCGGCCAAGTGGCGCCTTCAGAAGTTGAGGGGTGTGGCCGTAGTAGCTTCTGCACTGCAGCTCTGGTCCATGTTCTGGTCCCGGTTGTGCAGTCGGATGAGAATGGGTACCAGGATCTGTAGGGAAGTCGGAACAAGACGATTCCACCTCTCCTGCGAAGAAGACTGGAAGACCTTTCCGGCGATGTATGGTGAACCTCTAGATGATGTCGGAAAGCACCAGGGCAATCTCTGCAAGTGGAGCTTCTTCTGCTGCCTACGAACTGGATAGAGTAGGTTGGTGAATGAAGTTGATAGTGGTGGGAGGGGTGAAGGGGCTGCAATGGGGAGAGGGCTAATGGCTGTGGGGCTTGGATGGAGGTGGATAGAGGTGGTGGAGAGGCTAGAGAAGAGGGCTGGGTCGCAGCTAGCAGGTGGAGGGGGAGGGGGTTGCGACCAAGGGTGGAGGGTGAGAGAGAGAGGGGGGCGCAAGTGGCTTGGAGGGTGAGGGAAATTTGAACTGAGTTTAATGTGGGGTTGGTTAATGTGGCCTTGGGAAGGGGAGGAGTTGCCTTGGGGAGGGGAAAGGTTACTTGGGAGAGGGGATTCTCTCTTGGGAAAATGAAGGGTTGTATGGGGAAGGGGAAAGGTTGCTTGGGAGGAGGGAGAGGTGCCTAGGAGAAGGGGATTCCACCTAGGGGTTGGAGGGGGATTAAATGGGAGGTATGGGGAAGGGGGAGGGGTCTTAATTAGGGGTGAATAGGGAGGAGAGAGAGTGAATTTCGAAATTTAGAGAGAGGAGGAGAGAGAATGGGGTTCGCCCCCTTTAGAGAGAGAGAGAAATAGAGAGAGAGCTAGAGAGGTAGAGTGAGAGAGAGAGATAGAGAGAGCACAGGGGTTTCAATATTCAACTCAAAATTTTCATTCAACAATTCATTAGCTTACAAATGAGGGATTGGGGTCCTATTTATAGGGATCCCACAATTTAACTTAAGTCCCTAACTTTTGGACTACTAACACTAAACCAAGGGGAAGGGGGCGCCCCTGGGCCTAGCCCATATAATTGGGCCCAGTAACACACATAATGACATAAGACTTAGGTAAATAGCTACCTAACCTAGGTATTGGACTCAAATAAAAGGAAAAGTACATGATAAGAAAATGAAAATTACATCATATGACTCGAAATAAAGTGGTGAACAAGATGTAGCATAGGTGGCGAGCATCGGGATCCTCGATGAAATAAAATTGCTGGTGATGTCCTCATCATACCCCCGGGGTGCGGAAAACTCGACTCCGTCGAGTATGGGCCCATCGGGGAAGTGGTCCTCTCAAGCAGCTCAGAGTGAGCCTCAACCTCCAAACTCAACCCTGCGTCCGCAACCAGGGGACGGTCCTTCATCCTCTCGAGGTGGCTCAGGCGCACCCTCTTGCTGGCGATGGAACCATGCTTGCCTAGTACTGCCTCCGTGTGCACACGTCGGACTCTCAGGCTGATTTTTGGTGGCTCTCCGAGGGTGTTTCTCTCAAAGGAAGATAAAGGCTCGAGGCACTCACTAGGATCCACCGCGGTGCCCATATAGGGTGCCGGATCCGCCACGTGGAAAATGGGGTGAATCCCAAAACCCATTAGTAAGTCCAACCCGTTAGCCGGTTTGCCAAAGTCACTCGGAACTTGGGAAGGTCCAAGTCCTCGTGCCCTCGAATTGGAGGTGACCCTAGGGTAGAGCCACTCCAATGTCATCATCACCAGATTGCCTACTTGGAATTCCAAGTGGTGCTCACGAGCTCTTGCCCGCTCTTTGTGAACCTCACCGCTCGTCAAGAATTGCTTGCGTGTATGCTCATGCCATGCATCATGATGCGGTGAGTGAGTATGACGGAGGATAGCATGCAAAGGTGGACCGGGGCAACCGTACATGGACCTATCATGCATAGATGTGATGAAGACTTTCATGGACTCAGGGGGGCCGGGATAACCATAGGTGGATCTAGCTTGCTTAGGTTTCCTATCAAGGTAGGTGAAGACTGGGGGTCCGGGGCATCCAAACGTGGCCCTATCATGCATAGGTTCTCTACGGAAGGTTGGAGGACCGGGGCATCCACATGTGGTCCTAAAATGCATGTGTCTCCTAACAATGTTGACTTCTATAGGGGGTCCAGGACACCCAAATGTGATCCTACCATGCCACTCTACCCAAACGTTGAGTCTTATCTTCCAAAGCGTGGGTGTTGACAAGGAGGGGTTTGGTTCAACTTTGGCGCAATGGTCTCGGCAAGGGGCGAGGCTTGGGAATTCTTTGAAGAAATGGGACAAGGATGGCAGGTTTGGGGGTTCCCATGCGGAGGGATCAAATGGGTCAAGTATGGTTAGGCCCTTGGTGAAGGGGGTGTTTTCAATCACATGGATCAAGAAAGTCCATTCCATAGATTCCCTAATGTAGGTTGGGACCTCGTCAACGGGAAAATTGAAGGGTGTGAGTGGTGGGTGTTGCTCGCCCCAAGGGATCAGTTTGAGGCCTACTAGGCATGTAGTGGCGTGGGAGCAATGGGCCTGGTTGCGTATAATGAAATGGCCCTTGGGATTGGATGAGGGGTGGGCAATGGTGAAGGCGGGAAAGTGGCCAGGTTGGCATTGGGGCTCCCAAGGGAATCGGTCACAAGGATGTAGGTGGGCTTGGCTTGTGGGGAAGGATGCGTCTTCCATTTTTAGACTTATAGTATTCCAAGTCACACACTGCCTAGTGCGGACTGTGCACTCGTTACCTAGTGGGACAATCACCAAGGTTGACTCCCTAGATGGGGTGCCCTTTTCTTGAGGGAGGTGGGGGTCATAGGGTTGGTTTTGGTAAAATTCTTCGGGTTCGGGCAGGATCAATAATAGCTTGCTTGTGCAAGGACCCTTAGTGTAAATGGAGGTGATGGATCCAATAGAGGTGTGTGAGAAACTAAGGTATCCAGTGTCGCTTTCCCCTAAGGCCAGCAGGTTTGTCACCTCTATTTGCCGTAGTACTCCCCTAATCAAGTCCCTCAGGGTCCCTACAAGGTAGAATGAATGGTAGGTTGTGTGGAGGTGTGGGGTGGGCACGATTGGGTTGTGGTTATTCATGGAGGGGCGTGTGACGCGGAGGAGGAGGTTTTGCTTTAGCCACTCTATGAGGGGTTCCCCTAAAATTACAATTCTCATGGAGGGATGGGTGGGGAGACTTGGTTGGTCATCTTGTAACTCTCGGGGTGGTGAACATGGGTGGACTTGGGTTGGGTTTGGTCAGGGAAGTTCTTGGGTTGGAGTTGGGGTCGGGGGTGGAAGATCGGTTGGTTGAAGAGGTTTGGATTGGGGTGCGTAGATCTTTCTAAGATTGGCCCTCATTTCATCCCAAGATTCAATGGGTGCTTCCCCTTTGGCTTCTCTCAATCCTACAATATTCTCCCATTCTTTCCTAGCTTGGCGCCAGAGCAAACTCTTGGCATAGTTGACTTTCATAGGCCCTGATAGAGTGAACCTCCCAAAGTGTCGATCTATGGAGTCCTCCCATACTAGGGCGAGTTCCGTCAAACACAAAGGCTTCTAATGGGCCTAAGAGTGGCGAATATGCCAAGTATGAGGTAGTCATGATGGAGGACAAGTGTGATACATGCAATGACCCTAGGACAAGACTTAGTAGAGACAAGTCTAGAACTTGCTCTGATACCAAATTGATGTGACACGCCTAAGGATGATGATGCTCTGATACCAAATTGATGTGACACACCTAAGGATGATGATGCTCTGATACCAATTTGATGTGACACGACCCCTCGGACCTAGATTTACAAGCAATCGAACCGAACGGCGGACCCACTCAAGCGGCTTCACCCGCGTCGCGCACACCCGGGTCCGTAGGTGGACCGGCGATAGTGGTGAGGGTCCGAGGATGGATCTCGCCTTTCCAAGGATTTGACTAGCTTGGGCTGAACCCCTAAGGGCCTGGGATGCCCAAATCCGTGGGCGGCCAGCACGCCAAGGGCGTGGGATGTAGTGGCTCTCTCACAACTCGCTCCGCGGCGGACACTCGATTTGATTGATTTTGGATCGGGCACTCCCTCGCCACCAACGGAACTAAGAAGCAATACTAGTTAAGCAAGAAGTGCTAACCAAGAGGAGTGCAACCAGGAGCTCACCTGATCGGCGTGAAGACGCCGATCCCGGCCGGAGACGAGGGCGAGCGGGGAAGCGTGGGCTACCCGCACGCCGCGCCGATGAAGCTTCGGCCGATGACCTGCTAATACATGCACTACTCCTCACGCAGGAGGGGGAACTTGGGGTGGGGAGAGTAGGGTACAAGCAAACACTACCTCCACGCAGGGAGGGGCGCTAAGCCGGCCAGGCGGGGAGGGGAGATTAGCTTGGATCGAGCCGATGGAGCACCTTGCCGATTCTGTCCCGGTCTGGAACAGCAGAACAGGGGGTCGGAGTGGTCGCTTCTGTGCACTCCTCCGAACTCAGAATTCGACGAGACTGGCGCCAAAATGTCACTGACAGACCCAGGTACGTCTGTGAATTTTTGTGGGCGCTTCTGAAGTCGACACCGGCCGGGACGGGCTCTGGAATAGGGTCCCTGTGATCAGATTCGGACTGCTCCCTGGGTGTAGTAGCAGATGGATGAAGTCACCACGGCAGCTCCCGAAGTCCAAATGTGGCAGGACCAAGTCGAGGACGACCGTGGACGAGTCTTCTACGAGCAGCAACCAAGATGGGCACCAGACGATGTCGGGGTGGCGAGGAGAGGTCTGTTGAGTGAGGGGGGGTCAGGACAAGACCCTGATGGGCTGTTCTGCGCACCTGGGAGAGAAAAATTGGAAACTGCTCTTCCTGATGCCGAACGGGATGCCGCTTGTGGGTGATGGTAGATGCCTTGTAGTAGCAGCTCTCGGCCAAGTGGTGCCTTCAGACGTTGAGGGGTGTGGCCGTAGTAGCTTCTGCACTGCAGCTCTGGTCCAAGTTCTGGTCCCGGTTGTGCAGTCGGATGAGAATGGGTACCACGATCTGTAGGGAAGTCGGAACAAGACGATTCCACCTCTCCTGCGAAGAAGACTGGAAGACCTTTCCGGCGATATATGGTGCACCTCTAGATGATGTCGGACAGCACCAGGGCAATCTCTGCAAGTGGAGCTTCTTCTGCTGCCTGCGAACTGGATAGAGTAGGTTGGTGAATGAAGTTGATAGTGGTGGGAGGGGTGAAGGGGCTGCAATGGGGAGAGGGCTAATGGATGTGGGGCTTGGATGGAGGTGGATAGAGGTGGTGGAGAGGCTGGAGAAGAGGGCTGGGTCGCAGCTAGCAGGTGGAGGGGGAGGGGGTTGCGACCAAGGGTGGAGGGTGAGAGAGAGAGGGGGGGAGCGCAAGTGGCTTGGAGGGAGAGGGAAATTTGAACTGAGTTTAATGTGGGGTTGGTTAATGTGGCCTTGGGAAGGGGAGGAGTTGCCTTGGGGAGGGGAAAGGTTACTTGGGAGAGGGGATTCTCTCTTGGGAAAATGAAGGGTTGTATGGGGAAGGGGAAAGGTTGCTTGGGAGGAGGGAGAGGTGCCTAGGAGAAGGGGATTCCACCTAGGGGTTGGAGGGGGATTAAATGGGAGGTATGGGGAAGGGGGAGGGGTCTTAATTAGGGGTGAATAGGGAGGAGAGAGAGTGAATTTCGAAATTTAGAGAGAGGAGGAGAGAGAATGGGGTTCGCTCCCTTTAGAGAGAGAGAGAGAAATAGAGAGAGAGCTAGAGAGGTAGAGAGAGAGAGAGAGAGAGAGAGAGCACAGGGGTTTCAATATTCAACTCAAAATTTTCATTCAACAATTTATTAGCTTACAAATGAGGGATTGGGGTCCTATTTATAGGGATACCACAATTTAACTTAAGTCCCTGACTTTTGGACTACTAACACTAAACCACGGGGAAGGGGGCGCCCCTGGGCCTAGCCCATATAATTGTGCCCAATAACACACATAATGACATAAGACTTAGGTAAATAGCTACCTAACCTAGGTATTGGACTCAAATAAAAGGAAAAGTACATGATAAGAAAATGAAAATTACATCATATGACTCGAAATAAAGTGGTGAACAAGATGTAGCATAGGTGGCGAGCATCGGGATCCTCGATGAAATGAAATTACTGGTGATGTCCTCATCATACCCCCGGGGTGCGGAAAACTCGACTCCGTCGAGTATGGGCCCACCGGGGAAGTGGTCCTCTCAAGCAGCTCAGAGTGAGCCTCAACCTCCAAACTCAACCCTGCGTCCGCAACCAGGGGACGGTCCTTCATCCTCTCGAGGTGGCTCAGGCGCACCCTCTTGCTGGCGATGGAACCATGCTTGCCTAGTACTGCCTCCGTGTGCACACGTCGGACTCTCAGGCTGATTTTTGGTGGCTCTCCGAGGGTGTTTCTCTCAAAGGAAGATAAAGGCTCGAGGCACTCACTAGGATCCACCGCGGTGCCCATATAGGGTGCCGGATCCGCCACGTGGAAAATGGGGTGAATCCCAAAACCCATTAGTAAGTCCAACCCGTTAGCCGGTTTGCCAAAGTCACTCGGAACTTGGGAAGGTCCAAGTCCTCGTGCCCTCGAATTGGAGGTGACCCTAGGGTAGAGCCACTCCAATGTCATCATCACCAGATTGCCTACTTGGAATTTCAAGTGGTGCTCGCGAGCTCTTGCCCGCTCTTTGTGAACCTCACCGCTCGTCAAGAATTGCTTGCGTGTATGCTCATGCCATGCATCATGATGCGGTGAGTGGGTGTGACGGAGGATAGCATGCAAAGGTGGACCGGGGCAACCGTACATGGACCTATCATGCATAGATGTGATGAAGACTTTCATGGACTCAGGGGGGCCGGGGCAACCATAGGTGGATCTAGCTTGCTTAGGTTTCCTATCAAGGTAGGTGAAGACCGGGGGTCCGGAGCATCCAAACGTGGCCCTATCATGCATAGGTTCTCTACGGAAGGTTGGAGGACCGGGGCATCCACATGTGGTCCTAAAATGCATGTGTCTCCTAACAATGTTGACTTCTATAGGGGGTCCAGGACACCCAAATGTGATCCTACCATGCCACTCTACCCAAACGTTGAGTCTTATCTTCCAAAGCGTGGGTGTTGACAAGGAGGGGTTTGGTTCAACTTTGGCGCAATGGTCTCGGCAAGGGGCGAGGCTTGGGAATTCTTTGAAGAAATGGGACAAGGATGGCAGGTTTGGGGGTTCCCATGCGGAGGGATCAAATGGGTCAAGTATGGTTAGGCCCTTGGTGAAGGGGGTGTTTTCAATCACATGGATCAAGAAAGTCCATTCCATAGATTCCCTAATGTAGGTTGGGACCTCGTCAACGAGAAAATTGAAGGGTGTAAGTGGTGGGTGTTGCTCGCCCCAAGGGATCAGTTTGAGGCCTAAATATTGGGGGACCCGGACATCCGTAGATGCCTTTGACATGCTTAAGACCCATGTGAAGTGAGGGAGGGCCGGGGCATCCATAGGTGTCCCTTTCATGTGTGGGTGTGATGAGTGCCTGGGGACCCGGACATCCGTGAATGCTCCTAACATGTTTAAGACTTATGATGAATGATGGTGGCCCATTACATCTGAATATGGACCACTCATGCTTTCCACTTGACATGTGGGTGATATGAATGAATGGACCCAACATAGTGTTCATGCCAAGTGGTGTGGTAAGCCTAGACACATGCATTTTTTTCCTAAAGGTGACTTTCATGTGTATCGGTGTGGGACAACCTTTGAACTCCCATTGGAAAGGATCGAATGGATCTAAGAAGGTGGTCATCATGGGGTGGGGCACAACCTTATTACCTAGGGATATGTGGCCCAAGGTCATGGCTCCTAAGGTGTAACCCGGGTCTAGGATGGGGTGGATTGGGTCAAACATGGTGAGTTGGGATAGGAAAAGGTGGGTGGTGGATAAGGTGGTTGGGTCCCATAGGGGTCTAGGCTCCCATAGGAAGGAATCAAAGGGGTAGTGGAAAGGTCTTTCTAGAGGGTGGCACTCTATGTCTTCAAGGTACCCAAACGGTGAGTCATCCTCCTCCAAGATAATTGGGCCAAGGTCTCTAGTGGGTTGGCCAATTAAAGCAATTGGAATCTTGATGGGTGGGAAGTGGGCCAAGATTGGTTTCTCATCCTTGGGGAGAAAGAGGAGGATTTCACTCGTATAATGGCCACTAGTGTAGATGGAGGTGATGGAACCGGTGGCGGGGTAAGCTAGGAAGGGTCCACTAGAGTAGATGGGGCTAGACTCCAATGGTCCTATGGCTAGCATATTGGTCAGGTAGACTTGCCATTGTAAAACGTCCACTAGGTCTCCTAAGCCTTCCACAAAGTAGGAGGTTTGAAGTGTGACATGGGAAGACCGGGTGGGCATAATTTGGACTTGATATGCCAAGGGTGAGAGATAAGGTGGTGAGCTAGGAATGGTGGGGCCTTGCTTAAGCCATTGGAGTATGGACTCATTCATGGTTAGGGTGTGCGGCTCATGAGGACCCGAACTAGGAGAGGTGGGTGGAAGTGGGGGGGTCTAGGATGTTCTCTATGGTGGGAGGTGAATCCGGATTGGCATCCATCTCCACTTGGGTAGGAGTGTGGGCCACAACTTTCAAGGATAATGGAGTAGGATAGTCTATGGTGGGTGGAGTGATAATGATCAGTGCATGGTACTCTCGGGGTGGTGAACATGGGTGGACTTGGGTTGGACTTGGTCGGGAAAGTTCTTGGGTGGGAGTTGGGGTCAGGGGTGAAAGATCGGTTGGTTGAAGAGGTTTGGGTTGGGGTGCGTAGATCTTTCTAAGATTGGCCCTCATTTCATCCCAAGATTCAATGGGTGCTTCCCCTTTGGCTTCTTTCAAACCTACAATGTTCTCCCATTCTTTCCTAGCTTGGCGCCAAAGCAAACTCTTGGCATAGTTGACTTGGACAAGCCCTGACAGGGTAAACCTCCCAAAGTGTTGGTCTATGGACTTCTCCCATTCTAGATATATGCTAGGGCGGGATCCATCAAACACAAAGGCTTCTAATGGGCCTAAGAGTGGCGAATATGCCATGTATGAGGTAGTCATGATAGTGGACAAGGGTGATGCATGCAATGGCCCTAGGATAAGACTTAGTAGAGACAAGTCTAGAACTTGCTCTGATACCAATTGATGTGACACGACCTTGGACTTAAGCAAGCAAGCACATTCGCATCTAAATGGGCCAATTTGGGCCGCCGCTCTCTCGTCGCTCACCCAAGCCCGGGGTAACTTGGCAATGCCAAGGTGAGGTTGAGGGGTTGGGCCCTTGCTGGTAGAGGGCCAGCAAGGCCAAGACTTGATTCCCAATGGATGTGGAAGCCAAAGACAATGGGGCCGACCAAGTGCCAAAGGCACCGGTTTCTCTCTTTTCCCACGGTGATCACTTATAGCACAAGAGCTTAAGGATCGGGCTCTCATTCACGGCCAGCAGAGTTTATGAACTAATATTGAAAGAACAAGCACAAATTAGAGCAAAGTTTGGAGCACTTACTCGACCGGTTTGAAGAAACCGGTCCCGCTCGGAGACGAGGGCGAGTGGGGAAGCGTGGGTTCCCCACACGCCGCGCCGGGGTAGCTTGACCTGTTTAAGCTATTACAACACTACACCCCATGCAAGGGGGGATCGTGGGGAAGGGAAGATGAAAGTTACAATCAAAACTACCTCCACGCAGGGAGGGGCCCTCAGCCGGCCAAGCGGGGTGGGGAAAACTAGGGCTAAAACGATGATGAAGTGAATATGCTGAATCTGCCTTCTCTCGGCAATTGTGGACAGACAGTCGGTACTGTGGCTGCAGAACGTGATCAGGAATTTTGCCGAGGGCGAGACCAGTGGAAAAATCTTTGTTACTGGAACTGGAGTGCCTCTGAATTTTTCCGAATTCTTCTAGGGTCGCTGCTGGCCTGGGCAGGAGCTCGAACAGGGACGCTGATTCTTGGACTGACAGCAACTAGTTACTAACAACAGGAAGAAGAGGTTGCCTCGGCCGCTCCCGAACTCCGAAGCAGGTACCGCTAGAGCCGTTGGAACCGTGGATGAGTCTTCTTTGCAACAGAACTGACGGGGAAGCCGAAAGATGCCGGAGAAGATCAGGGGACCCAGAACAGTGAGTGGGGGTCGGTGCAGACTGTGGGAAGCAGAGTCGCATGCCTGAGGAAGAAAATTCATAATTTCTGCTTCCGAATGCCGAACGGAGTTCCGCTTCTTGGTTCTGAAAGTATACAAGGAGAGGAAGAACTTTTCAGAAGAGATCGTGGCCTGATTCCTCCGGGGTTTGTCGTGGTGAAGCTTTCTCTCCGGATCAGAATCTCTGCAGAGCTAGCTCCTGGTTTCCAACAGCAGGTTGCAGAGGATGCCTCGGCAGCTCCCGACCTCGGAATCAAGCGCCGTCAGAGTCGTTGGAATCGTGGATGAGTCCTCTTCACAGAAAAACTGACGGGGAAGCCAACCGATGTTGGAGAAGACTAGGGGATGTAGAAAAATGGCGACTGGTTGGTGCAGACTATGAGTAGCAGATCTGCGTAGCTGAGGGAGAAAAATGAGAACTCTGGATCACGAACGCCGAATGAAGTTATGTTTCTTGATTCTGGAAGTAGACTGGGCGATGAAGAACTTTGAAGAAGAACTCGTGGACTGATTCTTTCGGGGTTCATCGTGGCAGAGCTTCTAATCTGGATCAGGTCCTCAACCAAGGCAGAACTACGCAGTTGTGGGAGAATGGACCTCCTGGACGGCTCGGAGATCGGAAGAAGATGAAACCACTTCTGTTGCGAAGGAGACTGGTAGACGCTTCCGACGATGGCTCTTGGGTCTTCAAACTCATCCGGAGGAAGTCGTGGTGGCCGCTGCAAGTTGCTGATTCATCTGTAACCTCTGGACAGTAAACTGCAACTTCGAAGTAGCTTCCAATGACCAAGAAAGAAGAAGGGGAAGGGGGTAGATGAGTGTGGGAGTGACCCCTGGTTGTAAGGGGGTCTTGGAGGGGGTGTTCTAAGGTGTGGGAGGTGGAGAATAAGGTCTGGAAGAGGGTCCAATAGATGGTGGTAGTGGGGGCTGCGAATTTGGTTGGAATGGAGAGAGGGAAAGGATATTCGAAAATAGGTTTAAGGGTGGGGTTAATTTTTTGTCTTGGGAATGGGGGGGTTGTGTTGGGGAAGGGAAGGGGTGCTTGGGGTAGTGGGAAGGGTGCTTGGGAAATGGATGAGGTGGTTGGAGGGTGGCTTAGTGATTGGGGATGCTCCCTTGGGACTAGGGGGTGGAGTAATGGGATGTATGGGGAAGGGGAGTGGCTTAAATGGGGTAGGTGGGGAGTGGAGGTGGTTGAGAAGGGAGGAGAGAGAAGAAAATTCGAATTTGGGTGTTGAGGAGAGAGAAAGTGGAGTGAAAAAGAGAGATTAAGAGAGGGAAGGGTGGGGAATCTCTCCCCTAGGGTTTCTCACCCAAAAAATAGAATCTCTCCACTAGATAAAAAGTGTAAACTCTCAAAATGGTAAGTTTTTTCATTCATTGATTCATTAAGTTGAAATGGGGGGAAATGGGGTCCTATATATAGGAAACCCACATTTCTACAAAAGTCCCTGACAATTGACTCAATGACAAATAACCGAGGGGGTAGGGGAGAGCCCTTGGGCCAAGCCCAATGAATTGGGCCCAATAGCTAACTAGACAACCTAATGACACTCAAACTAAGGGAAATGAACACAAGACCTAGGAACATGACTCAAATAAAAGGGAAAATACATCAAATGACTCAAATAAAAATTACATAGGAGTCAAAATTAAATGACTAGACCATGCCGGATGCAACCGGGGCGAGGAGATGAGTTGTGAACGTGGGCATGGGAGGTGATGTCCCCATCAAACAGGGGAATGGATGACGTTGACCGAGAGGTTAGTCGGCTCCGTCTCTTGACTGGCCTCCTGCTCTCTACGCCTTCGCAGTTGCTCAAGCACTTCTTGGTTGTCAGTCCGGAACTCGAGCCATTCCGGAGGATACTGGTAAGGCAATCCGTGCCCATTTTCTTGAGGAGAGTCTGGCCGCACTTGCGCATCCCTGGCGATGCTCAGGGTCTCTTCGACAGCTTGCCGAAGCCTGACGAGCGACATGGAGTTTCCTTCCGCATCGATCTGCTCCCATCGGATCTGTTCCTGGATGAGGTGTTGGACTTCCTCGCAGGACTCGATTGGGTGGCAGACCCTGGCGTGGAAGGGGCAGTACTGGGGGTGACTACGATCCCAATGGGTGTAGTCGGCAGGGGAGTCGCGGGGCATGATTTGCCCCCTCTCGACGAGGATATCAAATAGTCATCGGGTTCTCTCCCTAGGGAAGGAGAGAGGTCTCTGACCATGCCAAGGCCTCCACCCTGGATACCAGATCGAACGTTCCCTTCGACTGGCGCTGGGCCCCTCTGATTCATCATCAGAAAGAGAGAATGCGGCCATCATGTGGATGGCATTGGCCGAGGGGTGAGCCACGTGTGCCGCTTTAGCTGGCCTGGCCCATGTATGTGGTTGCGGAGGATCAACGAGACCACTCTTCATCTTGACTAGGCCGTCTCGGATCAGCTTCTGCGCCTGAGTCTTGAAGACGTAGCAATCTTCAATTGAGTGACCCAGCATGCGATGGTACAGGCAATGGCGGGGATCATCGGTCTTTAGCGCTTCATCCGGATTGCGGATTTCTGGCAGCTCAACAATCTTCTGAGCCATGCAGAGGTCGAAGAGCATCTTCGTGTGTTCCTTCTTAAAAGAGAAGGGTGTCTTCATGCGCTCTAAAAAGGAGGGAACAGCCGGCTTGTCCGCTGGCTTTTTGTCAGAGCCACTGGATTCGATCGCTTTACTGGCCTTAGTGACAGGGGTGAACTCTACGATGTTCACCTCCTTACCGGGCTGGCGTTCTGACACTTGTTTACCCTTTGTTGCGGTATAACTCGGGTTGTCGGTGAAGAACATCTCTATCTCGGCAACTACCAAATTGAGCTGGTAGAAGCCTTAGATATTGGTACCGAGAAGCTTTTCGCTGACCTCGGCCGCCAGACCTCGACGACATATAGTGATAGCGTCCTCCTAGACGGGTGGATTGACGCACCTCATGCTGAGGTCTCGCCACTTTTTGATGAAGTCGAGGGCGCTCTCGCCCTTTTTCTGCCTAATTGAGCAGAGTTCGGCTAAAGAGACCTTTCGCTCGGCCGTTTGAAATCGGTCGAGGAACTTCTTATGGAGATCCGCCCAGTCGATGACTGAGTCGGGCTTTAGGCGGGAGTACCATTGGAAGGCCGTCCCTGTGAGCGAAGTGGCAAAGTAGCGGAGGAGATAGGATTCCTCCAATGCTAACTCACCCATGGCCGTAACATAGTAGGCTAAGTGCTCATGTGGCGACCCCTGCCCGTCAAACTTTTGCAGCTTTGGGGGCTTGGAGTATTTTGGAGGAAGCATTTTTAACTAGTGGTGAAGCGGGTAGGGTACACTGTAGAGATCCACCGTGACCGTCCCTTCACCATACTAGGCGAGCTTTGTCTCGACAATGCGCTCGATCATCTGGCGTTACGCCAAGAGATTTTCTGGCACTGGCGTGTTGGAGGCTCGTGGCTGAGTATCAACCGGGGGCGTGCAAAACCCAGTTGCCAACGGGGTTCGGGCAATCGGCGCTGAAGTGTTGGCAACGTCGTGAGCCACCGGGGGTACTGGTGCCTCGGCCTGAGGCCTGATAGGTTGCTGAGGATGAAGGTCTCGCTCTTGGAGGTCTTGCAGGAGGGCCTTCAGATGCTGGTTCTCCTTCATTAGAGTGTCGAGGGTCACTTCCTGAACCTCGTTTGCAGGCGGGTTGTTGTTGACCGGCTCTGCATTGATAGGAGGGTCACGATCTTCCACCGAGACCTCTTCTGCGCGTTCCGACGCTTGCAGTCCGGCAGAAGTGCCGATGTGACCTGTTGAAGGAGGTAGCAGAGCCTGATGGCACGGCCTCCTGAAGTGAGACAGGGGCTGGTTCAAATCGTCAGACTGGGTGTCTGGCTGGTGTCCGGTGGTGTAACACGTGAACACTCGAACCGCATCGTTGATAAACCGGGCTGTCTGCTTCCTTCGCGGATGTCGCTCGGGGCAGACATGCGTCCCTAGCCTGTCAAAGACTGAGATAAGTTATGGAGGGGGCTCACTCCTGATGTTAGCCGGAGGAGAACCCTTGACAGGTTGCTGGATGGCCCGGGCCCGGGCTCACCTTTGCCTCCGCGTGCTTGAGCGGGGGACATTGGACGACTGGACGTCGTCAGACGATGCTACTGCGAGACCCGCTGCATCCCGTCTGACGTCGCAGGGGGTTGGTGATACGCGCCCTCCGAACATCTTGAGCTTCTTCTGGGGTGACCCAGATTCTTCTCAGGTCCGATTGCTGGTCTCCCCTGTCGCCGCTTTTCTGACGAGTCGTCTTGGGAGGCCGTGTGCCTAGTTACGGTGGGTGCCCTCGGGCTGCCGTCGAGGAACCCGCTCCTTTGAGCTTCACCCCCTCCTCTCATGTTTGACGCAAGAGGTCAAAACGATTGGAAGTGGGGATGGTAGGAACGGTCCGTTCTTGGGGTATATTTGGCTCACCCCGTCGAGATGGATTCGCAAGTCGCCGACAAGGACCGTCTTGCCGGAGTTGCTGGTTGTAGCAGTGAATCGCCTGCCTCTACGGCCATGGTGACGCTTCTTCTGAGGAGCCGAGGAAGACTCCGCCCCAAGATGATAGACGAGAAAACATGGCCCGGAACGACCGGCAAGATGAAGCCGTCGGTCCAAAGTGCCAGAATTGGTCCCCGGGGTAAGTAACCTGCACTGGGAGTCGATAGCTGGGTGACTCGGGTGTAAGCCTTCACCCGCACCGATAAGAGTGTCACCGAGGCTCGAGATGACACTCTTGCACCGAGAGGCGACGCCATTGGAAGTGCCGAGGTGTCGACGCCCCTTGGTCGAGGACCCGTGGTGGGCGCCGGCATAGTCTGGGCTCGGGTCGGAATGCCCGAGGAAGGTGCTGAGAAGAGTTGCCCTCTTGGTGGAAGACCTACGGGGAGAGCCGGCTTGACTGGTGCGCGGGACCGGGGTCCCGAGTGCACTACTGGGGAGCCGTAAACTCGAGGTTGTGAGCCCGTGTTGAGTGTCGGCCTTGCTAGGATTCGGGGTGGAAGACCCGATGCAGATGCTGGGAAGCCGTAAGCCCGGGGCTGAAAGCCCGTGTTGGGTGTCGGCTTTACTGGGGCTCGGGGTTGAAGACCCGAGGCAGATGCTGGGAAGCCGTAAGCCCGGGGCTGAAAGCCCGTGTCGGGTGCTAGCTTAGCTGCGACTCGGAATTGAGGACCCGAGGAAGATGCTGGGAAGCCGTAGACCCGGGGCAGGGAGCCCGTGTCGGGTGCTGGCTTAGCTGCGGCTCGAGGTTGGAGACAGGAGGAAGATGCTGGGAAGCCGTAGACCCGGGGCAGGGAGCCCGTGTCGGGTGCTGGCTTAGCTGCGGATCAGGGTTGGAGACCCGATGAAGATGCTGGGATGGCGACCGAAGTTTGGGGCGCGGGGCCCGTGTTGGAGATCGGATGAGGCTGGCCTCGGGAGCTAACGTTCACCCGGACCGGCGTTGATCTGGGGGCCCTATAGGGGCCTGCAGTGACAGTCCGGCGCTCGGCACTCGGGCGGGACACTGGAGCTGGAGGCGTGCATGGCGCATTGGCCGCAGGGGCCACCGGAGACATTGGAGTTGGCTGAGAAGCAGCCACAGGGATCACACCCAGAAAGTAGGGCGATCCGATAACCGGGGCGAAGCTACCGAAAGTGATCGGCATCGCCAAGTATTCCACCCGAGCATGGGTGGCGATGACGTTGGGACCGTTGGTAATGGCCGCCATGGTTGCCGGAGTGTTGAGTGTCGCGGAGGCGACAGTCACTGATAGCCGCCGAGAGTGGCCCGACGATCGGAACACGACCGGAAGCTGCTGGGGAATGCGCGCACGAGTACCCTCCTCTGCCTCTCCTACAAGGACAGGGAAAGGGCACCGGGCTTCAGGGTTGGCACAAACTTTTCTTCAGCAACAAGAAGGAAGGCGGGAGACGTCCCACTGGGCGTGCCATCCTCTCTATTGCGCGTGTTTTTATGCCGGTTAACCGGGGTGAAGGAAGGAATACATCGGGGAAGGAAAATACGGGAGTTTGATGTATCTCAAGTATCCTCCTTACGGGTGCATGCCTCTCCCGACGGTACCGGGCACTCTCCTTTTACGGAAAGTTGAAAGGGGCGGAATGGCACAGGAATGTCGGGCTAAGGGTTAACCGGACAGGGTGCGGGCATGCCAGTCGATCTCTCGATAATCACTCATGGAACCAAGGCTTGACCGGGAAAGCGCCACCAGGGCGCGGCACGTGGACTCAGGCGATCGAGCGACACGTGGAGAGAAGGGGTTCCATGGGTGCGAGTGCGTAGGCGATTGCGGGGATCGTGTACAGGACGTCTTTCCCCACCGACCGCAAGCAACTGGTGTTTATTTACATCGGATTGAATCTGAATACCTTTGTTCCATGCTGAAGAAAAGTCTGTATATGTGTCTGAAGCCATGGGTGTAGGGTCGGGCACATTCAGTAGCTAGGGGTATGTGTAAGACTGAGGGGTGTTTGTTGGGGGTGGAGTGTTAGGCACGGATGCCGAAGGATATAGATAGGAGATTGAAGGTCGGGATGCGGGTGCGAGGGCACTCATCCAGTCGGCGGTGTTATGCAGAGACACGTATTTCTTTACGGGAAAGTCGTAATGGTCAAAGTACAACTGGCGCATGCCACGGGACAATTCTGACGTGCTAGTCGGTCCCCGGGTCGATGCGTGATGAATAAACACATGTGCATTTTACAGAGGGGTCCTCCCATGGCGTGGGCCGCAGCTGTGGTGCCAAACGGGGGCCTACAACTGGATAACTGAGGGGATCCGTCGATCCTGCATCTGGACGAGGGTCGGACGCGACTCGAGATGAGCGGTCGAACATGGCCTTGTGACTGTGAGTGAGCATGACATCATGGCACGTGAGTGGTTGCGACCGACGAGCGTGCGAGGGGGAATCCCAGCATGAGCGAACGTCCGCCCATATCACAACGTCTCACACACGGTGGGTGTCGACTTGTGTGTGACGACTACCTACGGGGTGAGGGGAGCGCGAACGACATACCCCCGGCGTAGTAGACCGCCGAACAAGTCACCCACACACAATTCTCCTTTGCTCCGCGCTCGAAGTCTTGTGCTTGCCGGGTGCCGGATGATCTTGCGTATTGCTGGATGCTTTGTATTGGATTGATGCCCCACCCTGATATGCGCAGCGTAGAGTGATATAGAAGGGGGGGATGAATAGATCACTCCCAATTTTAAAACTTCAGCGAAAATCAATTCTACAGTTTCACAACCCTTCAGATGCAGCGAAGGAGTATAGCTAAAGCAATCAATAATCGGGATAGAATAAGTGTGCGATTGAAAGGTCTGTTCATAGAGAAGCAATTTGACAAGCAGAGGAAATGCAACACAACAATAACAAGCAAACCACAGAAGGGACAAGAAATTTTAAGGTGGTTCGATTGTAGTCCACAATCTACATCCACGCCTCACTCCAAACCAGAGTGAGGATTCCACTAGCCACGGCTAGAAATAGCAGACTCAGTCTGCGAACAAAATGCTGCCACATAGCTTGACCAACCAAGGGAAACAAATCCCTCAACCCAAACTCTGCTACCAACAGAGCTTGACACCTAGACCTGCTACCCACAAGACCAGAACCGGAGATGGATCTCCCTTCCTCCAACTCGGAGGGAACCTACTAGTGACAACCCGTCACTGGCAAAACCAGAGATCACAGATCTCTCTTTCTCTGCAGCCCAGAGGGAAACCAGAGTAACTCTCCCTTCCTCCAAACACTGGAGGGTAACAATTCGAAATCAGAAATATGAAGAAAGAAACAGAAAATAAGACAATCAATGAAGACAATCGTTTCTGAAAAACTAAAGCAATGTAGCTTCCAAAGAAGCAAATTAGACACTACTCTCTCACTCAGACTTTTCTCTTAGAACAATTCTCTCAAATATTCTCTCTCTATCTTCTCTCTGGAACGTGGAGGCTTTCTCTTTTCTTCTTCTGCTCAGCTTTTTCCTCCAGTTCACTCCTCCTGTTCGCAGAAGACTTCCTTTTATATGGCATCCGACCTGAATTCCAGGGCTTCACACGAGTGAGGCTCATTCCCTCCTTTTCTAGAGCAACCTCGGATCACGTGCCAAACATCATCCTCGGATCACGTGTCCAATCATCAACCTGACTCATCTGCAGGTAGAGACAAAGAAATGCAATTAGTTAGTTCAGGCTCTTAACACAGCGTGTATAGACTTTAGAAGTAGCAAGTAAGAAAGTGTGTACAATGTGAGAGTGTGTAGACTTGGAGCCCTTCAAGCGACCTCAGTGTACAGACTTGCAGAATGATGCATTAACATAACATAGTGGAATGTGTAGACTTCAGTGTAAAGCATGAAGCAATCGAATGTGTAGACTTTAGAAATGCATAGAGACGCTACAGCGTGATAGCGTCGACGCAGCACTTCACCCTGATGTGAAGTTAGATCTGGGTCAGCTCAGTGGGTCGACGCAGTGACCCCATGCGTCAACACATCCAGCCTTATCTTCAAAGCCATCTGAGGCATTTCAAGGCTGCGTCAACCTCGTGGACTCAATGGGTTGACGCCATCTGAACTACTTACAAGATGTATAGACATAGAATCTGATGAAAGGACTTGAGGGGGGTCGACCCATCTAAGAAGGGGGTCGACCCACAGAGCTAGCACACTCATATCCAATGTATAGACTTACCCCTTGAAGATGTACAGACTTTGAAGACTTTGAACGACAAAGCAGGCTGTACAGACTTTGAGAATCTTGAAGGCGAATGTACAAACTTGGAAAGCTGTATGGACTTTGAAAGATGATGCATGAGACGAAGGACAATGTATAGACTTCACTTCGTGCAAGCTACAGCGCAATGTATAGACTTGCCACCAACACAATGTATAGACTTGCTTTCAAGGAATGCACTACTGTACAGACTTCATAAACGATGTATAGACTTAGAAGCATGCAGACTTGTACAAACTCTGTACAGACTCTGCGATGTATAGACTTGAATGAGACGCTGAGTGAGATGATGGATGTACAGTCTTGGGCTGTACAGACTTTGAGCGATGAATTGACTTAGCGAG
This sequence comes from Amorphophallus konjac, assembly GCA_022559845.1. NCBI lineage: Eukaryota > Viridiplantae > Streptophyta > Magnoliopsida > Alismatales > Araceae > Amorphophallus > Amorphophallus konjac. The sequence continues at coordinate 103,586,093 of CM040118.1, forward strand.
CGCCAGGCCGATGTATAGACTCTAACAATGTGCAGACTTTGCCTATATGCAGTGTGTGTGCTAGACAGTGTAGACGAAGTATGAGACACAGAGACAATGTATGGACTTTAGACATGATGCAATGTATAGACTCTGAAAGACGCTGAATGAGACAGTGGATGTTCAGACTTTGCCAATGTGCAAACTTTCCCTACAGGAATGTATAGACTTGGTGAGCGCTATGTCTGCGATGTACAGACTTAGCGGTGCCTGCATTCTATGCAATGTATAGACTTCGAGGACTACATGCTGTGCAATGTATAGACTCTGAAGTCTTGCGTGATGTGCATTGTACAGACTTTGAAGAGCCTACAACTGTGCAATGTGCAAGCTTTGAAGTGCGACCAAACAGGATGTGTAGATTTGATGCAAACGACTCTGTACAGACATGGCCAAAGTACAGACTACAATGCAGAGACTTTGAACGAGTATGCTGGCAGCGTATTGAGTTGATCAAGTAATGCATGTCTATATGACAACCACATGAACTGTACTGTCCTAAGTGATGAAGCATGAATTAATCTAGAGATAGAAACATATTGATTTATAGTGTGAGACATCATCAAAACCGTAGGGATGCAATAATCTCCCCCTTTTTGATGATGGCAACACTATGAATCAAACAATATCAAGGCTTCACAAGAAATTAATAGCAACTCTAACAATCAAGGCAAATTCAAAGCTAATGCATGCAGAGCAAAATTAAACACTACTGCTGAGACACTACTATCTCCAAAACCACTCCCCCATAACTCACTCTCAGCAAATTCCATGACATGAATTCTCCCCCACAGCTCATGACAATAAACTATTCTCTATTCTCTCCCCCACAACTCATGATCTACTGATATTGCAGAGCCTCTCTCCCCCTTTGACATCAGCAAAAGGAAATGCAGAATATATGAAAGTGCTGGAGACATGAAGAAGAAGTACAGTAACTTCTTAGTGCAGAAAGGCACGAGCAAGTCTTAAGAGAATAAGTGAGGTGCTAAACTCAAGTAAAGATTCTGGAACTCCAGTAAACAGTAGAGAAATAGAATTATGGAAAAGTTTATCAACAGACATAGTGTATGATTTAGAGCAGGAGTTAACAAGTATGGCATGATTTAGCTGAACAGGCAACTATCCCAAAAGACAACAAGAGACAAAGTCAGAGAAGGTGTTCTCAAGGTATTGAGGACAAGCAATCCATTAGTGCATAACAACAAGGGAGTTTTGAGATGATTTTCAAGAAGACCAATGAGTAAGTTGGTAATTCACTCTTTTGACATTAGGGAGACACCTTGATTAGAGGTCTGAATCCCCAGTTACTCAGTGTGAGTACCTCATTACCTCCTCCCCCCCTTTTTTTTTAAAGGAACAAAGTTAGTAACTGTGGTTTTTGACATGCGGAAACACCTTGATTAGAGGCCAGAGTCCCCAGTCACTCACCAGCTAGCCACCATTGCTCTGTCATGTCTTTTCATTCATTTTAAGCATTTGACACCTCATGACATAGGAGAAAACTTCATTTCATTGATGAAGCTCCCAGTTTCTCAGTGACCAAAACAAAACATGTTTATTCAGTTAAGCCCTTGTGTTGAGGAGATGGAATGATTGAAAACAATACCAGAAGGTCTATTTCTTGAAGTGAATCTTGAAGTCTAGATTTCAAGTTGTTTTGGTCAGATATCAAGACATACAAGTTTTGGCCTGAACTGAAATCACTAACAATGTAGGAAGATAAACTTTAACAATTAATTCAGATCTCTGATAGACTACCAGAGGGAAGATTCTTGTTGGACTTTAGTATCACATACTTATAGACTTAAGAGATGAGTGAGATTCTACTGTCTAAGAGAACCACACTAGATATGTCATGAAAACCAGCAATGACACACATCTGGTCAATCTTTTTGAATCTGTCAAAGAACTCTCCCTCTCATAGCTCAACCAGCTCCCCCTCAAACATAGCATTACAAAAAGCTAACCATCAGACTTACAGAACTCCCCCTCACAAGAAGAACAGACTTCACATTTAAGACAATTTATATAAGCCTAATTCTCTTCTCAGTGTAGTGAATTTTTCATTATCCAGAGGTTTAGTGAAGATGTCTGCAATCTGATTATCAGTGCCTACATGAATCAGTTCAAAATTGTTCTTAGAAACCTCATCTCTTATGAAATGATGCCTTATCTCTATGTGTTTGGTGCGTGAATGCAAAACAGGATTCTTGACAAGATTGATGGCACTGGTATTATCACAATAGATAGGTGTGCACCCCAGGTCTACTTGGTAGTCCTGAAGCTGGTGTTTAATCCAAATGACTTGTGTACCACAACTCCCTGCAGCCACATATTCAGCTTCTGCAGTGGAAAGGGCCACATAATGTTGTTTCTTGGAACCCCAAGACACTAAACACCCACCCAAAAATTCACAGTGACCACTAGTGCTTTTCCTGTCTAGTTTACATCCTGCATAATCAGCATCTGTGTATGCAACTAAGTTAAGTGTGTGTGATGCAGGAAACCATAAACCAAGAGAATGAGTAGCTGACAAATATCTGAAAATTCTTTTCACTGCAGCTAAGTGTAATTCAGTGGGTCTAGACTGATACCTTGCACACATTCCTACACTGAACTGTATATCAGGTCTAGAAGCTGTCAAGTAAAGAAGAGATCCAATCATACCTCGATAGAGCTTGGCATTTACTTCTTTACCTGTCTCATCTGCATCCAGTGAGATATTGGTACCCATGGGTGTTGTAATGTGCTTCAGGTTTTCCATACCAAACCTCTTGAATAGTTCCATTGTGTATTTGGTCTGGTTGATGAAGCATCTATCCTCTGACTGTTGTACCTGCAAGCCAAGAAAATACTTTAGTTCACCGACCAAACTCATCTCAAATTCAGCAGACATCATTTTAAAGAATTCATCACATAGTTCATACTTAGTTGATCCAAGCACAATGTCATCTACATATACCTGAACTATGATGAGATCTTTATTTTTACCCTTGGTAAATAAGGTTTGATCAACTTTACCTCTTTTGTAGCCCTTGCTGATCAGAAATTCAGTCAATCTTTCATACCATGCTCGAGGAGCCTGCTTTAGACCATACAGGGCTTTGTTTAACCTGAAAACTTGGTTAGGTTGAGGAGAGAATTGAAATCCAGGGGGTTGTTCAACAAAAACCTCTTCCTTAATGACTCCATTTAAAAAGGCACTTTTAACATCCATTTGTTGGAGTTTTATATTCTTTGAACATGCAAAAGCAAGCAACATTCTTATTGCTTCCATCCTAGCAACAGGTGCATAGAATTCATCGAAATCCACACCAAATTACTGACAGTAGCCCTTGGCTACTAGTCTGGCCTTATTCCTAGATATGATTCCATCTTCATTCATTTTATTTTTGAACACCCACTTAGTTCCTATGATATTAACATTATCTGGTCTTGGAACAAGCTCCCAGACATTATTTCTTTCGAACTGACCTAATTCCTCACACATAGCATTGACCCAAGCTTGATCAGCCAAGGGCTCTTCTACAGATTTGGGTTCAATTTGTGAGACTAAAGCAATTAGGTCTTCATTATTCACACTCCTAAAATGAGACCTAGTCCGAAGAGGATCTTCAGGATTGCCTATGACATTATCTATCGGATGATCTTTAAGAAATCTAACATGTATTGAAGACTCACATGTTTCTCTTGGCTCTTCCTGGTTGGGAGGATTTGATGTTCCACTCGGCTGAGTCTTTTCTTCTTCTTGGTCTTCTAGGAATTCCCCATCATGCTTGGAATCCCTGTCAAAATTTTTAATGTTAGAAACACCTTTCTTATCACTAAAAAGGATGTGTGAAGACTCTTCAACTTTCTGGTCTGTTATGTTAAAGACCCTATATGCCCTTGACACTTCAGAGTATCCTAAAAATATTCCAGGGGAGCTTTTAGCTTCAAACTTATCTAAATCTTTCTTGTCATTGTTATGAATAAAGCATTTAGCTCCAAAAATTCTGAAATGAAACAAGTTTGGTTTCGTACCTTTTAGTAGCTCATAGGGTGTTTTCTTGTGAATAGGTCTTACCATGGCCCTGTTGATTATGTAAGTTGCTGTATTGGCCGCCTCTGCCCAAAACCTCCTTGGTAGTTGACTTTCAATCAGCATGGTTCGGGCCATCTCCACAATAGTTCTATTTCTTCTCTCCACAATTCCATTCTGTTCAGGTGTCCTGGGAGAAGAAAACATGTGTGTTAGTCTCTCTCTTTCACAAAGATCAGAAAACATGGAGTTTTCAAACTCACCTCCATGGTCAGATTGAATAGAGCAAATTTTGTGTTTTCCTTCTTGTTTGACTTTATTGAAAAACTGATTAAACTTTTGAAAAGCATCACTTTTATTAGCTAAGAAAAAGATCCATGAATATCTAGAATGGTCATCAATAATCACATAGCCAAACCTATTCCCATTAAGACTCTGAGTTCTAGTAGGACCAAAGAGGTCCATATGGAGAAGTTCCATTGGTCTAGTGGACAATGGCTCAGATCTTAGCTTGAAGGAATTCCTGGTCTGTTTGCCTAGAGCACAGGCATCACATGATTTTGAAATAGAATTGAATTTAATTCTAGGCATGCCTCTAACTAAATCATGCTTGACCAATTTATTTAAGGTAGAGAAGCTAGCATGACCTAAACGTCTATGCCATTCAAAAGCATCATTTTCAGAATTAGCAGATAAACAAAGATTTGATTCAGATTCTGCATCTAAGTCTACCATGTAGACATTATTAATCCTGTTGGCTACAAATTTAACCACATCAAAATTTATTTCAAAGATTTTGCATGAATTATCGTCAAACACAACCCTGTGACCCTTGTCACATAACTGACTAATGCTGATCAGGTTGTGTTGAAGACCTTCCAAAAGTAGAACTTTTTCAATGGAGTTTGTGGAAGACTTACCTACTATGCCAACTCTAATTATCTTACCTCTGTTCTTTCCTCCAAACTTGACCAGACCCCCTACCTTCATCTCTATCTTGCTGAACTTGGATCGGTCTCCTGTCATGTGCCTGGAGCCGCCACTGTCGAGGTACCACTTGTTGTCTTCAGCTGCCAGGCCGACCTACACAAATAACATCAAGCAAAGTGATTTGGAACCCAAGATGAGTTGGGTCCAAAGACATTGTTCAAATCTGTGATCAAATGTTTAGGAATCCAGATTTCCTTCAACATGGTTTTCTCTGGCACCTTTACTTCTGGTTTATTGAAATTATAGTCGGGGTTATGTCCAGCTGGTCTGGAGAAGTAAGCTCTATTCCATTCATTAGGCTTCCCATTCCTAGGATATCTCCTGTAAGCTTGTTGATTAACAGATTTTTGAAGATGATAGTTATTTCTCCAGTAGGTCCTGTTTGGACCCATCTGATTGTAGTAATTCCAGCTTTTCTTCTGATCCACTTGCTTGGTCCATCTACCATTTATGTTCTGATGAGTGGGCTTAGTGAAATTCTTCACAAAATTCATTCCCATTTTAAATGGTTGACCAGCACTATTTTTAGAACTTTCCTTCTGACATTGAGCTCCTTGACTGCTATTTGAGCTGGATGGTGTGTCCAGCTTCTCTTTTCCCTTCTCTAGGCAGAAGGTAATGGTTTTGAATTGTAAGGGTCTCTTGTTAGTTGGGTCATAGCCTAGACCCTCCTTATTGAAGTTAACCCTAGTCCCTAGTATAGCATCCAGACTAGTATTTCCTTAGACAAATTTTTCCAAAACTTTCTGTTTGTCTTCCAGCTCTTTTTGAAGAGACTCAGAGTTTTTTAGAAGTTCAGCATTGACTTTCTTAACAGCTTCATATTTTTCTGAGTTCACTCTACTTTCATTCAGGCTTTCTTCAATTTTGATTTTGAGTTCATTGAGCTGGTTTTGACTGTCCTGGTTTTCTCCCTTGAGCTTTTCATTTTATTTTCTTAGGGAAGTTACTTCTTCTAATTCTTCTTTTAGTTTCTGATTTTCTACACAGATTTGGGTTTGTTCTTCAACAGTGGTATTGAATTTTCTTTTCAGAACTCTATGCTCTTTACTAAGTGAATTGAACTTATCTAATAATTCAGCATAGGCATCTTCCCAGTCATCAATAGAAAAATTTTCAAAAACATTTGTTACCTCCACTTCGCTATTTGCCATTAGACAAATTCCTTCTTCATACTCCTTTGAGGAAGTGCTTTCCGGATCTTCTTCCTCATCGCTCCACGTGCAGACCATTGCCTGTGGTGTTGGATTTTTGTGACTTCCCTAGTGTTTTGATGATGAGCATCACTATGTTAAATATTATCTTCCTTAATCTGATATCTTGTGTAATGTTATGCATTTGAAATTTCTATGATTAACAGGAAAACTGCCATGAGATAATACCTTGCAGGTCCGTACTGATCCCTCCACACTTCGTGTTGTCCTTTTGTACGTCGTGTTGTTCCAACTATGTTTGTTGGTTGTCTTCGTGTCGTTATTTGTTCCATCGCGTGCTGTACACTGCAGTACCTCGTGCTGCTTTCTGTGCCACCTCGTGTCGCTCCATCTATGTCACCCCTATGTCTTCGAGTCTTATGTTCTGGCCAAGTCTATACAGCCTCATCTTTATCTTCGTTCCAAGCCAAAGTCTACACATTGTCTTAGCGTCATGCATCAGTCTTCAAAGTCCATACAAATGCAATGTAGCATGTTCGAAGCTAAGTCCATACACTGGTTTAAGTTTCCAAGTCTATTCTTTGGCCGCTGAACTTTGAAGTCTATACATTGGTCTTCACTTCAAGTATGTACAGCCATTGTCTTGCCAAAGTATATATGTTGTGAACCCTCAAGTCTGTACAGACTTTGCCTTGTTCAAGTCTGTACATCGTCCAGTTCTTTGGCAAGTCTATACCTTGTGAAAGTCTATACATTCGATTGCGTTGCCTTGAAGCCGTTCCAAGTCTATACATCCAGTTGAACGCAAAGTCTTCACATCACCTCACATCATATGAAGGCTGTACGTTGCAAGTGTCTTTCTTGCTTTGTGACCACACTTCGTGTCAGTTTCTATGTTCGTCTTCAAGTTGATTTCAGTCCGTGTCATTTCGTGTCGTCCTCGACTTCGAGTCGTTCGTTAGTTCGAGCAATCTTGTATTCGAGTCATGTTTTATGTCTTCGTGTTGCTTTTTTCTATCCTCGTCCAGGTTTCCTCTGATCGCGTGTCTTACTACCGTTTTTATTCCGTGTTATTTTCCTTCTCACCTCGTGCTGTTCTCATCTGACTTCGTGTCGTTTCCTTTGTAGTGTTAGCTTTATTAGTGAGTATATCGTGTCGTTCTCTTTTTACCTCGTGCTGTTTTCTTCTGACCTCGTGTCATTCTCTCTTTATAACGTACTGTAGTAATCTTGTGTATCTCGTGTCGTTCTCAGAATAGTGCATTTCGTATTCCTACCACATACCTCATGCAGTTTTAGTTTTTGTAGCCCTGAGTTTCAATGTTCTTAATTTCTTTGCAGGCGAAAAAGAAAAAACAAAAAGAAGAAGGTGGTCCGAGGAAGAACATTCACCGGTGTCTGGGCTGCACGTGATCCGATACTAAAGGAACCAATGCTATAAGGGCACGTGGCAAGAAGGTTCTGGATCGAGCGCGGGAAGCACACGCCTTACATGCACCCTCCTGATCGCTTATAAAAGTACTGCCTCATCATCTACGAAAGGAGGCGCTCCGAGGTTACAGTGAAGAAATTTGAGTGAGAGCAGAAGAGAAAGAGCCTCCCTGAGAAACTAGAGTGTTCCAGTTGAGAGAGAAGAGAGAGCAGAAGAGTGATCAGAAGATGGGTATTGACTTACGGATCAAATCTGAAGTCTGCTGCTCAGTTTGAGATACATTGTTTCCAGTTTCTGAGTTTTGGATTCCTTCTTTCTTGTTTTCATTTTTATCTATTTTTCTTTCTTGATTGAGAGTTCTCTGTGTTTCCTCCTGGTGTTCAAGGGAAGAGAGAGAGGTGTTCTCTCTGGTTCACTTGCAACAGAGGTTGCAGTATTGTTCCCTCTCGTAGAAGAGGTGTTCCCTCTAGGCTTCAGAGGAAGAGAGACCTTGGTCTCTAGTTCTAGTGACTGCAGATCACTAGTGTTCCCTCCGGTTGGAGGAAGAGGAATGTGTTTCCTAGTTTCTAGGGACTTGGAGTCCTTAGGGTTCCCTCCGGGTGTGGAGGAAGAGGGGAGGGTGTTCCCCTGTGAAGGTGTGAATCAGCCGTTGTTGCAGACTGAGTCTGCTTTGCTAGCAGGTGCTAGTGGAAGCCTCACTTCGATTTGAAGTGAGGGGTGGACGTAGGCAGACTGGAGGTCTGACCGAACCACCTTAAAAACCTCTGAGTACTCGTGCGATTATCTGTGGTGATTGTGTGGTGTGCCTTCTATCCACTCGAGCTATTGTCCGCACTGCGTGTTTGTGGGTTCAACTCCGAGATTACTTGTTTTAAGTGAATCATTCTTCAGTAATTTTTTAATCGGTTGAAAACAGTGATCTATTCATCCCCTCCCCTTCTAGATCACTTCATATTTCTTGTATCACTTGGTATCAGAGCGGGTATTTCCCAATATGTGGTCCAACGGCCAAGGAAACGGATCTGCTGGTCCTCGCAGCTACATTGCTGAAGGGCAGTCAATCACCCGTCCCCCTTTCTTCGATGGTAATAACTATTTCTTTTGGAAGAACAGGATGGAAGTCTTCATCAGGGCTCAAAGCCACAAGCTCTGGAGAGTAATTACAGATGGTCCATACCAACTTCCACCGAACGAAGACATATGGACAGAGGAACATGTTAAACTCTCCGCACTGAATTGGACAGCTCTTAGCATCATACAGTGCGCCGTCCACCCGGAAGAGTACTTGAGGATTTCAGTGTGCAAGACTGCAAAGAAAATGTGGGATGAATTGCAGTTAATTTATGAGGGCACATCTCAAGTGAAAGCTACCAAGATCAATATACTTACAACTCAGTATGAGTTTTTTAAGATGAAGCCAGAGGAGTCGATCACAGAAATGTATGCTAGATTGTCTGTGATCATCAATAGTCTGAGAGGATTTGGAAAGGAGATTCAGCAAGAAGACATTGTCAGGAAGATCCTTAGGTCCCTAACTCCCATCTGGGATACTAAGGTGACCGTCATAGAGGAATCAAGAGATTTATCCACCATGTCAGTAACCCAGCTGATTGGGTCTCTCATGACCCACGAAATGAACTTCAGACAAGGGAATGATGGACATGACAAAAAGGGAAAGAATGTTGCTCTGAAAGTCTCACGACATACTAAGAAGAGCAGCAGCAGCAGCAACAGTGGTGGTAACAGCGAAGACTCTGACGGATTCTCAGACCTGGACAAGGGCGAGCAGGCCATGCTCACCAGGCAATTCAGAAAGTTCTTGAGAACTAAAGGGAAATTCTACAGGAGAAAGAGATTTAATGCTACAAGGAAGTCTCCTAAACGAGAACTTGAGAAGAACCGATTTGTTAAAAAAGTTACATGCTACCATTGTCAGAAACCTGGTCACATGAAAAGTGAATGTCCAGAGCTGCAAGCTAAGGCTCCCGGATACCAGAAGAAGATGGTGCACAAGAAGAAGAAAGCCATGCTGTGCACATGAAGCGACAAGGAGGAGGATCCAGAAGCCACCTCGTCCAGTGAAGGTGAAGAGAAGACTTGCCTCATGGCCAACCATGAGGAAGAGGTAACGAACTTATTTGAGAATTTTACTTTGGATGATTGGGAGGACGCCTATGGCGACCTGTTAGCTAAATATAATTTTCTAACCAAGGAGCACAGAATGCTTAAACGAAAGTTTCACTCAGTTTCTGAGGAACACTCTATTGCTGTTACGGACAACATGAAAACCAAGGAGATGGCCATTGAGCTAGATCAGGCTAGAAGTGAGATCGAGAAGTTTAGAATGGAAAGAGAGGAAAATCTAGCTAGGATGAATGAGATGAAGAGTAAAACTGAAGAGAGTAAAAAGGAGTTTAGACTGATTGCAGAAAAATATGAGGCGGTTAGAAAAGTTAATCAGGAACTCCAGGACCAATGTAATGAACTTCAGAAGGAGATTGAGGACAAAGGAAAAATGCTAGAAAAATTTACAGAGGGGAGAAACAATCTGGATGCCCTTCTGGGGTCGAGGGTAAACTTCAATAGGGAGGGATTAGGATACAATCCCACAAGTAAAAAACCCTTTGAATTCAAAACTGTCACGTTCTGCCCCACCAAGGGCAAAGAAAAACTGGAAACCCCATCCAGCTCCAAATCTGTCTCTACATTGAAGGTTTCGACCAGCAAATCTATTCAATCCACTGGTCAGCAGACTAAGTCAGGAAATCCTGAGACTAGAACTGTTCCTGTGCAACAGTTGTGGAACAAGGGTTTTCAGACGACCATTCCTATTGATGTCACTAGAAAGGTGAACAGTTTCGCTAAGAAAATTCAGAATGATAGTTATCAAGGAAAGCATGCGAACATGCATCACCTTCAGCACAATTTTCATTTGAATAAAAATGGTTACATGAATTATGCTCAGCACACACGTGTTTCCTCTAAGAGGCCAAACAACAATTTCTCTGCTCGGAAATAGCATAATTTTATTAGGAATAGGCTCATTCAACACCCACTGAGAAATGCCAAGAAGGAAGAATCAATCTACATGAAATCTCTGAAAAGAACAGTAAAACAAATGTGGGTTCCTAAGTGTGATTTGAATAAATTGAAAATTGTCTTTGGACCCAATTTGAATTGGGTCCCACATTACTTTGTCTGAACTTTCACAGGTTAGCCTGGCAGCCGAGCATAACAAGTGGTATCTTGACAGCGGCTGTAGCAGGCACATGACAGGAGACCGGTCCAAATTTAGCAAACTGAAAATGAAGTTTGGGGGCCTGGTCAAATTCGGTGGAAATAACAGAGGAAGAATAATTGGAATTGGTACTGTTGGTAAGTCCTCTACTAACTCCATTGAAGATGTGTATCTTGTAGAAGGACTTCAGCACAACTTGATAAGTATAAGTCAACTCTGCGACAAAGGACACAAGGTACTCTTTGACCACAATTCCTGCACTATTTTTGAGCTGAATTCTGATAACGTCATGTTCAAAGGTCATAGAGTAAACAATGTATACATCGTAGACCTGGATGATAATCCTGAAACTCACTTGTGTATGTCTGCTAATTCTGAACAGGTTGCTTTTGACTGGCATAGGCGTCTAGGCCATGCTAGTTTATCTACAATGAATAAACTATCTAAGCATAACCCAGTTAGAGGTTTGCCCCGAATAAGATTTCAGTTAGGGTCCAAGCTATGTGATGCTTGTGCACAAGGTAAACAGACTCGTGCAGTTTTTAAGTTGAGAACTGAGAGTCTTTCATCTAAACCGCTGCAGCACTTGCACATGGATCTCTTTGGTCCTACTCGCATACAAAGTTTGTCAGGTAAGAGATATGGATTAGTCATAGTTGATGACTTCACTAGATTTTCTTGGTTGTTTTGTTTAGCAAATAAAAATGATGCCTTTGTTCACTTTGAAGAACTTTTCAATAAAATCAAATTGCAAGGTGAACATAACATCATTACAATTCAGTCTGACCATGGAGGAGAGTTTGAGAACTCTTCATTTTCTGAATTTTGCTCAAGAGAGGGAGTGACTCACAAATTCTCTTCCCCCAGGACACCGGAGCAGAACGGAATTGTTGAGAGAAGAAACAGGTCAATCATTGAAATGGCCAGGACTATGCTGATTGAGAGTGGACTTCCAGGGAGATTTTGGGCTGAAGCTGCGAATACTGCATGCTACATTCTAAACCGAGCCTTGGTAAGACCTACTCATAGGAAAACTCCTTATGAACTTCTCAAGGGTAAGCAGCCAAACATTTCTTACTTTAAAGTTTTTGGCTCCAAATGTTTTATTCACAATAATGGTAAGAATGGTTTAGACAAATTTGAAGCTAGAAGCTCTCCTGGAATTTTTCTCGGATATTCAGAAGCCTCAAGGGCCTACAGAGTTTTCAATAAAGATGATCAAACTGTTGAAGAAACACCGCATGTAGTGTTTGATGAAAATGGTTTCTCTAACAAAGTGATGAATGATGATAGGGAGCCATCTAATGAGGGAGATTTCTTGGAGAGAATTGAAGAAGAAGAGATGCAGCCAGCTGCTCAACCAGAAAACTCACAGCAAGAAGGAGCAGCTGAGGTAGGTGAACCCTCAGGTGAGATAATATTTCACAAAGACCACCCTAGTGAAAATGTCATAGGCAATGTGCATGATCCTCCTAGGACAAGGTCTCATTTTAGAATTGTCCAAGAACAGGACTTAGCTGCATTGGTATCTCAGGTGGAACCCAAATCTGTGGAAGAAGCCTTAAGACATGATTCTTGGGTATCCGCCATGTGTGAGGAATTAAATCAATTTGAAAAAAATATTGTATGGGAACTAGTTCCCAGACCTGATAACACTCATGTCATTGGCACTAAATGGATTTTCAAGAATAAAGTTGATGAGAATGGAGCTATTTCTAGAAACAAAGCAAGACTTGTAGCTCAAGATTACAGTCAGGAATTTGGTGTGGATTTTGATGAATCCTATGCCCCAGTGGCTAGGATGGAAGCTATACGAATTCTGCTTGCATTTGCATGCTCTAGGAACATTCAGCTGCAGCAGATGGATGTCAAAAGCGCATTCTTAAATGGGGTATTGAAGGAAGAGGTATATGTTGAACAACCTCCAGGTTTTAATTTCTCTGTTCAGCCTAACATGATTTTTAGGTTGAATAAAGCCCTCTATGGATTAAAGCAGGCTCCCCGAGCCTGGTATGAGAGACTTTCTGAATTCCTCTTGAGCAAGGGCTACACTCAAGGTAAGGTTGACCAAACCCTCTTCACCAAAAATCTCGGAAAGGATTTAATAGTGGTCCAGGTATATGTTGATGATATCATCTTCGGATCTAACAATTCAAAATTGTGTAAAGAATTTTCTGAATCTATGTCTCATGAATTTGAAATGAGTTTAGTTGGCGAACTAAAGTATTTTCTTGGGCTTCAGGTCAAACAGATGGAGGATGGTTGTTTCATAAATCAAACCAAGTATACCCTGGAGATGCTGAAGAGGTTTGGGATGACCAACCTCAAGACCATCTCAACACCCATGGGCACCAACTCCTCACTGGATTCAGACGAAAAAGGTAAAGAGGTGGATGCTAAATTATATAGAGGTATGATCGGTTCACTCCTCTACTTAACAGCATCCAGGCCTGACATTCAATTTAGTGTAGGGATGTGTGCCAGATACCAGTCTAGGCCTACTGAATTACATTTGGCAGCTGTAAAAAGAATCTTTAGATACTTATCTGCTACCCATGATTTAGGTCTTTGGTATCCTGCATCTTGTAGTTTAGATCTCATTGCATATACAGATGCAGATTATGCAGGATGTAAATTGGACAGGAAAAGTACTAGTGGTCACTGCGAATTTTTAGGAGGATGCCTAGTCTCTTGGGGATCCAAGAAGCAACACTCTATGGCTCTTTCTACTGCTGAAGCTGAGTATGTGGCAGCAGGGAGCTGTGGCACACAGGTTATATGGATAAAACACCAGCTTCTGGATTACTCAGTTGAGCTAGGTTGCACTTCCATCTTTTGTGATAATACTAGTGCAATAAACATTGCAAAGAATCCTATACTTCATTCTCGAACTAAACACATCGAAATCAGGCATCATTTTATTCGAGATGAAGTAGCTAGGAAGACCTTTGAGTTGATCCATGTTGGCACTAACTCACAAATTGCAGATATTTTCACTAAGCCACTGGATACTGAAAAATTTAGCACATTGCGCAGAGAAATAGGTATTTACAGAATTTCATAATTGAATAATTGATCTCTGAATAATCTGTCATGTGCTCTTGTGCTTACCTATACTCATTGTCTGTTGCTGAAAATAACTTCATTATGAGTGTTTGCTGATTCACTCGTATTGATTGATATCACTTTGTTTTTCCTTGAGTTGTTTTGAGGTATGTCTTGGTTAAGTCTGAGTTGGTGTCAAGGTCTCAGGGGGAGCTAGATTAATAATTGGTGTCATGCTCTTTTTGCCAAATCTGAACATACTTTGAACGGACTTTTGCTGACCTTATAAGAGAATCAATTTGAGTAGGTGGATAAAAGAAATTTTTGAATGTTTTATCCGTTAAGACTGTTCATCTAATTTCTTGTTGGAATTTCAGCTGTTAGTCCCACTGAGATCAAAATCTGAATTCAAGACTATCTTCCTACACTGTAACTGACTTCTGATCTAGCCAGTACAGCATACCTACTTAGTCTAGTTAAGTCCGAAATGAGGTATATAGTGCTTTTCTCTTAAAATCTTTGGAGCTGGTGTATTGTTCTCAAACTGAATCAAGACTAGTTTACAAGGTTTCAAGTGCAGTTTAATGAAAAATTCATGAAAGAAGTTTTAACAACCTTGTTAACTGTTCATTGAGAAACTGGGACTTTCATCAATGAAGTGAAAGTATCCCATGTCATGAGATGGCAGTATAAATCAGGCTTAATTAGCTGTCTTGATCATACAGAGCAATGGTACATATCTGGTTAGTAACTGGGGTGTCTGGCCTCTGGTAAAGGTGTCACCTTAATGTCAACACCAGTTAGAATACTATCTCTGTCCTCTTGTCAGAAGGGGTAATGTGGTCTTGCCACCAAGTAACTGGGGATTCCTGCCTCTAAACAAGGTGTCTCCCTAATGTCAAAGGTGTACTTGACAGATTTATCTTTGATCTTGACCATCTTTGAAAAATTTTCTCCCTCTTGGTATCCAGATTCTGTTCACTTGGCATTTAGGTCTTGGTTTGTTTATTTTCAATACCACAGGTCTTTGTTTTTCCTGACTTCCTTGCTTTATACTCTCTGAGTAAAGACTTACTCTGACCATACTGGTATCTTGTACCTTACTTGCTTAGAAACTGGTTCTGTGTATGGAGTGGATCTTCATTCACCATTTTGCACACAGTCTGACTAACTGATCCTCAAAATCCTCACATAAAATTAATGGCTTTCTTAATTACTTAAACATCTCAATAACTCTCCTTTATCAGCCATACTCTCTATTGTTTTCTCTCCACTGTCAGCAAGTTTCTTTTCGTGATATCTTCAGACCTGCCCCTAGTTTTGATGATGTCAAAGGGGGAGAGTGTCTTGCTGCTGAGGGGGAGCTGAGGGGGAGCGAAAGATAAGTGCTGAGGGGGAGCGAAAGATAAGTGCCCTGAGTTATCTAGTCAGAGGAAAGTAGATGTTGTGTTCAGGGGGAGCTCTTGGGAGTCGTCAGAGGAGGCGAGTGTGTTGTGTGTCTGCTTTGCTTATCCTCACAGCTTATCTTCACTTAATCTCATTGCACTTCATCTCTGTTATTTAATATAGTGTTGCCATCATCAAAAAGGGAGAGATTGTTGGATTTTTGTGACTTCCCTAGTGTTTTGATGATGAGCATCACTATGTTAAATATTGTCTTCCTTAATCTGATATCTTGAGTAATGTTATGCATTTGAAATTTCCATGATTAACAGAAAAATTGCCATGAGATAATACCTTGCATGTCCGTACTGATCCCTCCACACTTCGTGTTGTCCTTTTGTACGTCGTGTTGTTCCAACTATGTTTGTTGGTTGTCTTCGTGTCGTTATTTGTTCCATCGCGTGCTGTACACTGCAGTACCTCGTGCTGCTTTCTGTTCCACCTCGTGTCGCTCCATCTGTGTCACCCCTATGTCTTCGAGTCTTATGTTCTGGCCAAGTCTATACAGCCTCATCTTTATCTTCGTTCCAAGCCAAAGTCTACACATTGTCTTAGCGTCATGCATCAGTCTTCAAAGTCCATACAAATGCAATGTAGCATGTTCGAAGCTAAGTCCATACACTGGTTTAAGTTTCCAAGTCTATTCTTTGGCCGCTGAACTTTGAAGTCTATACATTGGTCTTCACTTCAAGTATGTACAGCCATTGTCTTGCCAAAGTATATACGTTGTAAACCCTCAAGTCTGTACAGACTTTGCCTTGTTCAAGTCTGTACATCGTCCAGTTCTTTGGCAAGTCTATACCTTGTGAAAGTCCATACATTCGATTGCGTTGCCTTGAAGCCGTTCCAAGTCTATACATCCAGTTGAATGCAAAGTCTTCACATGGCCTCACATCATATGAAGGCTGTATGTTGCAAGTGTCTTTCTTGCTTTGTGACCACACTTCGTGTCAGTTTCTGTGTTCGTCTTCGAGTTGGTTTCAGTCCGTGTCGTTTCGTGTCGTCCTCGACTTCGAGTCATTCGTTAGTTCGAGCAATCTTGTATTCGAGTCGTGTTTTATGTCTTCGTGTTGCTTCTTTCTATCCTTGTCCAGGTTTCCTCTGATCGCGTGTCTTACTACTATTTTTATTCCGTGTTATTTTCCTTCTCACCTCATGCTGTTCTCATCTGACTTCGTGTCGTTTCCTTTGTAGTGTTAGCTTTATTAGTGAGTATCTCGTGTCGTTCTCTTTTTACCTCGTGCTATTTTCTTCTGACCTCGTGTCATTCTCTCTTTATAACGTACTGTAGTAATCTTGTGTATCTCGTGTCGTTCTCAGAATAGTGCATTTCGTATTCCTACCACATACCTCATGCAGTTTTAGTTTTTGTAGCCCTGAGTTTTAATGTTCTTAATTTCTTTGCAGGAGAAAAAGAAAAAACAAAAAGAAGAAGGTGGTCTGAGGAAGAACATTCACCGGTGTCTGGGCTGCACGTGATCCGATACTAAAGGAACCAATGCTATAAGGGCACGTGGCAAGAAGGTTCTGGATCAAGCGCGGGAAGCACACGCCTTACATGCACCCTCCTGATCGCTTATAAATGTACTGCCTCATCATCTACGAAAGGAGGCGCTCCGAGGTTACAGTGAAGAAATTTGAGTGAGAGCAGAAGAGAAAGAGCCTCCCTGAGAAACTAGAGTGTTCCAGTTGAGAGAGAAGAGAGAGCAGAAGAGTGATTAGAAGATGGGTATTGACTTACGGATCAAATCCGAAGTCTGCTGCTCAGTTTGAGCTACATTGTTTCCAGTTTCTGAGTTTTGGATTCCTTCTTTCTTGTTTTAATTTTTATCTGTTTTTCTTTCTTGATTGAGAGTTCTCTGTGTTTCCTCCTGGTGTTCAGGGGAAGAGAGAGAGGTGTTCTCTCTGGTTCACTTGCAACAGAGGTTGCAGTATTGTTCCCTCTCGTAGAAGAGGTGTTCCCTCTAGGCTTCAGAGGAAGAGAGACCTTGGTCTCTGGTTCTAGTGACTGCAGATCACTAGTGTTCCCTCCGGTTGGAGGAAGAGGGACATGTTTCCTAGTTTCTAGAGACTTGGCGTCCTTAGGGTTCCCTCCGGGTGTGGAGGAAGAGGGGAGGGTGTTCCCTTGTGAAGCTGTGAATCAGCCGTTGTTGCAGACTGAGTCTGCTTTGCTAGCAGGTGCTAGTGGAAGCCTCACTTCGATTTGAAGTGAGGGGTGGACGTAGGCAAACTGGAGGTCTGACCGAACCACCTTAAAAACCTCTGAGTACTCGTGCGATTATCTGTGGTGATTGTGTGGTGTGCCTTCTATCCACTCGAGCTATTGTCCGCACTGCGTGTTTGTGGGTTCAACTCCGAGATTGCTTGTTTTAAGTGAATCATTCTTCAGTAATTTTTTAATCGGTTGAAAACAGTGATCTATTCATCCCCTCCCATTCTAGATCACTTCATATTTCTTGTATCATGTGGCTTCTTCTTTTTCTGCACCTTTGAGCTCTTCTTCTGAAAGTATGGACTCTTCTTCTGGAGATCTGGGCATTCCCCTTTCATGTGTCCCTGTTTGTTACAATGAAAACAAGTCAGTCTCTTATTATTTCTGTCCTTATGATTGTTAGCTTCAACATTCTTACTAAAGAAGTATGGCTTATTCTTCCTAAAGGTCTTCCCCTTTTTCCTTAAAAATTTACTGAACTGTCGAGTGAGCATTGCCTGCTCCTTCTGGTCGAGATCGAAAAAACCATCGGACTCACCGCTACTGCTACTGCTGCTGCTACTGCTACTCTTGTTGCGGGATGCCTTGAGAGCTACATTCTTACCCTTCCTGTCACTTCCTCACCACCTCCTTTGAAATTCATCTCATAGGTCATGAGGGATCCTATGAGTTCATTTACTGTCAAAGTCGTCAGATCCTTTGACTCCTCTATCACGATGGCCTTAGTGTGCCATGCTGGGGATAGAGATCTAAGAATCTTCCTGACTATATCTGCTTCAGCTAGCTCTTTCCCTAGCCCCTTAAGAGTATTCGTGATCAAGGACAACCTGGCATACATTTCAGTAATATTCTCCTCTGCATTCATCTTAAACAATTCATACTTAGAGGTGTAGAGATTTACCTTCGAGGCTTTCACTTGAGTTGTACCTTCGTAGATTAGTTGCAGCTCATCCCACATTCGCTTGGCAGTCTTATAGGCAGATATGCGGGTGTATTCATCAGGGTGAACATCACACTGGATGATGTTCAGCGCCGTCCAGTTGAGTGAGGATAGCCTGACATGCTCATCTGTCCACGCGTCCTCGTTCGGTGGCAGATCATACGGCCCTGTAGTGATTACCCTCCACAGCTTGTGGCTCTGTGCCCTGATGAACACCTCCATCCTATTTTTCCAAAAGAGATAGTTATTACCATCAAAGTATGGAGGGCGACTAATGGATTGACCTTAAGGCATGAAACTTCGAGGACCATTAACATTTCCCTGACCGTTTGCCCACATGATGCAAACCTACTCTGATACCAATTGATATGCGCAGCGTAGAGTGATATAGAAGGGGGGGATGAATAGATCACTCCCGATTTTAAAACTTCAGCGGAAAATCAGTTCTACAGTTTCACAACCCTTCAGATGCAGCGAAGGAGTATAGCTAAAGCAATCAATAACCGGGACAGAATAAGTGTGCGATTGAAAGGTCTGTTCACAGAGAAGCAATTTGACGAGCAGAGGAAATGCAACACAACAATAGCAAGCAAACCACAGAAGGGACAAGAAATTTTAAGGTGGTTCGATTGTAGTCCACAATCTACATCCACCCCTCACTCCAAACCAGAGTGAGGATTCCACTAGCCACGGCTAGAAATAGCAGACTCAGTCTGCGAACAAAATGCTGCCACACAGCTTGACCAACCAAGGGAAACAAATCCCTCAACCCAAACTCTGCTACCCACAGAGCTTTACACCTGGACCTGCTACCCGCAAGACCAGAACCGGAGATGGATCTCCCTTCCTCCAACCCAGAGGGAACCTGCTAGTGACAACCCGTCACTGGCAAAACCAGAGATCACATATCTCTCTTCCTCTACAGCCTAGAGGGAAACCGGAGTAACTCTCCCTTCCTCCAAACACTAGAGGGTAACAATTCGAAATCAGAAATATGAAGAAAGAAATAGAAAACAAGACAATCGATGAAGACAATCGTTTCTGAAAAACTAAAGCAATGTAGCTTCCGAAGAAGCAAATTAGACACTACTCTCTCACTCAAACTTTTCTCTCAGAACAATTCTCTCAAATATTTTCTCTCTATCTTCTCTCTAGAACGTGGAGGCTTTCTCTTTTCTTCTTCTGCTCAGGTATTCTTCTGCTCAACTTTTTCCTCCAGTTCACTCCTCCTGTTCGCAGAAGACTTCCTTTTATATGACATCCAACCTAAATTCCAGGGCTTCACACGAGTGGGGCTCGTTCCCTCCTTTTCCAGAGCAACCTCGGATCACGTGCCAAGCATCATCCTCGGATCACGTGTCCAATCATCAACCTGACTCATCTGCAGGCAGAGACAAAGAAATGCAATTAGTTAGTTCAGGCTCTTAACACAGCGTGTATAGATTTTAGAAGCAGCAAGTAAGCAAGTGTGTACAATGTGAGAGTGTGTAGACTTGGAGCCCTTCAAGCGACCTCAGTGTACAGACTTGCAGAATGATGCATTAACATAATATAGTGGAATGTGTAGACTTCTGTGTAAAGCATGAAGCAATCAAATGTGTAGACTTTAGAAATGCATAGAGACGCTACAGCGTGACAGCGTCGACGCAGCACTTCACCCTGATGTGAAGTTAGATCTGGGTCAGTTCAGTGGGTCGACGCAGTGACCCCATGCGTCAATGCATCCAGCCTTATCTTCAAAGCCATCTGAGGCATTTCAAGGCTGCGTCAACCTCGTGGACTCAATGGGTTGATGCCATCTGAACTACTTACGAGATGTATGGACATAGAATCTGATGAAAAGACTTGAGGGGGGTCGACCCACAGAGCTAGCACACTCATATCCAATGTATAGACTTACCCCTTGAAGATGTACAGACTTTGAAGACTTTGAACGACAAAGCAGGCTGTACAGACTTTGAGAATCTTGAAGGCCAATGTACAAACTTGGAAAGCTGTATGGACTTTGAAAGATGATGCATGAGATGAAGGACAATGTATAGACTTCACTTCGTGCAAGCTACAGCCCAATGTATAGACTTGCCACCAACGCAATGTATAGACTTGCTTTCAAGGAATGCACTGCTGTACAGACTTCATAAACGATGTATAGACTTAGAAACATGCAGACTTGTGCAAACTTTGTACAGACTCTGCCATGTATAGACTTGCATGAGACGCTAAGTGAGACGACGGATGTACAGTCTTGGGCTGTACAGACTTTGAGCGATGAATTGACTTAGCGAGTGCCAGGCCGATGTATAGACTCTACCAATGTGCAGACTTTGCCTATATGCAGTGTGTGTGCTAGACAGTGTAGATGAAGTATGAGACGCTGAGACAATGTATGGACTTTAGACATGATGCAATGTATAGACTCTGAAAGACGCTGAATGAGACAGTGGATGTTCAGACTTTGCCAATGTGCAAACTTTCCCTACAGGAATGTATAGACTTGGTGAGCGCTATGTTTGCGATGTACAGACTTAGCGGCGCCTGCATTCTATGCAATGTATAGACTTCGAGGACTGCATGCTGTGCGATGTATAGACTCTGAAGTCTTGCGTGCTGTGCATTGTACAGACTTTGAAGAGCCTGCAGCTGTGCAATGTGCAAACTTTGAAGTGCGACCAAACAGGATGTGTAGACTTGATGCAAACGACTCTGTACAGACATGGCCAAAGTTTATACTACAATGCAGAGACTTTGAACGAGTATGCTGGCAGTGTATTGAGTTGATCAAGTAATGCATGTCTATATGACAACCACATGAACTGTACTGTCCTAAGTGATGAAGCATGAATTAATCTAGAGATAGAAACAAATTGATTTATAGTGTGAGACATCATCAAAACCATAGGGATGCAACACACCCCTTGAGATCCTAAGGGGTATTTATAGGGGAAGATGAAGGGTCACAAGGGGCTTACGCGGACCAGCCAGGGGGGGTGAGCTGGTCCACGTAAACTGAATGGAATAGTGCATTGGGTACACGGGTTGAGAGAGGAGGGAAAGAGGTTTACGCGGACCAGCCAGGGGCCCTGGCTGGTCCGCCTAAACCCCCAAGGGTTTACGCGGGCTGGGTTTTTTTTTCTTTTTTGAAAAAAAGTTTTTTTTTGGTTTGATTGGGGGTTTACGCGGACCATCCAGGAGGTCCTGACTGGTCCGCGTAAATCCCCCAGGGGGGTTTAGGCGGGTTCGTAAGAGAGAGAGAGAGGGGGCTGGTCCCCACCCTATAAAACTTGATTTTTGGGCTTTTTCTTCCCAATTTGGCTAAGGACAAGTGGGTGAAGGCTACGTGGCGGCTTGTGGAGACTTGTGCGCGTTGACTTGAGGACGAACCCGTCGTGCTGTCGCTTTGCGCTTCCACGTCCGCGCCTGATCCCTCGAACTGGTACGGTATACAAACTGCATCGTAGGACCGCAACTGAGCCAACCGAGGCTGAGTGGGGCCGTGGGACCACCGAGCTGGAGAGGGGGCGTGGCCCCCCGGGGTGTTTGCCCTCCCCCAGGGGCCACGGCCACGCCCAGGGGTGAACTGGCCCCATGCCAGCCATAACCCCAGGGGATGGCCCCCGGGGGTCTTCTTGTGTTGTCTGAGGGTGTCCTTTGACGGACTATGGCCTTCGGAAGGCTGACATGGGCCCGTGGGGCCGTTGTTCTTTGAGTCGGAGTAGCTGCTCGCAAGGTGTTCGAGTAAATGCCTGACAGACCCCGGGTTGCCAAACGAGCCACGTAAGTGGCCGACGGGGCTTGGATTTGGCCTAAGGCCAAGGGTAGATGTCTGTAGGGGTTGGAAAGAGGCATTTTGGGGCCCACAGGTCTTGTCTCGTGTTGCGTGCCATGTTGTACGGCCGGTTGACAGGGTAGCCTCGGGTTGGCCCGAGAGCTAAGTTTAGTGGCTTATTGCCACGTGTTTGAGGGTCGGGGGTGGCCCCGACTTGCTGGGGGGTCGTTGTTGGACCCAACTGGTATACTGGAACCACGGGCTGGCCCGTGGTCTTGTGTAGAAGGGTTGAAATATATGCGCCCACAAGGTGTTTAGAAAAATGCCGAACACTTGTGTGTGAGTCGTACGTACATACTGCGGGCCTCCAAAGCCTGTGGTTGACTTGCTCGGGTCTCCCTTTGACCTTGGAGGGTTTAATGAAGGGTTTTGGAGTGCGCCCGCGACTCTTTTGTTGGATGCCATGTGGCATGGCTTAACGTCGGGGCGCCCCCAGGTGATCCCGTACGACCATATAAGACGCGGGCAAAGCCCGTATGAGAGTGGCCGGGGTTGATCCCGAATACTTGTTTGTGCCGCCGTGCGTCACGGTGAGTTGATCGGGACCCTTGTGGGGACCTTTAGGGTGTAGAAAGGGCTAGGTAGCACGTGCCTTGAAGGTGTTCGGGGAAATGCCCGAACCCTTATTCCTTGTCGTTTTGGCTGGGAAATTGTCTGGGTACAACAACGAGCCATCTCCACAAGTGTTCGGTTCCTCCTCTCCACTGCTCCATTTTGCTCAGGTGTCCTAGGTGAGGAGAACCGATGAATGATTCCATTGCTCATACAAAAATCATCAAACTGTGAGTTTTTAAACTCACCACCTTGATCCGATAAAATATTTTGAATTGAATTTTTATTATTTTGTTTTATTTTCAGATAAAACTCCTGAAATTCAGTGAATGCATCATTCTTGTGTGAGAGGAGAAACACCCAAGTAAATCTCGAGAAGTCATCAACTAATACAAATCCATATCTTCTTCCTGATAAGCTGATTGATCTTGTAGGTCCAAATAGGTCCATATGAATCAACTCATAAGGCTTAGAAGACATGTTCTCAGTTATGGATTTGAAAGACTTCCTGGTGTGTTTAGACTGGGTGCATGCTTCACATACAACATTGTTAATTTTAAATGACATTTCAGGGAGTCCTCTAGCCATGCAATGTTTATTTAGTTTATGGAGAACAGTATAACTGGCATGGCCTAATCTACGATGCCACAGATATGCCAAGTCATCTTTTTTTGCAGTGAGGCAAAGATTAGAATGAGATATATCATCTAGGTCAACTAGGTATATGTTATTGACTCTTTTACTAGAGAATTTAACCTTAAAAGAATTAGGCTTATAAATATTGCAGCCTAAAGAGTCAAACACTACCTTGTGACCTTTATCACAGAGCTGGCTAATACTTAACAAGTTATAAGCAAGACCCTCAACCAGCATGACTTCATCAATACAGCAGGTAGTGCACTTACCTACCTTACCTGAACGGATAATTTTACCCATGGTGTTTCCTCCGAAGGTGACAAGGCCTCCATTCTTTTCAACCAGCATGCAGAACTTTGCCCTATCCCCTGTCATATGCCTGGAGCAGCCACTATCCATGTACCACATGTTGTGCTTGGCTGTCAGGCATACCTGCAATGACAATCACGCAGAAGAGTTTGGAACCCAAAAATGTTTGGGCTCCAGAACAGAAGTAAATCTACTCAAACATGACAACACATTCCTAGAAATCCACATTTGTTTGAGAGTTGTTTGTTTGGTGGATTTATTTGTTTTCTTTTGTTTATTATTTTTCTTCTCAGCAATAACAACTTGAAAACTTCCAAGTTTGTTCTGTGTCCTGGCACCATTTTTATTAGCTTGTTGAGCTTGTTTGTGCCAATGCCTAGGCCAATGAGCACTCAGAGAAGTGTAGCCAGTGGTGGTCCTAGGCTGACTATAGGAGGTGTGTTTCCTGGGAATCCATGTCCTGGATTGCCTGACCCAATTTCTGACCTAAGGTTTGTAACTCTGAGTATGATATGAATGGTATCTAGACATGCCTTGTACTCTATCCCATCAAGACCTATTAAAGTGATATGGCTGAGCGTGATAGTAAGTATGATGGGTCTGGATTCTTGATTGGTAAAATTGACTTGTTTGACCCCTATTTGAGTTGTGTCTCCCAGACACCTTAGACGCACCTGAAGTGTGCATGGGTGTAGATTTAGTCTTTTCCTGAACTTTTTGTGGAGACTTTCTGAACCTAGCCTGGGGTTTAGTTGTGAGTGAAGGTTGACCCATAACCTAAAACTTGCCTTGAGGAGTGGGACAATGTGTGCTCACATGGCTCGGCTCACCAATTTTCTGTTTGCCCCTGTCCTTGGCGCTGGGCATTTTGGAATTAGCAGGTTTTTCTGAATTATTTCCACTATACATTTTGATGAGAGGCCCTTTTTCTTTTTTAGCTACAAATGAAATGGTCTTCAGTGCAAAACTCTTTTTAGCTATTGGATTGAATCTTAGACCCTCTCTCCCATAGTTAACTTTTGTTCCTAAGAGAGCATTTAAGTTTTTTGTCCCTTGTGTCATGCTCTGAACAACCTTTTGCTTATCCTCGTTTTCTCTCTCAAGATTTTCAATTGATTTCTTTAGTTCAGTGTTAACGCATAAAACAGCTTCATACTTCTCATTGACAATCTTCATCTCATTTTTATACTCTTGTAGTCTCAATTTTAGATCATCAATTACATTTTTCAGTGTCTCATTTTCTTTTCTAGCATCAATCAAAGCATTTTTCATATCATCAAACTTAGCACATGATTTCTTTAAAACATCATTTTCAGTTTGAAGATAGGCAACTATATCAGACAAAGTAGTATCATTCATGAGAGAATTAACTTTCTTCTTTAGATGCCTATTTTCTTTTCTAATGTCATCTACTTTATCTAACAAGTCACCATATGCATCCTCCCAATCAGCAATAGTATAATGTTCAAAAGGAGAGGATACCTCATCAACTTCATCTTCTTTATCATCATCTTTGGCCATCAGGCAGATTTGATTTTCCTCTCTATCACTCTCAGAAGTGCAGCTTAAGTTGCCCTCGTCCTCGTCGCTCCAGGTACTCACCATAGCTCTCCCTTTGGTATTCTTCTTCTTTGATATCTCTTTCATCTTTTGGAGCTCCGGACAATCTGCCTTCATATGGCCAGCTTTCCTGCAGTGATAACAGACATTAGTATCAACCTTTTTGACAGGGTTAGATTTATACCTGGTTTGTCTCCTGTCTCTCTGTTGTCCTATTCTGAAATATCTTCCCTCTTTTATCAAGAATCTTCTGAATTCTCTAGTCAACATGGCTAGTTGATCTCTATCAAATTATGATCCAGAAAGACTCTGATCACTGGAGGATCCGCTGTGACTGGATCGACTAGAGCTTGCCTTCAACGCAATAGGTTTTTTTTTCTACTCTAGCTCCTCAGTCTTTGGCAGGTTCATCTCATAAGTCATGAGTGAACCAATCAACTCATCAACCTTAGTATTCTTCAGATCCCTAGACTCCTCGATCACTATACCCTTGGTGTGCCAAATTGGAGTTAGGGAGTGCAGAATCTTCTTTACTATCTCATAATCAGAGTAAGTCTTTCCAAGACTTATCAGACCATTAGTTATGATCGTGAGGAGAGCATACATCTCAGTAATTGTCTCATTTGGCTTCATTCTGAACGCCTCATACTCCGATACTAGCAAGTTCGTCTTGGTCTCTCTGACTTGAGAAGTCCCTTCATATATTACTTCTAACTTATCCCACATCTCCTTCGCTATAGAGCAGGATGATACCTGGGAGAATTCTGTGGGGTGAAGGGCGCACTGGATGGCATTGATCGCACTCCAGTTCAGTGTTGACTTGCGGATCTCTTCCCTTGTCCATACATCTTCATTCTCATGTAGCTCAAACGGTCCCTTGCTTATGACCTTCCAGATCTCATAATCCTTCACCCTCAAAAACACTTGCATACGATTCTTCCAGTATGCATAGTTGGATCCATAGAAGTACGAAGGTTTGGCGGTGGAGTGTCCCTCTGCTGTCATCCCCTTAGAATCCATGATAGCTAGCTCTTCAAGATGTTAGTCCTTGCAGAAGAGTTAGGCTCTGATACCAATTGATGTGTGATCTAGAGGGGGGTGAATAGATCAATCACCTAATAAAATTTCTACAGCAGCTACTAGTGCGGAATTAAATCGAACTACTGTAGGAAAGTTGAAAAACACTTAACCACAATCTAAGAAGAGTGACTCAAGCAAGCGTTCCTAAACATCCATCTAACGTGAAGTAACGTAGAAACGGTGATGGACACAGATCAGAATGCAACCACACAAGAGAAAGGGTTTTTAGGTGGTTCGATCTCTATCCAAAGATATACGTCCACCCCACACTAAACCTAGTGTGGCTTCACTGCTGATTACACAGCTTTAACTCCACTGATCCACAGCTTCGGGAAATAGCTTCCCTACAACTGCTGAGCCTCATAGCTTGCAACCAGAGGAATCCTCCTCTGACGCTGAGGTTTATAGCTTAACCTATCCGCTGACACACAGCTTGAAGAACACGAGTTTTAGAAAACAAATGAAGAAAGCATAAAATCAAAATACAACGAGAATGTAGCTCAAGACAATGAGCAGATCAGCTCTAGTTCTTAACTAAGAGACTAATAACAAGAGCTCTCACAAACACTTCTCTCAAGGCTCTCTCTCTCTATCTCTCATAGATCTTCTCTCTCAATCTAGCTTGAACGTGCTTGCTCTTCCTCTCTCTGCTTGTATCTCTCTACGAAGGCTCTTCTCTCATCTATTATCATTATTTTCTGCTCTCTCTCACTGCATCTATATATATGAAGGCTTCTGAATGATGGGCACGTGGAAACCACGTTTCCCGCCTAATGAATTTGAAAAGCAGCGCTCCTTTAGAGTCCACGTGTCAGGCTGTGAGAGTTTGCTATCCACGTGCCCAATCATTAGTTCCTGGGATCACAAGCCCATCAGATAATTCTTGGAACACGTGCTTCACTTAATCATTCACGAACAAGACTCATGCCGTGTTTTATTTCTTATAAAGAGAAAAACATTGAGTCAATAAGTATGGTCAAGGTCAAGTCAATTAATATACTTAGACTATTGTATGCTTATACAGACATTCACTGACCAATATTGCACCGACCTTAAAACATGTACAGACCTTGTCACATGCTCAGACCCTCGATAGCTCAGACATGCG
Organism: Amorphophallus konjac; assembly: GCA_022559845.1. Classification (NCBI taxonomy): domain Eukaryota; kingdom Viridiplantae; phylum Streptophyta; class Magnoliopsida; order Alismatales; family Araceae; genus Amorphophallus; species Amorphophallus konjac. Next base: position 103,613,681 of record CM040118.1, read on the forward strand.
AGCAGACAATGCTAACCTCGAGGCAGAAAATGCACCGACCTCAAAACATGCTTAGACGTATACATGCACGAGGTGATGACTTATTATGTCTAATGCAAAACTTGCACCGAGGTAGAAAATGCACTGTAGATGCACGGAGGCAAAAGATGCACTGACTCTAAGCCACATGAGACGCAAAGTAAGATGCACCTCCTATATGCTTTAGAAAAACATGCACCGAGGCAGAAGATGCACTGACCTAGGCCACATGAGACACAAGATAAGACGGACACATGCACCAACTCTAGCATGTGCGTAGTAACAAAACTTGCACAGACCAATCCAAGCCAGGTACAAATATTGCACCGACCCTTGTATGCATGCAGCAGCATTCTTTGCACTGACCCATTCAAGCTAGGTGCAAAGATTGCACCGACCGAGTATATACTCAGACCTGAAACGTGCTCGAACCTTAATATATACTCAGACTTGAAACATGCTCGGACCTTTGGTGTGCGTGAGACGCAATATGAGATGCAGATGTAATATGAGACACACACTTGCACTAAGACACAGATGTGCATAAGATGCAACATAAGACACAAGCACCACAGCCCTCATAAGCATAAGACGCAATATGAGACGCAATATAAGACACAATTAGCACTATACAAATGAGACGCAAACAGAACCGTGAATGCATGAGACGGATTCAAGTGTATATAAGACATGAATGTGCATGAGACGCAAACTTGTTTTAAGTATAGATCTGTATGTTAATCTGAAATGTATTTTTATTGTATGAACAGTATCTGGTATGAACATATGAGCTCGTCATTTATACCATGAATAATTCAATCAAGCATAGAATTTATATGGTCCAAACATCTATGACAACATACACATATGGCTCATAATTTTGACATCATCAAAACACAGAATGCTCATAATTTTGACATCATCAAAACATAAAATGCTAACAATGTGTACAAGTTGCAGAAGGCCTTGTACGGGGTAATGCAAGCACCAAGGGCATGGTATGAAAGGCTCACTTCATTCCTGACTGAAAATGATTTCAAAAGAGGTAACGTTTACCAAACACTCTTCAAGAGGAAATCAGGTAAAGACATATTAGTAGTTCAAGTATATCTGCATGACATTATTTTTGGAGCCACTAATAATGTCTTATGTGAAGAATTTACAGAAATCATGCAAGGAGAATTTGAGATGAGCTTAATGGGTGAACTGAACTTCTTTCTTAGATTGCAGGTGAAGCAAACACCCGAGGGCATTTTCATCAATCAAGCTAAGTACACACTAGAGCTGTTAAAGAAATTTGGGATGGCTGAAGCGAAACCTTTGTCAACTCCAATGGCCACAACCTCAAAGTTAGACAAAGATGAAAATGGTAAAATAGTAGATCCTACACTGTTTTGAGGTATGATCGGATCACTACTGTATCTCACAGCATGCCACCCTGACATTCAATTCAGTGTATGTCTATGTGCTCGCTTTCAGTCATGCCCTAAAGAATCTCATCTAATGGCTGTTAAACGCATTTTTTGATATTTAATTTGCACCATAGACTTTGGCTTGTGGTTTCTCATCAGTAGTTCATTTGATTTGATTGCATACACCGATGCGGATTATGCCGGATGTATTGTAGATCGCAAAAGTACTAGTGGGTACTGTCAGTTTCTTGGTGGGTGCCTAGTCTCATGGGCCTCCAAGAAAGACCATTCAGTAGCTCTCTCAACGGCCAAGGCTGAATATGTAGCCGGCGGAAGTTGTGGAGCCCAAGTACTTTGGATCAAAAATCAATTGCTTGATTTGGATGTTGAAATGAAATGTGTGCCAATCTTGTGTGATAATACCAGTGCAATCAGATTGTCAAAAAAACATGTTCAACATTCTAGGACAAAGCACATTGACATTCGACATCATTTTCTGGGAGATCATGTAGGAAAAGGGGTCTTTGAATTGAATTTCATTGACACACACAATCAACTAGCTGATATTTTCACAAAACCCCTAAACCAGGATCAATTTAGCAAGATAAGAAGAGAATTGGGATGTGCAAGGGTGAGAGCATACATACATAGGTCTGCACTTAGGATAAGAATTGCACTTGTAGAAACTCATATGCATCAAGGGTAGATTAACATGCATATTGTATGCATTTACTTTTAATACCTTGTGTGTTCATATACACTACTATATGCTTGAATGTATTTATACATATAGCCCTCCTTGAAAAATATTTCTAAGTCCAGATATTCCTTGGTTAAATAAATGTGGACCCCGTGATACCGGACCTAAGGCAACTTCTGAGGGGGAGTTAGAGAACTTTCCTCAAATCTCCATCTCTTCTCTTTCTCTCCACCACTTCATGATGTTTGTTCCAATCAAAAGGTCGGATGATGTTCCCCATATATATAAAAAAAATAAAAAGAAACAAAAAATACAAAAATGGGGATTTTTGGGGCTAGCTGTCAACCGCCGCTCCCGCACCGGTCGACCGGTGGCGGAAAATCGGCCCAGCCGAACATCATCCGAACCATCTTATATGGGAACTTAACACCCTATTCTCTCATTCTATCACCACCACTCTCTCTCATACCCCATTTCCTAACCCTAGAACACCCAAACTCCACTCCCCTAGCCCAAAAACCCAATTCCTTCTTCACCGGCACACAATCCGGTCAATTCATCACGATTTTGGGACAATATCTTCACGGCCGTTCGTGTGTCTGTGAAGATATTTCCAAGGTTCCAGAGTGTGGAGAAGAACATTCCAAGCCCTAGGAGTGCCCTTTTGGTCTATCTTCTTCCCCTGGGTTGAGATTAATTCTTCAAGGGTTTCCCGGTGAGTTTTCTAGTTCAGGATGCCGCCTAGACGAAGTTCTCGGCACTCTACCTAAGGGGAATCTAGCGCTCGGAGATGTGAGGCTCCAGTCCCTCCACCACGGCAGGCTCTGGCACCTCCTCACGCACCTTGGCTGCCTCCAAGGCCCATTATCGACCCTCATCTTGTCGATTTTAATGAGGTGAATGAAATCCTGCCTGACATTTGTGTAATTTTTGAGATTCAACCCGGTTGGACTGATTTTGTCACTAGATATCCCAAATATTATCCATCACTTGTGCAACAGTTTTATGGAAATTTGGTTGACAGAAATGAAGAGTTGTATACAGTGGTTCAAGGTATTGAGATTCACATAACTCTAGAATTGTTTGAACGTGCTTTAGGAGTTTCCGCCAGGGGTGCCCATATGACCTTTGGCCATGGTGAAGTTGAGGCCACTTTCATTGCCATGATGGGCTGTGATTATGTGCGTGGTGTGAGTGACTTAATTCAATTAAATGCAAATTATTTTTCACCATTGCAACGAGTTCTCCATCACATGTTTACCTCACTCATATACCCAAAAAGTGTAAGTAGAAATGAAGTGACCGAGGTTCATAGATTTCTATTTTATCATATTATGAATGGAATGCAAATCTAGTCGACATGGGTCAGCTCATGACAGATTTGATAGGAGTATGCCGTACCCAATTGCGGAGATCTCTTCCTTATGCGTCACAGTTGACTGGAGTATTCACCTATGTTGGGATACATTTAGGTGCTGAAATGTTCATTCACGTTAGACAAGATGATATCTACAATGCCCATAAGATTTTCACAGATATGGGATATTATTGGGGTCTGGATGGTGATCTCCGTCGTGATATACCAACTTATGGGGACGAATCAGCAAGTGAAGAAGAGCATGAGCAACAACAAGATCAAGGGGAAGCACCTACTCCAGTTCAGGATGAGGACCAGCCTCCTCCACCTTCACCTCATCACATAGATCCGGAAATGCCTCCTCCACCACAGTACTATCATGGAGAGTCTTCTACTCAAGGGGCCGGATAGCACTCTTGGGTAGACTATGAGACTTTTGACAGGTGGTTCACTGGGCTGGAGACTCGGGTGGATGCTTTTGGGGAACAACTTTCTACCATTAAGGGTAATATAGCAACCATGGGCACCATGCTGGAATCTTTGCCACATCAGCCAGATTCTTTCTCCACAGCTTTGGACTCCTTATCCACTCAGATGCACACTCTCTCCACCAACATGACCACCCTCACCCAAAGCCATGAAGATTCACGTGAGGCTTTTCATGCTATGAACCGCGTTCTCCTGAACATGTAGTGCCGTGACTATGATAGGGATCAAACCCTTGCCCATATCCAGCACCGCCTTCAGCATCATGACCACCTACTTGCAGATATTCGGCAACGCCTTGAATAAGTGCATCCTCCTCCACCAGACGAACAGCCTCCTGCAGATGGCCACTGAGGATGTTCTTTAGTTTCCTCCTTCAGTCTGTGTCGCTGGGTTTTATGTCTTTTGGGTTCTTTTTTTGTATATCCCCTCCTTTAATGATGCCAAAGGGGGAGAAGTAGTTATGCAGGTCATATATATATAATTTATGCATGACTGTCTGGTGTGTTGCTTGAATGATCATTTGTGAGGTTTTCTCCTTGAGTCATTGTCATCTTGTGAGTCTGTCAGTTCTACATTTCTGCATTTGCCTTGTCATGTTGTCTAAAAGTCTTGCATTCTCTCAAGCATCAATGTACTTTGTAATGAAATGATGGAATGAATGCAATTGGTATTTGATATCACATGGGTAGCTCTTGTTTCTCATTTCTTATCTATTTGGCAAATAATGTGTTGAATGATTTGTGTGTTTCACCTAAAGGAAAGAATTGTTGTTTTATTTGACTTGTGGATTATCAGCTTTGCTTAGCTCCAAGTTTGCTTAAAGGCATGGCAATGTACTTGCAATCTAGAGTTTTGTCATCATCAAAAAGGGGAAGATTATTGAGTCTCTCCAGTTGATTTTGACGATAACAAAACCCCGTCATTACAAACATGTTGATAACTTGGTGAAACCTCCTTGAGGGTCTTTTTCACCAAAGCAAATGCTCAATCGTATCATGCCTTAACAAACACCCCGATCGCGTCCAAACAAGCTCATCTTATATGAATTTTTTTGAAAGCACGAGTCTTCAATATTTGGATATGTTTCATGGACTGAACTATGCTATTTTGTAGATGTTCCAAAGTCCGGTCGACCAAATAACATGGGCCGGTCGACCTAAATTAACAGCATTGAGAAATCTACAGAACTTTCACAGTTCGGTCGACCGCCCCTCTTAGACCGGTCGATCGATTTTTCCAGCGTTGAAAAGTTCAAGTTCTGTAAATTTTCGGTCGACCGCACACCTATTCCTGGTCGACTGCCAGCTTCAAAGCCTCCATTGTTAACTTATTTTTCTCCACGAGGCTGAAGCATCTATCAATGGTTTTTTAATCCCAAAAGTCTCCAGACATCCCTAAAATTATGGATCTATGTATTGGCTTGTCCTTGACCATCCAAGTTATATAAAAACATCTCTTGGGGGAAAGAAACCCTAATTACTCAAAGGAGATCAAAGGGGGCTACCAAGGGAGAAAGAGTGCTGCTACTGTAGCTCCGTGAACAGTGCTGCATCCAAGAGTTCTTCATCCAAGAGCAAGGTTCTCAACATCATTTGCAAGCCATTCAAGTGAAGATCAAGCTGAGGAGCAAGCTTCATCCAACATCCTCTTCATCCACTAAGGGGGAGCCTAAATCAGAAGTTCTCATTTTATGTTTCTCCTTCCATTTCTAATTGAGCTTCAAGTGTGTGTCCTTGTATTATCTAAACACTTGTGTGTGTGGATCTACGCATATCCGTGTGTGTGTGTGTGGTTCATCTTCTTCACATTTCTGTTTGATTCGATGCTTGTGAACCTTTGTGGGAGTTCCGAACTCCTCACGAGTGTGTGTGTGTGGTTTGATCTTGTAATCCTTTACAAGATAGTGTGTGAATCCTCACAGTCTGTGAGGGGTGGACGTAGGTTGCCGTTTCTGCATCCGAACCACCTAAAAATCGCTGTCTCTTGTGTGGTTTGTTCCATATCTTTTACCTCCAATTCTGTTCTAGCATGTTCACATATTGCATCAGCTGATTTCTTCGTTTAGATCTAGTTTAATCGATCACTCTCTAATAGATATCTGGTATATCAAAAGCTGGGTTTGGACAGACAAGGTTAGTCTTGTCGGAAAGAAAACACCTTGCGTGAGAGAAACTTTGGATTCGCAAACTCCGCCTAGTACCAAAGAGCTATTATAGTGGTGATCTTAATAAGATCTATTTTGCTCTGCATCAGATCTAATTTGTTGATTGATATTTCTTCACACAAACTTCAAATCCGTTAAAGTTTTCTTAAAATTTGTTATCACCCAAATCATCCCCCCTCTTGGGTGTCATTGATCGCGGGACTTCATGGTTGAGGTAGCGCCTGAACTCGCACACGATGATATCCCAGTGCTAGTGTCCAGGCTCTCCCAAAAACCATATAGCCGGCCTTTCTTCAGTACGCCAGCTACTGCCACCCATGTTGCCGGATCTAACTCTGGCTGTTGCGCGTCTCCCTCCTCGTACTTCTCCATCACAACTCTGCTATATATTTCCTACAAATTGACTAAAAAAACTTGTCAATTTCATATGAATCAATGATATTTAAATAAAAAGAAGAACTTGCATATGTAGATAAACTTACCGCTACTAAGCGAGCTCTCTCTGTAATACCCCAAAATTTTATATAAATTATTTTAAAGTGTTTCTGAAAATTTTTGGAAATTTCTAAGATTTTTCTAAATTTAAATAAAATTAATTAGAGCTTAAATAGTATATTAAATGAATTTTGGGTTAAATAAATTATTATGGAAGCCCAAATAATAACCAATTAATTAGGCCATTTAAATAGACCATAGGACCCAAATTAAAGCCCAAAAAGATCTGGCCCATATTCTAGAAGCTTAAAATTGGTGTATTTACGGAATTAATAAGATAAATACATTAAATAAGGATAAATAGAAGATAATAATAACAAAGAGTTTGAAATAGTTCAAATTTGACGCCAAGGGATAAAATCGGTGTATCAAGGGACCGCCTAAAGGTATAAAATGGTCTTCACTAGATCGCTATTATCCGTTCGATCGTGAACTGTTAGAAACGTGGAAATCTTAGTTTTCTTCAAGCGTAATCACTAGGGATCGATGCTATCTACTAGTTGGAAGAGTCTAGAATGCTTGAGGATCGAATTAAAACCCTAATTAGGACTCTAAGGTCGTCCAAATCCATGAAACCCTAGCTAACCCTATAAATAGATCTGAAGTTTCACATGTGCGACCCTTACTTTTGGCTCGCGCGGAACTAAGGTAAGGAGATATTATTTCAGATATGTTCTTTAGAGTATTTTGTTCATAATAGTAGGGTCTAACTACCCTCAAAATCTTGTCTTAGGAGATCAAGCCATCAGGGAGAAAGAAGCTTGCAAAGTCGTTGGTTCGGTACAAGTAACCCAGGAACCTGTGCGACCGGGCCAGATTGAGCAGCATATTAGAAGCCCTAAACAAGGTAAATAGATATGGGTTCTTTAAAGTTATTTGTTCCTTTTAGGACCCTCTTCTTACCCTCCAATTTTCGTGGTCTTAGGTGAAGGGAATCAGAAGTTAGAAAGTCACGAAGTTGTTGGTTCGTTTGAGGACGAGTAGAACTAGGGTCAAGTTCCAGCCCAAAATTTGAAGTCTAAAGCCCAGTACAGAGGTAGGTTATCTCATGAATGGCTTAAACTTGATGTTAGGAGTAAAAGCCTCTACTTTCCAATCATTTTCATGCATTGTACATGGAGCATTTTATGTTTTATTGAGATTGCGCAGTAAGTTCATATTCCATCCATACACCTAGCCCGAATGAGATAAAAATAGAAATCTCTTGTTTATTTCTCACAACCTATGCATGTTCATTGCCTAATTACCTTCTAACACATCTTAGCTACGTGTTCACATCATTTTCCATGCATAACATGCCCTAGATTAGCATTTTATATCACTATTTTGTAACTTCTGTTGGTCAGGCATAAAACGGTCACCCAGGGACCGTAAGACCTTCTTGTAGTCTAATGAAAAATCGTTTCCTTCTTACGAAATGGCCTATCGCAAGACCGTCTTTGACACTATGCGGCCAGACCCTAACCGCTATTTTGTTCTGTGAACCAATCCGAGCCTAGTTGAATTTTGTATATTAGAAACCCTATAATTATGTTATTTTTCACTAAAAAATATGTTTATTTTCTTGTTAAACACCATGTTTTAGCATGAGCATGTCTTAGAATCGTATTTTTCATTATTATGTAATTTCAGGCCAAATGTTATAATTTTGTAATTAAATGATTTCTATGTTGTGGACATATTTCATGCGGTGTTAATATCGATGTTTTAACCATGTGTTTCACCGTTCTACTCTCATCTCCTGTCTTTCATAAGTACATGGCGTATACTCCGCTGTGCGACCATTAGATACACTTTGCACTTATAGGCACATTTCTTGGACTTGTGAACCTCTCCGTTGGATATTCCTTCCACCAGACTAGGTGATCTTGTTTCAAGGCCTCCGTAAGACTCCGTGAGCCTGGGATTCCCACTAGGACGCCGAGCTGATTGTACCCTTAAATCCCAATTGTTAGAAAGCACTTAACCGGTGTTTTGATGTTCTGGACCTTAGCGTCCTGTGGACGACTGCCAGAGGCACTTAGCGGCCCTTATCTAACTGCTAAAGACCCCAAGTGGCCCTGTCATGACCGCAAGGCTCCAGAAGGTTTTCACTACGTCGACACCTTCTTTCTTCATGCGTCGACTTTGTCCATAAAACGGCCTGGACATGACATCATTACTATCTTAAACGGTTCTATCTAGACCGCTTGACTATGTAAACGGTCCAGTAAATGACAACTTTTCCCCTGATTCTGTCTAACCCGAGGTTTGACCTTTGGGTTGGGTTTTATAAGTTCCTATATGGTCTATTGATTATCTAGAGCCTAATATCTTGTTCAATACGCTATATAATAAATTTTGGAAGTTAAAAATATGACGTTATGCTGCTGGATTCTCTCCGTGGCATGACCTTTCTTTAAGTCATTCTTGAACTCTCATGATTGTTTATTGGTGCATTCTTTGCCTTGGTTACATTATCATGGAAATTATTGTTGAATTGAATATTACTGGCCGTACTTTATACTCGTGGAAGTAGCTGGATTTATAACGTGAAGATATAGATCGGGCACTGATTGTGTCCAAGAACTCTATGCTAGTCCCCTCGGTTGATTGTCGGAAACGTGCTATAAACCATGGGGTACGATGATACTGGCGTCGCATTACGCTGGGAGTACTTTCTTTTATAAATGAGTGAAAACCACGAGACAATCTAGTGACATTACATTCTTGCATGTTAAGTGACTTTCTAGAGTATAGCCTTCATGGTTATGAAAAGTGTGTTCTCGTTACATTCTTGTTCGTGAAAGGCCATAATTACATTCGTGATATATCCTTGCTTAATCATATTTCCAATCTAGGTGAGTTCTCATATCTCATTCCTGATCATATCGTGTTACTTGTGTTACTATAGTTTTCACCGCATGTTCTACCATCTTATTTCGGTTATCTTTACTCTAGAGCAAAAATGTTAATTACTTAAACATTGCCTTCATGTTGATACGAAGATATCTACTGGGCATGTGTGCTCATACCTACTTTCTCATCTTTTCAATAAATACTAGTGATTCAGATTCGGATTATGCATGTAGCGGGTCCGGGAGCGATTAATGGTCTATTGGTATAAGAGAAGCCCTAGTTATCTAGTGTCTAGTCGAGTCATATTGTAATTTTTGAATTCTTGAGCCATATGATGTAAGGATGTCAAACATTAATGGTCTGGTGTACTCTTGATTACTATTATGAAATAAAGTTAGAGTTTTGAGAAAATTACTTGTGTAATTACTTTTATGTGATTATCTTGCTCTCTGATTTATTGCTTGCTTGAGACGTACTAGCCGATTGTCCACGTTCCCCAGATTCCTTCCGCTATATTAAAAGCTCGGGGCGTGACACTCTCACTAATAAATTGATTTGTCCCCTTCTTTTTGTGTGTTCTGTCGAACACCTCGAGAAACTACGGAGCTCGATTTAGCTCCACAGCTTGTTTAACAATTCACAGTAAAAAAAGTCATATATATGAATAAAATATAAGAAGAAAAATTAAAACATTACTTACAATTTTTTTATGACTAGTGAAAGAGACGGATCCACTCGTATGCACATTTGCGTCCGGTTGTGACGCCCTGTTTGTTTTGGCTTTTGGGGACTTTTCTATCTACTTGGGATCGACAAATTTGTCACATACAACGTCCCAATCCTCCTTCTTCATCCAAAGAGGGCGGTGCACCTTACACAGCTGTCGATCTTCACTCCCACCAGCATCTTTCTAAGCTTTTACTCGGGCCTCATGCAATTTCTTTCGGTAATTTATCTGCACAATAGCCTCCCAGGCAGAATGACCTCTCGCCGCGTCATGTGCACTCGTGAACTGATAAGTCCACTGTAAATAAATTAAGTTTCACAATTAGTATATTGTTGTGAATTGACATTGAAAAATACTTGAATTAAATGATTAAATTACTTACTAATAACATGTCGAACAATGAATCCCAGACGCCCATCGAAAATTGTTTGAAAGATAATGCTGGCCCGGGAACATGTGCCGTTACTAGTTTCATAGAATGACGGGCAGCATCGGCAGGTTCTAATTTATAACTGCAATTACAAATGTCAAAACAGTTGGTATTAGACAGTTGAAGGATAAATAATGAATGTAATAACCATATAAATTTACCCGGAGATCCAGCACGACAGACGTCCATCATGGGCCATGCCTCCCTTGCCCTCGTGACAATTGCCGACATCCTGAATCGGCTGAGTGGTGGGGGTGGGACCTACTGCGGGAGGTGGTGGGGGTGGCGCTTGTACAGGTGAGCCGAGGGCACTGGAACCTGTAATGTAGCAACCCAGATAAATTATAGGAATAAGATTTCCTGATTAACTAAAACCTCCAATTAAATAAGACAAGGGCCAAGATTAAACAAAATGTGAAACCCAACCCATACACAATTAAGGCCTTAATAAATATATATACATAAGATTGGGCCTCACGTAGGTGAGTTTAGCCTAAGAGCTAAAGGAACAAAATATAAATGCCCAAAACCACAACCATCATGGTTGGGCCTCAACCATGCACCTAAAAAAGGCCTTAACCTACATGGGCCTCACGTATAAGATAAATGGGCCTTATGGCTATAAAGGGGTTCAAGGGTAAAAAAACATAAATACCTGTACACATGAGGGTTTCCTACAAACACTTACAAACTTATCACGTTCGAACATGCATTGGCCTTAGGGTTTCTGATCGAAGACAGCTAAGGTTTTGGCAAGGGAGGATTAACATGGATGATCAAAGCCTATTATGATTCTTATATGGGAAGGTTAAATCCCATTGGGATACAAAGGACTCGTCAAAGCCAAAAATATATATATATGACCCCTACAATCGGCGGAAGCACATTGTTGCTGCCAAAGTATCATCGTCCTACTGCCGTTGCCATATTTCTTCCTGCCGTCGAAAAAGAAAGAGCTTGCTTTCTTCTTCCTACGAGTTGCAGTTGCCGCCGTAGCTGCTGCTGCCCTTCTTCCTTTTGCTATAGCGAATGGAAGAAGAAGTCTTCTTCCCTACTGCCTCTTCCTCTTGCTATAGTCACCGTGGGATTTCCCTTTTGCAGCCGAAGGATCGAGCATCTTCTTTTATCACTACTACTGCTGCAGTTGGATCTGTTGCACCTCTTATTCTTCTTCTTTTCTCTATCCGTCGTCTAGATCAAGCCAAAAAAAAGTAGGTTTTCTCAAGTATATAAGCCCAAGATAGATAGTGAAAGAAAATTGCATGCATCCGTGTTGATATATCATGATTCCGTAGTCTCTGCTATTCCGTTTACATAGTCTATTTGAGTTTTCTGTCCTGCATGAAAATAGCGACCAAGTACTGGCCGCCTATTAATGAACGACCGCACAGAAGGTCACAAATTATGAATATAAGACGGTTCTCTGGTCGCCAATAAATGTGCGACCACACCCCTCTCTCTATTTCCTGTAAACATAATTAATAAATACAATATATTTAAATTTTAATACCTATGAATCTAGCGTTAAAATTCTTGCACGAGCATATTTCTAGATTCCCTATATTTTTCTCTAGCTATCCATGTCTTTAGTTTCAGGAAATTTCATGTAAATAGTGAAGTGCTACTGTTCATGTACAAATGAATAGTGATTTGTGTCTGTGATCGTGGCTGCCCGATGCGTAGTAGTAAAAGAATGGACGACTGTCCCACAGTCGGCAATTAACGAATGAGTGCCCCTGTGAGGAGGCGTTGTTTATAAAGATTTAGTAAAAATAGAAAATATACGAAAATCATGATTCTGCGACATGATCATAGATGCTAATTAAAGATTGAGCGTCGTTGTTTGCGGTCGCCAATTATAATTAAATTCTATTGATTTTTGAAAATTTATAAAATTAGAGCCCCTTCACAGTGTCGCTAATTCTTAGTATATTTTCATGGAATTTTACAAAATAATGATTAGGTGACATTTCACATGGACGCACAATCATGACTGAGCGCCCGTCTGAATGGACGCCAATTCTTGTCTCTCAGTTTTCATCGCATTTCTGGCCCATCTCGCAGGTTTACTTGGCACTCTCATCTCACATCCGTAGATGAAGTCCCTATTTTTTTTCTATCTATTACACACTAACTCTTGGTGATAATTGGACCCTCCGCGGGATATTGCTTCCTTCGGACTAGTACTTTCTTCATTGAGACCTCCGTAAGTCTATGCTAGCCTTGAATTCTCTCAAGACAGCCAAGCAGGTTGTACCCTAAAAACCCTGGAACCCTTACTTGTCACATCACTATGAAGAAACGTGATGCTTTAGCCCTCTTTGAGCACTGTTTCTGGCCTCTTTGAGAAGTATGTTATCTGCCTGGAAACTGCGACCATGACTTGGACCCCAAAAGGAATTGGCAAGCTAGACAATGGCGCAGATTACTAATTTAGAGACCTAAACATGGACGCTATTTCTTCGTGCCTGCACTGTTCACAGGAATGAGCGACCATATAGTCGACGTTGTTTCTATAATTGATAGCGACTGAGTGGACGCCAATTACCCAGTTTTTTCCAAATTGTTGTAAGTTTTATGAGATTTGTCGATGAGTCAATCTTACTCAAGTTCTGTCCTTGAACTATGTTCCAGAATTCTACCTTATGTTCCTACAAAAACTAAACTCTTTAGGATTATATATTGGTTATAAACTATAGTGGATGTCTAAAAATATATATACATGACTCAATGCTAGTGCATATAGGGACCGATCTGGTCCTGGGAGGAGCACCCGAAAGTACTTGTGCTCATGGGAGCTATATTGATCACGGTGTGGCATTGCACCGAAGTGCAAGACTTGCTTGATTGTCGACATTCCACGATCTCGTACTTGACTTGACTTGACATGACATGCGTGGCTCGGAATAGGTATTTACTTGCTTAAAATTTTAATAGCCAATTCACATGACATGACTTGATATTTATTTATTTATTTTAAGTAAGCACCGACCAACAGAGTCAGAGTCTAGTCAAGTGCATCATCCCCCATAAGGGGACAATGTTCACACTTCCCCAGACGGACACTGTGGCCAAGAAATTTTATTGGTTTTTGGAAAAAATACAAATTCTGTGGGGCATTCCCTTGTCAGTCCCTACAATCAGTCTTGAGAACAAATAATAGCTACTAGACCAAAAAACTAATTACAGTTGTGAATAGTAGGCAAACCTACTTTATCCACCCTCAACGCACCTCTGGCCAGCCTAGGGAGTTCACTAACTCGAGTAAAAACGGTGTTATTGTGATTGGCACAGGCATGGGAGGCTAAAGCATCAGCTACTTGGTTGCCCTCCCTAAAGACATGTTGCACTGAACAACCACATTTGGTTATTAGATCCAAAATTTCCTTCCACCATGGAAGAATAGTCCAACTAGGAGCCACACCTTTCCAGATCGCATCAACTAACAATGCACAGTCACTGTATACAGCAGCCACCTGGAGACCACCATTCAAAGCTATAGATAATCCATCATGAAGGGTCCTTGCCTCTGCTAGAAGACTATGCCCATGGCCATAGTGAAAGGCAAAACCTACTACCAATTTACCAGCAGGGTCTCGGATACATCCTCCTCCACCACTCATCCCTGGATTTCCCTTGGAAGCCCCATCAACATGCAAAGTTAGCTTGGAAGATGACAGTCTACACCGCACAACAATCGGCCTTTTCTAAATGACCCTGGGAAAGAAATAGAATTGAGCCAGAGTGTTCTTTTGCACTGATGAGAGAGTTGCTGAAAAAGAGACTTTCTCAAGGGAATAGGAAATTACTGCTCTGATTCTCCTTTTGATACCACTAACACATGGACTGATATTGTCATATCTGATTGCACATCTGGTTTTCCATATCTCCCAAAGTATTAGAATGACTACATACATTCCAACAAAACTAGAAGCCGAGGTAAGTCTGGTACCTGCCAGTATGTTCCAGCAGCGGATGGTAATATGCTCATTTAGATGTATCCTTGTACTAATTAGAGGGGTGACTAGGGCTGTCAATGGGCCGGGCCCGGGCCGGGCTTAGGTCGGCCCGGCCCGGGCCCGACTTCTCAACATTAAGGCCCAAGCCCGGCCCGGGCCCGATCTATGTCGGGCCGGGTCGGGCCCGACATTATGTAAAAATTTCAAAGCCCGACTAAGGCCCGGCCCGACAACTTAAATAAATTAATAAAAATAATAAAAATAATAATATAAAACATATAATATCACTAAATTAATTAAAATTTTGATATTAATTACATAATTTATATGAAAAGAGAGTTTTAAAATCTATCATTAAGTAAAATAACATAGTTTTAACTAAATAGTTTTTAAATTTTGACATGGAAATAAAAAAAGAGAACGGGCCGGGTCGGCCCGCGAGCCGAACTCAAAGCCCGAGCCCGGCACGCGGGTCTAGTCGGGCCGGGCTTTTAGGCCCGACTAAAAATCCGCGGGCCGAAAACGACCTTGCGGCCCGGCCCGAAATCGGGCCAAGCTCGCGGGCCTATCAGGCCGGCTCAGCCCATTGACAGCCCTAGGGGTGACCCATGCCCATAATTCTGCAGCCAGGTCCCCTTTTATAAAACGGTGATTAAGATCCTCAATAGCAGGTGAGATGCAGTAACTGCATCTTGATGCCATTGGAATGCCACACTCTGCCACCCTGCTATCTACAGGCACTGCACAGTGGATAAGTTTCCATAAGAAATTAGCAGCCCTCGGAGCTATACTGGAATGCCATAAATTAGCCCATGGACCTCTAACAATACCTGTCGACCTCAGAAGTTTGCAAGTGGACTTAACAGTGAAAGAGCCTCCTACAGTGGCAACCCATATACAAGAGTCCTCTACACCTCTTAACTGAATATTGGGAAGGCACTGGCAATTGTTAAGCAAAGCCCTAGCTTCATGATGGGGGTCTAGCATTACCTCCCAGACAGAAGTTCTGGGCATATTCTGAATCCTGCTAACATCTGCTTGCTGAACTGTGCTGATGAGTGGCCCCTATCCTGTCCAATTGTCCTTCCAAAAGTCAGCTCCATTCCCATCTCCAATTATCCACCTAAAGTTATAATTAATGAGTTTCTTCGCCTGCTAAAAGATGTTAGATGGCATGCCTGCTGGAAAAGACTTTGTACAGTCTAAAATATTTGTTTTTATGGCCGAGCATATAAGGACCAAAGAGATGAGCCATGTATAATATTCCACAAACTTTTTGTAGCTAGAGAAACCTGGACCTGATGAAGGTCCCTAATTGAAAGACCCCCTTCCATCCGAGGCTTAAGAATGTTATGCCAAGCAACCCAATGACGTCGCATTTGCCCTTCTGAACCCTGCTAGAAGAAATTGGCACACATACTGTCAATAGCTTTGATGATTGCTTTTGGGATAAAACAAGCATACGCTAAATAGACTGGCATACTTTAGAGGATAGAGTTAATAAGAATAGCTCTCCCTGCTTGGGAGAGGAACTTGGACTGCCAACCCTCCAGTTTCTTTTGAACTTTGTCCATAATGAACTTGAAGTTGGAACTTTTATATCTTCCTTTCTTTATAGGAATTCCAAGATAACTAAAACCAGAAGCTTGAAACTTATAACCTGTCATTGAATGGATGGATTGCTTGAGGGTTGTGGGAGCTTTCACGGAGATAGTAAAACTGCTTTTACCTGCATTAACTTTTTAGCCAGAACTAAACTCATATCTTTTAATGAACTGCTGGAAAGAGCTGATATTTTGCTTACTGGCATTCATGAAAATGAGGGTATCATCAGCATATAGTAGATGGGAAACTTGGATAGCATTCCTTGGCCCATTGTAACCCCTCAAGGCTCCTGACTGGAACAAGGCTGTGAGACCTCTACTAAGCACTTCAGAGGCTAAAATAAAAAGATAGATAGCTAAGGGATCACCCTGCCGAATCCCTCTACTTGACTTGAAAAACCCTGCCATTGACCCATTGAAATTAACTGAAAACCAACAGTTCGATAAAATCATGCCAATAAGGGAAGTGAACCTATTGTTGAACCCAAACTTCTTCAAGAGTGCAAGAATAAAGTCCCATTCCATTCTGTCATAAGCTTTGGCCATATCTAACTTGAAAATTGCATTGTGACCCCTTACCTTCATGTCTATGTCCATCATCAACTGTCTAGCCAGTGCGACATTGTCCAAAATGAAACGGCCCTTAACAAAGGTCCCTTGTTCCTTGGAGATGATTTTTGGTAGAATAGGTGCTAACCGCTTTGAAATGATACAAGAAATGATATTATAAGAGAAGTTGCACAAACTTATTAGACGGAAATCACTATATGACTTTGGCTCCTGCATCTTTGGAACAAGGGCTATTAGTGAAGAAGAGATACCTCTGGGGATTGGAAATCCCATAAAAAAACTTTGGGTTGCTGCTATAACATCTTTACCAATTATGTCCCATGCTACTGTGTAGAATTCACCTGAAAAACCATCAGGCCCTGGAGAACTTGAACCCTTAAGAGACCACACTGCTGCCCTGATTTCATCTCCATCTGGAATTGAATAAAGAGAAGAGTTTTGATCATCAGAGATAGACTGAGGGATGCAATCCAGAAGGGACAAGTCCACATAATGCTCCTCTAAGGAGAAAAGTTCCTTGAAGTATATCTCTGCATGTGCCCGGAGGATATCCTGATTTTCACACCATGAATCTGAATCACCCAGCTTAAGCCTTCTAATGAAACCCTTCCTTCTATTGCATTGAGCTACTGTATGGTAAAAGGTAGTATTCCTGTCTCCACTCTCAATCCAGTCAATGCGGGCCTTTTGATTCCAAAATACTTCTTCCCTATGAAGAGTCTGTCGCAGAGATGCATTGGCTGCATTTAAAATACTTCTATTATCAGAGGAAGGTACCTGATCAAAAGCAAGTTGTTTCAACTCCACATCCATTTCTGCAAATCTGACATTTTGTGTTACATCTCCAAACACCTCTTTATTCCACTTACGGAGATAGTTCTTAACTGCCTTCAACTTATTAGATTGTCTCACCATAGCATTGGGATGATCAACTTGATTTTGATTCCATGCCTGAGATACTACTTGCAAGAAAGAGTTATGGGAGATCCACATTTTTTGAAAATGAATCTGGAAGGCCCAGCGGAGAAGTTGTGACTGAATAGCAGCAGTGGAGCATGATCTGAGGGACCTCTTGGAAGGTGCTTAACTAGCAGATGAGGCATTACCGACTGGCATTGACTATTAATAAAAATCCTATCTAGTCTAGCTCTGATGTTAGCTGAATCAGTTCTATTATTAGACCATGTCATGCCCAACCCTATAAAACCAGCATCCATTAACCCAGCCGAGCAAGCAAAGGCATTGAATTCAGTCATGGCAGCTAAAACAGGGACAGCTCCACCCATCTTCTATGAAGGCCTCATAACACAGTTGAAATTACCTCCAACAACCTAGGGGACCGAAACAGAAGCAGCAAATGAAAGTAATTCATTGAATAAATCCAATCTGAGATGAGGATCACATGAAGCATAAACAAAAGAAAAATATGCAGTGATTGCATTTCCAGTTTTCAGACCAAGAGTGACTTGCTGGGCTAAAGAAGAAATAATCTCAAAATTGCAACTGTCATGCCAAAACACCCAGATTTGTGACTCTATTAGAGAATTAACTGCACACTTTGGCAATTTAATGTATCTACCTAACTTCAGGGCTTTATCCGCCGCGAGCATCGGTTCACTGATAGCCACCAGCAATGGCTTATTAATATGCACTAATCTCTTAAGACTTTCCCGGCAACCAGAGTTCCCCACTCCTCTTATATTCTAAATTAAAATGGGACTTATCATTGGGAGGATCGTCTTTGGTCCTCTACTGATCTAGCTCTAGATCTTGTCACCATACGCCCTTCTTTGTCCACCCGCCTGACAGCTTCACCCCGTTCCATTACCAGTTGTCTGCATGAGAGAATTGTCCAGCTTAGCCTGAGTAGCAACAACTTTACCCACTTCTTGTATCTTCAGTATGTCTAAATTCTCCTTAGCCTCTATTGACTGGCTTTGCAACTCTATAACAGCTGCAACCGCTGATCCCTCCCGGACTGAGACTAATGTTTCAGTCCTACTTTCAACACCACGGTAAGCCTGATTGCCTTGTCCGTTCATCACTTGCAAATGTTCTTCCTATCCACAAGATCCCAAAGTGATTGACGACGAGGTCAAGGGCGTTATTTGATGAATTAACGGCTTGATGGTCGTCACGGCTCAGAATAGAAAGGCAGAAATCAACAGAATGAAGGAGAATTGATCATAAAAAATGTTTTCTTTGGCTCAATTAAGGAAAAATCCTTTATTTCATTAAAAGAAAGTATCATCACATTAATGAGCCACTTTGGGTCTCAATCCCCTAAGAACTATTACATAAACTTTCCATTGCTCTTTGTCTTCTTCAATCCTCTCTATGGGTTGATGTAGCTTGTTGATCCTCCATAGAGCTTGGATAGTCTTGATCTCCTCCTCATCTTCATTAGAGCCAAGGTCCCTCCTCTTGATAGGTGGGAGGTGAAATTCTTCTTCAAAGTGATGACGTGGAAGGCCGATTAGTGGTAGGCACCGGTGAGCATTGTACAGGATGAGCTCGGTGGCGCCCACTAGCTGAAGTTCCACTCCTGATGAGAGCCTTGTGCGGATGTCTTGTGTCTTGAGGAACCCCGGAGCACATGTGAAGAGGTTCTTAGGCATGACCTTTAGGTGCTCTCTCCATTCCACTCTCTTCTTCACCTTTGGAACCCGGTTCACCACTCTCTCACGAAATCCTAGTGAGCCCGTCATATAGTGGAGTGGACTTCTAGAAAAAATCTTAGAGCCTTGTTGAGCTTCCTCACATGGGTCAAATTTTAAATGTAGGTCTACCCAACTAGAAAACAAAAGCATTGATCCATATAGAGGCCTTCCCATAGCCGCCGAGGTGAGCCCACTATAGAGATAGGCTAGCACCACTGGTCCTAATCTCTCTCTCCCTCCCAAATGCTAGCAATAGCAATTAATTGTGCTTCCTCTAGAAAATCCTCTAATGAAGGGAAAAGAAGTGCTCCCGCCAAGCAAATTACAAAAGCTTTCATTACCTTCTCTAATTCATCCTCCTTGGCTTGATCCATTCTTTTGTAGACCCATGCCGCAAGCTTCATGAGGTTGATTCCTTTTGTAGCTTTGATTTGGTTCACCATGTTGGAGCTTGGGATCAAACTTGATAAAACTTCATGAGCACTCATACTCCTTATCATGTTGGCCATCTTCTCTTCAACTCCTTGCTTCATCTTCTTTAAGCCTAGGAGCATCTCCACTTCTTCGAAGAGTATGGTGGCTTCAAAGGTAGAAAATAGGAAGGTATGAGTGGTAGGGTGCCATATTTCAATGAGGGCTCCTATGGCGGCCCAATCTAGTTGTACATTGTCATAATGCTTTGCATGGGTTACTAAGCCTAGGAGTTGCCATCTAGAGAGGTAGGTTTAACATGTCTAAGGAGAGTTTGGAAAGAAGAAGGGGTAGCCACTTGTTCTTGGTGTATCTCCTTGCACCTGGAATGTTTGGGTAATCCTGAAAAAAATTAATAAAAGAAGAGAAGAGAGGAAGAAAGAGGAGATTATGATCAGAATTTTGGAGAGGGAGGTGTAGAATTGAAGTTCAATTTCAAATCTTCATACTTACTTGGCCCATGGCAATTCTTCCGTTGATGTGGCCTTCAATTTTCGATATCCTAGGAAACCCAATCTTGAATTTCTTCAAAGGCCTTTTGCATCATTCTATCCATCTTCTTCCCTCGGTTGAAAAAATCTCTGTTCTCTGTTCTCTGTTGCGGTTTCGGAAGGAAGCTTTCAGTTTGATGTGTATTTAGTAGAGGACGCACCGCCCTTTTATAATCGTTTGAAGCTATGGTAGGCAGCTGTTCGGCAGAGCGCAGTTTGAGTTTGAAAGGGAATAGGCCTCTGGAGTTTTGTTTCCGAACAGGGAACGGGACGCCGGAACTTACAGTTAATTGACGACGGAGCTGTTGGCATCATTTTATTGAATAGCGACCCGTTCAGTGTCGTCATTTATTTAACGCCCCCTCATGCAGGCGTCATTTGTAGTCCGATTCCAAATTAAACATTGACAGGAATTAGCGGCACTATGGCTGTCGTCATTTCTCTTTCTAGCGCCCCTGTGCGGAGTCGTCATTTCCTGAGATTTATATTTTGAATTATGTTGAATTATTGAGGATATTTGATGAACTGACACTTTATATCTTGATGAAATTGATTATATCATGAAATTTTTGGAGCTAATGATCTTTGAGCGCATAAAAGAACAGGTTACAGATCTCAAGGCGCTCGAGTCTGGTAACATCATTTCTCCCCTGTATACTCTCTGTATGCATTTCTACTATATGATATCTACGCTATTAAAGCATATCAAGGACCTTGTGGTTCTGATGAACCTGGAATTTGAGTTCCCCTTCATCAAAAACAGTGATTATTCTAGGGGATTCTTGATCACACGGATAGGCCGTTGGGTCATCCAAGGTTTGGAACGACGATTCCACTTTCTAAGTTGATGCGTGGAAAAACGGGCTTCGGCTTAGTGTCAGCTTAGAGATCTGGATTCTTGACCAAGTCTGGATGGTTTAACAATATTATCCTTGATTATTTTTTATTTTTAGTTTATTTTAAATTTTTCTTTTAACCTAGCATGCATTATATAGGACTTTGAGCTTTGATGATGAAAATCTTCATATTAAGCCAATAACGAGGGCCGCTTGCTCCTAATTTTAGTTGACATAAGATATTCCATTCAAAATCAAGTATTGTGTTCTCCTTGAAGCCGCTCAGGCTGGTTCCTTGAAAGTATTCGTTCATTAGATTCCTATCTCACTTCACTTTACTTTTTCTGTAAACTCACATTGGTTGGAGCATGTCCACATTGGCTGGTAACCGCTCTCCAATGGTGTCTTTCCTTTCGTACCCGTGTGCACATTTCGTTCATTAGCTTAGTTCTTTCATCCAGTCGATTATTACTTTCTCGTGATCATCTGAGGTTGTTTCATTCAGAATCGTGGAAAGATTTCCAATGCTTAATGTCGGAGGCGTGTCACATCACACCTTGGCATCTACTTTTCAGTCCGTTCCCACTTCATTCCGCTCATTTCACTTTCACTTCATTCCGTCTCACTCCCTTGCAAAGCAGACGCCAAGGCGGGGTAATTGTAGACACACTAAAATCGATACTATGTTGACTAAATCTCATATCACCACGTGATGCCCCAAAGTGGACTTCAATATTAGCCTAATATGAAGTTTTTCTAATTTTTCTATCATATTTGTAATTCGTGACCGATAGCAGGGCGTCATTTAATTGACGGCTACATGGGTGTCGTTATTTCAACAATTGGTGACCGCGCGCGTAGTCGTCATTTCTGGATTTTTACAAATTCCATTTAAAATAAAATTCAAGGAATTAACGTCAGCTTCTAAGGCGCTGATTAATTAACGTCATTCCATGAAGGCGTTATTTCCTATTTTTAAATATGGAAAGTCTTTTATTTCAAAAATTGATCCAGGAATCAGCGGCTGTGTGTGCGATCGTCATTTCAATTAGTGACCACCCTGATGTCGTCATTTAAGCTTCCGTCTCCATTTCATCTGCAACCTTCCCAGGAAGAGTCCTTCTTCATTTTAACACCATAATCAACTGGGGAAGAGAGATCCTTGCTGGATGATAGCTATCCTTGTTTTAATCCGATTAGAATAAGGATATTTGGCCTTATAAATACTCGCAATTTCCTACGCGCGCGAGAGGTTACACAGACATACGAAGAGAGAGGATCTTTGAGAGACTTTTGCTATAAGAGAGAGAGTTCCTTTTTCTTCTTGTTAACAAGTTTCCTACATGTTCTCCCTCCAACGGTGGTCTTCCTCCGGTGGGGTCTTCTTCCAGGCGATCTTCTTCCTACGGCCAAAGCACCCCTCTTATTCCTCTCCTTACTGCTGCAGCAACAGTAGAAGGCCCCTTTTCTCTTTTTAGTCATATTCATTCATACGCATATCTCTTTAGTCATCTTGCTAGAATCAATCACACACTTTCTCTACATATCATATTACGTGCTTTGCATTCATAACATATATCTCCCACCTTTTACTGCTCTTAGGGGTTTTAAACAAAAACACACAAGGTGTGTTCATGCTTATGTTGCATAGTCTTATTTTCTTAGAGCATTGATACTACACTTTGGGCTAATCCATATATTTGCTTGTCTTGCAAGGGTAATCAAAGTAAGAACCCCCTTCATCGGCCAGCCGGTAGAAGGAGGAAAGAAGGATTCACAATCTCACCCGCTTTTTCACAAGATACATGCGATCACCCCTTAATTTTTGAGGTAACCCCTCTGGCGATCACCCTCCTTAGAGCATTACATGCTCCTTTTACTCTCTTTTCTTTTATTTCCCACATATCATGCTTAGCTTATCCACACCCCATCTTTTCTTAATTTCTCCTAAGAAATTTAAATTTCCTTTCTTTTTAATGTCTTTGTGACATGTTCACAAATTGGCGATCACGGTGGGACTCTTGCTGTTTTTATTTTGATTACCCCTCCTTTGGCACCCACGTGTGCCCCTCCCTTTGGCACCCTCGTCTGCCCCTCCCTTTGGCCACCGTGATCGCCAATTTGTGAACGTGTCACAAAGACATTAAGAAGAAAGGAAATTTAAATTCCTTAAGAGAGATATTAAGAAAAGATGGATAAAGCTAAGCATGATATGTGGGAAATAAAGGAAAAAGAATAAAGGGAGCCTGTGATGCTCTAAGGAGGGTGATCTCCAGAGGGTTACCTCAAAAATAAAAGGATGATCGCATGTACCTTGTGAAGAAGCGGTTGAGATTGTGAGTCTTTCCTTCCTCCTTCTACCGGCCAGCCGATGAAGGGGGTTTTTATATTGATTACCCTTACAAGACAAACAAAAGCAAGCAAATATGTGGATTAGCCAAGGTGTAGTATCAATGCACTAATAAAATAGAACTATGCAAAGTGGGCATGAACACACCTTGTGTGTTTGTTTAAAACCCCTAAGAGGAGTAAAAGGGTGGGAGAGTATGCTATGGATGCCACAAGTAATATGCAAGGAGAACCAAATGCAATAATATATATGTTGAAAGCTTCTAGCAAGGTAGCTAGAACTATGCGTGTGAGATGATCAATAAAGAAAAATAAAAGAGAAGAAAAAGGGAGTCCTTCTGCTGTTTACAGCAGTAAAGGAAGAAAGTAAAGGGAGGGCTCCGGCCGCAGCCAGAGGAAGATCACCAAAGGAAGAAGACCCCGCCGAGAGAAGAACCTACAGAAAACTGTTAATGAAACACTGAAAGGGCTCCTCTCTCTGTATCGCAGGGATCTTTCAAAAATTCTCTCTCTTCGTATGTCTGTGTAACCTCCCGCACCCGCAGGAAATTGCGGGTATTTATAAGGCCAAAGATCCTTATTCTAATAGGATTAAATCAATGATAGCCATCATCCAGCAAGGAACTCTCTTCCCCAATCGATTATGCCGTTAAAATGAAGAAGGACTCTTCCTGGGAAGGTTGCAGACGAAACGGAGACGGAAGCTCAAATGATGACATCAGGGTGGTCGTTAATTGAAATGACGACTGCGCACGCAGTCGCTAATTCCTAGGTTAATTTTAGAAATACTTCCATATTTAAAAATAGAAAATGACGCCTTTGGGAAATGGCGTCAATTAATCAGTGCCTTACAAGCTGCCATCAATTCCTTAAATTTTATTTTTTAAAATAGAATTTGTAAAATCAAGAAACACCAGGAAATAACGTCTGGGCGTACGGTCATCGACTATTGAAATAACGACATCCAACGAGTCGTTAATTAAATGACGCCTTGATCTCAGACGCTAATTACAAATATTCCAAATAAATTAGAAAAACTTCATATTAAGCCATTATTGAAGTCCACTTCGAGGCATCACATCTTGATATGAGATTTACTCAATATAGTGTCGATTTTAGCGTGTCTACAGCTGTCCCGCCTTGACGTCTGCTTTGCAAGGGAGTGACACGTAATGAAGTGAAAGTGCAACGAGCGGAATGAAGAAAGAGCGAACTGAAAAGTAGATGCCAAGGTGTGATGTGACACGCCTCCGACGCTAAGCATTAGAAATCTTTTCCATGATTCTGAATAAAACAACCTCGGATAATCACTAGAAAACATCAATTAACTGGATAAAAGAACTAAACTAATGAATGAAATGTGCACGCGGTAACGGAAGGAAAGACACCATTGTAGAGCGGTTACCAGCCGATGTGGACGTGCTAAAACCAAGGTGAGTTTGTAGAAAAATAAAGTGAAGTGAGGTAGGAATCCAACGAACGAATACTTTCAAGGAACCAGCCTGAGCGGCTTCAAGGAGAACATAGTACTCAATTTTGAATGGAATATCTCATGTCAATTCAAATTAGGAGCGAGCGGCCCTCATTATTGGCTTAATATGAAGATTTTCATCATTAAAGCTTAAAGTCATACATGATGCATGCTGGGCTAAAAGAAGAACTTAAAACAAACTAAAAATAGAAAATAATAAAGGATAATATTGCTAAACCATCTAGACTTGGTCAGGAATCCAGATCTCTAAGCTGACACTAAGCCGGAGCCCATTTATCCACTCATCAACTCAAAAAGTGGAACCGTCGTCCTAACCTTAGATGACTCAACGGCCTATCCGTGTGATGAAGACTCCCTTGGAACTATCATTATTTTTGATGAAGGGGAACTCAAATTCTAGGTTCATCAGAACCACAAGGTCCTCGATATGCTATAATAGAGTAGATATCATATAGTAACAATGCATACAAGGGAGTATACAAAGGAGGAATGATGTTACCAGACCCGAGTGCCTTGAGACCTGTAACTTGTTCTTTTCTGCGCTAAAAGATCATTAGCTCCAACAAAAGATCTTTAGCTCAACAAGGATCATTAACTCAACAAAGATCACAATATGATAATGCATCAAGATATAGAATGTAAATTCATCAAGATATCCTCAATAATTCAATACATAAATGTCAAGAAATGATGACTTCGCATAGGGGCGCTAGAAAGGGAAATGACGGCAGGCACCATGTCGCTAGTTACTTTCAATGTCTAATTTGGAATCGGCAGACGCCCTTGATAAACTTCACATGATTATCTTGAAATCTTGCTAGTTCTTCTATACTAATTCTTGATACTCTACTCTCTTCATTATCTTGCGTACATGCATCGCTATACTTGCATATTTCATGTAACATATAATTTACTTAAAGCAAGCTTGTACTTGAGATATAATCCTTATTGAGCGTTCGCTCACCCTAGTTTTTCCCCTATTTTCATGTAATTCTGATGACGAGGATCATTCGGATGGGAATGGACACGAGTGAAGAGTGTAGATCCATTCCAACTATTGAAGCGTTTACCTAGTTGTGTCTTTTCATCTTGCTTGGGTCCTTATTGTATTTTCCACTTTATTGAGTCTAAGTTTGCCATTAAGTATTCTTCTGCTTGAAAGATTATGTAAGTCATTTGGTGGTATTAATGAATAACGATTTAGTTTGTTATCTCTACTCTTTCACGCTCTATCTATGTGTCGAATTCCTTATGCTCTGATTGACATGATTGATATAAACTCGTCACGCATACCGGGTTCCTTCCGCCCTCGGGGCGTGAAAGTTTTTGTGATATCAAAGCCTAGGATATTTAAATTCTTTGGAAACTAAGTCCAAGGATAGGTTTATACCTTTTACCCGGTGAGATTGGATAGAGCCATGGGTTAAGTTAACTTAGGGATTAAGACCTTTGGTTAATCGTATATTAATATAGTTACTTAAATCTCGTAGGATCATGGCCGCCGAATGTGCTCAATGGCGCGATATGCAACGCACTGTCCAAGGTCTTACCCAGGCGTTACAACAAGTGGCGCAGGGCGGAGCAAATCGTGGAGCGGGAGATCTCCACCGTAGTTTCCGTAATATGAACCCACCGAAGTTCACCGGCTCGTCCGATCCCGATGATGTCGAGAACTGGATCAAAGAGATCAAAATGATATTTCGTGTAATGCAATGCACGGATGAAGAGAAAGTGTTGTTAGCAACATTCCAACTTGAGATGGATGCCTAATTTAGGTGGGAATCGGTAGAAGCTACATTGCCTCATGATCATATCACATGGGGCGAGTTTGTGGAGTACTTTAATAGCAAGTACTTCTCGGTCCGGATTCAAGAAAAGAAAGCCGCGGAGTTTGCCGCGCTCAAGCAAAGGACTCTATCAGTGGCTGAATATGAGGCTCAATTCTCCCGTCAATCAAGGTATGCACCGCATCTAGTGTGTACCGAGAAGATGAAAGTTAGGAGATTTCTCAATGGGCTTCGGCCGCAATATATTACTCAACTGGCGCCGATGGACATTCAAGTCTATTCAGAGATGATAAGGCGCGCACAACTGCTAGAAGATGTCATGGAACTGTCTGACCGGATCCGTGGGAAAGACAAGAAGGAGCATGTTACAAGCTCCGGTACTTTCAAACCTACATTCAATAAGACGAGGTCTAGCAACAGAGGAAATTCCTCCCAGGAGAAGAAGCTTTAGATGAATAACAAGTCATTCTCTATTACTACCACACCTTCCAAAGAGGTGTGTAAGCATTGTGACAAGTCCAGCCATAAGGTCGAGGAATGCTGGAGTCAATTAGGAGCGTGTCTCCGATGCGGGAGACACGATCACTGGATTCCCGATTGTCCTTTACTTAATGATCAAGACAATGAAGAGAAGCACCTGACAAGGAAGCAAGGCCGTCTCCAAGCTCTCCAAGAGGTGGACGATAGTGAAGGTGGCTTGTGGAAGGTACATTAACGATTTGTTCTAAGTCTGCTCGTGTCTTGTTTGATACCGATGCAACTCGTTCTTTTGTTTTCAAAAGATTTGCTGATCCACTACCTATGGAACCTGAATGGATTGATTTAGTTATTTCCACTCCTCTTAGAAACGAATCCGAGATCTCACACCATTATCTAAATTGTGAAGTTATTGTAAAAGTGAAAAATCTACCTGCCGACCTGATATGTCTAGATATGGACGGGTATAATGTCATACTAGGAGCCGATTGGCTATCCACACACAAGGCAGTAATAGATTGCCGAAACGGCCAGGTAGCTTTTAGGGAATTCATGGAACTTGTCTACACTAGTACTCGAAGTCAAAATAAGTCACCCCTTATTTTGGCCCTCCGAGCTAGTAAGCTCTTAAGGAAGGGGTGTGTGGCTTTCATAGTATTTGTGTCTACCACGGAAGTTAAGGAGTCCAAGATAGAAGACATCCGCGTGGTTTGGGAGTTTCCCGATGTATTTCCAAAGGATTTGCCCGGATTACCCCCACAAAGAGAAGTGGCCTTCACCATCGACCTGGTCCCTGGAGCTGGGCCGGTTTCTAAGGCACCTTATAGAATGTCCCCCGCCGAGCTCAAGAAATTGAAGTAGCAATTGATGGAGCTCTTGAAGAAAGGATTCATCAGGCCGAGTACTTCCCCGTGGGGAGCACATGTACTATTTATAAAGAAGAAGGATGGATCGATGAGACTCTGCATTGACTAATGGCAGTTGAACCATCTTACTATCAAGAACAAGTATCCACTACCAAGGATCGATGAATTATTTGATCAAATATCTGGAGCCAAATATTTCTCGAAGATTGATCTCAGGTCGGGATATCACCAATTGAGGATCAAGGATGAAGATATTCACAAAACGACATTCTGAAGCTGGTATGGGCATTACAAATTTACTGTTATACCTTTTGGACTAACAAATGCCCCTGCAGCCTTTATGCAGTTAATGAACAGCATATTCAGGCCTCACCTAGATCAATTCATAGTGGTCTTTATTGATGATATATTGATATTTTCAAGACCGAGGAAGATCATGAAGAACATTTGATGACTACATTGCAAATACTAAGGAAGAATCAACTTTATGCCAAGTTGAGTAAATGTGATTTCTGGCTTGAGGAGGTATCTTTCTTAGGGCATGTGATCTCAAAGGATGGGATTTTTGTTGATCCGTTAAAAGTCGAGGCTGTAAAGAATTGGGAAAGGCCGACAAATGCAACCGAGATCCGAAGTTTCTTGGGTCTAGCTGGTTATTATCGGTGATTTATAAAGGACTTCTCCAAGATCGTTGTTCCTCTTACTAGGCTAACCCGCAAGGAGATTCCTTATAAGTGGAATGAAGATTGTGAGGAAAGTTTTCAAGCCTTGAAGGATCATCTGATGACTACCCCAATCTTGGTGTTACCAACTGAAGGAGATAAGTTCGAGGTATATACCGATGCATCTGGTATTGGCCTCGGATGTGTGCTAATGCAACAAGGGAGAGTCATTGCTTACTCTTCCCAACAGTTAAAGAAGTATGCGGAGAACTACCCGGTGCACGACTTAGAGCTGGTCGCGGTAGTATTTGCTTTAAAGATCTGGAGACACTATCTCTATGGAGAACAATTCACCGTGTACTCTGATCACAAGAGTCTCAAGTACTTATTCCCCCAAAAGGAATTAAACATGAGACAAAGGAATTGGTTAGAATATCTCAAAGACTTCGACTTCATAATACAATACCATCTTGGAAAGGGTAATCCCGTAGCTGATGCCCTCAGTCGAAAGCTGAGAGCGTTATTGGCCAACTGTATGATCCAAGAGTAGAAGATGCTGGAACAATTTTCTAAGCTTAATATAAGCATGGACAAGGAGAAATGGTGTATTAATCTATCACACATGAGGATACAACCGGATTTACTCTCCGAGATCAAGGAGCTTCAAGACAATGACTCGGTGCTGGTAGATGTTAAAGGCAAGCTAGAGGAGCAACTCGATTTCAAGCTAGTATCAGATGGAAGATTATTATTCAGAGAAAGGACTTATGTACCGGACTGTCTGGAATTAAAGGAGAAAATCTTAGACGAAGCTCACCGATCAAGGTACACAATTCATCCCGGATCTACCAAGATGTACTAGGACTTGAAACAGACCTTTTGGTGGCCCAACATGAAAAGGGAGGTAGCAGACTTTGTTTCTCACTGACTCACATGCCAACAAGTCAAGGCGGAACACTAAAAGCCTGCTGGTAAGTTACATTCTCTAGACATTCCCAAGTGGAAGTGGGAAGATATCAACATAGATTTTATCATGGGCTTGTCTAAATCCAAAGGTGGACATGATGGAATATGGGTCATCATAGATCAATTGACCAAGTCAGCATACTTCTTGCCTATAAAGAGCCGATGGTCGGTTGATGTTCTAGCTGCCTTATACATCAAATAAGTTGTTAGACAACATGGAGTTCACGTTTCAATTGTATCTGACCGAGACCCGTGCTTCACTTCTCATTTTTGGAAGGGTCTACAACACTCTTTGGGGACGAGACTCAACTTTAGTACTACTTTTCATCCTCAAACGGATGGTCAGACTGAGATAACGAATCAAGTCATGGAAGACATGTTAAGAGCCTGCATTGTTGATTTTGGTGGAAGCTGGCACGATCATCTATCTTTAGTGCAATTTGCTTTTAATAACAGTTATCAGACAAGCATCCAAATGGCACCCTTCGAGGTATTATATGGAAGGAGTTGCCGATCACCAATATGCTGGAACGAAGTTGGCGAAAAGCAACTTCTGGGACCGGAAATGGTAAGGGATACTACACTACAAGAAAAGGCGGTGTTTGTGACGGCCGCCATCCGTCCGAAATTTCATCTGAAATTCTATCTGAAATGAATTTTCGGATGGAATTTCAGACGGATTTCGGACGGATAGACTCCGTCGTATATTCCTGGTAACAAATTTCAGAAGGACTAAATATTCAACGGAAATTTCGTCTGAAACTTAAGATGGAAACGAAGTGGAGGGAAATTTCGTCGGTAACATAATTATCCCGACGACAAATTATGCATTTGGAAATTCCGTCTGAAATATTTCCGTCGAATATACTGTCCCAAAATTCGTCTGTAACATAAAAACTAAAAATATATAAATATATATATTTCGAATGGATTCATCAGAAAATCTGTCTGAATTTTCAAACGGAATAAATACCGTCCTTATTCGATTCGTCACAAAATCCGTCTGAAAATTTAGACGAAATAAATACCGCCGTTATTTCCGTCTGATACTTCAGACGGATTCGTCACAAAATCCGTCTGAAATATTTTTATTAATTTATTGAAAAATAATATAAATTTTATAAAAAACCTATTTAATTAAAAATCCATCAAATGTACCCATCACAATCAAACCAACATACAGAAAACAAAACACGTAAGAAAATCAACAAACATTCTACGCATCGTCCATATCCTCGTCCTCCTCGCCCTGCTCATCACCTCCGTCGTTGCTCGCAATAGGATCCTCCTATATTAAAAAAATAATAACATTAAATATTCATTTAAACATAAAAAAATTAGTGAAGAGATAAATTAAATATTTTATTTGATTTCATAAATTCAATATAATATCAAATCGATAATTACATATATTTTAAACCCCAACTAACTAACCTAGTTATTATTGTATTTTAAATTAATTACATTTAGAGAATGCAATTCTGAGCGCAAACCGGGTATCCGAATTGAAATCCGTCAGTTTTGACAAGTCACTTTCATCTCCCAAGTTGTGTTGGAACGATCGGTATGCCGATCAGACCGGTATTTCAGATTTTAGACCCTCAAACCCAACTTCTTTAATTTTTAACTAAGTGCATTTACAAAATGCACTTTTGAGCGCCGGGCCCAAATCGGGTATCCGATTTAGATTCGATCAGTTCTCACAAGTCACTTTTACCTCCCAGGTTGTGCTGGACACAGCGACATGTCGATCAGATAGGTATTTCAGATTTTAGACCCCCCCAACCCCTAGTTATCTGTCTTTTAAATTAATTACATTTAGAGAATGCACTTTTGAGCGTTGGGCCCAAACCGGGTATCCGATTTGGATTCCGTCAGTTCTCACAAGTCACTTTCATCTCCCAGGTCGTGTTGGAACAATTGACACATCGATCAGATCGGTATTTTAGATTTTAGACCTTCGGACTCGACTTCTTTAATTTTAAACTAAGTGCATTTACAAAATGCTCTTTTGAGCGCCGAGCCCAAACCGGGTATCGTATTTAGATTCCGTCAGTTCTCACAAGTCACTTTTACCTCCCAGGTCGTGTTGGAATGATTGGCATGTCGATCAGGCCAGTATTTTACATTTTGGACCCCCGAACCCCTAATTATCCGAATTCTTCTAAACTAAGTTAGTTTTGAAAAAACTAACTTAATTTTTTGAGCGTCGGGCTCACACTGGATATCCGATTTGGATTCCGTCAGTTCTCACAAGTCACATCTACCTCTCAAGTCCTGTTGGAATGATCGACATGTCGATCAGGCTAGTATTTTATATTTTGGACCCTCGAACCCCTAATTATCTTAATTCTTCTAAACTAAGTTAGTTTTGAAAACTAACTTAATTTTTTGAGTGTCGGGCTCACACCGGATATCCGATTTGGATTCCGTCAGCTCTCATAAGTCACGTCTATCTCCCAAGTCCTGTTGGAATGATCGGCACGTCGATCAGGCCAACATTTTATATTTTGGACCCCCAAACCCCTAATTAACTGAATTCTTCTAAACTAAGTTAGTTTTGAAAACCAACTTAGTTTTTTGAGTGTCGGGCTCACATCGGATATCTGATTTGGATTCCATCAGCTCTCACAAGTCCCGTCTACCTCCCAAGTCCTGTTGGAACGATTGGCATGCCGATCAGGCCAGTATTTTACATTTTGGACCCCCGAACCCCTAATTATCTGAATTCTTCTAAACTAAGTTAGTTTTGAAAACTAACATAGCTTTTTGAGCGTCGGGCTCACACCGGATATCCGATTGGAAATCCGTCAGTTCTCACAAGTCACTTTTATCTCTCAAGTCGTGTTGGAACAATCGACACGCCGATCAAGCCAATATTTTACATTTTGGACTCCCGAACCCCTAATTATCTGAATTCTTCTAAACTAAGTTAGTTTTGAAAACTTAGTTTTTTGAGCGTCAGAAAATCCATCTCCAAGATTATCGCAGTCTGAAAAGCTAGATCCAAGTTGCTCACACCAGTCGTCATAAGGGTACGATGGATTTTTGATCTCAGCCCTACGATGAATTGCTGGTCAGCATCACTTGATTCGCCATGACAGGTGGTGCAAACCTGCTCAGCTCCCGGAATCTGGCCTAATAAAGAGCAACTGGGTATCCCTCCTGTCGCAATGCCAGGAATGGAGATGACCACAAGAAGAATTTAGTCGGTCCCGATACCTCTGGAACTACACCCACGGGCAAGGGTTGTATTTCGCCGTGCTCTACCTGAGCCCTAGCTGCCTGCTCCACCGGGGGCCACACCTCTTCCCTCTATGCCATACGGACCTTAAACATACAAAAAAACAATCCATACAGAATAAATGAAGCATTAAACATGCTTAAACATTGGGCGTGTTTGACATCGGCGTAAGGGGGGGCGGCTAACCGACCCCGAAGGGTCGATTGAGATACTTGGGGTCGTTAGCCGAGTTGTGTGAGGGGGAGGGCGAGAGGAGGCAGGGCCCACCGGTTAGCCGGTGTCGGCTAACCGGGGGACAACCCCTTTGTCAAACTCGCCCTTAGGGTTTTAAGGAACTACAGCCCACATGCAATTTTCATGCAAAATGACCACTCTAGCATGCTTTTAACCATCCTAAATGATAGGAAAACGCGAGAGAGCAACCGTAAACAATTAGCTGATTTTTTTAAAATCTTAAAAAAGCTTATTTTTGAACAAGTCATTGTAAATATTAAAATATATGTGTGAAGCTGGCTTTGCCACCTAGCAACCCACACTTGATGAACCCACGACTAACTTAATTGGATGGGCCAAATTTCCTATCTTCACAATGATCTTTTCTTACCTAGCCAGTTATATTAAGGCAACTAACTTTATATATTAAGGTTAACTTACCACTTCATCTAAAGTCAGTTGACCTTTGCACTGGAATATGTCAAAATGAAGAACAATGTGTGCAAAAATGTTTCTTTTTAAGGAAAAAGTAGTATGAGAAGTTAAAGGAATTGATTATAGGAGAGTGATTGGCCAGATCACATGTGATACTAAACCCTTAATGTATAGGTCGAACCCTTAATTGCAAATGGTTCCCATCACAACCCACACTCTTCCACTTGGATTCGCCAAGCCATATGATGAAACATGGAGAAACTATAACATAGGCAGCAACATTGGTTGGAGATATAAACGATTAATTAGAAGATATGCATGGAATGAAAAATGTAAGTGCACAAAACTATCATTCTTGTTCTCTGAGCCAAAAAAAGAGAACACGGAATAGAAAAAATTCTGACTGAAGGGTGGATGCTATATAAACACTAAGTAACAGCCAACCAAAAATTCATGACTCCAGATTCTAGCCAAACATAGGATGATTAACAACTTGCACCACCAAATGGGAGGCAGAGTTTGGGAAAGAAATTTATAGCACATGCCAAAAGGATTATAGAAGAATAATAAATATATACATTTCCTGATGGTAGCAGACAGTTTGCAACATACAAGCCATGCAATGACACTTTGAATCAATAGTTAAGCATCAACTACCACGTAACTCTCTGGCTTTGCACAAGTTAAGAAGACCATTCAGAAAAATAAGAATAAAAAGAAAAGAACCATCCTGTGCTATCAACATTTCAACTAGATGAGCTGCAGCTTAACTAAAGATAACAATATTCACTCTTTCTTTTTTTTTTATCTTCTTCTTTCAATCTTTTTTGCGTTTATTTTTTTTTGGGGGGGGGGTTGGGTTGCTAGTTTCACAGAAGAGGGGAAGAAAGGGCGGTCGAGTGGTCGACCTCGTGCACAGCTTTGCACAGGGGTGGCCCCAGACATCAACAAGCCTTACATTTTTTTTGTTCAATTTGATTCTCACTCCCTTTTTTTTTTGAAGCTGATCAGGTGATTGAGATGGACAGTATGGATCAGAAATGAGGGAGAGGGGGAGAGGGCAGCATATATGGATCAGGTGATTTTTTTTTTCAATTTCATTCTCACTCCCTGTGTGTGCGTGTGTGTTTGTGCGTGTGTTACAGACAGAGGGAGAGGGAGGGGGTCGAGCACGGCCGACCCCCTCTGTGTGTGCATGTTACAGAGAGAGGGAGTGAGGGAGAGAGAGGTCGGAGACCACGCCAGAGAGAGAGGGAGAGGGAGAGAGAGGCCGCGCCGGAGGGATCACCGCCATACACCGCCGGAGAGAGAGGCGGGAGATAGGGAAAGGGAGGGAGGGGGTGGGGGTCGAGCACCGTCGGCAGGTGCCCCCTCTGTCGGGTGGGTCCGTGCGTGTGTTACAGAGAGGGATTGAGGGAGCGGGAGAGGGAGAGGGAATGATGGAGACTAACAGAGGGAGAGGGGGAGGGAGAGGGGGGTTTACCGGAGCCAGAGAGGACGACAGTGACGGCGAGGAGGGCGAGAGCTCCTGTTGCGACGGCAAGGACGACGAGAGCTCTGACGGGGAGAAGCGGTGAGAGTGTACAGAGAGTGAGAGGGAGATCAGGGGGGAAGGGTTTGGTGGCGGGAGGGGAAATGTTCAGACAGTTATTCAGACAGAACTTATTTCCGTCTGAAACATTTAGAATATTTCAGACGAAAATAAGTTCCGTCTGAATATCCGTCGCGGGAGGGGAAATGTTCAGACGGATATTCAGATAGAACTTATTTCCATTTGAAACTTTTAGAATATTTTAGATAGACTTGATCCGTCCGAATATCCGTCGTGAATTACGATAGCTATTCCGTCCGCAGATATTCATCTGAATTTCAGACATATCTTCATACGGAAATTATTCCGTCTAAAATTTCTATCGCTAAAATTATATTTTCTGTTGGTGCTACCGAGAAGATTCAAATCATTAGAGAAATACTTCAGATGGCTCAGTCTAGACAAAATACATACATCGATACTAGAAGGAGAGACTTGGAGTTCCAAGTCGGAGATCACGTCCTTCTTAAAGTTTCCTCGAGACGAGACATTTGAAGATTTGGTGTTAAGGGCGAGCTTACACCAAGATATATTGGTTCCTTTGAAGTGCTGGAAAGAGTTGGCGAGGTTGCCTACCGGATTGCCTTGCCACCACAGTTATCCAAAGTTCATAATGTGTTCCATATCTTTATGCTCAAGAAATATGTTCATGGTCCATCACATATCATAGAACATGATGATCTGCTAATACAAAAGGATCTCACGTTTGAACAAAAGTCTTGAAGATCCTTGATCGCGAGGTTCATGTGCTGAGGAACAAAACTATTCCCATGGTGAAGATTCAATGGAACAAGAACCTCGAACGTGAAGCCACATGGGAGACGGAAGAATTTATGAAGAGAAGATTCCTCAATTTATTTCGAGATTGTAAGTACCCTGCACCCTCCACGTCTATATGCAATTGAATTTTGAGACCAAATTCTTTTAAGTGGGAGAGGGTGTAGCAACCCGGATAAATTATGGGAATAATTTTTTTTGATTAACTAAAACCTCCAATTAAATAAGACAAGGGCCCAGATTAAACAAAATGTGAAACCCAACCCATACACAATTAAGGCCTTAATAAATATATATACATAAGATTGGGCCTCACATAGGTGAGTTTAACCTAAGAGCTAAAGGAACAAAATATAAAAGCCCAAAACCACAACCATCACGATTGGGCCTTGACCATGCACCTAAAAAAGGCCTTAACCTACATGGGTCTCACGTATGGGATAAATGGGTCTTATGGCTATAAAGATGTTGAAGGGTAAAAAAACATAAATACCTGTACACACGAGGGTTTCCTACAAACACTTACAAACTTATGACGTTCGAACATGAATTGGCCTTAGGGTTTCTGGTCGAAGACGGCTAAGGTTTTGGCAAGGGAGGATTAACATGGATGATCAAAGCCTATTAGGATTCTTATATGGGAAGGTTAAATCCCATTAGGATGCGAAGGACTCATCAAAGCCAAAAATATATAAATATGACCCCTACAATCGGCGGAAGCACCTTCTTGCTGCCAAAGTATCATCATCCTGCTGCCGTCGTCATATTTCTTCCTGCCTTTAAAAAAGAAGGAGCTTGGTTTCTTTTTCCTACGAGTTGCAGTTGCCGCCATAGCTGCTGCTGCCCTTCTTCCTTTTGCTATAGCGAACGGAAGAAGAAGTCTTATTCCCTACTGCCTCTTCCCCTTGCTATAGTCGCCGTGGGATTTCCCTTTTGCTACCACGGTTGCTACCGAAGGATCGAGCATCTTCTTTTATCACTACTGTGGCTGCAGTTGGATCGGCTGCACCTCTTATTCTTCTTCTTTTCTCTGTCCGTCGTCCAGATCAAGCCAGAAAAAAGGTAGGTTTTCTCAAATATATAAGCCCAAGATAGATAGTGAAAGAAAATTGCATGCATCCATGTTGATATATCATGATTCCGTAGTTACTGCTATTCCATTTACGTAGTCTTTTTGAGTTTTCTGTCCTGCATGAAAAAAGTGACCAAGTACTGGCCGCCTATTAATGAACGACCGCGCAGAAGCTCTTAAATTATGAATTTATGACGATTCTATGGTTGCCAATTAATGTGCGACCACACCCCTGTCGCTATTTCCTGTAAATAGAATTAATAAATATAATATGTTTAAATTTTAATACGTATGAAATCTAGCGTTAAAATTCTTGCATGAGTATGTTTCTAAATTCCCTATATTTTTCTCTAGCTATCCATGTCTTTAGTTTCAGGAAATTTCATGTAAATAGTGAAGTGCTACTGTTCATGTACAAATGAATAGTGATTTGTGTCTGTGAGCGTGTCTGCCCGATGCGTACACTACTACAAAAATAGAAATATAAGGCAAAATTCTTCTACCTTTTAAAGTGTCAAAATTTGCCATCTATTCTATTAGAAGGCAGAAAGAGGGTGAATTATATTCTGCCTTCTATTCCACTATCTTTTATGTAAATAGAAGGCGGAAAGTGAATTTTAGAAGGTGAAAACTTTAAAAGGCAGAAATAATAATTATAGAAGGCGATTCTTTTTCGACATATAAACTCATGATTGAAGGCACTTATATGCACCTTCTATTATTTTTTAGATGACGATAATTTCTGCCTTCTAAGATCTATATAGAAGGCCGTAATTTTTGCTTTCTATTCCTTTTACACTATAAAATGTTTTGCCTTATAAGTTGTCAACGTAAGTCACTAGAAGGTAAAATTTTCTGCCTTATATACTAACATTAGAATATAAATTATTATCTTTTAGAAGGAGTCTTATTCTCCATATAACCTATTATATTTAATGATAGTTCTTTTAAAAAAATCTCACGATTAAAATTTAATGATAAATATAAAATAAAATTATTTTCTCATGAAAGAATATTACAAAATTTAAAATATAATATCAAATGATAAAAAGATACAAAGTCATAAGTCACAATATGACATCCATAATATGACATTCACAATATGATATCCATATGATTATGATAATATGCACTCAAAGTGCATTTGACTTACACAACTCTATTTACACATCTTCAAAAAAATATATCCTCAACTATCTAAATATAACAACCACATAATCTTCATAACTTTATAAGCATTCTTCATCATCTTCTCTTGAAAGTACCTGCAAAAAGATCAACAACTATTCTAAAAAATATATTATAAAATTACTATGAAATAGACACATTTTATATAAAATTTATAAAATATTGTTTTTTAGCAAAAACAAAGACCAACAGTATAGCAATTGGTCGAGTGCACCCTCCCTCAAAGAGGGAGAATGTTCTCACTCCCCCATGCTACAACTGAGGCCAAGTATTTTATTAATATTGAGCAAAGAGTACAATATCTTCGGGGCATACCCTTGACTAACAAAGAAACAGCCCGGATCCACAAGAGATAAACCCCTGCTGGGAACAAAAAGGAAAAAAGATACACAAGGGAGGAAGGAATAACACCAGAGATACTAGGTGGTACGAAACGCAGGAAAACCAGCCTTATCCATATGGAGGGCGGCCTTGGCCAGCCGGGGCAGATCTCCTTCTAGAGTGAATACTGAGTTTCCAGAGTCATTACAAGCATAAGAGGCCAAGGAATCCGCTACCCGATTGCCCTCTCTATAAGTATGCTGGATAGAGCAACCACAGTCACTATAAAGATCCATAATCTTCCTCCACCAGGGTATGACCGTCCAACTGGGAACCACCCCATTCCGGATTGCCTCAACAAGGATGGCACCATCTAAATAGATGGCTGCTAGGGTAATGCCTCCATGCTTCACAATCAGCAAACCATCATGCAGTGCTCTAGCCTCCGCCAATAAACTGTTCTCACAACCATATTGGAATGCAAATTCTACAATCAGCCTGCCTTAGTGGTCTCGGACACAGCCTCCTCCTCCACTTCTACCGGGATTGCCCTTGGAGGCCCCATCTACATCTAAGGTAAAATTATGGGGGGCTGGATTGCAAGCTACCAAGAGTGGCTGCTTGATATGCACCCGAGGAAACAGTTGGAATGAGGCCAGGCAGCTAAGTTGAGCTAGAGATAGAGAATTGTGGAATCTGAGCTTGTCCAAAGCCTTGGCTATAGGAAAGAGGATCCTCCTCTTTATATTACCAATGCTTAAAGGCACTCCTTCAAATCTAACTACACATCTTAGTTTCCATATCTCCCACATCATTAAAACAAAAGCATATAGCCCAATAAAACTGAACGCAGAATGCACATTGGATGCAATCAGTATATTCCAGCAATGGGTAGCAATCTGATTACTAAGGAAAGCCTTAATGCTAATCAGAGGGTGCACCCATCCCCACAGCATGGAAGCCAACTCACCTGTAATAAAAAGATGGTTGAAATCTTCTTGGCCCGGAGAAGAACAGCAGCTGCATTTAGACACCACATGGATCCCACAGTCAACCACCCTACTATCAACTGGCACAGCACGATGAATAAGCTTCCAAACAAAGAGGGAGGCCCTGGGAGATATGGCAGGGTGCAATAGCTTAGCCCAGGAAGGCCTCTTGATGCCTCTCAATCGAAGCATATTGCAGGCTGACTTGACTGGGAAGGTACCTTTGAGAGTTCCAATCCACACATAGACATCCTCCTCACTGCTTAATTGAAGGCTGGGGATGTGAAAGTCATTGCCAAGGAATCCCCATGCTACATGCTGAGGATCACAGAGAACTTCTCTTACCGATGCCACTGGATATTCATTTACCCCATTACTACTGGCAGAGATAGTGCTTAT
Organism: Amorphophallus konjac; assembly: GCA_022559845.1. NCBI lineage: Eukaryota > Viridiplantae > Streptophyta > Magnoliopsida > Alismatales > Araceae > Amorphophallus > Amorphophallus konjac. The sequence goes on from CM040118.1 coordinate 103,653,730, forward strand.
AGCACTTCCATACCCTGTCCAGTTGTCCCTTAAGAAATCAATGCCTACCCCATTTCCAACAAATCACCTACTATTTGATGTTAACAATTCCTTAGCCTGCCTGAATATTGCTGTGGGCATACCTGTAGGGAAAGGCTGAATGCAATCAACAAAGTGGGATTTAATAAAACATTGCTGGGCATATATGGACCAAAGTGAAGACCCATGCATAACATTCCACATCATTTTAACAGCCACGGAAACCTGCACCCATTGAAGATTCCTAATACCCAGGCCCCCCTCAAGCCGGGGCCTCTGAATATCCGACCAGGCAACCCAGTGTCTGCGGTTGGATTCTTCATTTCCTTGCCAGAAGAAATTGGCACACAGTTGATCTATTATATTCACCACCTTCTTGGGAATGTAACAGGCCGACGCAAGGTAGATAGGAAAACTGCATAGAACAGAGTCTATTAGGATAGCTCTACCAGCTTGAGAAAGAATTTTAGACTACCAGCCTTCTAACTTGGATTGCAACCTGTCAATTAGGAATTTGAAATCCGAACTAATATATCTTCCTTTCTTAATCGGGATTCCAAGGTAACAAATGCCAGCAGCCTGATACTTGTAACCAATAATCAGATGAATAGATTGTCTAAGAGCCGGAGGGGCTTTAGCAGAGATGATAAAACTAGTTTTGTTGGCATTTACCTTCTGCCCTGAGCATGACTCATACCTGCTAAGAAACTGTTGGAAAACTAGAATATTCTATCTGCTAGCATTCAGAAAGACCAGGGTGTCATCTGCATACAGTAGGTGAGAAACTTGCAAAGATTGCCGGGGCCCTTTGTAGCCTTTGATTTCCCCAGATTGAAATAGGATAGAGAGACCCCTGCTAAGAACCTGAGAAGCAATGATGAAAAGATAAGGAGCAATGGGGTCCCCTTGCCTGATGCCTCTGCTCGACTTGAAGAAGCCAGACACAACACCATTAAAGTTTATGGAAAACCAACAGTTAGACAGAAGCATACCAATATAGGAGGTAAATCTGGTGCTGAACCCGAATTTCCTCATAACAGCAATGATAAAATCCCACTCCATCCTGTCGTAGGCTTTGGCCATGTCCAGTTTAAGTATAGCATTGTGTCCTCTAACTTTCCTACTAATGTCCATCATAAGTTGCCGGGCAAGAGCCACATTATCCAGGATGAATCTCCCTTTTACAAAAGCCCCCTGCTCCACTGAAATAATATTAGGTAGGAGAGGGGCCAACCATTTAGATATAATTCGGGAGATGATTTTATATGAGAAGTTGCAGAGACTGATTGGTCTGAATTCATTAAAAGAACGGGGGTCTTGCACCTTAGGCACAAGAGTGATAAGAGAGGATGAAAGTCCTCTAGGGGGGGAAGCCCTCAAAGAATGCACGGATAACATCAATAACATCCTGCCCAATGATGTCCCAGACAGTTGTGAAGAAGTCTCCTGAGAAACCATCTGGGCCGGGGGAGCTGGAGCCCTTTAGAGACCAAACAGCATTACGGACCTCCAACCCATCCGAGATAGCACAAAGTGCATCATTCTGGCTCTCTGTTATGACTTGAGGGATACTTTCCAAAATAGAGGAATCCATTTGATGTTCCTCCGAAGAAAATAGTTTTAAGTAATAGCTTTCAGCATGTAACTACATGTCATCTTTGTTGGAGCACCATTCTTTAGGATCACCAACTTTTAACCTTCGAATATGATTCCTCCTCCTGTTGCACTGAGCTACTGCATGGTAGAAAGAGGTATTCTATCACCACTTTCAATCCAGTCTGCCTGAGATTTCTGATTCCAGAAATTTTCTTCTCTGAGCAAAGCTAGACGGAGACTTGCATTAGCTGAATTAAGGCTTTCTCTGTTAGCTGGAGAGGAGTCAGAATCAAAGGCATTTTTCTTATGTTCAACCTCAGCTTCAGCCATTTTTATATTCATAAAAACATCCCCAAAAACTTCCTTGTTCCATTTACTAAGAGAGGCTTTGATGGTCTTCAGCTTGACAAACAGTCTAACTAAAGCATTAAGATGACTGACCTGAGCCTGCTCTCACACATCAGAGACTAGTTGCTTGAAGGAACTGTGAGTGCTCCACATCTTTTGATAAATGAAACGACTAGGGCTAGGTGGCAGGTTTTCCAAAAAAAGCAACAAAGGGGCATCGTCCGAGGGACCCCTAGGGAGATGCTTCACCACCAAATTAGATGACATAGAAAGGCCAGGACTGTTAAGAAGGACTCGGTCAAGCCTTGCCCTGATATTTGCAGGTCCCGCTCTGTTATTAGTCCAAGTCATTGCTGGCCCAAGGAAGCCAGCATCAAAAAGACCAGCAGCGCAAAGAAAGGCATTAAAGGCAGACATAGAAGCAAGAGCAGGGAGACCACCACCAACTTTCTCTGAGGGCCGAAGAACACAATTGAAATCACCCCCCACAAACCAGGGAATAGTGACAGAGGCAGCAAAGAGGAGGAGATCATTGAATAGGGACTGTCTGAGGTGATGATCACAGGAAGCATAAACGAAAGAATAGTATGTACAGAAAGAATTGTCCACCTTCAAACCTAAAGTAATATGCTAAGTAGAGAAGGCAATTACCTCCAAGTTATAGCTGTCGTGCCAAAAAACCCAAATCTTAGAGTCAGCTGAATTATTGCCTACATGCTTCCCAAGCTTAAGGTATCTTCCAAGTAGGGGAGCTTTATTGAAGTTTAGCATTGGTTCACTGATAGCCACCAGGTTGACCTTATGAAGCTGCACAATATGTTTTAGACTTATATGAGAACCAGAGTTCCCAACCCCACGAATATTCCATATAATTAAGAGTAGGCTGAATCATTGAAAATTCCCTTTGATATCTTCTAGCGATCTGGCTCTAGATCTTGTTATCATCCCTCCCTCATGATGCCTTTGCACCTTTCCACCACCCCTATCCGGCATAGTAATCTGCATTAGCAAATTGTCAGCATAAGCTCTTTCTGCTATCTGTTTGCTGGTCTTCAGCAACTCCTGGACTTGTATATAACAAGAGGTTTCTGCATTAGCAAATTTATAAAATACTTACAGTGGCATAAAAGATCATTTTCAAACTCACACTTTTTTCGCAATAACCTAAAACATTGAATAATATAGTAATTGACAGATATTAGCAAAATACTTCATGATGGAAAATTTCTCAATGATGAGTAGGAGTGTAAAACAGTGAATTGATTATCATATACCTCCTAAGTAACCAAAATGAAAGTAAGTGCAGCATGAGTAGGAGAGTAAATCAACTTGTCTCACCCTTTTTATTGATAAACTGATTCAGATCTCATACAAAGAAAGTCCAGCATGTGGAAAACAAGTTTAACAAATAGAATAAGAAAGCCACTCAAAACAGTGCCCTGTTGTTGCAAGGTTGTGAGAACAAGTGTTGCATGCCTTGCTAAGTATTCATGTACATATTCATGGAAAATATAGTTCTATCAAAATACAGCCAGAGATCAAAGCTATAGCAAAGGAAACTTAAACATAGTAATGAAATATGTCTATTACCATAAATAAAATGCAGGTTGAGCTGCTAAAGCAGCCACAACTTAGGTGAGTTAGGAATAAATCTCTAACATGATGTCATTTCATGTACTCCACCTTGCAAGGGACAGATAGCTGCTTTGATGGCTTAGGCACAGTATGCTAGCTCGATAGACATTCTCTAACCCTATGACAAAAGAGTACAATCAATTTGGTTCCATGAAGGATTACTTTCCAGGCACCCAAGTTCTTATTAGTTCTAAAAGGAAATAATTCTTAGATGCCCCGGTATCTAATGATGCTATTCTTTTCTTTTTTAGACTGAGATGACAAGCACTTATGTATCAAGAAATTAGCTGAGGCTTGACCATAAAACCACAACAACTTATTGTTAAATTTTGAGGGAAAGAATAATAGGGTTTTAGACATAATGAAGCAAAGTGGAATCGAGTTGTATATTGAAGGAATTTTCACTATAGAGTGATGACAAGGAAATGGCCTCAGAAAATCTTTCTAGCATGCAAGAAACGATTTGTACATATCTGCATGCATGTCCGTACATGTTCTAACTTTGAAATGATGGGTGTTTCTATTGATACTTGGTGCATCAAAGCCATCATTTGCCGAGAGATTGATCATGAATAATGGAAACCGTAGTGTTTCCCTGATATTATGTGGACATATGATTGAAACAAGCAATCTAACTTACATTTTGTGAAAAAAGGGCAACATGGAAGATGCACATCTTAGAACATATCTTATGACTTTATAAAAAACATTACTTTAAATAGTTAAGAAATGTGAAAAGACTATGTACCTTTTCTTTCTGTAGCTCTTGGAGTTGGGTTTGAAACTCATCCAACCTCTTCAGAGATAGGTCACTCTCATCAACTGTCAGTATTTCCACATGCTCACCCTGTTTCAAGCTTCCAGCAATCTCTCTGCATATTTTCTGAATCTGAGACTGTACATCAGCTAATTCCTTTATCCTCTCTTCTTTCTGCTTCCTTAGTTGTTCCAATGTCGGTGCTATAGCTGCAAGTTGTTCCTTGATTGTACCAGATGAATTTTGAAACTGTGGAACATCAGAAAACATTTATAAATATATTTCAGCAGCTCAACCACACGAATAAGTTTACACTACTATCTTTCATTAGATTACATACACACATCAGGGAGGAATCAACAATGAAATTCCGGCCAAGATATAATGAGAATGGCAATCTGTGGGTAGAAGTGGTAGGTGGTCAATTAACAATATTTACTATCACTCGCAGAACCAGTAGAGAATGATTTTTTCTCACAAATAGACTACAGAGAAATTTTTAAAAAATATTTTTCTAAACTTAAAAGCATAACAAACTACCTGGAAGTAGCTAAAAAGTCACCATTCTGAATGTACGTACCATGCCGCCAAATGAATTATCTCCGAGAGCTGAAAGAAGATTGTCAAGCTCAGATTTGGAATCAGCCAGGGACTGAATTGTCGAAGAAGATATGCCCTTGATTTAGAAGCCTGATCAACTTTCCTCTTATAAACATCTAAGCATTCTTGTTCCAATTGAAGCAGCATTTTGTCACGTTCCTCATCGCATTCGCCCACCTCATCCCATATTTGCTGAAACACAAAACCACTCTTTGGATAAAAACTTCCCTGCAGATTATTTTTGATTATGAGAAGAGAAACTAAAGCAAAAAATACTACCTGCAATTGCTGCAGTAGAGATCCACATGTGATTTCACCCAGCAACATATTTTGAGCTACAGCAACTGCCATAAGTACTTTAGAAAGCCCTGTGATGCGAAAGTAATTCAAATACTCAATAGAATTTCAGACCAATGGATTAATACAAAAGGAAGCACCTCAAGGGGAAAATTCCTGGCCTATTCAATTTGGAAAGGCACTCCAATACAGCACATGCAAATAACACCAGTTGTCACCAATACTAAAGTATAAGACAAAAAAGATATGGTTGGTTAACAATGTGGGAGAGTAAGTGAATAACTGTTTTAGTCTACAAAGAGATAACAGAAAGAGATGACAGATGATAGCCAAGAGAAACAAAAGGGAGGAGGATGGATGAGATGATAGGTTCATTCAGCAAGGGAGGAAACAAGAAGGTAAACGTGGGAGGCAATAATGCCTACCTGTGCTGACAAGTATAGTACAGATGGCCCATACTGCAACAATTGTTGGTGAGTCATAAGTACAAGCACAACACAATACAAAAAATTGGAAATAAGTGTGCTTAATAAATGCATTGTGATATTTAGATACTGAATAAGTGTGCTCAATACAAGCATATATATGCACAACACAATACAAAGATTTGGAAATCATCAACACACAGTCTCTGAAGAATCTTTAAAAGCCCAAAATATATATCCAGCCACTCAAACACCAAAGCAATGCAAAAGAAAATGACTGCTAGCAACTACTTGGGCAAGCCTAAGGACCCATTCTTTCAGTCTAGTGCCCTCCAATTCTCATTGTGATGCACAGGAAAGGTCAAAGAAGAGACATTCAAACTTCAACCGCATGATATGTTAATATGAAAAACTGAAATATGACATCTGCTCGAACTTTTCAAAAGAAGATCTCCAGGGAAGCAAGTTTTATTTCAAAGAAATTTGGGTTGACAAACCACTTTACAGAATCCTCTTATCACACAACCATTGTCAAAGCTTCAAATGGCAAAGTAGACAATAAATGAGCAGAGCTTTCCATTCTTTAATAAATAGTCTCCAGTTCCAAATTATAGAACAATGCAGGACGTCCATGTCAAAGTTTCTCAGCACCATGATAGAACTGCAAGCCATATCTTGAACACTGCATGTTCACACCACATTGCAAACATTAGGTTAACATGACTATCTTATCACGTACAAGATACATAATAAGATATTGGTGGAGAGAACCACTGATGTTGTACCAGATTGCTGGGTTGGCATCCCAAAATTCATCTCATTAGTTCAGCATTGAAAGAATCTCTACTTCACAAGGACATCCATCTCTGATTTATTTAAGAGACCCCCATTAATCATGCCATTGAATCTCTGAACCATTGTCAATTCTGCAAAGGCATCATAAACCTCCCTAATCAGTGTATGATGACATTAAAATTATTGCCACAATCTCATCCTGTGAATATATATATTCTTAACCTACCATCACACAAATTGACTTCTTAAAGCATCCAAGGATAGATCTTTAAGAAATGACAAAACTGAAATTTAGAAAATTAAAGGGGGGATGTTGATATCTGAAATCATATTGTACGACCCCTTTTACTTGCTTAGCAGTCAACCTCAAATCTTTTGTAGTGATCTCTTTTCTTAGGTAATTACAAATATTGTGGAAACATAACCCAGATCCAATGTATTTTCTTTCATTCTAAACTCGAATATGCATATAGCCCATTGATGCTTAGCAAAAAAAAAATAGAATCGATTCAAGAATTAAATAATAATCTTTTTTAAAACATGAATTAAACAGTAATCTATCTATATCTTTGTTTTAATATAACCTACTCATCTTGACAATTTCATGTGTTTTACAGAGTTGCTTCCACTCCCATGGTCAATCAAAATGAAAATTGCATTTGGAGCTACCCAAGGGCTCGCTTTCCTCCAGGACATGCTTACCTTACAGTAAATGCTACTGATGCACAAAAGACCACTTTGATGCAAAAAAGGACCATCTTATGGTATTTTTACATGTCATTGGCATTGTTAATCATATAAATGAGAATTTGAATCCAGGAGAGATAGACATGCAATTTTCATTCTAACAACGGTTTACTCATGTATGTACCTTTTTATCAGAAAGATCATTGTCATTCATTACCTTTCTTATGGATTATTGTCTAAATGGTTGTCCAAATGGAGAATGTTATTCTTACGTGATTATCAAAAACACCAAATTTTGGATGGTTGAATTTATACTCATGTCTTGACACCAGCAGGTTTGCTAGGACACATTGTATTAGATGGCATCTAACTAAAAACTTAGACCATGGTTAGTATGCACTGAACTGATTACATCCTGCACATGAGAATTGACATGAATGCAAGGGGATTTTGTCTCAAAGGATTTCAACAGGACATGCTTACCTGACAAGTACAAGTTAAGCATGTGAACTTAGATAGAGTGCAAAAATTAGTAAAAATAGAGCTATGTACTAACCTGGTCTACAAAATGTTGGATGTCTTAAAATCACGGCAGATGACTGGCCTTTCCTCCACTGGAGACAAGCCTAGGTGCTCGAGAAGGGGAGACACCGCCATTGGCCTGAGAAACCCTAGGTGAAGGTGAGAAGGCGAGAAGGGGTAGAAGCTCCCGCCACCAGCAAGCCGCTGTTGCACAGCTGTTACGAGCAGACTTTGTAACGGCCGGTTCGACAGCTTCGGGCCGGCCAAGGGAGAGGCTGTTCGGCCGCAATGGTCGAACAACCTATTAATAGGGAGGGAATGGCAGGGAATTGGGCATGGAAAAAGCCCGGCAAAATTCTAATAAACCTCCCTCCTCTCCTTTTCGCTCATGACGGTCCTCTCCTCTTCTCCATCTTCTCCTTCTTCCCCTACTTACATCCCCGATCCTGTGGGAATTTCTTCCTCTCCTCTTGTTCCTGTCTCTGTGGTTGCAGGTGTGCTCGGGGTAGCTCCACCTTCCATCGCCATCGGCCGGAAGAAGGCAGCTCTATCCGCCCTCGCATCCGATCGGTTTGCGGTGTTGGAAGGCAGTCCAGGATCAGAACCTGAAGGGCGTATCAAACTGGTGTCTGAGCCCCTCATGGACGATCCCTGCCCCTCCAGATCCATGGCGCCAGAAGAATTATTACTGTTTCAGCAGTCCATCCAGCAGGCGGTGCAGAGGCCCTATACTTCCCCAGCACCTTTCTCTGCTCCTCCCCGGCAAACCACAACAGCCAACCGACCACCTGTTCGACGCTATTCCCAGGAGCAGCTGGATGATCGACGTCGAAGAGGGCTCTGTTATATGTGTGATGAAAAATGGGAGAAAGGCCATCGATGTAATCCACAACAAGCATTTGCCATTCACCTGGCTGCCACCCCGGAAGACACGGAAGATATTCTATCTGCTCCTCCAGCACCTGTTATCTCAGAAGCAAGCAGTTCTATGCAACTACCACCTTCATCTAATGATGCCAGTCTTAGCTCTATTGCTGTTTCCCTCACTTCCGATACCACTGCCATGCATAGCTCTTTTTGGCAGCCGGAGTCTACAATGCAACTATGGGGTATGCTTTCCTCTCTCCCAGTGCTTACTCTTATTGACACAGGGGCAACACACAACCTGTTAAACATTACTATGGTCCAGCACCTTCGTCTCCCAGTTCAGGCAGTTGAGGGGTTATCTGCTAAAGTGGTCGGAGGAATTCAAAGCACCATTATAGGATTTTGTTCCCAAATTCCTTTTACACTGGGGTCATTGCAGCTAGTTCTGGATTTCTTTATCATGGATATCTCACCATTTGATGCCATTCTGGGGTCCAATTGGATTAAATCCCTTGGGGTGATTCAGTGGGATTTTGCTAACCTCTCTATGAAATTCACGTTGAACAACATTCCTTACCACCTACAGGGCATCACTCATTTAAATGTGCACATTTCGTCTGCTAAAGACATGGCCTCCATCCTTCCCTCAGCTCGCACAGTCTACTTATGCCAAGTTCATGTTACCTCCCATGTTTCAACCCCAGCCACCTCTCCACCTCACATGCAATTATCTGACATTCCAAATCCTGAACTAGCTGCCCTACTCCTTCAATTTCAGAAGGTTTTTACTGTGCCAGTGGGCTTACCCCCCCAGCGATCCTATGATCATGCCATCCACCTCATTGATGAGACCAAAGTTATTGCTCTCACACCCTACCGCTATTCACCCCATCATAAGACCATAATTGAAAAAACCATGTCTGAATCCCTTCAGGTTGGCATTGTTCGACCAAGTAGCAGCGCCTTTGCCTCCCCTGTCCTCCTTGTCCAGAAGAAAGATGGGTCTTGGCGCATGTGCGTGGATTATCGAGAGCTCAATAAGAACACTGTTAAGGATAAATATCCTATACCTGTCATTGAAGACTTATTGGATGAATTGGGACATGCTACTTATTTTACTAAGCTGGACTTGAGGTCAGGCTATCACCAGATTAGAATGCGGCCAGAGCATATTGACCGCACAGCCTTCTCTACTCACATAGGTCATTATGAGTTTGTCGTCCTCCCATTTGGACTTACAAATGCCCCAGCTACATTTCAATGTCTCATGAATGATATTTTCCGGCCATTTCTACGGCACTTTGTATTGGTCTTCTTTGATGATATATTAGTTTACAGTATCAACTGGCACACTCACTTGCACCATCTTCAGGAGGTCCTCCAAGTTCTACTTAACAATGACCTCTATGCCAAGTGGAGTAAATGTGTTTTTGGCACTACCTCTATTTCTTATTTGGGCCACATCATCTCTGGAGGCTCGGTAACTGTGGAATCGGATAAAATTAATGCCATTGTCAGTTGGCCAAGCCCCTCCACAATCAAACAACTCAGAGGATTTTTAGGGCTGGCCGGATACTACAGGAAATTCATTCGTAATTATGGCATTATAGCTGCTCCCTTGACAGTCCTACTTCGCAAGGATCATACATTCAGGTGGTCTTCAACAGCTGAGGCAACATTTATAGCACTCAAACATGCTTTAAGTACCTCCCCCGTTCTCTGTTTACCAGACTTTGCACAACCATTCATTGTGGAATGTGATGCCTCGGCTACTGGTATGGGGGCAGTCTTGATACAGCAGCAACATCCCCTGGCCTTCATCAGCAAAGCTTTCTCTATTTCACAGCATGCCTTATCCGCTTATGAGAGGGAACTCACTGCTATTATTTTTGCAGTCAAGAAGTGGAAACATTATCTGCTTGGTACAAAATTTATTATTCGTACCGACCATCAAAGTCTAAAGCATTTGCTGTCCCAGAAGATTACCACCCCACAGCAACAACGTTGGTTAGTCAAGTTTATGGGCCTGGACTTTTCCTTGGAATATAAAAAGGGCAGCAGCAACACTGTGGCCGATGCATTATCCAGGCAATCAGATGCCCTTTCAGTCTGTGTTGTGACAGTGATCATTCCTAATTGGATTGAGGGACTTAAGTCCTCATATGATTCTGACCCCATGCCGAAGGACAAATTACAGGCCTGGCACCTTGGTCAATTGGACAGTTCTATGTATTCATACAAAGGAGGCCTTCTTTATTATAGAGGGAGAACTTTTCTGCATTCCTCCCACTCTTATGTTCCCAAAATTTTACAGACATACCACCTCTCTCTTGTGGGCGGTCATGCTGGCTTTCACAAAACCTTGCATAATATCAAACAGAGCTTTTACTGGAAGAACATGACAACTGACATCAAACAGTTTATCCGCAATTGTGAAGTATGCCAGACTTGTAAGTACTCCACCACCCCACCAACAGGGCTTCTTCAGCCTCTTCCAGTGCCCACAGCTATTTGGACTTCCATTTCCATGGATTTTATTGATGGACTACCCAAGTCCAAGGGCTGGACATCCATATTTGTAGTGGTTGACCGACTGTCCAAATATGGTCATTTTCTACCACTCAAGAATCCATTTTCTGCTCAATCTATGGCTCATCTGTTTGCCAAGGAAATTGTTCGCTTACATGGCATTCCCAAGGACATAGTTTCTGACCGGGATACAGTCTTCTGCAGTCAATTTTGGCAGCACATTTTTCACCTGCAGGGGGTGGCATTACACATGAGCACCGCATACCATCCACAGTCCGATGGCCAATCGGAGGTCCTCAATCGATGTTTGGAAACTTACCTCAGATGTTTCTGCTCCCAACAACCTCATCTTTGGGCAGACTGGCTATGTTGGGCGGAATACCATTATAATACCTCCTACCACTCTACCATTCGAATGACCCCGTATGAGGCTGTATATGGTCGACCGCCCCTCTCTCTGCTCTCCTACATTCCTGGTTTAGCTGATGACCCGGAGGTAGACACTCAATTACGGTCGCGGCATATTATTCTGCAGACCTTGCAACATAACATGACCACTGCCCAATAGAGGATGGCCCGAAATGCAAATAAGCACCGCATTGATGTGGAGTATACTATTGGCGACTGGGTCTACTTGAAGCTGCAGCCTTACCGGCAGGATTCTCTTGTTCGGCGACCTTCTCACAAATTGTCTGCTCGATACTTCAGCCCATATCAGATCATTGGCCGCTGCGGCAGAGTCGCCTACAAACTCCAGCTGCCCCCGGAAGCTAGAATTCACCACACCTTCCATGTGTCACAATTGAAGCGCCGACATGGGGACAATCCAGTACAGCAGCTTCCTACCCCCGAGTCTCTCTGCGTGGACGATCGACAACCACGGGCGATCCTGCAGCGCCGCTTAGTCCAACGCAACAATCAGGCTGTCTCTCAAATCCTTCTAGCTTGGCACAACAGCCCAGATTCTGAAGCTACTTGGTTGGATTACACTGCCTTCAAGCAACTTTACCCCAACTGTAACCTCGAGGACGAGGTTGGTTCTCATGGGGGGGAGTAATTGTTACGAGCAGACTTTGTAACGGCCGGTTCGACAGCTTCGGACCGGCCAAGGGAGAGGCTGTTCGGCCGAAATGGTCGAACGACCTATTAATAGGGAGGGAATGGCAGGGAATTGGGCATGGAAAAAGCCCGGCAAAATTCTAATAAACCTCCCTCCTCTCCTTTTCGCTCATGACGGTCCTCTCCTCTTCTCCGTCTTCTCCTTCTTCCCCTACTTACATCCCCGATCCTGTGGGAATTTCTTCCTCTCCTCTTGTTCCTGTCTCTGTGGTTGCAAGTGTGCTCGGGGCAGCTCCACCTTCCATCGCCATCGGCCGGAAGAAGGCAGCTCTATCCGCCCTCGCATCCGATCGATTTGCGGTGTTGGAAGGCATTCCAAGATCAGAACCTGAAGGGCGTATCAACAGCTCACCCACCGCTGGCGCCAGCTGCCAGCCGCTGTTCCTACCGTGCCCCTGCTTCGCCCCACCGGCGTCGCAAGCTTGCCCCTCCGCAGAGCCGCCCGGCTTGCCCCGTCACTCCCTTGCCTGCCGTCGCGTCCGTCACCCATAGTCGCCGTCGTCGTCGGCCGCCTCGCCCTCCCGTATCCGCCATCGGCCGCCAACAGGTGGGAGGAAGAGGAAGGGGGAAAGACGGGGAAGGGGAGAGGAAGAACGAGGACAAGAGGAGGAAGGGTTTAGTTTTGGGGGACAAAAAGGGGGGCGGGGGGGGGGGGTAAAAAAAAGGTGTTTCCAAAAGAATAAAAGGCATAATTATAATAGTGCCTTTAATTTATTAAATTTTATAAGACATAATTTAATATTCTACCTTCAATAGATGATATTTAACATAAATAGAGGACATACTTTATTTCTACGTTTTAATCTTTGAAAGATAAGGCAGAATTTATTTAGCCTTTTATTTTCTACCTTATATATGTAAATTTTTAGTAGTGGTAGTAGTAAAAGAATGGACGACTGTCCCACAGTCGGCAATTAACGAATGAGAGCCCTTATGAGGAGGCGTTGTTTATAAAGATTTAGTAAAAATAAAAAATATACGAAAATCATGATTCTACGACATGATCATAGACGCTAATTAAAGATTGACCACCGTTGCATGCGGTCGCCAATTATAATTAAATTCTATTGATTTCTGGAAATTTATAGAATTAGAGCCCCTTCACAGTGTCGCTAATTCTTAGTATATTTTCATGGAATTTTACAAAATGATGATTAGGCGACATTTCACACGGACGCACAATCATGATTGAGCGCCCATATGAATGGACACCAATTCTTGTCTCTCAATTTTCATCACATTTCAGGCCCATATCGCGGGTTTACTTGGCACTCTCATCTCACATCCGTAGATTGAGTCCCTGTTTTATTTCTATCGATTACACACTAACTCTTAGTGATGATTGGACCCTCCGCGGGATATTCCTTCTTTCGGACTGGTACTTTCTTCATTGAGACCTCCATAAATCTACGCTAGCCTTGGATTCCCTCAAGACAGTCGGGCAAGTTGTAACCTAAAAACCTTGGAGCCCTTACTTGTCACGTCACTATGAAGAAACATGATACTTTAGCCCTCTTAGAGCGCTATTTCTGGCCTCTTTGAGAAGTCTGTTATCTGCCTAGAAACTGCGACCATGACTTGGACGCCAAAAGGAATTGGCGACCTGGACAGTGGCGCAGATTACTGATTTAGCAACCTGAACATGGACGCTATTTCTTCGCGCCTGCACTATTCACAGGAATGAGCGACCATATAGTGGACGCTGTTTCTGTAATTGATGGCGACTGAGTGGATGCCAATTATCCAGTTTTTTCTATATTGTTATGAGTTTTATGAGATTTGTCGATGAGTCAATCTTATTCAAGTTCTATCCTTGAACTTTGTTCCAGAATTCTACCTTATGTTTCTACAAAGGCTAAACTCTTTGGAATTCTATATTGGCTATAAACTATAGTGGATGTCTAAAAATATATATACATGACTCAATGCTAGTGCATATAAGGCCCGTTCTGGTCCTGGGAGGAGAACCCGAAAGTACTTGTGCACATGGGAGCTATATTGATCACGGTGTGGCATTGCACCGAAGTGCATTACTAGCTTGATTGTCGGCATTCCACGATCTCGTACTTGACTTGACATGACATGCGTGGTCCGGAACGGGTATTTACTTGCTTGAAATTTTAATAGCCAATTCACATGAGACGACTTGATATTTACATGCTTGATAATCTTGATAAACTTCACATGATTATCATAGAATCTTGCTAGTTCATCTATACTAATTCTTGATACTCTACTCTCGTCATTATCTTGCGTACATCCATTGCTATACTTACATATTTCATGTAGCATGTAATTTATTTAAAGCAAGCTTGCACTTGAGATATAATCCCTACTGAGCATCCGCTCACCCTAGTTTTCCCCTATTTTCAGGTAATTCCGATGACGAGGATCATTCGGATGGGAATGGACACGAGTGAAGAGCGTAGATCCGTTCCAACTACTGAAGCATCTACCTAGTTGTGTCTTTTCATCTTTCTTGAGTCCTTATTGTATTTTCCTCAGTTTGTCATTAAGTATTCTTCTACTTGAAGGATTATGTAAGTCATTTGGTGGTATTAATGAATAAGGATTTGGTTTGTTATCTCTACTCTTGCGCGCTCTGTCTATGTGTCGAATTCCTTATGCTCTGATTGACATGATTGATATTAACTCGTCATGCATACCGGGTTCCTTCTGCTCTCGAGGCGTGTCATGTAAAAATTAAATATCATAAGTAAAATGAATATTTTGTTGAAAATTAAAATATACGTACCTACAGTGGGAGGTGGTGGGGGTGGCGCCTGTACAGGAGAGCCGAGGGAACTGGGACCTGTAAAAATTAAATATCATAAGTAAAATGAATATTTTGCTAAAAATTAAAATATATGTACGTGCAGCGGGAGGTGGTGAGGGTGGGGTCTGTATAGGTGAGCCGAGGGCACTGGGACCTGTAAAAATTAAATATCATAATAAAATAAATATTTTACTAAAATTAAAATATACATACCGGCAGCGGGAGGTGGTGGGGGTGGCGCCTATATAGGTGAGCCGACACTTGGACCTATAAAAAAAAATCTTTTAAGCTGGTATATATTTAATACATTTATATAGCTAACTATTTGAATAGATATACCTGTGTCGGAAGAAGACGCCAAAGAGGAGGGAGTAGAGCCCCTCCCACTGTCCTGTGTCCTCCCACTCCCACTACGACCTCCTCGGACCATCTTTGATGCAAGTACACAAAATAATTAATACATATTAATCCACAATTATATAAGATTTACAAATGTTATTAAAATTATGCAAAAATGTAAGAATATCTTACAAAATTATCATAATTTATCTAGCCCAGCCCATGCTGATGATATATCTAACTCTGCCTCATCTTCGTCATCCATAGTAGCCTCATCAGATTCGAACTCTTCCTCTTCATCCGACTCCTCCTCCCTTCTAATATCAACATTTAGCTCTATCGGATCGACTTCTTCCACTTCATCTCCCTTACGTAATGACAATGGCTCATCAGATTCGTCCAGATTAATATGCATAGAACCTACAACGCCAACTTCGTCTGATTGAAAATATTCGGCACTAGCAACCTCTGAGACATTTTCACTCACATTTAACTCATAAGTGGGAAAAAGTTTTGCTTTAACCCTACAAACTGTCCACCAATCTTTATTCTTGGACGATGTATAGCTTGAATAATACACTTGTTGGGATTGTGTGGCTAAAATGAACGGTTCATATGTATTAAGTTTAGACCTATGTTTGACATCGACAATCCCATAAGTTGTGTCATGTCGAACAGAATTGGGATCAAACCAATCACACTTAAATAGGAATACATGATTGTCTCGTCTCAAATACTGTAATTCTATGACTTCCTCAAGAATATAATAGTAGTCCAGTTCCACTTCATTGTATGCACTTCCCTTAACACATATGCCGCTATTCATCGTAGACTTACTTCGTCCATAATCCCTCGTGTGAAATCTGTATCCATTCACAATATATCCTGGATAGGCACGTGTAACTTTCGAGGGGCGATAACTTATCTCCTGTACTCTTTGATCAGTAATAAGACCTTGTTCAACCTATATGTAAATCAGAGTAGTTAAAATATTAACAATTACCTCAACAGAAGTAAATAGAATCATATATATTCAACGATTGACACTAACTCGATATCTCAGCCATTTGGCAAGAAACTTCTCGCGTTCTTTTTCAATCTCCACGTCCTGGATATTTGGATATTTTTGTGTTAATTCTGAATCAAATTGTCTGTAATATAAATACACTAGTACTTTAAATGAACTGCAGAAGAAGGATGAACAACTTACGGCCTTGCTGGAAATGTGAGTTAAGAACTTACTCAACATAAAGTTCAATCTTAATACAATTCAGAAGAATATATATCTCTGCGGTGTACAACTCTCTATCTTCGAGAATGCGAGTCAAGCAATGTCCGAATGCACGTCCATGATGCTTAAGTATAGAGAGCCAATCGGACGAATCAGCAACTCCCCCACCATCATTGCATGGAGGTCGAGTACGATGAGTTTGAATCTCTGGCTCAAAGTACATGGAACAGAAGTTTGAAATTTCTTCAATAATATATGCCTCAGCAATCGAACCCTCCATCTTCACCTTGTTGCGAACTTCCATTTTTAATTCATGCATGCACTTGCAGCAACAATTCAGATGGCAATGACATACATATCGCACACATATAGTGACAACATGGACAACATGTATGTTAAAAAAAATTCTCACATACCTCTCAAATGGATACATCCATCGAAATTATACTGGCCCTCCGACTATAGCCTCGTATGGCAAATGGACGACTAGGTGCTCTATTAAATCAAAGAATGCTAGAGAAGATATCTTCTCTAGCTTGCAAATGGACGTGACCACATTTTCTTTGATAGTTTGTACATCCTGAAGTCTGAGTTCTTATGCACATAAAATCTTGAAAAAATTGACTCAGCTCGGTCAGTGCTCCCCATATAGGCTTTGGCAACAAGTCACGAAATGTAATGGGCACCAGCCTCTCCATGAACACATGACAGTCGTGACTTTTCAATCCATATATTTTCCCCTCATTAACATTCACACAACGGGCTATGTTAGACACATATCCATCTAGGAATCTCAACTGTTTCAACCACTAGCACACTTCCTTGATCTGTGTATCATTAAACATGTAAGTTGCTTTAGGCTACATAATTTTTCCATTTACGTTCTGTAGTTCCAATTTTTGACGTTTACAAAGCATCTTTAAGTCCATACGCGCTTTGGCGTTGTCCTTTATTTTGCCTTTAACATTCATGATCATATTGAATACATTATCAAAAAAATTCTTCTCGATATGCATGACATCCAGATTGTGTCGTACAAGAAGAGTTGACTAATAAAGTAATTCCCAAAAAAATATTTTTCTTGCTCCAGTTGTGATCCTTTCTAAATCTAGAGAGTTGTCATGTGCTACCAGACAATTGTACTACATCTGGTAAATTTTACACCCGTGCCGCCATATGTCGACCCGACATCCGTTGTAAGTCTGCTTCATCCATTTCAACAATATTATTTTGAAATGAGTCCTTTTGCCTTCGAAAAGAAACGTCACTTGGTAGCAACCGCCGATGGCAATCAAACCAGCATGCTTTCCCACCATGTTTCAATACAAATGATTTAGTATCTTCCATGCAGTAAGGACATGCAAGCCTCCCATGTGTGCTCCAACTAGATAGCATTCCATATGCAGGGAAGTCACTTATTATCCACATCAGTGCAGCCTTCATAATAAAATTTTACTTCCTACATGCATCATAAGTAACAACTCCATCAGTGCATAAAATTTTGAGCTCATCAATCAACAGCCTAAGATATATGTCAAAATTTTATTCAGGACTTTTTGGACTAGGAATTACTAAGGACAAAAATAGATTTTCTCACTTCATGCACATGTCCGGCGGAAGGTTGTACGGTGTCATGAACACTGGCCAACAAGAATAAGATGTCACAGAACCACCCAATAGAATAAAACCATCAGTGCATAAACCCATCCTAACATTACGTGGCTCCTTTGAGAAAGCAAGATGAGTACGACTGAAGTGAGTCCAAGCTTCACCATCGGTAAGATGACTGATTATATCATCGGCACGACGTACTCTTTTGATGTGCTATGTCATCTGTTGAGTCATCTTTGAGGACATATATAGCCATTGCAGCCTAGGCATAAGAGGAAAGTATCACAATGCCTTATAAGGTACATCTTTTTAGTTTGAATTGTCCCCTCTCCTAGGTTTGAATCTATCATTGTGACAAATAGAACATGATATCTTATCTACATCCTCTTTGTAATATAACATACAATGATTCGGGCATACATCTATTTTCACATATCCAAGCCCTAGCTCATTGACCATCTTTTTTGCATGATAAAAAGTTTTTGGCAACTTCTCATCTCGAGGCAGCATTCTCTTGATCAAGAGGAGGAGACGGTCAAAACAAATCTCACTGATGTGAAATTCAGATTTCAAGTTCAACAACTGTGACACTGTAGACAACCGAGTGTGCTTTTCACGACCATCCCATAGCGGCTCATCAGCATCCCTAAGTAGTTAATAAAATATTTCGGCTGTCTTATTCGGTGCTTCTTCCTTGTATGCATGTTCCTCATGAACATTAAAATTAGGACCAACAGCATCTACAACCATATCCACGTATCCACTTGTGCCTGCAATATTGACGGGCTCATACGACAAGACATCCTCACCATGACACGTCCAATTCGTATAACCATCCACGAACCCTTTCTTGTAGAAATGATGTTGCATATCCCATGGTAAATGCCACCTCAAGTTTCTACAATTTGACCAAGGGCATCGAATGTGACCGTCGTGGTCTATTGCTGCATTTGGATTCCCCAATGCAAAATGAATGAAACTCTCAACTCCATGCTTAAAGTCAATAGACACCACTCGGTCAACTATTCTACAATACATCCATGAATGATCTGTCAACATTTTGCCTACACCCACTAAATGTTAATACACAAATAACTTTGAAATCATTACTCATGAAAATAAGTCTGACCCTTTCCTCACATCGTTCGCCATAGACCATTTGTAGATGGAAGAGGACTATTATTTAGATTATCACTTTTTAACCCATCTATGAAAGTTTGATCGCACAATCACTTACTATATGTGTTGTACGATTTGCTAAAAATTTCGGTAGCATCTCCCAACACTTCTCCGATATACCAAAAATATTTATTGATTAAGAAATTTTCTTAAACACTTACAAGTAAGTGATTAAGAAAATACTCAAAATCAATATAGGTATACCAGAGAAGAGTGAGAAAACGCAACCAAAATTCTCAACAAACCATACAAACTCATATAGTAAATGACTGCCTAAGTGCGATCAAACATTCACAGACTGTCCAAACGAGACAATTCAAAACTTTGAGGTAGATATATACATTCTCGTAAAAAAAATAAGAACATACACATCAATCTCAAAGTCTTGAACGGGAAGGTTCATTGACACGGGTTTAACACGCTCTCCTGAGGTGCGTGTAATGTTAGGTCACACTCACGCACATCAGCTCACAGGGAATATCCCATGTAACTCAATAACAAAAAATTAAATAGCAACTCACTTATCATTATCCATAGATTGAATTAAACAATATCTAATTTACAAAAAATATTCAAATGAAGAACATTAAAACTAAATAACCACATTTTCCTTTATTTGATATATGGAGACCATGGAGACTGTGTAAGGACCCGTCACTAACATACATGCTTTATTTGCACCTTCTCCTTTAGCTTGTGTGGCAGTACTGTGATACATAGAGCTCATCATAGATAACTAACATACAAGCATTTCCAAGTGAGGCTCCATCCAAAAAAATATCACACATACACTCAAATTTAAAAGAAAAATCCCTCCATCCCACCCTCTCCTTTGGCCCCTCCCTTTAAAAAAATCATATCAATATGCCATATTAAACTTCTAAAAAAATTTCGACAACATCTCCCCTAAAAACTGACTAATTTCCACATTTGTACATCCTATTTGGTCACATATACATCCATATCAACATCCACTTTCACGTCCATATTCACACACCCACATTGACATCGACAATGTCTTATGGAAAAAAAAATCATATCCGCATTCCCATACACATTCATATAGGCATCCACACCTGTCAAAAAAATTAATTCACATACACATTCCCTGCATCCCCCTCCCCTCCCCTCACATCACCCTCCCACCCTCCCTTCCCCGCCCCCTTCCCTCGCATTTAAAAAAAAGTCCTCCCACCCTCCAAATTAAAAAAAATATCACACACACACACACACACACTCAAATTTTAAAAAAAAATCCATCTATCCCACCCTCTCCTTTGGCCCCTCCCCTCCATCGCCATATCCCGCCGAGCCCCCCTTTCCCCTCCCTACCCTTCCCTCATCCCCCTCCCCGCCCCTCCCATCACCCTCCCACCCTCCCTTCCACGCCCCCTTCCCTCTCTAATTTAGTTAATATTAAGCAAGAAATCCTAACAATAAATCTAAGTAAGATTACATAAATTAAAATAAAATGAAACAATATATAAAAATGAAATCAAATTTTTACTTACTGTTTATGTTGGGTTCGATGCGCTCCCTCTTTATCTTTGATAATGGTTTTGATGATAACAAAATATTATGTGCGTTGGGTGTGTGTAGAGTGACACTTGTGTGTACAGGTGTTGTGGTGAATGAAATGAGCTCATATGTTGATATCTTGTTATGCAGGTTGCGTTACAGGGTTGTGAAGCATGGCCTTCATGTATATATCTTTGATGTTGACTCATGCATGCTGCTCATGAGTCTTTGGAGCTTTCATGTGAAAGCTGTGTTTTTCAGTGGATTGTCAAATAACTTATTAGAATGACTCTTGCTAGGCTTTTGATATGCTTGAATCTTATCACACCCTTGCTATGTATGGAAGTGATTCATGTTGTAATCAATGATAGGTGTGGCTATCTTTAAGATATGAATCTTGTTTTAGAAAAGAGAAGCTTGTGTTTGTGGTTAAGTTGGGTTTATTGAGTTTCATGAATGTGCTTTTAATCTTGAGTTTATATTGGATCTATGGTGATATTCTTCCAATCTTGAGATGGGTAAAATGGGTCTTCAAAATGCTTTCATGCATATCTTTTATGGGTTTTATGAGGTGGCTTTTTGCCTAATGTACCTTCTATAAATCTTGGTTATCCAAGTTTGTTTGGTATTTTTAAGACCCTCTAACCATATTATTTAACCTGGCGAAATCATGTTTTCAAAAAGGTCATAGAGCCTTTGAATTGGTTGGATGGTGTTTAGACTGTGTGAGTTCAATTTTGTCTTGTTGTGAACTTGAATGTCTTGAACTGTATTTAGATTTGTTGAACTGAACATGAATTAGCAATGGACTGAATTTCATATTCTTGATCTGAACATTGAACACATGTGTGGCTTGTATGAACTATAACTGAAACTGGGTTTCCTTGCTTTGGTCTGAACTTGAAATTTTTGGACTGAACTTGACACTTCTGAACTGAACCTTGAATTCATGTAGGTTTGATTGGATCAACTAATTTGATATGTGAGATTGTGTAGAAATTTACTTTGGACTGCATTTGTAATTCATGTGTGAATTGGCATGATATCTAGGATAGGTTGCCAAGGTATAATTGAATCATATTTGATGTGTAAGGCATGTGTAGAAAATGGGAATCCTTGAGTTGAAAGTGACATGGTTGGATAACTAATCAAATTGGTCTGACTTACTATGGAGAGCTCATGAAGTCCATGTGTGAATTAGTTAAACTCAATCTACTCTACATGCCTTGGATTGCATCTGAATTTTATAAAAGCTTGTGCACTAAATTGGCTGGATGTATGTGAATCTAAATTCTTGTATGTAGTTCCATTTCAATATAAGAACATGCATTTGGATGAAGCTATGACAATGTGATTGTGGATTTATTTGCATTGCTTGAAGATTGATATGAAATTGAGTGACTAAATGTTGCAGGTTCAAATTGCCTACCGTCCACTGAAACCATGGTATGAGTTTATGTTTAAATGAATTTCCATGTGCCTTGATAGGTTTGATTCATCTATAACATTTTTGGGCTTTATTTCACTACATTAGGACATATTCTGTTTCTGCACTGCAAGAGTCGACTCCTTGAGTCGACTCTTGGTGCTCTGGAGTCTGCTATTCACGCAGACAGTATGCTCTCTAAAAAGTGTCGACTCAGGGAGTCGACACTTTTAGGTAAGTGCAATTTTCATCGAAAAATAGAACTGCTGGTGAAAAGAGTCGACTCTGAGAGTCAGCTCTTTCAACATGAGTCCTATTTTTTTTAACGGGACAGAATGGGTTGAAGAAAGTGTCGACTCCTTGAGTCGACACTTCTTCGGGGTGACCCGAGTCGGTCTTCCGTTTTGCTTTCGAAACCCATTATTTGTGATCCATTTGGCTTGTGTTTTTACACCCTTATCCTTAGGGTTTCTACCCTTGATTGGGTGTGGTTCTAAGAGGTTTTCCCATGGGCTTTAATGTCTTTATGCATCGTTTTCCCTTGGGTATATGTATCATGCGATCTCCATCGAAGGAGATAATCCTGGTGCTAATATTGCTCTATCTGCTGTAGGTGAAGAAGAATGAGGAGGAGGCGTGCTCATCTGGTGGAGGAGGAAGAAGAAGATCAGGAGACTGTCGTTTGCAAACCATGTCGATCTGAATCCTTTACCTTGGGCGTCTCCTGCGTGCTTGGCTAGCTTCCACTCCGAGAATTATCTCCAACGCACCCTACCTCTTCTATAAATGGGCTTCAATGTAGATTTAAGGGGGATCTCTTCTTCTCTCATTTCTACTCTTTTATTTGAGAATAGATTGAATGTTTGGGCGTTCATTGTATATTCTTTCTTTTTGTTAAACTTAGAATACATCGTGTGTGGGCGGAGTTGCGTCTCCACGTGTGTGGATTTATTGCAGGGTAGTTTTTCCCTGAGTCTGTGTCTAGACGAAGCTGTGTCTCCATGTGGGTTTTATGTGCGGGGTGTGCTCCCCGACTGCATGTGTGTGTGTTGCGGTGGCAGTGGTCTTGTGCTAGGCCTCGCGGATGTGCATTGTTGCGGAAGCAGCGTGTGTGGTGTTGGGGCTCGTCCTCGTGTTGCTACATTTTGTAGCGTGTAGTGAAGCCTCACCGGGGTTCGGTGAGTGGTGGATGTAGGAAGCCCGTCGTGGTCCCGTCCCAAACCACCTAAAAATCTCCGTGTTGCTTCTGGCTTGCCTGTGTGATTGTCCATTTCATTTACGTCCTTTCACATGTCATTTGATAGGTTTTTATTCACTGCACCTCTACACATCACTTCATCTGCTATCCGTGTTTGGCGTAGGTTCTATCATTCATTGCATAGATTATTCGAGCGAGATCGAAAAGTTTGAGAGAACACTTTAATCTCACGTCAGTTTAAGATAATTAACGTAGTTAATTTTGTTTCCGCTATAATTAGATAGATTGTTTTTAAAATCCGCCATCTCGGCTGGGGGACAATTCAACCCCCCTTCTTGTCCGCCATCTATTCTGGGTAAACAATTGATATCAGAGCACATCATCTGATTTTTATTCGCGGACCTCACGGTCTAGGAGAAAAGATCACTTTATGATGGCTAACGTGAATGTGGTTCCTATCTTTGATGGTTTTGATTATGCTCTTTGGCTTGAAAAATTTTATGTTTGGATTACTAATTTTGATCCGAATCTTATGAAGCTTATCACTCATGGTCCTTACAATCTTCCAGAAAATAAGTCAAGCTGGACTGAGGAGAATAAGAAACATAATTCTGATAATCTTTTTATTTTGAATGCTCTTAAGGCTGCAGTGAACACTGACGTATATCCTTTTGTTTCATCTTGTAGGACAGTCAAAGAAGTCTGGGATGGGCTGAGCGAAGCCCAAGAAGAAAGCCGGAATAGTGAGTGCCTCGTGGCAAACAACGAGAGTAATTATCAAAGCGAGGAAAGTTCTAAGGTAAACTCCAATTCTGATAGTGGAGACGAACTTAGTTTTGATGAATTGGCTAATGCTTATGATGAATTGCTTGTTAGATATAAAACAACAAAATCTGAAAATAGAAAATTGAAGAAGAAACTTGATAATTCTTCATGTAGAAAATGCACTGAGCTTGAAAAATTAATTGAGTCTCACATGTTAGATGTTGAAGGACACAAAGAGATAATTGCCAATCTCAGAACTGAAAATAAATCTTTACTGTCTAAAATTTCAGAACTTCAACAAATAGTTAAAGATAATGAGAATCTGAAAGAGTTGAATATTGCTATATCTGAAAAATTACTCTTTCTTGAAAAAGGGAAAGCTACTCTGAATGCTGATAAATCTGAAAGGCTAAAGGAGCTAAAACATGAGATAGAAAGTTTTAAGAACATGAATGATAAAACTGTTGAGTTGGAAGAGGAGTTGAGAATCTGAAGAATGATCTGTCTAAGTCTGTCGACTCAAATGAAACAATGAATCCAATGCCTAATGAAAAAGTGAGTTTTCAAAAGAACGAACTTGAGCGCACCTCCATGAACGGAAACTCATTTGAAAAACTCTAAAACGAAAACAGTGCTTTGCTAATTCAGATTTCCTTGCTTGAAAGTAGATTGAAAAGTCGTGAAAAATTTGAAAAAGGAAAATGTGTGATTGATGATGATTGTGACAAACAGTCATAAAACTGTTAATTCTTTGTTGAATGAAAAAATTACGTCATGTGAAGAAGAATTAATAAGTACCGAATTACATATTTCATCTTTAAAAAATGAAATCATGAGTTTGAATGAGTCCTTACATTTGTGTGATAAAGAAAATCATAAATAGAAAAATGTCAATGATCATTCTTGTATGTATGCAAAATCCTCAGTTGTTAAACATGTTCATGCATCAAGAAAAAGAATGAATGTTTCATACTTTTATTGTGAAAAATTTGGCCATGAAATGCATGATTGCTTTACCAAGAAAAGTGATGATGAGTGGTCTGTCGAAAGAAACTCTTTTTCATGTCATTATTGTGGTGAAGTTGGACATATGATGAATAATTACTTTTTAATGAAAAATGATGAAAAATGGTCCATGAATTTTTTTTATTATTGTTATTATTGTGGTGAGAATGGTCATTCTATGGATGATTGTTCTATAATGAGATTGGATGATGATAGGTGTGCCAGGAGATATAAGAATACCTTCACCCATGCTAGAACTAACCCCTCGGGACCCAAGATGACTTGGGTACCCAAATCTCTAAAATGAGAATTTGTTTTGTAGGGGTGCCTTGAGGAGGAAGAATCTGTTGATAAATGAAGATCCTTCAAGGCAAGAAAAATGATGAGCTCTTCTGGTAATGAATTTGATATATTGGTTCTTTTTGGATAATTCAACTCAGGTGAGAGTTTGAGTTTTAAGAAACACAGTGTGCTTCAAATTCCAAATCTACTATCATGTTGACTGTCCATGCTTATCAGTTGCATATTTATAAATAAAGGCTTCTCAGGGCGAGAGAGAAAATGGTTTGATTTAGAGAACTCACTCTGATTAGGTTTATTTTAAAAAATCTGAAAAGGTAAAATTTGATTTTGGAGAAAATTTTTACAATTAAACAGTTGTATTTCTGCTTCATTGATTTTGGCAACTTTTAAAATGTTGAGATCTTATGAGTTTCATGATTAGATAACTTGAACACTCTTCTCTACACATCCTATGAATAACTTTAGTTTTTAAATACTTCACACTGCACATAAAGTCTTTCATCCTTTACTCATATTCTGTAAATAAAAATTCAAAATTTGAATGCTTGAGTTTGAACATAGAATTCTTCATCCTTTCAATCACGTTATTGGAAATAGTAGTTCACATGTGCATACACGATTTACATACTTATTTTCATGCTCATATCATGCATACCTTTGCATATTTGTAGATAGGAATAATTTTCAGACATAATTCAATTTACGTGCATATACTTGACATATTTGTATGCTTGAATGCCATGATTATCCGGTATATCAAATGACGATTGTGGAAGGTTGGATTTAGTCCAACTGGAAGCCTTCCCCATGCTTGATGGTGGTCTTCGGACCTACGTTCTCAGCCACGTACCGGTAATCAACTTGTGTGAAAACCTTACCTTGATGGATGTTTGAGTGTATATATCTTATCACCATTCCTTGGTTACATCCTATGACCTTTCTCCCTTGCTAGAAAAAATTACATTGATTTAAACATGTTTGTCACATGGCATATATTAAGGGGGAGTTCTTGCTCATAACTATGCATACACTTAGGGGGAGACATAACTGTGATTAGACTAATTCATGTCTTACATTCAATACAACCACCCACACATTTTACACCTTTTTGAGATAAATGATTCAATCTAATAAGGATTACAGTTTTTCTATTCAACTCTTCAAGTGTTCTTGAATCTCCACATGGAAATCACATGTCTCGTGAGGAAAAAGCTATTTGTCCCACCAAAAATTCTGCATAAGTGGAACGTGAATCCGAGTAGTCGAGAATCCTCCCTGAAACAAAGGAGGAAACTCGTGATGAAAAGTGATGCAAATTCACTATTAAAATAAGTGGGATTCGGCACCGAGTAGCCGGGAAGTGCCCCTGAGACAAAGGATACAACTCACGTCGAAAAGTGACAAAATCCATAATTAAGATAAATGACGAAACTGAGTAACAGGGAAATACCCCTGAGACAAAGGGTATAACTCACGTCAAAAGGTTAGTCACCTTTTTGTGTTTAATCAAAATTTTGGGGTTATATGTACCTACCAATATTCGAGCATTGTGTATGGAAGTGTATGGAGGAACGACTCTTTTTAGTGTTAGTCGAAAAATCTGATGATCCATATTGCTTTGGAATTCATTGCTCAATTTTCACATATACGCTCTGGGTTTGATTGTGTGAATGTACTTTATGAATCTGTTACCTTTCATGGCTTATGCAGTACCGTCTTTTTGTAAGCACGTCCTTCTTAGTATTGCTCATGCACATCATGTTCAAAATCAATTGCATAATTCTTACACCTGTCCCGAAGGGACTTGCTTGAGTATATATTTTATTATGCATGCTTGAGTGCTTGATTGCTTGATCCTTTTTGTTCATACCATACATCATTTCATATTGATGCATCTTTAGATCATACATGTACATATCAGCTTAAATAACCCCGTTGTCAGTTAGTTTTTGTTAATGACACAGAGGGAGAATAATGTGCTTTTTAGTAGATTATTTGTATATTGTAAGACTCTAGAACTTATGTAAATAATTTTTGAATTTATAAATAATTTTCTAGAATTTATAAAGGCCTAAATGTATTAATAAATGGGTTATTAGATTAATAAGTCATTATAAGGCCCATCTGTGTTAAATAATTAACTAAATCCATTTAAATAAAGTCCAAAAGGTTTAAGGACCAAGCCCATTAAGTTTGGCCCATATTCTAAAAGGTTATTAAGTATATTAACATATTTTAAGGATAAATACTAATTATATAAGATAACTATATGGATAAACGAATAAAAGAGTTTTATTAAATTGAAACTCTATACACCTTGACTGTAACGGTCCATCGGGCGACCGCCACAGCTAGATAAAGCGCCTAGACACGACCGTTACATGCTGCAAGTTCCGTGAGTCAAAGAACTCCCAAAAAGATTGGAACTTTGGGATCTTATCCACTAGGGATCAATTTGGGAAGAGTTATAACATTACTAAGGACTCTTAGGGATTAGATTCTGGCAGATTAAGGACTCTAGAGTCGATCTAATCTTCAAACTCTAGCCAAAACACTATAAATAGGATCTAGTTCTGAACTGAGCAACCCTTACTTTTGCTCGCGTGGAAACAAGGTAAGGAGTCATAATTTCAGGTAAGTTCTTTAGAAACTTTTGTTTATAATACATTAGAGTAATAGCTCTCCAAATTTCATGCTAGGAGACCAAGCAACCAAGGAGTTAGAGCCCAAGGAAGTTGTTGAAAAGTCACAGGAAGAGGAGAGCTAGGGCACATTTTTTTCCCTAAATTGAAAGTTTAAAACCAAGTTAAGAGGTAAGTTATCTCATGAACGGCAAAAATAACATGTTAGGGATAAAAGCCCTCTGATTTTGTTTGATTACATGCACTTTACCTCATGAATTTCATGTTTTAGTAGAATCATGCATCCATACCTATTCTTAGCCCTAACTACATTAAAAAGGAAAATTCTTGTGAAATTCACTAGAACCCATGCATGATATTAGTTTAGCTTTCATTCTATCATGTGGGAAGTTATATATATATATATATATGATTTTCAGACATGATGTGAGTTGAAACTTAGGTCATTATTATCTATTGCTGTCAGCAGAGGCTCTGAAGGATCATGGTAGGACTGTCACATGCATGTAACGGCCTTACGACAGACCGTCACACACTCTGTTATGCTTTCATTTCACTGTTGTCTCAAACGCACCTGGACAGGAGCGTTACATTACTGTAACGGCCCGTCGATAGACCGTCACAAACACTGTGACGCCCTCTGTTAGACCGTTAGACGCTGTGCTCTGTCAGCTCATGACATAATAGTAACCAGTTAAGTTTACTTATAATTAAACCTAGATAGCTAAGTTTTGACATGTTATTATGGTTTTAAGTTTACTTACTGTTTCATATTGGAATTTACATGACTTAGGCATCTTGAGCTATTTTAAGCTATGTTAATTTCATGTGCCAAAATTCTATAGTTTTATATTTAAATCATGATTTTCCAAAATTGTATTAATGGAGTTTTATCATGGTTTCACATCATTACACCTTCACTCTTTATCAATAGAGTCATTCTTTAAGTACATGGCACATATTCCGGTATGTTGTCCATTAGTTCACTTTGCACTATAGGAACATTATTCTTGGACATGAGGACCTCTCTATTGGATATTCCTTCCAATGGATTAGGAAATCTTGTTTCAAGGTCTCCGTAATTCTCCGCGAGCCTGGGATTCCCGCTAGGACGCCGAGTTGGTTGTACCATTAAAGCCCATTGATTAGACAACACTATCGATATTTTCTGATTATCAGTAATGTAACGGCTCTGTGTTGGACCGTAAGGTACATGTAACGGCCCAATATAAGACCGTCACATTCATTTGAGTTTGAATTCTTGATTCGGGGTTCGGACTAATGTAACGGCCTAATCCTGGACCGTCACATAATGTAACAGCCCAATGCATGACCGTCACCTTTCTCTGAGTCTATTTTTATTGTTCTGGACTCGGATCATTGTAACGGCCCACTACTGGTGCGTTACACGATGTAACGGCCCAGTAAACGATCGTCACATTGCTTAAGTATTTAACCCAAGGGTTGATATTCCAAAGGTTCTACATGGACTAATGATAGTCTAGAACTTATAATATTGATCAAGAAACTTAATATAATGATTGGAAAGAGAAAAGAATGTACCGTTATGCTGTCGATTTATTTCCGTGAGCATGACATTGTTTAAGTCTTTTTCTTGATCTCTCATACTCTAAATTGAAGCATTCATTCATTGATTGTTGTTATCATGAGTTATTGAACTTATTACATTCTTGGCCATACTTTATTGTTACACTCATGGAAGTAGCTTGATTTATACGTGAAGATGCAGTTCGGGCGCTGATTGTGTCCAAGGTCTCTATGCTAGTCCCCACGGCTGATTGCCAGAAATATACTATTTTATAAACCATGGGGTATGATGCTACTGGCGTCGCATTGCGCTAGGAGTACTTTCTTTATAAATAAGTGAAATCCATGAGCACTTGTGAAAATCTAGTGAATTGCTACATGATTGACGTTCTCGTGCGTAACCTTTATGGTTATGAAAGTGAAAGTGAAAGTGCATTCTCGTTACATTCTTGTTCATGAAAGGCCAAATATCATGTTCTTGTTACATTTTTACTAGTTCATTCTTGTTCACTCTATCTTACATGATTATCGTGTTACTTTGGTTTAATTGCATGATATTCGCATTCGCATGATTTTACCTTACTTCTTTATAGCTAAATTGATAATTACTTTAATAGTGCCTTCATGTTGATGCGAAGATACCTACTGGGCAAGTGTGCTCATTACCTATTTCTAATATTTTTCAGGAAATGAAAGTGAGTCTGGTTCGGATTCAGAAGGTTCAAGTAGCGGATCCGAGAGTGAATAAAGAATGAGCGAAGACTTAGGAAGTCTACATTGTTTAGATCGAGTCAATGTAATTTCGTATTTCTTGAGTCTAGTAGAGTGAAAGATGATGGAAAAAAAATTGTATTTGACTATTAATCATTTATGAAATAAAGTTGGAGTTTGATTAAATATTATGCAATTGCATTTATGTGTGTGATTGTCTCGCGCTCTGATCGTTCTTGCTTGCAAGAGGCTTACCATGCCGGCTGTTTGCGCTTCCCAAGTTAGTCTTCCACTGTAATAAAGGCTCGGGACGTGACAGTTAAGTTGGTATCAGAGCCTAAGTCTCAGGACTTAGGGAAAAGAGTCATGTCATAGGATAAGTCCAAGGTTTAAGGACCCATACCTATGAACTAAGGAAGAAATTTCCATACCCATGTGAGAATTGGGTAGAGCCCGGGATGAGATAGTTATATAGAAATTATCTTAGGATAAATCTTCCCGACTCTAAATAACTTAAATGTCCATGATTCTCAGGTACCTTGATTCTCAATGGCTCATCGTATAAACTGGGACGAGATATAGCAAACTATTGTAGGACTTACTCAAGTCCTATAAACAGTGGCCCAAGCCGGTGGAAGGGCTGGCGCGGGTAACTTGCACGGTAATTTCCGAAGTTTAAATTCTCCACGATTCTCTAGATCTTCTAACCCGGATGAAGCAGAAAATTGGATCGACGAAATGAATCGAATATTCGATGTCATGCAATGCACCGACCAGGAGAAGGTTCGACTTGCCACGTTCCAACTCAACAAGAATGGTCGTACATGGTGGAAATCCATTCCAACGCCACCTGCAGATGCACCTCATACATGGGAGGGTTTTCTTACCCTATTTCGTGCCAAGTACTTTTCCGAGCATGTAAAGGAGAGAAAGGCTATGGAATTTGCCTCCTTAAAACAAGACGCGATGTCTGTGGCAGAATATGAATTACAATTCTCTCGACTAGCACCTTATGCTTCTCACTTGATAAGCACAGATTTATTGAAAGCCAACCGATTTATGGATGGTTTAAGACCCGGATTCATCCAACAACTTGGAACTCAGAATATCCGCACCTATACCGAGATGGTTCAAAGAGCGCATCTATGTGAAAGAACCATGGAGAAAGTGGAGAGGCTCCGAGAAGAAAGGTCAAGCCGAAAACATGATAGGCAAGAAGAGAAAGAAATAGATGAGGGCGAAAACCGTCACATTAAGAGGTCCCGTAATGGGAACGGTAACGGAAAAAGAAATGGAAATGGAAACGGGAAGGATAAGAAAGTTAAAGAAGAGAAGGAGCAAGCCGTGGCACCTTTCTCATTTTGTGAAAAATTTGGGCACTCGGCAGAATAATGTTGGAAGCGTCTCGACGCTTGTCTCAAATGTGGAAGCCGGGAACATCGCCTGCCCCTATGTCCTTTCATCAACGGACAATCTTCAAGGGATAACAACGGACGCGGGAAGCAAGGTCGATTAAATGCCATTCTAGACAAGGAAGGTAAGATGATAAAAGGTACTCTCTTAACCCAGTCGCCTAACATTAATTCTTAATACATTAAAATAAGTGCACTCTCCAAAATCCATATATTGAATTTGGGGACCAAATTCTCTTAAGTGGGGGAGGGTGTAAGACCCCAGAACTTATGTAAATAATTTTTGAATTTATAAATAATTTTCTAGAATTTATAAAGGCCTAAATATATTAATAAATGGGTTATTAGATTAATAAGTCATTATAAGGCCCATCTGTGTTAAATAATTAACCAAATCCATTTAAATAAAGTCCAAAAGGTTTAAGGACCAAGCCCATTAAGTTTGGCCCATATTCTAGAAGGTTATTAAGTCTATTAACATATTTTAAGGATAAATACTAATTATCTAAGATAATTATATGGATAAACGAATAAAAGAGTTTTATTAAATTGAAACTCTATACACCTTGACTGTAACGGTCCATCGGGCGACCGCCACGGCTAGGTAAAGCGCCTAAACACGACCGTTACATGCTGCAAGTTCCGTGAGTCAAAGAACTCCCAAAAAGATTGGAACTTTGGGATCTTATCCACTAGGGATCGACGTGGGAAGAGTTATAACATTACTAAGGACTCTTAGGGATTAGATTCTGGCAGATTAAGGACTCTAGAATCGATCTAATCTTCAAACTCTAGCCAAAACCCTATAAACAGGACCTAGTTCTGAACTGAGCAACCCTTACTTTTGCTCGCGTGGAAACAAGGTAAGGAGTCATAATTTCAGGTAAGTTCTTTAGAAACTTTTGTTTATAATACATTAGACTAATAGCTCTCCAAATTTCGTGCTAAGAGACCAAGCAACCAAGGAGTTAGAGCCCAAGGAAGTTGCTGAAAAGTCACAAGAAGAGGAGAGCTAGGGCACGTTTTTTCCCCTATATTAGAAGTTTAAAACCAAGTTAAGAGGTAGGTTATCTCATGAACGGCAAAAACAACATGTTAGAGATAAAAGCCCTCTGATTTTGTTTGATTACATGCACTTTAGCTCATGAATTTCATGTTTTAGTAGAATCATGCATCCATACCTATTCTTAGCCCTAACTACATTAAAAAGGAAAATTCTTGTGAAATTCACTAGAACCCATGCATGATATTAGTTTAGCTTTCATTCTATCATGTGGGAAGTTATATATATATATATATATGATTTTCAGACATGATGTGAGTTGAAACTTAGGTCATTATTATCTATTGCTGTCAGCAGAGGCTCTGACGGATCATGGTAGGACTGTCACATGCATGTAACGGCCTTACGACAGACCGTCACACACTTTTTTATGTTTTCATTTCACTGTTGTCTCTAACGCACCTGGACAGGAGCGTTACATTACTGTAACGGCCCCTCGATAGACCGTCACAGACACTGTGACACACCCCTGTTAGACCGTTAGACGCTGTGCTCTGTCAGCTCATGACAGAACAGTAACCAGTTAAGTTTACTTATAATTAAACCTAGATAGCTAAGTTTTGACCTGTTATTATGGTTTTAAGTTTACTTACTGTTTCATATTGGAATTTGCATGACTTAGGCATCTTGAGCTATTTTAAGTTATGTTAATTTCATGTGCCAAAATTCGATACTTTTGTATTTAAATCATGATTTTCCAAAATTGTATTAATGGAGTTTTATCATGGTTTCACATCATTACACCTTCACTCTTTATCAATAGAGTCATTCTTTAAGTACATGGCACATATTCCGGTATGTTGTCCATTAGTTCACTTTGCACTATAGGAACATTATTCTTGGACATGAGGACCTCTTTATTGGATATTCCTTCCAATGGACAAGGAAATCTTGTTTCAAGGCCTCCGTAATTCTCCGCGAGCCTGGGATTCCCACTAGGATGTCGAGTTGGTTGTACCATTAAAGCCCATTGATTAGACAACACTATCGATATTTTCTGATTATCAGTAATGTAACAGCTCTGTGTTGGACCGTAAGGCACATGTAACGGCCCAATATAGACCGTCACATTCATTTGAGTTTGAATTCTTGATTCGGGGTTCGGACTAATGTAACGGCCTAATCCTGGACCGTCACATAATGTAACGGCCCAATGCATGACCGTCACCTTTCTCTGAGTCTATTTTTATTGTTCTGGACTCGGATCATTGTAACGGCCCACTATTGGTACGTTACATGATGTAACGGCCCAGTAAACGGCCGTCACATTGCTTAAGTATTTAACCCAAGGGTTGATATTCCAAAGGTTCTAGATGGACTAATGATAGTCTAGAACTTATAATATTGATCAAGAAACTTAATATAATGATTGGAAAGAGAAAAGAATGTACCGTTATGCTGTCGATTTATTTCCGTGAGCATGGCATTGTTTAAGTCTTTTTCTTGATCTCTCATACTCTAAATTGAAGCATTCATTCATTGATTGTTGTTATCATGAGTTATTGAACTTATTACATTCTTGGCCATACTTTATTGTTACACTCATGGAAGTAGCTTAATTTATACGTGAAGATACAGTTCGGACGCTGATTGTGTCCAAGGGCACTATGCTAGTCCCCACGGCTGATTGCCGGAAACATACTATTTTATAAACCATGGGGTATGATGCTACTGGCGACGCATTGCGCTGGGAGTACTTTCTTTATAAATAAGTGAAATCCATGAGCACTCGTGAAAATCTAGTGAATTGCTACATGATTGACGTTCTCGTGCGTAACCTTTATGGTTATGAAAGTGAAAGTGAAAGTGCATTCTCGTTACATTCTTGTTCATGAAAGGTCAAATATCATGTTCTTGTTACATTTTTGCTAGTTCATTCTTGTTCACTCTATCTTACATGATTATCGTGTTACTTTGGTTTAATTGCATAATATTCGCATTCGCATGATTTTACCTTACTTCTTTAGAGCTAAATTGTTAATTACTTTAATAGGGCCTTCATGTTGATGCGAAGATACCTACTGGGCAAGTGTGCTCATTACCTATTTCCAATATTTTTCAGGAAATGAAAGTGAGTCTGGTTCGGATTCGGAAGGTTCAAGTAGCGGATCCGAGAGTGAATAAAGAATGAGCAAAGACTTAGGAAGTCTACATTATTTAGATTGAGTCAATGTAATTTCATATTTCTTGAGTCTAATAGAGTGAAAGATGATGGAAAAATAATTATATTTGACTATTAATCATTTATGAAATAAAGTTGGAGTTTGATTAAATATTATGCAATTGCATTTATGTGTGTGATTGTCTCGCACTCTGATCGTTCTTGCTTGCAAGAGGCTTACCATGCCGGCTGTTCGCACTTCTTGAGTTAGTCTTCCGCTGTAATAAAGGCTCGGGGCGTGACAATTAAGTTTGTAACACCCTCAAATATAGCTAAGTTGTACTCTATATCACCGAGACGCCTTTTGAAGTATCGGCTCAGTTCTTGAAAAGAACTCCGAAGTTAAGCGTGCTTAATGGGTAGTAGTACTGGGATGGGTGACCTGCCCGGGAAGTCTTCCATTCTGGAGCCGATCACTGTTATAAAGGGACAAAACAGTGAGGTTGGTAGGCCAAAGCGGACAATACCTCAATGGTATAGAGTACGGGGCGTGACAGAATGGTATCAGAGCTATACCCTAGCCGGAAGTGTGGTAACTAAGTGCCATGCAGGGCAAAATGCTACGCTATGGGAGCCACCTCTTGAGTCCATAATGGAGTAAAATACTACATAGTGGGAGCCACCTCTTGAGCCTGTAGGGGCCACCTCTAGAGTCCTACCTGTCTGGGGGCTTGATTGCGTGCTATATGTGCCCAGCGACGAGGACATCGCCTATATAAGAGGGGTAGATTGTAACACCCTCAAATATAGCTAAGTTGTACGCTATATCACTGAGGCGCCTTTTGAAGTATCGGCTCAGTTCTTGAAAAGAACTCTGAAGTTAAGCGTGCTTAATAGGGAGTAGTAGTGGGATGGGTGACCTGCCCGGGAAGTCCTCCATTCTGGAGCCGATCACTGTTAGAAAGGGACAAAACCGTGAGGTCGGTAGGCCAAAGTGGACAATACCTCAATGGTATAGAGTACGGGGCGTGACATATATAGCTCAGGCTAATCATACAACTTGTGCATAGTTGGTCATATACTTTGAAAAAAATTCAAAAATTGAGCATTTGCATATAATTTTGACATATTGCATACTGCATGTCAAATGTCATATCTTGCTTGGTGCTCATAGCTCAAACACCTTCCTTTCATGGCAGGCCAATTGCTGGGTTCGTGCGCCATTCATGTTAAAATTTCATATTTGGTTGTTTCTCTAGTCCCCCACTTTTTGATAATGCTAAAGGGAGAGAGAGATTTGAGTGGAAACAATATTTTGTCATCATCAAAAAGGGAGAGATTGTTGGGTTTGATGCGCTCCCTCTTTATTTTTGATAATGGTTTTGATGATAACAAAATATTGTGTGCGTTGGGTGTGTGTAGAGTGACACTTGTGTGTACAAGTGTTGTGGTGAATGAAATGACATCATCTGTTGATATCTTATTTTGTAGGTTGCGTTACAGGGTTATGAAGCATGGTCCTTCATATATATATCTTTGATGTTGACTCATGCTTGCTGCTCATGAGTCTTTGGAGCTTTCATGTGAAAGCCGTGTTTTTCAGTGGATTGTCAAATAGCTTATTAGAATGACTCTTGAATTGCTAGGCTTTTGATATGCTTGAATCTTATCACACCCTTGCTATGTATGGAAATTATTCATGTTATAATCAATGATAGGTGTGGCTATCTTTAAGATATGAATCTTGTTTTAGAAAAGAGAAGCTTGTGTTTTTGGTTAAGTTGGGTTTATTGAGTTTCATGAATGTGCTTTTAATCTTGAGTTTATATTGGATCTATGGTGATATTCTTCCAATCTTGAGATGGGTAAAATGGGTCTTCAAAATGCTTTCATGCATATCTTTCATGGGTTTTATGAGGTGGCTTTTTACCTAGTGTACCTTCTATAAATCTTGGTTATCCAAGTTTGTTTGGTGTTTTTAAGACCCTCTAACCATATTATTTAACCAGGCGAAATCATGTTTTCAAAAAGGTCATAGAGCCTTTGAATTGGTTGGATGGTGTTTAGACTGTGTGAGTTCAATTTTGTCTTGGAGTGAACTTGAATTTCCTGAACTGTATTTAGATTTGTTGAACTGAACTTGAATTAGCAATGGACTGAATTTCATATTCTTGATCTAAACATTGAACACATGTGTCGCTTGCTTGAACTATGACTGAAACTGGGTTTCCTTGCTTTGGTCTGAACTTGAAATTTTTGGACTGAACTTGACACTTCTGAACTGAACCTTGAATTCATGCAGGTTTGATTGGATCAACTAATTTGATATGTGAGCTTGTGTAGAAATTTGCTTTGGACTGCATTTGTAATTCATGTGTGAATTGGCAAGATATCTAGGATAGGTGGCCAAGGTATAACATGAATCATATGTGTAGAAAATGGGAATCCTTGAGTTGAAAGTGACATGGTTGGATAACTAATCAAATTGGTCTGACTTACTATGGAGAGCTCGTGAAGTCCATGTGTGAATTAGTGAAACTCAATTTGCTCTACATGCCTTGGATTACATCTGAATTTTATGAAAGCTTGTGCACTGAATTGACTGGATGTATGTGAATCAAAAATCTTCTATGTAGTTCCATTTCAATATAAGAACATGCATTTGGATGAAGCTATGACAATGTGATTGTGGATTTATTTGCATTGCTTGAAGATTGATATGAAATTGAGTCACTAAATGTTGCAGGTCCAAATTGCCTACCGTCCACTGAAACCCTGGTATGAGATTATGTTTAAATGAATTTCCATGTGCCTTGATAGGGTTTGATTCATCTATAACATTTTTGGGCTTTATTTCACTACATTAGGCCATATTCTATTTCTGCACTGCAAGAGTCGACTCCTTGAGTCGATTCTTGGTGCTCTGGAGTCTGCTGTTCACGCAGACAGTATGTTCTCAGAAAAGTGTCAACTCAGAGAGTCGACACTTTTAGGTAAGTTGGTTTTCATCGTAAAATAGAACTGCTGGTGAAAAGAGTTGACTCTTTCAACCTGAGTCCTATTTTTTTTAACGGGACATAATGGGTTGAAGAAAGTGTCGACTCCTTGAGTCGACACTTCTTCTAGGCGACCCGAGTCAGGTCTGTCGTTTTGGTTTCGAAAGCCATTATTTGTGATCCATTTGGCTTGGGTTTTTACACCCTTATCCTTAGGGTTTCTACCCTTGATTGGGTATGGTTCTAAGAGGTTTTCCCATGGACTTTAATGTCTTTATGCATCATTTTCCCTTAGGTATATGTATCCTGCGATCTCCATCGAAGGAGATAATCCCGGTGCTAATATTACTCTATCTGTTGCAAGTGAAGAAGAACGAGGAGGAGGCGTGCTCATCTGGTGGAGGTGGAAGAAGAAGATTAGGAGACTGTCGTCTGCAAACCATGTCGATCTGAATCCTTTACCTTGGGCGTCTCCTGCGTGCTTGGCTAGCTTCCACTCCGAGAATGATCTCCAACACACCCTACCTCTTCTATAAATGGGCTTCAATGCAGATTTAAGGGGGATCTCTTCTTCTCTCATTTCTACTCTTTTATTTGAGAATAGATTGAAAGTTTGGGCGTTCATTGTATATTCTTTCTTTTTGTTAAACTTAGAATACATCGTGTGTGGGTGGAGTTGCGTCTCCACGTGTGTGGATTTATTGCAGGGTAGTTTTTCCCCGAGTCTGTGTCTAGACGAAGTTGTGTCTCCGTGTGGGTTTTATGTGTGGGGTGTGCTCCCCTACTGCATGTGTGTGTGTTGCGGTGGCAGGGGTCTGGTGCAAGGCCTCGTGGATGTGCACTGTTGCGGAAGCAGCGTGTGTGGTGTTGGGGCTCATCCTCGTGTTTCTACATTTTGTAGCGTGTAGTGAAGCCTCACTGGGGTTCGGTGAGGGGTGGACGTAGGGAG
This sequence comes from Amorphophallus konjac, assembly GCA_022559845.1. Taxonomy (NCBI): domain Eukaryota; kingdom Viridiplantae; phylum Streptophyta; class Magnoliopsida; order Alismatales; family Araceae; genus Amorphophallus; species Amorphophallus konjac. Next base: position 103,692,698 of record CM040118.1, read on the forward strand.
CCCGTCATGGTCCCGAACCACCTAAAAATCTCTATGTTGCTTGTGACTTGCCTGTGTGATTGTCCATTTCATCTACCTCCTTTCACAGGTCATTTGATAGGTTTTTATTCACTGCACCTCTACACATCGCTTCATCCGCTATCCGTGTTTGGCGTGGCTTCTATCATTCATTGCATAGATTATTCGAGTGAGATCGGAAAGTTTGAGAGAACGCTTTAATCTCACGTCAGTTTGAGCTAATTAACGTAGTTAATTTTGTTTTTGCTGTAATTAGATAGATTATTTTTAAAATCCGCCATCTCGACTGGGAGACAATTCAACCCCCCTTCTTGTCCGCCATATATTCTGGGTCAACAGTTTATTCATAAAAAATTCTATGATTCTTTCGTTCCCGTCCCCTCGATCGATTATCCTATGATGAATAAAAAATGTATTAAATAAAATAAAAATAAATTAGTTTATCTACGTGTGTGAGACAGTGAGGGTGAGAGAGGGCGGGAGCAGGGAGGGGGTGGGGGCCAATGGGAGAGAGGTGTTAACGGTGCGTGTGTGCGTGTGTCTGTGTCTGTGTGTGCGTGTGTCTGTGAGGGCGAGGGGGGTCAATTGGAGAGGGAGAGAGGGCGGGAGCTGGGAGGGGGAGGGCGGCCAACACAAAGAGGGAGAGGGACAGGATCGAGAGAGGGGGAGGGAGATGGAGAGGGAGTGAGGGATACTAAGAGAGGGAGAAGGAGAGGGAGAGTGTTACAGAGAGAGGGAGAGAGAGAGGGACGAGGTTTATCGGAGCGAGGGCAGTGACGGTGAGATTCGGCGATCGAGGATGAGGACGGCGGCGGCAACGACGAGGGCTCCGACGGCGACGGGGGTAGGGAGACAGAGGAAAGAGAGAGTGAGAGGGAGAGTGGGGGGAAAGTGTGAGTGACAGGGAGAGTTTGGGGGGAAAGGGGTCGATCTGGGCGGGAGATTTTTCGACGGCTTTCCGACGGAACTTATTTCCGTCGGGTTCCGTCGAAAAATTTTACAGATTTATAACAAATGTGACAAATAGCTTGCTGAGGGTGACAAATAGGTCGCTAAGGGTGACAAATAACGAATAAGGGTGAAAAATAGCTTCCGATGATTTTTTCAACGGATAATTAATCCATCAGAACGTTGTAAGGGAGAAATATCAATATATAATAGATTACCGACGGACTTTCCGATGGAACTCTTTTCCGTCGGAAAACTGTAAAGGTGACAAATAACGAACAAGGGTCACAAATAGCAAATAAGGGTGAAAAATAGCTTCTGACGATTTTTTTCGACGGAACATAATCCATCGAAAAGTTATAAGGGAGAAATATCGATATATAACATATTACCGACGGACTTTCAGACGGAACTCTTTTCCGTCGAAAAACTATAAAGGTGACAAATAACGAACGATGGTGATAAATAACGAACAATGGTGACAAATAGCGAATAAGGGTGAAAAATAGCTTCCGACGATTTTTCCAACGGAACATTAATCCATCGGAAAGTTATAAGGGAGAAATTTTGATATATAACATATTACCGATGGAAAACATTTCCGTAGGATAACTGTAAAGGTGACAAATAATGAACAATGGTGACAAATAACGAACAAGGGTGACAAATAGTGAATAAGGGTTTAAAATAGCTTCCGACGGAACCTTAATCCATTGGAAAGTTATAAGGGAGAAATTTTGATATATAACGTATTACCGACAGACTTCTTGACAGAATTCTTTTCCATCGAAAACTTGTAAAGGTGACAAATAACGAACAATGGTGACAAATAACGAACAAGAGTGACAAATTACGAATAAGGGTGAAAAATAGCTTCCGACGATTTTTCCGATGGAACATTAATCCGTCGGAAAGTTGGAAGGGAGAAATATCGATATATAACTTACCGGACAGACAAATTGTATTTTCGACAGAAGTATGCTGTCGGAAATGTAGTCTGAAGTTCTGACGATTTTCCGAGGGTATTTTTTCCCATCGGAAACTTACCACCATTCAGACGGAAATGTTCCGACTAAAATATTCCGTCTGAGTATCCGTCAGAAATACCGACAGAGTTTCCAATATATCTTTATCTGTCGGAAATACCGATGTAATTTACGACGGAATTTAGTCCGTCTGAACTTACAACTCCGATTCCGACAAAAATAAATCCGTTGGAAAATCGCGTCTCTAATACCGCTTTTTCTTGTGGTGCAACCTGATATATGGGGTGAAACTCCATCATTGATATGGACGGTGACAGCTTCATTTCCTGGACTCGACCTGTCTGCTGAAAAACACACTAAAAACAAAGCATCAAATAAAAACATCGGGTTTCCTCCCAGAAGCGCTAAGTTTACTGTCTTCAGCCAAACGCATGTAAGCTCCTCCATAACCAACGAGTGGCATTCAAAATAATCCACCATGTAATTTTACCCTGTTTGTGCCACGAGAAGATAAGATCATGAAAGAATGTATGTGGAGTTGAGGTAGGTTGGTTGTTAGCATGAATGATTTTGTCATTAAATGCATATGTCAACAACCTCTCTTCTGTGGGAGTCATGTAAAAATCAATATTCATTATTTTTGATTTGGCCAGCATTTCAAACCATGGTAGATCAAGCAGGTCAAAATGACATCCCCACTCAAAGAATGGAAGAGGAATTATAATGTCTTCAATTATAAAATTTTCCTCTTCAAACTTAAGGTATTTATAAGTGTTGAAAACATGGATGTAGATCTTATTATCTTTCAAAAAAATCTCTACAACCTCAATTTTAAGAATTACATGAATATTTATAAGGTGAGAATAGATCGAAGGGAGAGGAGTTTTAATCAAAGGGTCAGCGTCAAGGAGATAAAGAAAATTGAAAGTGAAAGAAGCATACTCCTCAACACCATACAGCTTGGAAGGCTCAATGGAATCAAACAAATCGGTTAACATAAAAGTGTCAACCACAAAGTGAGAGTTGCCGATGTAAAAAATAGATAGAAAATCAATATCTTCCCCTTGATCAGAAGATGCCCAATCGAGATAAAAGTCATGTAGGGTACTCGCCTCCTCTTTTACCCAAGAGAGATCATTTATAGCCTCACTCAATTCATCTTCCACTGGCACATCCTCTTTGTCCTTCTCTTGGAACAAAATCTCCTCAATTTCAAGAAGAGAGATTGGTGGAAATTGATCATTAACTAGCACATTACTTTCCTCTTCTTCTCCCCCCAACTTGAGATCAACAACTTCTTTATGACTTTCCTCATCAGGGCAACTAAACTCAAGCTCCTCAAACTCATCATTTTAGTCATCATCATAACTATAGCTAGCTCCCTTTAAAACTTCCTGATAAGAATCCTCCATATTTTCCACATGATCTAAATCGAGAGTGATTTGAGTATTGTGTTCATGGGAAACCATGCGTTGATCATAAAAGCTTTCAGTATTGTCAAATTGTGGAAGTTGGTAATCAGAATTGGCATTAGAGTAGCTAGGCAATTGATCCAATTCTATCCCCTTGATGGTTTCAACAAGTTGATCTAGTCGGGCTTGGATGGATTGATTTTGGGCCATGATGAATTGATGATATTGATTAATTCTCTCCTCCTGATTAAGAGTTAAGCATAGAGGAGATAGAGTTGTAAGTTGAGAAGCAGAGTTCGAAGGACAAGAAGTTGAATAATGATCAACTTGATAGTGAGATAGGGGAGAGAATGTGGGTTGTCCTCCATAGTGGACTTGATCATGAAAGTTATTTGAAGATGGAGCCCAATGTTGAAAGAATTGATCAGGAGGATTTTAGGCTGGGCCTTGATAAGAATCCCAAGAACTATTATGTTGTCCTCCCCAACAAGAATCATAAGAAGGGGTGGAGAGTCCTTGAATCATAGGGCCCATGAAAGAATTGAGTGGATTGAGTATGATCTTGAGTAAAGGAATGTAGATGGGCCCCCATGAGTGATGGGCTTTCATTGTAGGCCGACCAAGAGTATGGGCTTTCGTAGTAGGTCGGGCTAGGTTGGGTGAAAGGCGGAGCTTGAGTTGAATAATTGTCCACATAATGGGCCGATCTGGCCCACATGTGATTATGATCTTGAGAATAAGGTGGCATGAAGAGTTTGGATTCATTGTCCAAAAATGGATCAAGAAAAATGGGCCAACAAGTTCACCTCATTGAATTTACGAGCCCACTCAAAGGTAGGAATTTTCTCACCCATTTTTTTGAATCTCTTTTGATTATTTTTTATGTGTGTTTTTTTCAATGCAATGCAATCAACAACTATATGAATAATGCATGCAACATGATGATTTTTTTTTAACAAAAGAGGAATCGGCACCCAGTACCAAGTTGGTCCACCGGTCAGGTAAGAGGTGGGGTTGTGGGAGGCTCCCCCTACTTTCGTAGGGACCTAATTAAATAACTTCAAACTCGCTTAAGGCGTTTGCCGTTGGACCTCTTTCCTAGACACCGATTTTCCAAAATAACAATAGGTCCCAAAACTCATTTTTTTTGACCTTCTAAGGGCAAACTACCTTCTTAGATCTTCTTGGTACAACCTGCCTGGCGTCTGTGAGGGAATCTATGGGTGCGGAGACTTATGGAGGTCTTGGAAAAGGAGATTTCGGTCCAATGATGAGACGGAGTGCTCAATTGGAGGGTCCTTCTAATTCCAAGAGGGGTGTGTCTAATTTCCCTTAAGAAAGGAGAAAGTAAAGGAGAGAATGATTTTTTTTTCAAATGATGTAGTAAATGAACATAGAATTAACTAAATGCAACAATGCAAGTAAAAGATGTAACTAACATGAAAGCATGATATCATGATTATGATTTTTTTAGATTTTTATTTTTAGATTTTTCTTGATTTTTCAAGAATTTTTCTGATTTTTTGGTGATTTTTCATGAATTTTTCAGATTTTTCTAGAATGTTCAAAACAGAACCTTTTATCTTCAGATATGGACCTGTAGCGACACTTCTTTTTCCTGGGATTTCTTGACTATTAGATTTCTGCTCCTCTACACCTACGTTTTGCCTTCTGTGATAGATTTTATGATTGATCTTTTTTCTGGATTTTTTGATTTCCGCTCCTTTTGGTGGCAGATTTGAGCACTTTCAGCGACGCTTTTTGCAACACTTTATTTTATGAGATTTTGGGTCTAATTTTTTGCTCTTTTTCTGTAATATAAAAATAAAAGGAATTAATATTCACATATTCACATGAAAAATAAGAAATTCTAACCAAAAAGAAATCTATCCTCTCCAGCAACGGCGCCAAAAATTGATGCGCACAAACACTCGTCGTTTAATGCAGTGTCACAATTTAAAAAATATACCACACTCACTCACTAAAAAGATTTTAAATTAAATATAGGGATTTTTACATAAATACCCCTATAAATATGGGTTATGCCAAATATACCCCTCATTTGATAATATTATCAAAAATATCCTCTAAATATTGTTAATGATTACGGTTATACCCTTACCGTCACTCCCGTGATGTTGACTCGAGTTACACTAGGGTTAGATGCTGAAGTTACTAACCTACCCTTCGGTTTACGACCCTCGCACGCCCATCGTGTTTTCTTCACGATTTACCCCCTAGGGTTCCTTCACGCGACGGAAGGCTTCTTTCGATCCATCTCCGACCTGCAATCGTGCGACGGAAGGGTTCCTTCACGCGACGGAAGGGTTCTTCCACTCCACTGGGTATGTATCACATAATCTCTCTGAAACTCTCACGACCCCATCAGTCCCCCTCTTCGCATGGTCCCCCTCTCCTCTATCTCTGAACCTCACATGACCCCATTGGCCCCCCTCTTCGCATGGTCCCCCTCTCCTCTATCTCTGAACCTTAAAATACCCCATCAGTCCCCCTCTTCGCTTGGTCCCCCTCTCCTCTATCTCTGAACCCCTCACGACCCCATCGGGCCCACTCTTCGCATGGTCCCCCTCTCCTCTATCTTTGTCCCTCGATATGTAGAAAACCCTAATTTTTATCTCTTGACTGTGGATGCCAATTGTTGATGAGGTTAGTAAATGCGTCCGGTAGGAACAATTGTTGATGAGGTTTCTTTATTTTTATTTAGGGTGTGCTTTAATTATTGTCTTTGTCTGAGATTGGGCATTTTTCCTTATTTGCAGCTTCAGAACGAGACAGAGCAAGTGAATGAGTAAATCCTACAGAAATTAAACTTGCTGGATTAAAAGTTGATTCCTTTGTTTGTTTATAATTCATTTGATTTATTTATTTGGAGTAACGTTTAGTACCGTCTTCTATATGTGTAGGGGGTATTCCCATCTAGACATCAGTGAATCAAGGTGGCCCACAGATAGTTAGACCAATTGGAGTGGACATGCTTGTGGTCTATACCTATTAATTGAGGTTTGAATTGTAATTTTTTCTAATTGTATAAGACCTATTTGCTAAGACTATTTGCACTTACTTATGTGTTATATACAAACTTATCATCCCCTTTATTTTACTTTTTGTATTCTATCTTATTTTAAGCATCGAAAGCACAGTTATGGCAGACACATTTACATTGAAACTTTACAATGGAGGGCATTTTAAGACTACTGAGGAAGAAGGAAGAATGATCCCCACATGTTTTAGACAGAAATCATACTCTTTTGATAGAGATTATGCTCATTTGAGGGAGCTGCGAGTGTTAGCTTCTCAAGTCACCAAATGGGGACATGACCAGACGATAGATTTCTATGCTTTAGTACCAAATTTGAGGCCTAAGAAATATGTGAGAATTAGTTCAGATTAGGATGTAATTTCTCTTTTTGATAAGTATAGCCATGATTTGTGCATTGTGCTTTATGTCGCCACACAATATATTGGAGTGCCTTTAGCTTCTTCTGATCCACATATGAAGACAATAACATCTATGACTAGAAGAAAGTCTAAGGAAAAAAATGCAATACCTTCAGAAGATGATCCAGACTGGAATCCATTAGGAGATGACAATGAGTACGTTGAGGTTGAGCCCCTAGGGAATAATGAGGCAGAGACTCTAATTAGGGAGGGTGATATATCTGATGATGAGGTTTATATCGATGACAGTCGTGATAGTTGCTTTTCCTCAGACACTGAGTGTGACATGGAGGTGGATGATGGGGACAATGAGGGTACCCCTATTGTCTGAAACATTCATGATCCGGATATGTCTTTAGAAAGTAGATTTGACAATATTAATGCATTCAGATTAGCACTTGCCCAGCATGCAATCAAAAATGAATTTGCAGTCAAGTACATAAAATCAGAACCAACTAGAGTAACAGTAGTTTGTGCTGAGAAGAGATGCAATTGGAGAATACATGCTTCTCATTTACCGGATGGCCATACATTTCAGATAAGAGAACCTTCAAACTGAACACACTTGTATGGGGGCAAATAAAGCTGGGAATCATATGGCCACCCAGAAGTGGGTGGCAATTACATGCATTGGGTGGCTTAGGACTGAAGGAGATGTTACAGTGAAAGAAATTTTAAATAGGTTGAATGCTCAATACCATGTGGACATTCCTTACCACCGGATTTATAGAGGCAAGCAAATGGCATTGGAGCAAATTCATGATTCCTGGGAAGCAATGTATGGCAGAGTACCTGACCTACTGCATGAACTAGTCTTAAAGAACCCTGAGAGTCTAGTCAAATATCAGACAGATGACAAAAATAGATTTTTCAGAATGTTTGTATGTTTAAAGTCTTGTATTGAGGGTTTTAAGTTGGGATGCAGGCACCTAATTGGCTTGGATGGATGTCACTTGAAAGGTATCTTTAGAGGTACCTTACTAGCTGCCACCTCGTTTGATGGGAACAATGGAATTTTTCCAATAGCCATAGCAATAGTGGAAGGAGAAAATGCTAATAGCTGGACCTGGTTTCTGGATGTTCTGAAGCAGGCCATTGGTCAGCCTAGTGATTTATCTTTCATGTCTGATAGACAAAAGGGGTTAGAAGAAGGGCTCCCGCTTGTTTTCCCAGGTGTTGAGCATAGGGTCTGTGTTAGAGATCTGTATAAGAATTTCAAGAAGTCATTTCCAAGTGAATTCATGAAGAGACTCTTGTGGAATGTTGCAAGGTCATATACTGAAGTTGATTTCTTGGACTGGATGATACAAATGAAAGAAAATTCTCCAGAGGCACATGCCTATTTGACATCAGTGGCCATGAGAGGAGTTGTATGGAGTAGATCACAGTTCCATCCACTTGCTAAATGCCATCACATAACAAACAATTTAAGTGAATCATTCAATGCCTACATCTCAAATGCCCGTTGGAGACCTATATTAGACTGTATAGATGTTATTCGTTCCAAAATGATGAAGACCATGCACATTAGGAGGTCAAGGGCTGAAAAATGAACTGATGTCTTGGTGCCAAGGGCTAGGAAGTACATATCTATCATGTCAAGAAAATTGGGTGGATTTTTAGTGGAGAAAGGATTTAACGAGACTGCTCAGGTGACAGGTCCAGAAGCACGTGAAGTTATAGACTTGAACCAGAAAAGTTGTACCTGTATGGCTTGGTAGAAAACAAGTCTCCCATGCATACATGCATGTGCATTCTTAGCAAGCAGAAGGGGTATTAAATGGGAGGATTATAATGATAGATGTTACATAGTGGCAGCTTATAAATCCACCTATGCTTTGGGCATCAGTCCTATGCCTGACATGACACAATGGATTAAACTTGGAATAAAAGTTCTGCCCCCTAATGTGAGAAGGCCACCAGGAAGACCTAAAAAAAATAGAATCAGAGACCTAGATGAAGTCCAAAAAATTACAAAGGCCCATAAGTGAAAAGGTGTGGTCAGTTTGGACATCATGCAAAGACATGTAAGAATCCAATATCAACATTGGGTCAAACTTCTACTCCACAAGTAAGGTAATACTAAATGACACACTTTTGTTTATGAAAGTAATTTAATTAGCACTTATACATGATTATGTCATGCAGGAGGCCTCCTGGTAGACCAAGAAAGCAAAGGGGTCCTAACCAAACATCATGTGAAACACAGGGTCAGGTAGTCCTTTTACATGATCCATTTAAATTTTTTATTACTATAAAAAGGAATCCTTATGTTTGTGCATTGTGTTCACACGGGAGCTTGACAGGGCAACCTAATATACAAGGGAGGACTACTGCTGCAGAAGAAGGCCTCCATTCAACCATTCAAATTAATTCCAGTCATGCAGGTGGATCCGGTGCAATTCCCTCCCAAACATCTTCCTCAAGTTCTGTCCCTGTGCAGAGTAGAGGTCCTACAATTCTTGTTCGGGGTCGTGGCCGGGTGGTGGATTCAAGGTTCAAAAATGTGTAGGGTTGGGTTGAAGTTGAAGTTGGCATGTGTCCGTTTAATGTTGAAATTGGCATGTTAGCTATGAGAACTTTAAAGAACTTGTGTAATTATTGTCTAATGTAGAACTGAACTTGTGTCCTGTGGTGGTTATTGTCTTTACAGAACTTTAAAGACATGTTGGCATGTGTCCAATTATGTAATTATTGTCTTTACATCTACTCCTTTCCTTTTATGAATATGTTTTTATGTCATTTGGTAGGTGCATATGGTCTGAGCTATACAAGGGTCTTTACATACACTATGGTCTGTGTTTGGATTGTGTGCATGGCAAGACTCAAGAACTTTGTCAGTCGGGATATTGATTAGTTGTCCACAGACACTTGGTGGATTGTGTCCATAATTAATAATGTATGAAGCTGGAGTTGTTACTGAAATCTTCACACAATTGTTAATGGATTATCTGATTGAGTATGCATGGTGGTTCGACTTGTGCCTTTACAGGCACACTCAATGCAGTGTTCTATTTTGATGTAAATTTTCTCAAGTCTTCATTAAGCCATTAATATCATCTGATGTTACTCTTAGAGAAATAAAAGCAGTTGATTCTGAGAATCAGAAAAACTTGCTATCTGACAATTGGAGAATGGATCAGCTTAAGAGGCATTTGTCTACTATTTGTTAGAGTATGTTAGTACCATAAATTCAGCACAAGTAATTGGAATATGTTAGAGTATGTTAGTCATATATTTGTCCTATAGGATTATGTTACTCGTGTACAGTCACGACTCAAGAACTTTCGGATATACAATTATTGTCCACGCATTACTAAGCATTTATATCAACTTCTCCCAATTGTTGTATATACAGAAAGGGGCACCTGTATTTGAGTCCCAGGCACAACATTGTTGAAATGTGCACAAAATGCTGACATCCAATTCTTCCTGTCATTCGTTAGAGCATGAATGCCAAATAAAAAAGTGAAAGCCATGCTTAGAGAGGTATTTACTTGCAACAATCACTGCTTGTGCTGATGCCATTGTAGAACACCCAACTTGATACTTGCAATTTCAGATGTCTGGTTTCTTGCTGGCATCCTCACAAGTCACAACTCATATTACTTGTAGGGTGATATTATTCAAGTATTCAACAGATATAGGTGGTATTCTACGGATTGTGTCTCAGTTAATATCAATGTCTGTGGAAACAAAATAGATCTCAGATAGACTTGGAAAAATAAAACTTGTCAAAAAGAGACATTATTTAGAAAGTATGTTCTGTCCTTTTTATACAATGGAACATGCAAAAAGTCACTAATAATTAAATATACATAAAGTATAGTATGACCAAAAATAAAACAGGTTTTACAATGCTTTACAATGCAAGAAACTATCTCTATAAATACCAAAGATACCAAAGTTGAGAACAACAGTAGCTTGGATGGCCATTCTTCAGTGACTGAAAGGATGGTAGTACACTAAATGTCCAAAGACACATGGAACCATTAAAAAATGTGACACATGAAACCATTACAAACATACTATTCCAACCAACTATTTTGACATTTAGACATTAACATGAAACCATTACAAACAGTGACACATAATCCCCTCATAATCCCTTTACCCATTACAAACAGTGACACCTCTAGTTCACTTGTTATACATCCATTTACCAAATGTAGTCAAATACAAAGTACAGTATGCCCAACCCCAGTAAGGGTGATACTATCTTCTTGAATCCCATCTTCAGTCGTAAGCCATTCCCTCTTCCACTAGCAGCGGTTGTCATGTCTATCTTGGATTATATTATGTCTATTTTTCTCTCTAGCATAGTCAACTTCTTCTCGATCGATGATTCCATAGAAATTATTTGATGCTTCAAGTCCACGGTATTATGATGCGCATCATCAACCCAAACAAAAAAGCCACAATAGTCATCCTCCTATACACACACACACACACACACACACACACACACACACACACACACACACACACACACACACACACACACACACACACACACACACACACACACACACACACACACACACACACACACACATATATATATTTATATATATATATATATGATTTCTCAATTAGAAATTTAAGAAATATATCTAAGAAATTACGTCGAATACGTTGTGAACTTCTTACCTTCCACCTTGCACATCGAAAAATCTTCTTCCTCTGCTTGTTTCTTGAGACGAAATGTATACCCTACATCTTTTCTTGCAATAACATTGTGGAACTTCATAGCACTCCGATGTATTTAATGAACGTATAATACTAGATTGTCTGGTGGTCATATCACTCATCTTCTTTGTCGGATGATGTATTTAATGCCGTGAGATGGGGAGAGTTCTTCGAGAGAGGGTGTGCCGCCCTAATAGAGGGTGTACCGAGGTGAGATGATTTAGTGAGATGGGGAGGTTTCTTCGAACCGTGGCGTTGAGTACGGGGGGGGGGGGGGGGGGGGGGCTGAGATGGAGAGGCTTCCATAGAGGGTGTGCCGCCGTGGGCATGAGATGGGTAGCATTCTTCGACGGCGTCAGAACAGTCGATTCCGGGGTGTGTCACCGTGGGCTCGAGGTGTGCTTCCAGTCGGCCGCCTGAGATGGGGAGCCTGCCAGTCACTCGCCTGAGATGGGGAGCCCGCCTGAGAGGTCGCCTGAGATGGGGAGCCTGCCGTTCGCGTAGTGAAAGCCGTCGGGAGGTGGAAGAATATCCACGGGGTATAACGCCTGAGATGGGGGAGCCCGTTCGCCTAAAGATTCTGGTTATTACATAACGGGGGGGTATTTTAGGTTTTTCATAAAATTTAACGATCTTCGTCAAATATCTTTAACGGAAGTGAACCACGGGGTATAACCGCAATCATTAACAAAATTTAGAGAATATTTTTGATAATATTATCAAATGAAGGGTATATTTGGCATAACCCATATTTATAAGGGTATTTATGTAAAAATCCCTAAAATATAAAGTGATGAGAACAGGTCAATCCCACAAGGAGGAAAATTTTCTTTAAAGCAAGTTGAAAACTCTTGTATTTTTAAAAGCCAAGATTTGAGTGATCTAGTTTGTGAACAATAAAACTTAAGATTGCATAAAATTAAATTGCTTGAAATTAATTCTACCAAAAGAATATTGGAGGGTTGAGAAGAGAAAATTGGAAGAGGTGAAGAGAGAAAAAGAGTAACAATTGCACAAATTAACTTTTATTGCTAGAGGAAAGAATACAATTCTATGAAAAATAAAGACTGCAGCTTGAATGAAACTAAGGAAAAAGGGAAGAAAGGAGAGCCAAGAAGAGTGGAAGAGTGACGCTATCCAATCGTCTCACCGAGCCTTTGAAGAGGTCACCCCGCCTTGGAGATGAATTCCATGAGAGGACCGAATTAGAAGAACTTCCGCTTTGGGAATTTAGAGGAATATAGAAGAGAAAGATGAAGATTGAGAGGAGAAGAAGAAGAACTTAAAAACAAGTAAAAACGTGTGTGCTATGTGTGTGTGTTGAAGATAGAAAGAAGAGAGATTGAGAGGGTACGAGGGAAGAGGAAAAAGCACAGTAAACAGTGAAAATTAATAAAAACAAAGTAAGAGCAGATTTATAATAACTTTAAAACGAAGGAGAATTAGGAGATGTGGAAGAAAAAGAAGTTGGAGATCTTGAGGAGAGGAAGAACTTTGATGAAGAGAGTAGAGGGACCAAACGATCAGAAGGGGAAGAAAAAGTGGAAAGAACAGTAAAAACGTGGATGAAAAGTAAATTATAAAAATTAAACCTTGAAAATTAAACAATAACTTGAAAACGAAGAAGAATTAGAGGAAGAGGAAGAATAAAAAAATCTATAGATTTGAAAGGCGAACAACTTTTATGAAAAGAGCAAAACGAAAAGAAGAACATAAAAGTATGAAAAAGCTTTGATTGTTAAGTCTATTAGATGGAGCAAACCAGATTCAGAGGGGGGGTGAATGAATCTCCCCTAAAAATTACCCAATTAAAATTGTACTTATAAATCTTACGGAATTAAGATCAGATATGCTTAGTTAAACAAATATTCTAATGAGACTTACACTCGAACACTTGTTCAGATGTCCTTATGTGACTCTCATAGAATGCTGGGCTAGCACACGTAATAACCTCACAGAAATACTCAGCAGAGATCAAAACGTAGACAACTAAAACACACAGTGAATTTCAACGTAATCTAAGCTAACCAGATATAACGATCCTAAGCATACACCAAAGGAATTAAGAGACAACCAAACAAACCACTGCACATATGACTTTTAGGTGGTTCGGTTCTCCAGACCTACATCCACCCCACACTCAACCCGAGTGTGGATTCCTGCTGACTCACAACTTGAAACCGCTGGACATCACAGCTTGCCTACATCAGCTGGGCATCATAGCTTGCCATCCGCTGATACACAACTTCTGCAAAGGTATGTAAAATGGAAAACAAGGATGATAAAACTCAACAACGGAAAGCTGACATTAAAATCAAAACAAACAAGCTCACGTAGGAGCACTGTGTCTTGGATTTGATCCAAAGAACATAGAACAGAAAGATCCTCAGATCTGGACTTCTGAATGCTTCTTGCTCATGAGCTCTTCAAACCAACACCTCTGCTTCTATCTCCCTCTCTCTCTCTTTCTCTTTCTCTTTTTTGCTAGCTCTCTGCTGCTCTCTCAATCTCCCTTTTATACTCTTCTCTGTCGCTCTCTTCTCTCTTCTCTTCTCTCGATCTCACAATCACCCTCTTCTTCTTTCAACTCTATGCATCCCCCTTTTTCTTCTCTCTTCTCTTTTTCTTTCAGAATCTCTTCTGCTGCTCTCTTCTTACCTCTTTCTCTTTTTCGCTCGCTTCTTTGATCACAGACGAGGCCTTTATATAAGGCATCAGGCAGGGTCCCACGAGCTCATGCCTTGGGCGTGAATGAAGCTCATTCCCACCTTTTTCAGAGAGGCCACTCCTCAGGTGCAGAGGGAATCTTAATCCACGTGGCAGAAGATGCTTCCCTAGGATCACGTGCCAATCATTAGCTCCCTAGGTCCATCTGCCAGCATTGCACCATTTCTGGGAACATGTGCCTGGTCTTAGCTTGACCTCATGTGCTGTCTTTAACCTGTCAGTCATAAGAGTGACATTTCGTCAAACATGCTGTTGTCAGCTAGTTTTCAATATGCACAGACCTAATAGAATCTTAGATGAGAAGAATGCTCGAACATAACAACGTGCTTAGACTTCAATTGCACATATGCTTAGACCTACATGTGTTGGGACTTGAAGCATGCTCAGACCTTCATAACATATGATCAGATGTGCACAGACATGGTACAGCAAGATGAGAACAATGCACCGACCTTGTTTATGGGAAAAACAAGCCGCTGCACTGAAATTGAATGGTAAGAGCACGGATGCACTGACCTTCTAAATAAGCATGCACAGACATTGTTCACCCATGTACAGACCTTTAATACACAAGCCACAAAGTGCACCGACCTACATATGTTGCCCGGCAAACATGCACAGACTCTATACCATGTATCCACACAACTAGCATCGACGTTGTTCTGCCTAACGACAGATGTGCACAGACTTACATATGCAAACCAACTGAGTATGCACCGATGTTGTTTGAATGAAAGAGAACATTGCATCGACCTATATGCATGAAGCATAAACGTGCATCGAGCAGATGTTCTATAGAAGAGAGAATGCACCAACCTATATTACATGCGTGCAGCACCAAAGCTTGCACCGACCTTGTTTCTGCTTATTGCAGATGTGCACCGACTTTGTTTAAGCCAAAACATGCACAGACCTAGTGTGTGAAGGAAGAAGAACTAGCACCGACCTGTATGCATGCTAAAGTGATGTGCACAAACCTTAGTTGTGTGCGATGCAGAACAAGCACAGACTTTGAGCTTATATGCATAGACCTATTAAGCATTATGCACAGACCTTATGAACATATGCACGGACCTTGGAGAGGGGGATTTCTGTAGCCCATCTGAGAGCGGCCGAACTAGGTCCAGCGAGACCAAACGAGGCCCAGCTCATCTAAGTGACCGCCCTGCAGGGCCCACTTAGCATAAAAGCCCAATAAGTTCACTCGGGATCAAGGACTTCCGAGGCGGCCATTAGGCTCGGAAGGCCGAGCGTCGATCAGGTCGGAGGAAGATCCACGCCTGACCTATCCCCCTCGCCGGGATAAGGGCAGGTGCCTAGCGCCCACTCCGATCGAACCTCACCTAAGCTATGCCTATCGCCCAGGACAGGGCTGGCACTCTTCACGCTCGGGTCGACCGACGGTTGCTTATCCACACTGCCATTGAGAAACCTTTCTGAGTAGGAGTTTACAAGGATAAGGGGGCCCACGAATCCTTAAGGCTATAAAGAGCCCACGACGATGACGTAAAGAGCCCACGTCGAGGACGTAAAGAGCGCACATCGAGGACGTAACCCCCACCAGAAACTCCTCATCTTACGAGACTCATAAGGCTGGCACACTATTTAAACCTGGGACTCCCTCCAGCGAAAGGTAATGCCAACACACGCCTAAAACTCCCTAAGCAAGAACCACTTCACCACCTTGGTGGAGAGGGATCTCGTGCATCTCCTTCTTCCTCCCTTCATAGCTTCCACCACTGCTCTACTGACTTAGGCATCGGAGGGTTTTCCCCAGAGAACCATCCCTGGACCCCTTGATTCATTTCCCTTCCTTGCAGTTCACTATTCGGTGATCATCACCTCCAGCTCAGGACCAGCGTGAGATCGCCTGATGAGGGCATCACCAGCAATTTCATTTGATCAAGGATCCCGATGCTCGCCACCCATGCTACATCTTGTTCACCACTTTATTTTGAGTCATATGATGTAATTTTCATTTTCTTATCATGTACTTTTCCTTTTATTTGAGTCCAATACCTAGGTGAGGTAGCTATTTACCTAAGTCTTAAGTCATTATGTGTGTTATTGGGCCCAATTATATGGGCTAGGCCCAGGGGCGCCCCCTTCCCCTTGGTTTAGTGTTAGTAGTCCAAGAGTCAGGGACTTATGTGTAATTGTGGGATTCCTATAAATAGGACCCCAATCCCTCATTTGTAAGCTAATGAAGTATTGATAAAAGTTTGCCAAAGCATTTGTGCATCTCCCTCCCTCTCTCTCTAGCTCTATTTCTCTCTCCCTCTCTCTCTAAAGGGGGCGAACCCTATTCTCTCTCCTCCTCTCTCCAAATTTTGAAATTCACTCTCTCTCCTCCCTATTCACCTCTAATTAAGACCCTTCCCCATACCTCTCATTTAATCCCCCTCCAACCCCTAGGTGGAATCCCCTTCTCCTAGGCACCTCTCCCTCCTCCCAAGCAACCTTTCCCCTTCCCCATACAACCTTTCATTTTCCCAAGGGAGAATCCCATCTCCCAAGCACCCATTCACATCGCCAAGACACCCCTTCCCATTCCCTAGACCAGAATTAAACCCTCCATTAACCACACATTCAAACCAAAGGAGAGATCTCTCTTCCCTCTCTCATTCCCAACCCAAATTCGCAGCTCCCCCTTCCTCCACTTGCTAGACCACCTCCCAGCCCCCTTTCTACCCCTCCCACACCTTGTATCACCCCCTAACAGACCCCCACATTGTCAGGTGCTATCCCCACACCCATCCACCCCATTTCCCACCCCATCTACTCCGTCTCCCATCACCTTTCACCACCCTATCCATCTCAATTCGCAGGCAGCAGTTGGAGCTCAACTTGCAGAGGCTTCTCCAGAGTCGTCCGACGTCCTCTGGAGTTACACCATACATCTCCGAAAAGGTCTGCGAGTCTTCTTCACAAGCGAGGTGGAATCGTCTCATTCCGACTTCGCTACAGTTCGTGGTGCCTGTTCTCTTCCAACTGCGCAACAAGGACCAGAACCTGGACCTGAGCTGCAGTGCAGAAGCTCCCACGGCCACATCCTTCAACTTATGGAGGCGCCACTTGGCCGAGAGCTGCATCCATGAGTCATCCACCACCACCAACAAGCGGCATCCCGTTCGGCATCAGGAAGTGTTCTTTCCAATTTTTCTCCCGCGGGTGCGCAGACAGTTCATTTTGGTCCTTCCCCGACACTGCCTCACTCAACGGACTCCTCCTCACCACCCCGACATCCTCTGGTTCTGTTCTTGGTTTCTGCTCTAAGAATACTCATCCACGGACGTCCTCGACTTGGTCTCGCCTCATTCAGACTTCGGGAGTGATCGTGGTACCTTCTACAAGTAGCTTCAACAATCTGGGCCAGCCTGAACCTGAACTCTGAGCACCTGTTCCGGGGTCCACTTTGACCAGAGGTGACACAGGAACTGCCCACAAAAATTCACAGGCATACCTGGGTCTGTCAGCGTCGTTCCAGTGCTAGTCTCGTCAAGTTCTGAGTCTGGAGGAGCGCACAGAGGCTGCTACACCGATCCCCTATCCTGCTGCTGAAGACACGGGCAGATTCGGTCGGGTGATCCGTCGGCGCGATTCGAGCGAATCTCCCCTCCCCGTCTGGCTGACTTAACGCCCCTCCCTGCGTGGAGGTAGTGTTTGCATTGTACTATTGAAATCCCCACCCCAATTCCACCCTCCTGTGTGAGGCGTAGTGGTTGTATAATTTAAACAGGGATCAAGCTTCATCGGCGCAGTGTGCGGGGAACCCACACTTCCCCGCTCGCCCTCGTCTCCGGCCGAGATCGGTGTCTTCACGCCGATCAGGTGAGCTCCTGGTTGCACTCCTCTTGGTCAGCACTTCTTGCTTAACTAGTATTGCTTCTTAGTGCCGTCGGTCGGTGAGTGAGTGCCCGATCTCAAAATATCATCAATTTGAGTGCCACCGCAGAGCGAGTTGTGAGAGAGCCACTACATCCCACGCCCTTGGCGTGCTGGCCGCCCACAGAATTGGGGCATCCCAGGCCTTTAGGGGTTCAATCTCAAGCGAGCCAATCCCTGGAGCAGCGAGGTCCCATCCCGGACCCTCTCCACCATCGTCGAGTTGCCTACGGGCACGAGTGTGCGCTACACGGGTGAGTCCGCTTGAGTGGGTTCGCCGATCGGTTCGATTGCTTGCAAATCTAGGTCCAAGGTGCATTGGTCAAGTGGCTGCCACCCCCAAGGGGTTTGTTTCACATCAAATTGGTATCAGAGCAAGTTCTAGACTTGTCTCTACTAAGTCTTGTCCTAGGGCCATTGCATGCATCACACTTGTCCTCCATCATGACTACCTCATACTTGGCATATTCGCCACTCTTAGGCCCATTAGAAGCCTTTGTGTTTGATGGAACTCACCCTAGTATATATATAGAGTGGGAGGACTCCATAGATCGACACTTTGGGAGGTTCACTCTATCAGGGCCTATGAAAGTCAACTATGCCAAGAGTTTGCTCTGGCGCCAAGCTAGGAAAGAATGGGAGAACATTGTAGGATTGAGCGAAGCCAAAGGGGAAGCACCCATTGAATCTTGGAATGAAATGAGGGCCAATCTTAGAAAGATCTACGCACCCCAATCCAAACCTCTTCAACCAACCGATCTTCCACCCCCGACCCCAACTCCAACCCAAGAACTTCCCCGACCAAACCCAACCCAAGTCCATCCATGTTCACCACCCCGAGAGTTACAAGATGACCAACCAAGCCCCCCCACCCATCCCTCCATGAGAATTGTAATTTTAAGGGAACCCCTCATAGAGTGGCTAAAGCAAAACCTCCTCCTCCGCGTCACACGCCCCTCCATGGATAACCACAACCCAATCGTGCCCACCCCACACCTCCACACAACCTACCATTCATTCTACCTTGTAGGGACCCTGAGGGACTTGATTAGGGGAGTACTACGGCAAATAGAGGTGACAAACCTGCTGGCCTTAGGGGAAAGCAACACTGGATACCTTAGTTTCTCACACACCTCTATTGGATCCATCACCTCCATTTACACTAAGGGTCCTTGCACAAGCAAGCTATTATTGATCCTGCCCGAACCCGAAGAATTTTGCCAAAACCAACCCTATGACCCCCACCTCCCTCAAGAAAAGGGCACCCCATCTAGGGAGTCAACCTTGGTGATTGTCCCACTAGGTAACGAGTGCACAGTCCGCACTAGGCAGTGTGTGACTTGGAATACTATAAGTCTAGAAATGGAAGAAGCATCCTTCCCCACAAGCCAAGCCCACCTACATCCTTGTGACCTATTCCCTTGGGAGCCCCAATGTCAACCTGGCCACTTTCCCTCCTTCACCATTGCCCACCCCTCATCCAATCCCAAGGGCCATTTCATTAGATGCAACCAGGCCCATTGCTCCCACACCACTACATGCCTAGTAGGCCTCAAACTGATCCCTTGGGGCGAGCAACACCCACCACTCACACCCTTCAATTTTCCCGTTGACGAGGTCCGAACCTACATTAGAGAATCTATGGAATGGACTTTCTTGATCCATGGGATTGAAAACACCCCCTTCACCAAGGGCCTAACCATACTTGACCCATTTGATCCCTCCGATTGGGAACCCCCAAACCTGCCATCCTTGTCCCATTTCTCCAAAGAATTCCTAAGCCTCGCCCCTTGCCGAGACCATTGCGCCAAAGTTGAACCAAACCCCTCCTTGTCAACACCCACGCTTTGGAAGATAAGACTCAACGTTTGGGTAGAGTGGCATGGTAGGATCACATTTGGGTGTCCTAGACCCCCTATAGAAGTCAACATTGTTAGGAGACACATGCATTTTAGGACCACATGTGGATGCCCCGGTCCTCCAACCTTCCGTAGAGAACCTATGCATGATAGGGCCACATTTGGATGCCCCGGACCCCCAGTCTTCACCCACCTTGATAGGAAACCTAAGCAAGCTAGATCCACCTATGGTTGCCCCGGCCCCCCTGAGTCCATGAAAGTCTTCATCACATCTATGCATGATAGGTCCATGTACGGTTGCCCCGGTCCACCTTTGCATGCTATCCTCCGTCACACCCACTCACCGCATCATGATGCATGGCATGAGCATACACACAAGCAATTCTTGACGAGCGGTGAGGTTCACAAAGAGCGGGCAAGAGCTCGCGAGCACCACTTGGAATTCCAAGTAGGCAATCTGGTGATGATGACATTGGAGTGGCTCTACCCTAGGGTCACCTCCAATTCGAGGGCACGAGGACTTGGACCTTCCCAAGTTCCGAGTGACTTTGGCAACCCGGCTAACGGGTTGGACTTACTAATGGGTTTTGGGATTCACCTCATTTTCCACGTGGCAGATCCGGCACCCTATATGGGCACCACGGCGGATCCTAGTGAGTGCCTCAAGCCTTTATCTTCCTTTGAGAGAGACACCCTCGGAGAGCCACCAAAAATCAGCCTGAGAGTCCGACATGTGCACACGGAGGCAATACTAGGCAAGCAAGGTTCCATCGCCAGCAAGAGGGTGCGCCTGAGCCGCCTCGAGAGGATGAAGGACCGTCTCCTGGTTGTGGACGCAGGGTTGAGTTTGGAGGTTGAGGCTCACTCTGAGCTGCTTAAGAGGACCACTTCCCTGGTGGGCCCATACTCGACGGAGTCAAGTTTTTCGCGCCCCGGGGGTATGATGAGGGCATCACCAGCAATTTCATTTGATCAAGGATGCCGAT
The DNA here is from genome assembly GCA_022559845.1 of Amorphophallus konjac. NCBI lineage: Eukaryota > Viridiplantae > Streptophyta > Magnoliopsida > Alismatales > Araceae > Amorphophallus > Amorphophallus konjac. Next base: position 103,713,667 of record CM040118.1, read on the forward strand.
GCTCGCCACCCATGCTACATCTTGTTCACCACTTTATTTCGAGTCATATGATGTAATTTTCATTTTCTTATCATGTACTTTTCCTTTTATTTGAGTCCAATACCTAGGTGAGGTAGCTATTTACCTAAGTCTTAAGTCATTATGTGTGTTATTGGGCCCAATTATATGGGCTAGGCCCAAGGGCGCCCCCTTCCCCTTGGTTTAGTGTTAGTAGTCCAAGATTCAGGGACTTATGCGTAATTGTGGAATTCCTATAAATAGGACCCCAATCCCTCATTTGTAAGCTAATGAAGGATTGCGAACTGTGGTAGATCGTAGCTAGGGTTTCTGACCCCTCAGTCGGTCTTTTGTCGTCTTCTCCGATGTCTGACCCCGGGGGCCACCCCGTGGCCCCCTTGGCGCCTGGCCCCCCCTTGGCCTCCTCGCAACGGGCTCCTTCGCCTCTCCATGCTGGTCTCGGCCTCCCTGTGTCCACCGGTGCCAGGACTTTCGCTGAAGTCCTGTCTTCTACCATGGCGCCGTCGATTGTCCCGGGCCACATCCATGCTCCGGCGCTTACTGACAAAGGAGAACCCGCAGTGTTCTTCTCCCAGGAGGAGATCTCCGCGTCCCTTGGACCTTTCTCTTTCGCCTTGGTAGCCCGCGCACCTCAGGGACGGCCTCCGTTCTCGGACATTAGAGCTCATTTGAACGGCAGATGCAGATTCAAAGATGACTTCATGATCAGCGCCCTGGATAAGAGACACCTCCTTTTACGATTCCGGAACTACGATGATTACCTGTCTCTGCTGCTGAAGGAGACACTGCTAGTCCATGGTAGGATCTTCCGTTTCTTCAAATGGACCATGGATTTTTCTCCTTTGGCGGATTCGCCAATTCTCTAGGTATGGATATCTTTCCCTGGTCTTCCGGTGAATTTATACTTAGAGCACTTGATTTGTTCCATTGCTGGTAATGTTGGTCGAGTTTTGAAAATTGACCCTTGCACTTTGAACTTGTCCCAAACGACTGCTGCTCGGGTCTGTATCGAGCTTGATATTTCAAAACCTCGCCCTCCCCGAATTTGGATTGGTTGTCCAGGAGGTGGTGCCTGGCAGGAGGTTGTATACCCGGACCTTCCTCCCTATTGCTCTACCTGTTCTCGAATCGGCCATACTGAAGCTGCTTGTAAAGGCTTAAGGAATTCTACTTCGACAGTGAAGCCCATTTAGACCATAGCCGACACCAAAGGCAAGGCAATTTGGCAACCTGTAGCTAATCAGAAGACCTCTGCTGAAGTTAATTTATCTGTTCCCCGAGTCAAAGATGCTCCGCACAATTGTAACAATTTGATTATTGCAAGGACCGTTAGTCAGGGCGATTGTTCCATGCAGAATTCAGTCTTGGATGCTCCCTGTCTAGCTAAACCTCCTCCAGCTTCTGCTACTGATTCAGGGGATCCTGATTATTGCCTTCCGGAGGTTTATCCAGCGAAGGATGTTCCAAGTTCTAATGTTGAGAAAGCTCCTGATTGTGAGTCCGATATTCCTAGGCAAGTTTCTGTTCCTGTTCAGTCAGAGATTCTAATCCAGGATCCTTCTCAAGCTCATCACTCGGCAACTTTGGCCTGCCCTCCTTCAAAGCCCCCTTCAAACCAAAATTTTGCTATTGTTCCCGACCCTGCAGTTGTAGTTGCCTTGCCAGAGCTAGTACCTCAGTCGGCTGAAGAGGTCTTTTCTAGAAGACTAGATATAGCCAAGCTAGCAGAAACTCAAAACGACATGGCTCTACATCACGAGCGCACAGGTGTTATTACCAGATCAATGTTAAGGACTGGTTCCACGGGTAACATACCTGATACCAAACAATTATTATGAATTGCATTATTTGGAATATCAGAGGTATAGGGAATGATGTGTCCATTGGCAGAGTAAAACTACTTATTAGAACTCACCAACTTGACTGCATAGTGCTATTAGAACCTAAACTAAACACTGGCAGAATGGAAAATATATGCAGACGCTTGGGTATGGATAAGGCTGTTGCCAACACTGATGGGCTGGCCCACATCTGGGTTTTCTGGAAGGATCCTTTGCATTTTTCAGTTGTGAGTAGGGATGATCAACAGATCACTGTTTTGCAGTCTAATGCTTCTTTGCCATACTTTTACTCTACTTTTGTTTATGCCAAATGCAATGCTTATGAGAGGCATTCCTTGTGGGCTTCTTTATCCAACATTCACTCTCGGATAGTTGGACCTTGGATTGTTGCAGGGGACTTTAATTGCATCACTACTGTGGATGAAAAGCTCGGTGGTAATTCCCCAAGCCTCTTTGCAATGACTGACTTTAGCAACTGTATTTCAGACTGTGCTTTACTTGATGGTGGATATGCTGGCTCAAAATATACTTGGCATAATAATCAATCTGGCAGCAGAGGAATTTGGGCCAGATTGGATAGGGTCCTTCTCAATCCAGCCTGGCTGATTCAAATGCTAATTTCTATAGAGCATTTATCCAGGGAGGCATCTGACCATGCTCCGATGCTAGTTAAAATGCTACCCCAAGATCGTAGATTCAGCAGATTTTGCTTTCAGAGAATGTGGACTTTACATGATAATTTTTTGGATGAAGTTAAGGCTTGCTGGCACTCAAGCCCTATTGCTTCCTCTCCCATGCACTGTTTGTTCCTCAAGCTCAATTCCCTGAAAAGGATGCTTCGAGTCTGGAACAGAGAAACCTTTGGTAATGTTCATTTGAATTTGTCAAAAGCTGAGGATGCTATTATGCAAGCTGAGCACCTTTATGACTCGCAACCCAGTGATGTTAACCTGGCAGCATTAGAAGAAGCAAAATCCAATCTGTCAGACAGACTGCTCCAGCAAGAGTACTTCTGGAGACAAAAATCTGGTATTAGATGGCTGCTTGAGGGGGACAGAAATACAAAATTCTTCCACATGTTCACCTTAGCTAAGAGACGGAAACAAAAAATCAAACATCTAAAGAATCCTGCAGGCAATCTTTCTTCAAACCATGAGGATATGAAACATATAGCAGTATCCCATTTTCAGAATGCTTTCTCCTCTCAAGATCACTTCATTGATCAGTCATTCTTGGGCTGCATTCCTCATTTACTTAACCAGGAGGATAATGACTGTCTGTGTGCTATTCCCACTGAATCTGAAATTCATGAAGCAGTATTCAATTTGTCAGCTGATAGTGCTCCTGGGCGCGATGGATATTCTGGGCTCTTTTTTCACAAAGCCTGGAATATTATTGCCCCTTTGGTAGTCAGTGCAGTGCAAGAAGCATTCTCCTCCAGGAATCCACTGCCTCGGTATGTCACCTCTACCTTGATTGCTCTTATTCCTAAGAAACAGAATGCTGTGGAGATTTCAGACTACAGGCCAATAAGTTTATGTAATTTTTTCTACAAGATTATATCCTCTATAATCAACAGAAGATTGGCTTTAATTTTACCCAAAATTATTTCTCCGGAACAGTCAGCCTTTGTCAAAGGAAGACAGATTATAGAAATTATAGCCCTTGCTCAAGAGCTCTCCCTTGATTTAAGCAGACATACAAGAGGTTATAATGTCATGTTTAAACTTGATATGGCTAAAGCCTATGACAGGCTCGAATGGGACTTCCTATATTCTGTAATGTTCAGATTTGGCTTCAGTAACAATTTCATAAACCTTGTTGAAAGATTGATTAATAACTGTTGGTTTTCTATTCTGTTGAATGGAGACACTGCTGGTTTTTTTAAATAAACCAGAGGTATTCGCCAAGGTGATCCAATTGCACCTTCCTTATTTGTTATTGCTGAAGAAGCTTTGAGTAGGTCTCTTAGAGAAACCTTCAGTAATGGCCGGATAGAGTGGTTCACAGGCTGTTAGAGATGTCCAAGAATATCACACTTACTTTTTACTGATGATACCCTGATCTTCAGCAAAGCTACTTCTTCTTCCATCAGGAATTTGCTCAAGCTTCTTCACACTTATGAACAAGCTTCTGGTCAGCTGATCAATGTCAGTAAGAGTGGTTTTTTAATCCATCCAAAGAAGCCTATTTCTGTTGCTCAGCACATTCAGAGACTCACAGGATTCTCCAAACTGTCCTTTCCTAATAAGTATCTTGGGCTTCCTCTGGTGATTGGTAGAACAAAGAAGATTTACTTTGCTGGAATCCTAAATTCCATTCATAAAAGGATTGATGGGTGGAAGGCCAGCCTCTTATCCCAAGGGGCCAGGCTAGTTCTTATCAAGCATGTGCTGTCTTCTTTGCCAATGTATGCTCTGTCCTCCACTCCTTTGCACATTGGCACTCATATTTTGATTGAGCAGGCCTTTGCCAATTTCTTCTGGGGGTCTTCAGCCCATGGCAAAAAGAGACATTGGAAATCTTGGCAGACCTTATGTAGACCTCAATCCGCAGGGGGCCTTGGCATCATATCTCTCAGGAAAATGGAAATTGCTCTCCGTGTCAAAATGCTGTGGAATGCCATTCACAATGACACCTTATGGGCTTCTTATTTTAGAGCAAAGTATCTGTTCAATTGCCATATCCTAGATGCAAAATTCAGGAACATGAAAGGTTTTGCAAGAAGAAGCTGGTTGAAGGCTAAGGAATATATTCTTCAATTCAAAAAGGTCATCGTGGGCAATAGAGATAATACCAGTTTTTGGTATGATAATTGGCTGGGCCAACATTGCTTAAATACTTTTGTTTCTGAAGATCAAATTCCCAATCCGAAAGCATCAGTTAGTGAAGTTCTTTTGAACCCATCCCCTGAAGATATTGTCTTGCTCAATTCTCTGCTCCCTAACAGCATCCAGCAAGCCATCAGATCAGTTAATTTGAACCAGGAACCGGACCTGGGTGTTTGGAGTATCTCCTCATCTGGTCAATGCTCAGTAGCATCAACTAATAACCTTATGGCTAACAATCAAATTCCAGCTGATATCCCATGGAGTTGCTTGTGGTCTAATTGGGTTCCAATTAAAATTTCAGTACATATATGGAAGATAATGAATAACTGCTTGCCAACCGATGCCAATATACAAAGAGTGGGCATTGTCCTCTGTTCGAAATGCTTTTACTGTAAAAATCCGCAGGTTGAAGACCTCACACATCTGTTTCTCAACAGTGATATCGCAGTTGCAGTTTAGACTGCACTCAAAGCAGCAGGGTTACAACTTCAAGGGCGAAATCCTAAGGAACTCATTCTGAATTCCATCAGCAATGTTCAGCCAGGTACGGCCTTTGCAGTTTTCTCCCTTGCCTCAATTGGATTTGGTATGTGGGAAATTTGGAAAGCTAGGAACAGTGCCAAGTATGAGGATAAAGCATTCTCCAAAAACAGTTGCATTCACCAAACTTTGTTCCAGATCAAGAGAGCATGTTCGACTGCCTCACTCAAGGAACCAAAATCCAGCTACCGGAGAATATTGGACCAAATGGGAATAGCATACCAAACTTCATGCAGAGATCAATTGAAGATAGTGAAATGGATTTGCCCCCCTTGGCCATTTCTTAAACTTAACACTGATGGTGCTTGCAAGATTTCTAAGGACACAGGAGGAGGTGGTACAATCAGGGATTCCAGAGGAAAAGTTCTACTTGCGTTTTCTCATTTTTATGGCCATTCAAACAGCTTAATAGCTGAAGCCCGAGCCCTCCTGGATGGTATTAAGTATTTGAAGATGGTGGATATTTCTCCAGCCCTCATTGAATGTGATTCCCTCACCCTAGTCAGGATCATCAATAAAGAAATTCACTGCCCATGGGCTATACTCAGCTACGTCAGGGTGATCTGGAGTACTCTCTCTCAGCATGACTTGATCTCTCATATATTTAGAGAAGCCAACACTGTAGCTGATTTACTTGCTTCTTTAGCTTGCATCAACAAATGTAATTTTTTCTATTCTTACAGTGAGCTACCTTCCATTATAAAAGGGGCTGCTCGGCTGGACTCTCTAGGCATGCCTAGACTCAGATTGATGTAATTCATTATTCTTTCTCAGTGGAATAAATCTGCCTCCTAGTGGTCCAATGGTGGAGTGGCTTTCTCCTTACCTCTGGTAAGGGGTGCACTCTCCCATCGAACCCTAGGTTAGGCTTTTCTATTAAAAAAAATTAAGCTAATGAAGTATTGATAAAAGTTTGCCAAAGCATTTGTGCATCTCTCTCCCTCTCTCTCTAGCTCTATTTCTCTCTCCCTCTCTCTCTAAAGGGGGTGAACCCTATTCTCTCTCCTCCTCTCTCCAAATTTCGAAATTCACTCTCTCTCCTCCCTATTCACCTCTAATTAAGACCCCTCCCCCTTCCCCATATCTCTCATTTAATCCCCCTCCAACCCCTAGGTGGAATCCCCTTCTCCTAGGCACCTCTCCCTCCTCCCAAGCAACCTTTCCCCTTCCCCATACAACCTTTCATTTTCTCAAGGGAAAATCCCATCTCCCAAGCACCCATTCACATCCCCAAGACACCCCTTCCCATTCCCTAGACCAGAATTAAACCCTCCATTAACCACACATTCAAACCAAAGGAGAGATCTCTCCTCCCTCTCTCATTCCCAACCCAAATTCGCAGCTCCCCCTTCCTCCACTTGCTAGACCACCTCCCAGCCCCCTTTCTTCCCCTCCCACACCTTGTATCACCCCCTAACAGACCCCAACATAGTCAGGTGCCATCCCCACACCCATCCACCCCATTTCCCACCCCATCTACTCCGTCTCCCATCACCTTTCACCACCCTATCCATCTCAATTCGCAGGCAGCAGTTGGAGCTCAACTTGCAGAGGCTTCTCCGGAGTCGTCCGATGTCCTCTGGAGGTACACCATACATCGCCGGAAAGGTCTGCGAGTCTTCTTCGCAAGAGATGTGGAATCGTCTCATTCCGACTTTGCTACAGTTCGTGGTGCCTGTTCTCTTCCAACTGCGCAACAAGGACCAGAAACTGGACCTGAGCTGCAGTGCAGAAGCTCCCACGGCCACATCCTTCAACTTCTGGAGGCGCCACTTGGCCGAGAGCTGCATCCACGAGTCATCCACCACCACCAACAAGCGGCATCCCGTTCGGCATCAGGAAGTGTTCTTTCCAATTTTTATCCCGCGGGTGCGCAGACAGTCCATTTGGGTCCTGCCCCGACACTGCCTCACTCAACGGACTCCTCCTCACCACCCTGACATCCTCTGGTGCTGTTCTTGGTTTCTACTCGAAGAATACTCATCCACGGACGTGCTCGACTTAGTATCGCCTCATTCAGACTTTGGGAGTGATCGTGGTACCTTCTACAAGGAGCTGCAACAATCTGGGCCAGCCTGAACCTGAACTCTGAGCACCTGTTCCGGGGTCCACTTTGACCAGAGGTGACGCGGGAACCGCCCACAAAAATTCACAGGCGTACCTGGGTCTGTTAGCGTCGTTCCAGTGCCAGTCTCGTCAAGTTCTGAGTCCGGAGGAGCGCACAGAGGCTGCTACACCGATCCCCTATCCTGCTGCTCAAGACACGGGCAGATTCGGTCGGGTGATCCATCGGCGCGATTCGAGCGAATCTCCCCTCCCCGCCTGGCTGGCTTAACGCCCCTCCCTGCGTGGAGGTAGTGTTTGCATTGTACTACTGAAATCCCCACCCCAATTCCACCCTCCTGTGTGAGGCGTAGTGGTTGTATAATTTAAACAGGGATCAAGCTTCATCGGCGCAGTGTGCGGGGAACCCACACTTCCCCGCTCGCCCTCATCTCCGGCCGGGATCGGCGTCTTCACGACGATCAGGTGAGCTCCTGGTTGCACTCCTCTTGGTCAGCACTTCTTGCTTAACTAGTATTGCTTCTTAGTGCCGTCGGTCGGTGAGTGAGTGCCCGATCTCAAAATATCATCAATTTGAGTGCCACCGCAGAGCGAGTTGTGAGAGAGCCACTACATCCCACGCCCTTGGCGTGTTGGCCGCCCACAGAATTGGGGCATCCCAGGCCTTTAGGGGTTCAATCTCAAGCGAGCCAAACCCTGGAGCAGCGAGGTCCCATCCCGGACCCTCTCCACCATCGTCGAGTTGCCTACGGGCACGAGTGTGCGCTACACGGGTGAGTCCGCTTGAGTGGGTTCGCCGATCGGTTCGATTGCTTGCAAATCTAGGTCCAAGGTGCATTGGTCAAGTGGCTGCCACCCCCAAGGGGTTTGTTTCACATCATCGCCCCTCTTCATTTGACGCCATCTGTGGGAAATGATCAAAGAGCTAGTATGGTGCGAAGGAGTATAGGGAAGAAGGTCCACCGGCGACAGGAGCAAATCCGTGGTGGCGGTGGGAGAGGCCTCCACTCAAGCCACACAGAACCCCCCTCCAACGCCAGCACCCAAGCCGACGAACTACCTCCGCCCGCGGTGGTGGAGCTACCACCCAACTGTTGTGCCCCTTGTGCTTTGTTGATGATGTGGTGTTTTAATGATAGCAACATGAATGAGTCACCACATTGTTGAGTCACCACATTGTCTTGAATATGTCTGATGTGTATGCTTGAGTCATGCTGTGATAAATTGGTTTGTGCCTGCTTTTTGTTCTGTGCATTGCTTCTCTGCTGATATGTTCATGTTGTAGTTCATCAAGTCTATACATCTGTCTCACTGTTCACATGCATCAAGTATGTACAGCGTCCGTCTCAGCCAGCGTCTTATGCTGCATCCTAAGGCTTCAGGTCTATACATTGGACCGTGGTTCGTCAAGTCTATACATTGCTGAGCCATTCGACAAGTCTATAAATTGGCTTCAATTCCTCAAGTCTATACATTGGGTTCGGCTCTGCAAGTCTGTACACTGGTCGAGCATTCAAGTCTGAACATTCACAAAGTCCATACATCGACATTGTAGCTTGCCTAGTTCAAGTCTACACATTGGTCTCCACTTGAAGTCTATACATTGGCTAAGGGTCTTCAAGTCCATACACAGTTGTCTGATGCATATTGATTGAAGTCTGTACAACATGCCTTGTTGTTTACAGCTTTCTTGTTTGTGACTTCACTAGTGTTTTGATGATGAGCATCACTATGTTAAATATTGTCATTTTAATCAGATATCTGGCGTAATGCTATGCATTTGAAATTTCCATGATTAACAGGAAAAATTGCTATGAGGTAGTACCTTGTATGTCCGTACTGTTCATTTCATACTTCGTGTTGTTTGTGTTCACTACACTTCGTGTTGTCCTTTTGTACGTCGTGTTGTTCCAACTATGTTTGTTGATTGCCTTCGTACTGTTTATTGAAGCAGCTCGATTTGTTCAGATGTACTTCGAGTCGTTTTCCTGTGTATCTCGTGTCGTTTCTTCAGTATTTAGTTGCTCATCTCGAGTCATCTTTTTATTTTTTTCATTTTTTTTGTTCTCGTGGTTTCGTGTCATTTACTGTAGTTACTCGAGTCATTTTCCTACTTTCACTGTTTTATTACGTGTCGTTGTAGCCGTTCCTGTCTCATGTCTTCGTGTTGTTTTTCCTAAACCCCGTGTCCTTTTTGCTTTGTGACCACACTTCGTGTAGGGTTCTGTTTTCATCTTCGAGTTGGGCTCAGTCCGTGTCGTTCTCGTATTCGAGTCGTTCTTAATGTCTTCGTGCTGTTTCTGTATTTGTGTCTTCGTGTTGCTTTCCTTTACCTTTGTCCAGGTTTCTTCTGATCGCGTGTTTTACTATCGATTCACTCCGTGTTACTTCCTTCTCACCTCGTGTTGTTCTCATCTGATCTCGTGTCATTCTCTCTTTATTTCGTGTTGTAGTCATCGTGTGTATCTCGTGTCATTCTCAATATAGTGCACATTTTGTTGTTCCTACACACCTCGTGTAGCTTTAGCTTGTGTGTCAACCGACTTATTTCAGGTATATATATATATAGAACCCTGAGTATTAATGGTTTCAATCTCTTTGCAGGCCGAAGAAGAAAAAAAAAGAAGAAGAAGAAGAAGGATTCTGGTTTCAGGATCAAATCCGAACCAGTTTGCTCTATTGTAAGAGTGGGGACGTGATACGAGGCTGGCATCTGGCACGTGATCCGAGATACAGAGGAGCCTCCACGTGGACTGAAGCATTTGGGCGGGAATCATGGAGAGCACACGCCGCCCTAATCTGCTGCTGCTATATATATGTGTCTTCTTCCTCTGAAGAAAAAGAGAGGTAGAGAGTGACTGAAGTAGAATCAGGCAGAGCTAAGAGAAGAAAGGCAGAAGAGAAAGAAGAGATAGAGAAAGCTGAGAGCCAGATCGAGAGAGTAGAAGAAGAAAAAGAAAGAGAGACAGTAAGATAGAGAGAGTAAGAAGAAGGAGAAGGCAGAAGCAGTGAGAAGAAGAAGCAGTGAGAAGAAGAAGAAGTAAGAATAAGAAGAAGAAGAAGAAAAGAGAGTTCGTGCTGGGAGAAAGTGAGAAGCAGTAGAAGAAGTTCCTGCTGGACCGTGGATCAAATCCAGGCCAGCCAGCTCTTGCGTGAGCCACATTCAATTTTATCTTTTCAGCTTTCTGTTGCTGGTTTTGTTTTTCCTTTGAACTATTCACTTGGTGTTCTTCCGATCCTCTAGTGTGAGATCGGGTTCCCTCCGGTGTGGAGGAAGAGAGACTTGCGTCTCTGGTTGCCTTTGACTGGGTGTCATTGGTTGTTTCCCTCCGGTTGGGAGGAAGAGAGGTCCGAGACCTCTAGTTTGCAAGTGACTTGGTGTCACTTGTGTTTCCCTCTGGGGTTCAGAGGAAGAGAGACTTGGGTCTCTAGGTTCCCCTCCGGTTTGGAGGAAGGGAGGTTCGGTCCTCCGGTTCTGGGCTTGTGGGTAGTAAGTCCAGGGGTTCCCTCCGGGTCTGGAGGAAGAGAGACCGTGTGTCTCTGGTTTCCAAGTGACTGGGAGTCATTTGGGGTGTCCCTCCGGCTGGGAGGAAGAGGGGAGGTTGTTCCCCTGGTCAAGCTATTTGGCAGCAGTTGTTGCAGACTGAGTCTGCTGTACTAGTGTTACTATTGGAAGCCTCACTCCGATTTGGAGTGAGGGGTGGACGTAGGTCTGTTGACCGAACCACCTAAAAATCCTGGTGTCCCTTGTGGTTTGATCTTCTTATACGTTCACTCAATTGCTGCGCTTTAGATGCTTGCTTAGGATCTTTTGAGGGCCTCTTGAGTTGTTGTCTTGCTTTGATCCCTCTGAGTTTCCTCAGTTTATTTCCGCAACAGTTTTTAATTCCGCATAAGTGAGCTTTAGAGGTTTTATTAGGCTATATTTGTAGAGGGATACATTCACCCCCCTCTGTATCCGGGCCTTACATTCTATCACCAACGGGGGCGCTGACGCTTTCCAAGCCCTCAAAACAAAACTGGACATCCTCGTGGAACTCATGAGGACCCAGGCGGCCAGGGAAGAAAGGTCACGCGTCCCTCCGAAAAGCCCTCCCCACGGAGACGCGTCCCAACACACTGTCGGAGGCCGCTTCACCCTCCAAGGACGGCGACTTATTCGTAATAGGTCTGGAGGACCTTCACAAGCCCCTCCTCTGGAGCAAGAGGCCTACTCCGCACCGATGAGGGGAAAACCTGGGGCACGCCGTCCGCACCCAGAGATCGAAGTCCCTGGGGAATGCCAGGATAGCCCGCCAGCACGCCCCCCTAGCCCCTCAGTGCAATGACAGTCGGAGTTATCCCTCCGACTGTGAGAGTTCGAGAGGCGCTTCGCAGAGCAAGAGCGCGCCTTACGTGCCTTGCAGAAGACCTCCCCAGTGGAGGACGAGGAGAAATCCCCGTTCTCCGACTACATCTTGAAGGTAGAGATATCTCCCAGAATCTCCATTCCGACCTTCAAGTCTTACGACGGCCAGGGTGACCCGATCGACCACTTCGACAGCTTCGACTCCCTGATGACCCTTCACGAGGCGTCCGACGCCATCAAGTGCCGAGCCTTCGTGACCACCCTGGTCCAAGGCACCCAAGCATGGTTCCGGGACCTCGCCCCCGGATCTATCCGGGACTTCAAGTAATTTGGGCGAGTGTTTAAGGAGAGTTTCGCCGGCAGCGGCCCCCCAAGGTCGGTAGTGGAGCTATTGGATCTCAAACAGGAGCAGGGGAGAAACTCCTGGCTTATATCAACTGATTCAAGTCGGAAGCCCTGAGAATCCCCCACCTGGATGTTGCCTCGGCCATAACCGCACTGACCGGAGGCACCCGTGATGAGAACCTCTGCCGCGAACTTGTCCTCAACCCTCCCTCGACCCTTTCCGAGCTAGTGACTCTGGGTTTACGCCATGTTGAGTGCGAAGAAGTTATCAGCGCATGTCGAGGCGCAACCAGCTCGGGTCGGGAGGGGGACAAGAAGCGAGCACCCGAGCCAAGGTCGGGCAAAGGAAAAAGGCGGAACCGAGATAGGGAGCACAAAGAACCGTCCCAGAAGTACGAGCGGTACACTCCCTTAACCGCTCCAGTGTACGAGATCTATGAAGACATCAAAGGCTCGGGCCTCCTCCGCTAACCCGAGCCAATGAGGTCGAAGAACCGCAATCGCAGTAAGCGCTGCATGTTCCACAGCGACCACGAGCATCATACCGGCGATTGCCGCCAGCTCCAGGATGAGATCGAGCGCCTCGTCCGCCAATGATACCTATCCCGGTTCGTAGCCAGGCATAAGGAAGACCGAGGTGACCAGAGGAGATCGATAACGCCCCTCGCGGGGTCCACATCAATGTCATCACTAGAGGAGCTGCATCAGGAGGAGATAGTAGCGGAGGAAGGAAGCGTCATGCTGAGCGGGCGAGCCGAGCCATCGAGCCTCCCAAGGCCCCGCCAAGTGAGCCACAGGTCATAGTCTTCTCCGACCAAGACCTGGAAGGGCTGACCACTCCACATGACGACGCCCTAGTTGTATCGGCCACGATAAACCATTGTAACGTAGATAGGATTTTAGTTGACAATGGAAGCGCCCCCGATGTATTGTCTTATGAGTGTTTTCTTAAGATGGGGGAGAATCCGTCTAAACTCCGCCCGATCTGAACTCCCCTTTGCGGGTTCAATGGCCAGGCCACTTATCCCGAGGGAGCCCTGAGCCTGCCGGTTACTCTCGGCACCCCACCCAAAACTGTTACGGTTATGGTGGACTTCATAGTGATCAAGGGTATGACGGCATACAACGCAATCTTCGGCCGGGGGATCCTTAGCCGAACGAAAGCGGTGCCCTCTACCTATCACCAAAAGATGAAGTTCCCCACTAAACATGGGGTGGGGGAAGTCCGGGGCAACCAGGTGTTGGCTAGAAGGTGCTATATTATCTCGGTTGAAGCCACAAGACCGGACGGGAAGGACAAGGGCCCCCGGGAAATCGAGGAAAAACCCGCAGCATCCGAGCCTAGAGGCAAATTGTTAACGGTTTTCCTAAACGATGACCCGACCCTAGGAGTAAAGATTGGAGCTGACCTACCATTCGAGGTTCAGCAGCAGTACAAAGAATTTCTTTCCGGGTACATCCGAGTCTTTGCATGGTCTGATGATCAACTCCTCGGGATACCAGGAGAGACAATAGTGCATAAACTCAACGTTGACCCGACCGTGAAGCCCCTACAACAACGTAGAAGGAAGCACGAGCCAGAGAAGCAGACGGTCATCAAGGAGCAATTCACCAAGGGCTAGAAGACTGGTCTTTTTAGATCGGTCCTGTACCTGACGTGGCTGACTAACGTCGTCCTGGTGCCAAAAGCTTCGAGAAAGTGGCGAATTTGCGTACTGGACTTCATCGACTTGAACAAAGCCACACCAAAAGATTGTTATTCATTGCCGAGCATCGACCAACTGGTTGATTCAACCTCGGGCAATGAGATACTCAGCTTCCTGGACGCCTATTCAGGCTACCACTAGATCAGAATGGATCCGGAAGATATCGAGAAGACCACCTTCATCACCGACTTCGGCGTGCACTGCTACACCCGGATGCCCTTCGGGCTGAAGAATGCCGGAGCCACGTACCAGAGGCTGGTCAACCATAAGTTCGAGGGATAGCTCGGTCGGAACGTCGAGACCTATATTGACGACATGCTCGTCAAGACCCCCAAGGCCGAGGACCACTTCGCCGACCTAGCAGAGACATTCGGCACTCTCCTGAGGTACAATATGAAGCTCAACCCCACCAAGTGTACCTTCGGAGTAAGGTCCAAGAAATTCCTGGGCTTCTTAGTCACCCAGCGTGGGATCGAGGCCAAGCCCGACAAGGTCCAGGCCATCCTGGACATGCGGCCCCCCACCTACACCAAGGACGTTCAACGCCTTACCAGGCGCATTGCTACGCTCAACCGATTCCTGTCCCGTGTGGCCGAACGATGCCTACCCTTCTTCAAGCTGTTGAGGGGGTCCAAAATGGCATCTGCTACATTTGCATGGGACGAGGAATGCCAAAAGGCATTCGCTGAGCTTAAGGAGTTCCTGGCTTCACCCCTGGTGCTGTCCAAGCCTGTTCCAGGTGAAGCCTTACATCTCTACCTCTCGGCAACTTCATCCACAGTTAGCTCGGTCTTGGTCAGAAATGACTCGGGAGTCGAGAGACCGGTCTACTACACCAGTAAGGTGCTCAACGAGGCTGAAATAAGGTACCCTGCAACCGAGAGACTCGTGCTAGCGTTGGTTACCTCGACCAAGCGCCTTCGACCCTACTTCCAAGGGCACTCCATCATCGTGTTGATCGGCGAACCACTGAAGAGGATCCTCGCTCACCCTGAAGCCTCGGGATGCCTCGTCAAGTGGGCCATTATGCTCAGGGCCTACGATATATCGTACCGGCCTCGCTCGGCTATCAAAAGACAGGTGCTCGCTGACTTCATCGCCGAGAGGACCATCTCGACCGAAGAAAAATCTCCGTCCGCGCTCGGGCCAACCTGGGAATTGTTCGTCGACGGATCCTCCAACTCGGCCGGGAGTGACGCCAGTATCCTCTTGAAGTCCCCCGAAAGAGCAGAGCTGCGATACGCCTTGAAGTTTAACTTTCAGGCATCCAACAACGCCTCAGAGTACGAAGCCCTTATCTCGGGAGCCCGCATGGCCCGACGGTTGGGGGTTGAGCGAGTCAGAATTCACACTGACTCCCAACTGGTCGCTAGCCAGGTCAATGGCGATTACAAAGCTTAGGAAGAACCGATGGTCAAGTATCTCCTTCTGGTCAAAATCATGCCACAACAGTTCGAGAGTTTTGAGCTAGTCCGAATAGCTCGGGAGGAAAACTCTCGAGCAGACGCCCTCTCTCGGCTGGCCTCCTCTCTCGACCCCGAAGGTACTCGATCGGTCCTTCTCGAAGAGCTAGAGCAACCGAGCATTGATTCAGAGCTCATGGCTATTGACTCGGCCTCCCCAAGCGACTGGCGTACCCCCTATCTATCGTGGCTTCAAGACTCTTAGGAGCCTCCCGACCCTCGGGAAGCCCGGAGATTGAAATACCAAGCTCGGCGATTCATCATTTTGGATGGCACTTTATACCGTAGATCCTTCTCCGGTCCCCTCCTGAAGTGCATCAATACTGACGAAGCCAGCCGAGCGATTCAAGAGGTTCACGAAGTCCTGTGCGGAGCGCATCAAGGGGAAGGTCGCTCGCCAGGATCTTACTTTGGTAGGGTTACTGGTGGCCCACTCTGAAGCGCGACTGCTCGACCTATGTGCAATAGTGTGACCGATGCCAGCGATTTGACCACTTGGTCCATCAGCCGGCAACGGAGCTCATCACCCTAGCCGAGCCTTATCCTTTCGCTCGGTGGGGGATCGACATCCTTGGGCCGTTCCCTATGGCTCAGGCCTAGAAGAAGTTCGTCATCGTCGCCATCGATGACTTCACCAAGTGGATCGAGGTCGAAGCTACAACTAGGATCACCGAGACAGTCGTGTGGAGTTTCATCTAGAAGTCGATCATCTGTCTCTACGGCATCCCCCGGGTGATAGTGAGTGATAATGGTCGGCAATTTGATTCTTGTTATTTCTGAGACAGATGTGCCGACCTAAACATTCACAATCACTTCACTTCGGTCGCCCACCCTCAGGCTAACGGGCTGGTCGAAAATGCCAATAAGACTATCTTAAAAGGCATCAAGACTAGGCTCGGTAAAGCCAAGGGTAGCTGGCTCGAGGAATTGCCAAACGTACTTTGGTCGCACAAAACGACTCCCAGAATGACAACCGGTGAGAGTCCCTTTCAGCTAGTGTACGGCACCGAGGCCGTGATCCCGTTGGAGAATGGCAATCCCTCCCTCCGAGTCACCTGCTTCTCGCCCGAGGCAAACGACCAGAAACTGCTCGAAAACCTCGACCTAGCAGATGAAGTCCGAGAGATTGCTAGCATCCGAGCAACGGAATATCAATGCCGCCTCACTCGATACTATAACACCAAAGTCCGAGACAAACACTTCCAACCGGGAGACTTCGTTCTCCGAAAAGCCGAAGCCTCTCGACCACTTGAGGCGGCGGGCAAGCTATCCCCTAATTGGGAAGGCCCCTACTGAGTGGTCGAGACGCTCAGGAAAGGAGCGTACCGACTATCTACTATGGAAGGAGAACCCATCCCTCGGACGTGGAATGCGACTACACTACGCAAGTTCTACTTCTGAACACTTCAGTCGTGTAAGCAATATGAGATAAAATAAAATTTTCCTTCCTCTTTATTTCAAATAACTATTTGTACATCAGAAAGGCCGAAGCCAATATGATACATGTCAAAAAAGTGAAAATCCATCTAGCGCCACCGTACGAGCCCATCGCTCGGCTGACTCGGTTAACCTTCCTGCGTCCAGCCACTGACTCTGCCTCGTGCGGAAACTGGCTCGGATAAAGGATAGTCGACCCCGTTGGCTCGGGTAACTCGGAACAAAGGTGACAGAGGGATTAGGAAGAGGAAGGCTACCTTCCAAGTTGCACAGGGTAGATGAAGGGGAAGAGGAAGCCAGCTCATCGCAGGGAATGTCGAGAGGCATCTTGCGAAGAGTGAAAGAAAGAAAAAAAGAAGATGTCAAGAGGCATCCTGAAAATAGTGAAAGAAATGATAAGAAGGGTAGAAGAGAGAGAAAGAGGCTACGGGGAGAAGGGAGGAGAAGCAGGAAGTTGAGAGGGATCTTGAGAGGGATCCCCTCCAGAGAGTGAGCGGGAAGGGACGAGAGAAGGGGGTGCATGACCCCCCCATCTGTCCGCTGTTATGTCCCTCCTCGCAAGCGCCGTCGGAACTGATAAAACGAAGGTGACGTGCTTCCTCACGTTGAACCCCCTTCTAACTCGCCCACCAGCCGTTGAACTCCCTTCAGACCTGAAGCAGCAAAGACTCTCCGCCCTCCGTCGTCTGCAGATTCGTCTTCCAGAGCGTCTTCCATGCTTCAAATTTGACAGCACAACGCTTCGTGAAGAAGGAAGGAGGAAAGACTGTCAGAGAAGACCTTGAGCGATGGAGTGGAAGAGACGCCCTTGAGACCTTTTATAGGCGAAGGGAGGCTACTTGCCTTAAAAGATTCTCCTCTCAAAAACACGCTAATGGGACCTCTCCCTACGAATGGTCACCTCAGACTCCTCGGTTCCATCCCAGTGGGACACACGAAGTGGCTGGGCATTTAAAGCATGAGAAAATGGAAAGACAACCTATCAGACGCCCGCCCAACCATCATGCGAGCTCCACGCAGAACGTATCGACACTTTTCAACTACTGCGGGTACGCTGATCAAACCACGGCAATGGCTGTAAAAAATAGTCAAGTCTTTATCATAACGCTACTACCTTACGTTCTCGACCTTCCTTTACACAAAAAGAGAAGTTTTTTCCTCAAAAAAGGAAAAATGTACAAGGAGAAAAAGAAAAACAGATACAACAGGCCCCTGACCCATCCTGAGGCTCGGAAGTTGAAGGCTCGGACGGTCTGCCCCCGGCACCCTCGACGACGGCCGACCCTGGCACTGACCCCACCTCCGTGGGAACTGCCTCGGTTGCGCGCCCTCTCGAGGCATCCGGAGTTGGCGACCCCTTGGACGAAGATGAGTCCCCCTGGTCTCCTCCTTCCTTCGACGCCGAACCAGAGGAGTCGGAGGATGCCAAATTCGAGTCGTAGCGTTGCCCGGACGGGAAACTGATTGTCCCGGGCACCTACTCCTCTGCGTAGAAGATGGCCCGATTGTAGCTGTGCTCGAACCCCTTGCGGATGCCCCGACAAAGTGCTAACTCGTAGTAGGGGAGGGCAGCCTCCTTAAGGTCAACCCGGTAGGCCCCCGAGCATTTGTATTCCTCGAGTGCCTCTGCCCCGGTCGATCCCGCCCTACTAGCGAGCTCGGCCTTCTCCCGCTCCGCCTCGGCCAACCTCTGCTCTGCCTCGGCCATCTGCTTCTCCACCTTGGCCCGATCAGCCTCGGCCTCCAGCCGAAGATGAGTGGCTTCCTCCGCTCGGTCTAATAGCTCGGCGCGCTCAGCCTCCCACTGGCCATCTCGCTCTGCGCAGGCCACGCGCTCCTCCTCCAGAAGCTTGCTCTTCCTCTCGAGCGACCCGCAGGCCTAAGCCAGTTGCTCGATCAGTGTCCGGGCCTCCGCCTGGCTCACCCTCGCCAGCTCTCTAACCGAGGAGAGTTCCCGCCGAAGCCCATCATGCTCCTCGGTGAGTCGGGCTACCTTCCTATTGGACGCGCCAAGGGTCCAGGCAAGGTTCGCCCGTTTTGACTCCGATCGAGCGTAAGCTTCAGCCAGAGAGGCCCCCAACTGGGCCAGGACCAGGCCACCCTCCATAACCATCTCGAGGGCCACGGGTGGGGAGCGTTGCCTGTCTCCTCCCCTCGCCACCTTCGTAGCTATGCTACGACATTTCTAGTATAGAGGGCCCCGGATGCCCAGCCTCTCCAGAGTAGCCGGAATAGGGGCCCCCCCTCAGAGCGGCATCCCCTCGGGAGCCCTACCGCCCGGCCCAGATTGAGCCGCTGCTCCATCCGCCCCTCTTGCCTCGGTCGATAGGGGCTACGTCGCCTCTCCTCGCGACCCCCCGGCCCCGACCGGCTCGCCCTCGGCGTCGCCACCCGGAGCGCAGCCTGCCTCTCTCGAGGCTCCAGTCTCGGCCGCGGTCCTGGAGTCACCCACTTCGGCCCCGGCCCCCTCGGCTCCTGTAGAGGGGAGAGCCGGGCCCACACCGCTGCCAACTACAGAAATAGCCCTGGCCTCCTCGGCCCCCTCTTGCTGGATGGATGGAAGAGCCGGCCTAATAGGGTCGGCCCTGTCACGCTCGGCAGAGGGGAGAGCCGAGCCAGAGCCACCTTCGTCTACGGGGACGGCCCCGGCCTTCTTGGCCCGCTTCTTGGCCTTAGCGATGTCCCGTAGCATCCTCTCCATGGGATCCTTGCGCTTGGACTCCCGCGGCCTGGAAGACCCTTCCCAGGCCACCCCCTTGCCCTCATCTCTAGCTCGGGAGCGACCCTCGGGAGCTCGCGACTCAACGGCAGCCGAGTCATCACCCAGATCGATCACTTTCTGCTCGATCACATGCTCCTCCTCCGCAGCTGGCCGCCTGGTGTTTGCGCAAAAGAAGACATGGTCAGAAAAAGAAAAATGGCTTCATCATTTGAAGAGAAAGCTGATTCATGGTGCCCGTACCTGCCGGCCGTAGCCACTGGAGAAGGCATCACTCGATGTTCTCCGGGGTCACCAGCTCCTCCGTGGACTGGCGATGCTTCAGCAGAATGGCCGCGTACTTCTCCACATCTGGAGAGAACTCATCTTGCCTCAGAGGGATGCTCAGGTGAAAGTTGGGGATTACGGGACACCTCCAATACTCCTCCACCGAAAAAATCTCCACCCAGAAGAACTGAGTCTTCCACTCCTTGTGGGAAGAGTCCTTCACGGCCATCGAAAAAATTCCCACCCAGAAGAACTGAGTCTTCCACCCCTTGTGGGAAGAGTCCTTCACGGCAAGGGGGTCGGCCCTGTCACGCTCGGCAGAGGGGAGAGCCGAGCCAGAGCCACCTTCGACTACGGGGACGGCCTCGGCCTTCTTGGCCCGCTTCTTGGCCTTAGCGATGTCCCGCAGCATCCTCTCCATGGGATACTTGCGCTTGGACCCCCGTGGCCTGGAAGACCCTTCCCGGGCCACCCCCTTGCCCGCATCTCGGGCTCGAGAGCGACCCTCGGGAGCTCGCAACTCAACGGTAGCCGAGTCATCGCCCAGATCGATCACTTCCCGCTCGTTCACATGCTCTTCCTCCGCAGCCGGCCGCCTAATGTCTGCGCAAAAGAAGACATGGTCAGGAAAAGAAAAATGGCTACATCATCCGACGAGAAAGCTGATTCATGGTGCGCGTACTTGCCGACCATAGCCGCTGGAGAAGGCATCGCTCGATGTTCTCCTGGGTCACCAGCTCCTCCGTGGACTGGCGATGCTTCAGCAGAATGGCCGCGTACTTCTCGACATCCGGAGAGAACTCATCTTGCCTCAGAGGGATGTTCGGGTGAAAGTTGGGGATTACGGGACACCTCCAAGACTCCTCCACTGAACAAATCCCCACCCAGAAGAACTGCGTCTTCCACCGCTTGTGGGAAGAGTCCTTCACGGCTAAGGAGACACAGCTCCTGTTTCACCTCGCCTGGATGAAATAGAAGCCCTTCTTGGCCGAGGAATGCTCCTTCAACTCAAAAAAGTAATGGAAGAGGTCCAAGGAAAGAAGAACCCCGCACTGGAGGCAAAGGATGCGAAAAGTGGAAAGAAGAAGATAAGAGTTGGCTACCAACTGTATGGGAGCCAACAGGAAGAAATTGAGAAGGTTAAGAACAAAAGGGTCGAAGGGAAGACGGAACCCACCCTTCCACGACAGAAGGAAGGAGCAGAAATGGCCCGTACGAGAATCCAAGCAAGTCTCGTTTGGGGTAGCCATGGCGAAGTAGTACTGCCAGGGCAAGCGAAACTGGTGCTCCAGCCGCTTCACCTCCGCCTCCCCAAGCTCGCTGCAGTTCGGAGCGGACGGTATCACCACCACCCTCGCCCCAGGCTCACCCTCCAACTCCTCGACCTCCGGACGCTGGTCCGCCATAAAATCTGAAGAGGAACTTTAAGAGGAAGGCTCCCAAGACTCTCAAGACTCTGGAGGAAGGGGAAGCTGTCGGACCGCCTCCGCGGTTATCTCTGCCAACTCTGCGAACGCCGCTGCGAGTCTATGCTCTTCGGCCGTATCCCCACGGTGCATCAGAGAGCCCAGAAAGCAAGTACGAAAGAGGGCAAAACCCTAAAGCGGAGGGAGTATGGAATGACAGCAAGCACACAATGCTTATATCCCCTCGCGGAAGGCGGCGCGTCGTTTCGACCTCCGAGAAAGGGGGTCCCCTTTCATTTCAAATCCGCCAAGATTATCATTATTACGGGCCTAGGTGACCACGGCACGTGGCTTCTTAACACCGTCAGATCTCCACCCACCCGAGCCACGCTGGTCCAAAACCCCAACAGCTACTCTTCTGAGCCTGCCAAGGCTCGGGAGTATGAGGGGGACAAGTGGAGAGGGGGATTTCTATAACCCATCTGAGAGCGGCCGAACTAGGTCCAGCGAGACCAAACGAGGCCCAGCTCATCTAAGTGACAGCCCCGCTGGGCCCACTTAGCATAAAAGCCCAATAAGTTCACTCGGGATCAAGCACTTCCTAGGCGGCCATTAGGCTCGGAAGGCCGAGCGTCGGTCTAGTCGGAGAAAGACCCATGCCCGACTTATCCCCCTCGTCGGGATAAGGGCTGGCGCCCAGCGCCCACTTCGATCGAACCTCACCCAAGATATGCCTATCACCCGAGACAGGGCTGACACTCTTCACGCTTGGGTCGACCGACGGTTGCTTATCCACGCTACCATTGAGAACCCTTTCTGAGCAGGAGTTTACAAGGATAAGGGGGCCCACGAATCCTTAAGGCTATAAAGAGCCCACGATGAGAACGTAAAGAGCCCACATCGAGGACGTAAAGAGCCCACGTCGAGGACGTAACCCCTGCCTGAAACTACTCAGCTTATGGGACTCATAAGGCTGGCGCACTATTTAAACCTGGGATTCCCTCCAGCGAAAGGTAAGGCCAACACACGCCTAAAACTCCCTAAGCAGGAACCACTTCACCACCTTGGTGGAGAGGGATCTCGTGCATCTCCTTATTCCTCCCTTCATAGCTTCCACCACTGCTCTACTGACTTAGGCATCGGAGGGTTTTCCCTAGGGAACCATCCCTTGGCCCCCTGATCCGTTTCCCTTCTTTGCAGTTCACTATTCGGTGATCATCTCCTCCAGCTCAAGACCAGCGCGAGATCGCCCCTCTTCAGACCTTAATTAGGATATAAGTATACTAGCATCGACCTTAGTTAGTGAACCCATATACTAACACCGACCTCAGTTAGTATATAAACATACTAACATCGACCTTAGTTAGTTATATGAATGTACTAGCATCGACCTCAGCTAATATAGAAACATACTAACATGGATTAGCACAGACTAACACAGACCGATACATACTTCGGTGCATGAGTTGTACCAAACTAGCATAGACTAACTTTAACTAGCAAAGACCTTGACTCAGCTAGCTTAGACTTCAGACCATGATCAGCCAAACCAATTAAGTTGACCATAAAAACACTGCCCTGTATGAACAGATATGTGGACATATGCACAGACCCTATGCATGGAATGTAATGAATAACAAAATGACATATACTTTCTGAACATGTATGAGAAAAGACATCACAGCTATTTCTCACAAAATTAGTTCAGAAACATATATGACAGTTCAGACACAAACATAGTTCAACCACATATGACATCATGCATATGAGTCATAGTGTTTAGCATCATCAAAACACAGAAACCCAACGATCTCCCCCTTTTTGATGATGGCAACACTATGAGTCTCGTAAAGGAAGGAAGTACAGACTCATCAAATTATTCTCTCCCTTTGACTTCATCAAAAAGAGAAAAAATAATTTGATTCATCTATTGATGTCATATGAAGCAACATGAGATTCATACAAAGGAGGGCAACATAATATGATAGAATCAATTTAAAATAATGCTTCCCTTGTGCAGCCAAAACTCCCCCTGTTTATTTATTCATGCAGACATGCATATGTAACAAATGGAACTATATGACTCTACAAATACTCCCCCTTTGACATGGCAGAAAGTGGAGTATTTATATTAAATCACATATGCAGACAACATGGCACATTGTTCTTCCTTTATGCTTTTTAAACAAAATACATACCTGCTATGGGAATGGAAGTATAGTGATCAGACTAGGAACCAGTGCATGACCTGACATCAAAGATGCACACTCTCCCCCTTTGCATATTCCCCTTAGACAAACCAGACAATTCTTCCTCTATAATGAGCAATGACAAGAAAATGTTTGAGGACCTCGTATAGCCTATGATGTCAATGCACAGAGTGAACCTACAGGGATGAACTCTGGTTATCCAATCAATCAATCTGGAATATTCAACCATAAGGATTTTGAAGTTCAAAAGGCTGCAAGTGAACAAGGTAATAATGACAGTGGATCCTCACATTTGTATGGTTTACAGAACCATCAAGATTTGCTGGCCAAAAGAAATATGATAATGGAATCTGGTGAAAAAGAATCAGGCTGATGTGCAGAGATCAATCAAAACACATATATTTCAAGAACAGTTTTTGATATTAGTTGAAACGACCAATGATAATAACAGAGATCAACAATTAAGCAAATGCATTGTTGAATTTTCAAAGACCCTGAGATACAGAATTTTTCAGTAAGTTACCAACTTCATAAACCAAAATTTAGATTTTAGATTCTTCCACTATAACAGCTTATGAATCCTTTGATTGATAGATATGGTTTAAGAATGATGCAAATAGAGTTTTTCAATAAGAAACCATACTCATATCTGAAATAAATTTTGAATAAAAATGAACCAAATGCTCATATAACACTTCTAGTTCAACCTTCTTCCATCTTACTCAGTTTACTTTCCATGACTTCTTTAAGAGTTACATAAGGTAGTATTGAGAATAAACACTGGTGAAAGCATCTGAAATTTAACTTTTCTTGCAAAAATTTTCTGATGCACATATTTTTCTAATTTTTCTTATTGAGCAACAATTTATTTTTCAATGAGTAATTTTGATTTAATCAACACCTTTTTACATGAGGCAGAACACGTCTTAGGTGAAGTGATCCAGTTACTCAATGTGATAACTGTATTGCTTCTCTATTTTGAGAACAGAGGTAGCATTAGAAGTATCTTTGGCATAAGGAGACACCTTGATTAGAGGCAGAATCTCCAATTACTTGATACAGCCATGCCATTGCTCTGCCATATTTTCACATTATTTTTAATGATTTTTAAGCTGAGTTAACTATGGTACTTCATGACACAGTCCTTTGGACAGGTTTCTCAGTAACCACAATCATTGCTCTGTCCACAATATTTCTTTTAGGACAGCTTCAGACAAATTTAATGTTTAAGAACAATACTTACACTATCCATCTCAACCAAAGTAAATCAAGATTTCAACTTTTAAGATTTCAGGACGTCTTACATGAACTTATATAAGCCAAACAGTTAAGGTTTATTGAAAAATTGAATCAGATATTTTCAAGTTCTTTGAGCTCAGACTTAAGAGTACATTAGACTTAAACCAATTCCAAATCAACAAATATTCTTAAACCTATATAATGGAATATTCCACATTAAAAATGTTTAAACATTTATGAAGTAGTCTTCAGACTGAAGGTTTACTTCAAATCTTAGTTCAATTATTGAATAACCAGCAGCAACCATCAGAAATGTAAACAAGCATGCATAGAAAATGATGATTTCAAAACTCATACATGTTACAGAGTTAATCAAAGTGAATCAGGTAGATTTTTTGGAAGCTTAGTTGGAGAGCAGTAAACTGACAGACATTTCAAGTTATGCATAAGAAGATATGAAGTTGAGATTGAGCTTGAATAGAAGTTCAGAAGCTAATAACAAAGTCTGGGATTCAATTAGACCAAATGAAGCTCTCCTTCAGCAGATTGAAGAGTAACAGTGAGAAATCTCAGATTCAAGAGAAGTATGAATTCAAGAGAAGTACAAATTCAGATGAGAATCAATCAACCAACATGAATTATTTGATGATGTGAATCACTGACATGTAGATATGGCAAGATGAATCAAATGAATAGACGGTGAGAATTCAACCAGTGACAGAACTGAAGAATTTCAATGCTTCCCCTGTCTATATACATAAAATCATCTCTTTTTAAAATTTTCAAAATAAATGCAATGCAATTAACTATATGCTTGCATATGCAGTGACTTCTTTTAAGAATAATGCATGAACACGAGTGTCATAGACATGATGCAGGGACAAACACACTCCCCCTGGCTATATGCAATCTATGCAATGAAGACTAAAAATATGATTTTAAGGTTCATGCTCATGATCATTCAGACTGCCCTATATGCAACATGGCCCATGGTACTTAGGCAGAGGACTTGGTCTAAAAGACCACCTCACACATAGTAAGAACCTCCAGACAGATTTCATCTTCCCTTTAGTAGCTTACCATTTGATATACCATAGTGGTCATGCATGACAATGCAATGCCAATGCAGTCCTCTATGCATCAGATTTTCAAAGGATACAATGCAAATTCGGACACACATCATAACACAAATCATGTGAAATTCAGATGTTTTCAGAGAATTCTAATCAGAGGATGTCTATCAACAGAGTTGAGTGCAAAGCATAAATTTCAAATGAGCAGAATTCAGAGGGTTCAAATTTGACAATGCAGATGATGAATGAATATGCAAAAATAAATTTAACATGCTATAAAGTAATCCAAGACAGAAAAACTTGAATGACAGAAATTGAGCAGAGTTAACATGACAGACCTGGTAAATGCAGAACTGGGGTTTTCATTCTTGAGTGCCTTAGTTTATTACCCCCAAAATATTCTTCAACCCAAGGCACATCTGCAAAACATAATTTATTTTGCACAAACAGGTACCCAAGACATCTTGGGTCCTGAAATAACAATGACACCATTAGCAGGTGTTCTCAATAGTTTTTCAGCTTGTTTATCATCAAAACACATGAGATGACAGTTATACATAGAATGCCCTAATTGTCCACAGTAATGGCATGATCCAGCAATTTTAAAACACTTTTTATGCACATTACTGTAATCATGAAATTCATTAGTAGAGTGAAAATTCTGTTTACTAAAACCAGCCAGCCAACAATCAGTAGCTCTGTGGCCTGGCTTTTCACATTCAAAGCATGAAGAGTTTTTCTTTTTATTAAT
Organism: Amorphophallus konjac; assembly: GCA_022559845.1. NCBI lineage: Eukaryota > Viridiplantae > Streptophyta > Magnoliopsida > Alismatales > Araceae > Amorphophallus > Amorphophallus konjac. The sequence continues at coordinate 103,739,925 of CM040118.1, forward strand.
CAAATTATTTATAGCAACAGCATAGAGAATAGGGAATTTTATAGATTTAGAATTCAATCTATTTCCCTGAGCATGCCAGCAGTCCTTGACTGTATGGCTATGCTTTTCACATTCAAAGCACACAATGTGTTTTCTTCTAGAATCAAAGTCATTTCTATCAAAACTATTTTTCTTAACATGGAAATTAACAAATCCAGAATGAACTTTCTTTCCCTGAGCATGCCAATATTGAGCAGTAATGTGGCCTAATTTTCCACAATTAAAATATTGAAGTTTCTTTTTATAAGTTGCATGCTTTTTAGCATGGAACAGTTTATCATGCACTGCAACAGCAGACAGGTCATCTATTTCCATTAGCCTACATTCATGCTTGAAATGACCTATTTTATGACAATAAAAATATTGAAGCCTTTTAGTTTGAACAGAAGAAGATTTCTTAGCATGAGAATTCCTAGCATGAATTCTACCACTATTCAGATCATCCTTCTTCATTATAAGGCAATCATACTGTTGTGTTAGATGGATGCAGTCTATCTCCACTAACTGTGGATCTAGAGGGGGGTGAATAGATCTAATGCCTAATTAAAAGCTAGTATAAGCTCTAATGCGGAATATAGGCAAATAGCAGGTAAACCAAAATAAGATGCACTAAGCAAAGGGTCGACCCATGCAGTCACACATCATATCACTATCTCGAATACTAGATATGAACATGAGCGATATAAGCTATGATGCTAAGTAAGGAAACCCATCGCACATAGTTCAAAGACAATCACACAAACACAATGCACCCAAGAATTTTAGGTGGTTCGGTCAAAGACCTACGTCCACCCCACACTCAACAGAGTATGGCTTACTGCTGCACAGTACAGCTTGCATATGCTGGGCACTACAGCTTGGCCTACAAACCGCTGAGCAACACAGCTTACTGTCCGAGACAAGTCTCGCCTTGTCACGCCCCGAGCGCGGAAGATACCCGGAGATGCGCGACGTGTCTATATCAATCATGTCAATCAGAGTGGTCGTGTATTCGACACAAAGACAGAGATGCGCAAAATAGCAAGATAACCCAATCCTTTATTTCATAATGGATAGACTATTACAAATCCAATACTCTGTTTAACAAAAAGGAAAAGAATACATATTTGACTCAAGAAACTATGGAAAAGACTAGACGACACTTGTAGAAGCTCTATCACTTTCACTCTTGACCATTCCCATCCGATTGACTTCCATCGTCGTCGGACTTACCTGAAAAGTAAAAAGGGACAAACGGAATGAGCGAACGCTCAGTAGGAAATTATATCTCAAGTACTAGCAAGGGGTTTAAGTAATTACATTTTCATGAATGCAATAAAGCTATGCATGCTCGCATGAAACGACAAGATAGAGAGAATGTAATATCAAGGAAATAAGATGAACTTTCATGAACAAGATACAAGTTATTCAAGATATTCAAGCAAGTACCATTATCGAGTCATGTCAAGAACTTTGGCTATCATGTATCAAGCAAGTAAATTACCCCTTTCGGGCCACGCATTTCATGTAAAGTCAAGTACGATTCAAGTACAAGATGTTTGTGGAATGTCCAATCAAGCAAGTCAAGTACTCGGTATAATGCCAGATACCTTATCATTTTAACTCCCATAGGCACAAGTACTTTCGGGTGCTCCTCACAGGACCAGATCGGGCCCTATATGCGCAGGCATTTATCATGTGTTTTGACATCCACTCTTGTTTATAGCCAACATAGAATTTCAATAATCAAGCTTGTAGACACGTATGACAACTTTGATAGAATAGAGTCCAAAATATGACAAAGGACATAGAATGGCGATAATAACGGTATAATCACGATATCGATAAAACTAGGTAGAATATGGTTCCCTTAACTTAGGTACCATGACAAATCAATATGGACATTCTTTATATAGAATTGAGGTCCACATGAACAGCATATCAAAGTAAGATACCCTCATTCTTATCATAGAATTGGGGTTTACAAGAACGACATGATATGGCATGATATCATTATCCTATTAAGAATTTTCTTATGATATACTCTTTGTATAATCATAAGGGCCGGTATACCATGTTTCTTTAGAGTGACATGGCATCAATAGTGTAATGGGTTTTTAGGATACAACCAGCTCAGTCGGCCTTGAGGGAATCCAAGGCTACGAGGAGTCTTACGGAGGTCTCTATGACTAACTCGCTAGTCCAAAGGAACGGAATGTCCAATGGAGAGCTTGTATGTCAATGAGAATTGAGTGTGATCGATAAAACACCGTGAAAAGTGGGACTATACTCACGGAGTGGAGAATAGTGCCGATATATATATATATTATGATATATAAAACCATCGGTTAGCAAATCAGAGGAAAAATCAGTTTACAGTAAAATAACGACTTAGGTCAAGTCGTTTCTCAAGTAATTAACGCCTAACAGAAGGGCGTTTACATATGGTCCGTTTTTGCAGAATTTTCAATAATTTCAATAATTTATCTAAAACGCGCCTTCGTCAGGGGCGTTTCTTCAAGAGTTGACGACTACTGTAGCAGGCGTCTTTTATTTACAATATTTTTCAGAACATATTTATTTTCAGAAATTATCAAAAACGCGCCCTTGGCAGGGGCGTTAATCATTAAATTCTTATTTTCTCAGAATATATATTCCAGGATTTTAACAGATACGCGCCCTAGTAAGGGGCGTTTATTTTTAATTCACGCCCTGTGATGGGGCGTTACCACAGGGAAAAACGACCTAGTCTAGGTCGTGAATTCAAGAAATATCAGGAATTAGCAAGATTTGCACGATAATCAAGGATAACAATCATATAGTCATGACAGGAAAATTGGCAGGAATTCAGATGCAGTATATTGGATTTGATGTTTCATGCTTATTGACTTTTAACCGTTAACAATTATTGATTGATTTCATGTAATTGCATGGATAATCCGTTCTGAAGATTTACATGAAATTAACGCCTGTGTACAGGGCGTCAAATATGAAATTGACGACCTGGACATGGTCGTGTCTTGTAAATTAGCGCCCTGGACAGGGGCGTCTCTTTCAAAATATTGTAGAAACATAATAAAACCATATTAAACCGTATGCATGTCATGTCAATACGTATATAAGTCTTGTCTTAAATTATTTGGGCTACAGTAACATGAGAAAATCCTACCTTGATAGTCGATTGAAGATGAACGTGAGGGATTTTAACTAGAAGAAGATGCTGCTCTGTTAACTGTTCTGAAGCTTTCTGTAGTAACAAAGTCACAGCAACCTAGATGAAGATGGACGACCTACAGAGGATAGAATACGAAGGTATTATGCTTCGTAATAACCTAACCGAAGATAAAGGAGGAGAATAACTTACTGGTTCTCCTAGGAAGACAGGGCTCCTTAACCTGTAGAAGAGATATAGATGAAGAACATTAGTTCTTCACATACTACGTTCATAATGAAAGGAAGAAGAAAAATCGAAGAACTTGATGTTCTTCACGTACCTTGCAGATTCCGAACGCCAAATAGCGTTGAAGGGTTCGAGCAGTAGATTATTTATAGGGATTTAGGGGTCCTATTAGGGCTAGAGTTTTTATTGGGAGTAATATATCCCTAATAGAGTCCTTACCACCTTTTAACTCTTTCTAATACTTATCCATTACCCTGGATAAGTTTCTGGGTCGAACGGTTTACGAACTGAATTAACGCCTTTGGTCAGGGCGTCGATTCTTGAATTGACGACCTTGTTCAGGTCGTTTCTTAAGAAACGTCTTGGATAAGGGCGTTCCTTGTTTTTGAAACACGCTCCATATATGGGCGTTTCTTTTACTTGCCTATTTGGTCGTGAGAGTTGACGACCGCACGTGTGGGCGTCCTTTCTTTAGTCACGCCTTTGATAGAGGCGTTTCTTTTGGAATTAACGCCCTAATAAGAGGCGTTATTTTAATTTTGTTTTACTTCTTCTGATTAATCCTATTCTCATTCTCTGTATTACTACTGTAATATATATATGTTTTAATTTATTTCAAATATTCATTTATCAGGGTTGCTACACCCTCCCCCACTTAAAAGAATTTGGTCCCCAAATTCAATATATATATAATTATACATGTGGAGAGCGTAGAACATATACCTCTTAGAATAACTCGGGAAATCGTTTCTTCATAGATTCTTCGGTCTCCCATGTCGCTTCGCGTTCAGGATTCTTATTCCATTGCACCTTGAGCATGGGAATAACCTTATTCCTTAGAGCTCGTATTTCTCGATCTAATATCTTCATAGGCTTCTGTTCATATGTGAGATCTTTCTGGATCACCAGATCTCCATGTTCAATAATATGAGATGGATCGTGCACATACTTCTTCAACATAGATATGTGAAATACATTGTGTACCTCGGACAACTGAGGAGGCAACGCGATGCGATAAGCAACCTCGCCAACTCTTTCGAGTACCTCAAATGGTCCGATGAATCTTGGCGTAAGCTTGCCCTTAACACCAAATCTTCGTATGCCACGTCCAGGGGATATCTTGAGAAATACATGATCTCCGATTTGGAATTCAAGATCTCTTCTTCTTGTATCTGCATAAGTCTTTTGTCTGGTCTGAGCAACTTGTAATCTTTCCCTGATTACTTGTATCTTCTCGGTTGTATCCCTTACCATGTCTGGACCTAATAGTTGTTTCTCTCCAACTTCGTTCCAACATATGGGAGATCGGCAACTCCTTCCGTATAAGGCTTCGAAAGGTGCCATTTGGATACTAGCTTGGTAGCTATTATTATATGCAAATTCCACTAAAGGTAAGTGGTCATGCCAGCTTCCTCCAAAGTCAATAATGCATGCTCTCAGCATATCTTCAACAACCTGATTAGTTCGCTCGGTCTGACCATCCGTTTGTGGGTGAAAAACAGTACTAAAGTTGAGTCTCGTCCCCAACGAATGTTGTAATCCCTTCCAAAAATGAGAAGTAAAACGGGGATCTCTATCAGACACGATTGAGACAGGAATTCCATGTATCCTGACGATTTCTTTGATGTATAGTGCAGCTAGCACATCAATTGACCATCAGCTTTTGATTGGCAAGAAATGTGCCGATTTAGTCAATCGGTCAATGATAACCCAGATTCCATCATGTCCTCCTTTAGATTTAGACAAACCCATGATGAAGTCCATACCAATATCCTCCCATTTCCACTTAGGAATATCTAGAGGATGTAGTTTTCCCGCAGGCTTTTGGTGTTCCGCCTTGACCTGTTGGCATGTGAGACAGCGTGATACATAGTCCGCTATTTCTCTTTTCATATTAGGCCACCAAAAGTTCCTCTTTACATCTTGATACATTTTGGTTGATCCTGGATGAATAGTGTACCTTGATCGGTGAGCTTCATCTAAGATCTTCTTCTTTAATTCCGGACAATCAGGTATACAAGTTCTATCTTTGAACGATAATCTTCCATCAGAAGTTAGTTGAAAATCAGATTGTCCTTCTAATCTGCCCTTGATTTCTACTAACATAGGATCATCATCCTGAAGTGTTTGTATCTCAGATAACAAATCTGACTGTATGCTTACATGAGATAGTGTGACAAATTTGGATTCCGTGTCCAAGCTTATATTGAGCTCGGAGAATTGTTCAAGTAACCTCCATTCTTGCATCATACAATTTGCTATCATTGCTCTCGGCTTTCGACTAAGGGCGTCAGCAACATAATTACCCTTTCCGGGATGGTATTGTATATTGAAGTCGAAGTCTTTGAGATATTCTAGCCAGCGTCTTTGTCTCATGTTCAGCTCCTTTTGTGAAAATAGATATTTGAGACTCTTGTGATCGGAGTATACAGTGAACTGTACTCCATAGAGATAGTGTCTCCATATCTTTAGGGCAAATACTACCGCGGCCAGTTCTAAGTCATGGACAGGGTAATTTTCCTCATGCTTCTTCAGCTGACGTGAAGAGTATGCTATGACCTTTCCTTGTTGCATTAGGACACATCCGAGGCCAATGCCAGAAGCATCAGTGTAGACCTCGAATTTCTCTCCTTCTATCGGTAGAGCTAAGACTGGAGCTGTAGTGAGATGATCCTTGAGAGTTTGAAAACTTCTTTCACATTCCTTACTCCATTCGTATCGGATCTCCTTACGAGTTAATCTTGTAAGTGGTATGGCGATCTTAGAGAAATCTTTAATGAATCGTCGATAATAGCCTGCAAGACCTAAGAAACTTCTGATCTCGCTTGCATTAGTGGGTCTTTCCCAGTTTCTCACAGCTTCAACCTTTGACGGATCTACAGATAAACCGTCCTTGGATATGACATGTCTGAGAAAAGCCACTTCTTCAAGCCAGAACTCGCATTTGCTGAGTTTAGCATATAATTGATTTGTCCTCAAGACTTGCAATGCAATCCTCAAATGTTCTTCATGTTCTTCCTTAGTCTTGGAATATATCAATATATCATCAATGAAAACCACCACAAATTGATCTAGATAAGGCCTGAATATGCTATTCATCAACTGCATAAAGGCAGCAGGGGCATTTGTTAGTCCAAAAGGCATAACAACAAATTCATAGTGGCCATACCTGCTTCTGAATGCAGTCTTATGAATGTCATCGTCCTTGATTCTTAATTGATGGTATCCCGACCTGAGATCAATCTTGGAAAAATATTTGGATCCTGAAATCTGATCAAATAACTCATCGATTCTCGGCAGTGGATACTTGTTCTTGATAGTAAGATGATTCAACTGTCGATAGTCGATACACAATCTCATGGATCCATCCTTCTTCTTTACAAATAAGACTGGTGCTCCCCACGGGGAAGTACTTGGTCTAATAAACCCTTTTCGGATTAGTTCCAGCAACTGCTCCTTTAACTCCTTGAGTTCAGCAGGGGACATTCTATATGGTGCCTTTGAAACAGGACCAGCACCAGGGACTAAGTCAATGGTGAAGGCTATATCTCTTTGAGGGGGTAATCCCGGCAAATCTTCCGGAAATACGTCTGGAAATTCTCGCACTACCTGAATGTCCTCTATCTTGGTTTCTTTAGCTTCTTTAATAGTGACAAAAGCAAGGAAGGATACACATCCTTTCTTGACGAGCTTGCTTGCTCGAAGAGCCGAAATAAGAGGGGATTTGCTTCGACTCTTAGGACTAGTATAAGTCAGTTCCGGAAATTCCTTGAAAACAATCTTGCTATCACGGCAATCAACCGTTGCCTGGTATTTGGATAACCAATCTGCTCCTAGTATAACATCATACTCTTTTAGATCTAAGCAGATAAGATCAATAGGAAAATTCTTTCCTCGAACCAATACCTCACAGTTTTGATAATGATGTGTGATATCCGTCTCGTTTCCGAGAGGAGTAGACAATATTAACTTCATCCATTCTGGTTCTAGAGGTAATGGGTCAGCAAACTTCTTGAAATAATGGAATGCGATGCACCCGTATCAAATAAGACATGTGCATATTTGGAACAAATTTTTAATGTACCTTCCACCAATCCGCCTTCTTCTTCTGGTTCAGTCTCTTGGATTGCATGAAGACGCGCGTTCCTTGTCACTGGGCGTTTACCCTCACCGTCTTGGTCATTCATTAATGGACAATCGGGAATCCGATGTTCACGACTCCCACAACGGAGACATGCTCCTAATTTCCTCCAGCATTCTTCTGTTTTGTGACCAGCCTTGTCACAATGCTTGCAAACTGCGTTTGAAGGTGTAGTGGTGATAGAGAAAGGCTTGGTCTTCTTGAATTTCTGATCTTGAGAGGAAGAACCTCCATTATTGGGCCTCTTCTTAAAGTTGGGTTTAAAAGAACCCGAACTTGTGACTTGCTCCTTTTTGTCTTTCCCACGGATCCTATCAGATAGTTCCGTGGCATCTTCAAGCAACTGAGCTCGGCGCACTATTTCAGTATAAACTTGAATATCCATAGGCGCCAGTTGAGTAATGTAGTGGGGCCTAAGCCCATTAAGAAATCTACGGGCTTTCATCTTTTCCGTGCTAATTAAATGCTTAGCATATCTAGACAGTCTAGAAAACTGTGCTTCATAATCAGCCACCGATAAAGATCTTTGCTTTAATGCGGCAAATTCGGCGGCCTTCTTTTCCTGGACCCTATCAGAGAAATATTTGGCGTTGAAATATTCAACGAATTCACCCCATGTAACTTGAGTTGGGTCAATAGTAGCTTCAATCGACTCCCACCAGCATCTAGCATCCTTTTCTAACTGGAAAGTAGCTAATAAGACTTTGTCCTGATCCGTGCATTGCATGACACGGAATATACGTTCAATCTCCCGAACCCAATGCTCGGCATCGTCTGGATCGGTCGATCCCATGAACTTCGGGGGATTCATATTCTTGAATGCTTGGTGTAAGCTTCCAGCTCGTGGAGCACCACCTTGTGCTACCTGTTGTAGCACTTGGGTCATCCCTTGAAGGGTACGCTGCATATTGCGCCATTGAGCACGTTCGGCAGCCATTATCCTACAATTACAATAGCTATGTTAGTATTATATCACTATGATCTTATAAAGGACTCATTGATCATTTAACCCTTGGTTCTACCCACTCTCACTTGGTTAAAGGTTTTGAAACCTATCCTTGGACTTGGGTTTCCTAGGAATTGAATACCTTAGGCTCTGATAGCACAAAGACTGTCACGCCCCGAGCGCGGAAGATACCCGGAGATGCGTGACGTGTCTATATCAATCATGTCAATCAGAGTGGTCGTGTATTCGACACAAAGACAGAGATGCGCAAAATAGCAAGATAACCCAATCCTTTATTTCATAATGGATAGACTATTACAAATCCAATACTCTGTTTAACAAAAAGGAAAAGAATACATATTTGACTCAAGAAACTATGGAAAAGACTAGACGACACTTGTAGAAGCTCTATCACTTTCACTCTTGACCATTCCCATCCGATTGACTTCCATCGTCGTCGGACTTACCTGAAAAGTAAAAAGGGACAAACGGAATGAGCGAACGCTCAGTAGGAAATTATATCTCAAGTACTAGCAAGGGGTTTAAGTAATTACATTTTCATGAATGCAATAAAGCTATGCATGCTCGCATGAAACGACAAGATAGAGAGAATGTAATATCAAGGAAATAAGATGAACTTTCATGAACAAGATACAAGTTATTCAAGATATTCAAGCAAGTACCATTATCGAGTCATGTCAAGAACTTTGGCTATCATGTATCAAGCAAGTAAATTACCCCTTTCGGGCCACGCATTTCATGTAAAGTCAAGTACGATTCAAGTACAAGATGTTTGTGGAATGTCCAATCAAGCAAGTCAAGTACTCGGTATAATGCCAGATACCTTATCATTTTAACTCCCATGGGCACAAGTACTTTCGGGTGCTCCTCCCAGGACCAGATCGGGCCCTATATGCGCAGGCATTTATCATGTGTTTTGACATCCACTCTTGTTTATAGCCAACATAGAATTTCAATAATCAAGCTTGTAGACACGTATGACAACTTTGATAGAATAGAGTCCAAAATATGACAAAGGACATAGAATGGCGATAATAACGGTATAATCACGATATCGATAAAACTAGGTAGAATATGGTTCCCTTAACTTAGGTACCATGACAAATCAATATGGACATTCTTTATATAGAATTGAGGTCCACATGAACAGCATATCAAAGTAAGATACCCTCATTCTTATCATAGAATTGGGGTTCACAAGAACGACATGATATGGCATGATATCATTATCCTATTAAGAATTTTCTTATGATATACTCTTTGTATAATCATAAGGGCCGGTATACCGTGTTTCTTTAGAGTGACATGGCATCAATAGTGTAATGGGTTTTTAGGGTACAACCAGCTCAGTCGGCCTTGAGGGAATCCAAGGCTACGAGGAGTCTTACGGAGGTCTCTATGACTAACTCGCTAGTCCAAAGGAACGGAATGTCCAATGGAGAGCTTGTATGTCAATGAGAATTGAGTGTGATCGATAAAACACCGTGAAAAGTGGGACTATACTCACGGAGTGGAGAATAGTGCCGATATATATATATATTATGATATATAAAACCATCGGTTAGCAAATCAGAGGAAAAATCAGTTTACAGTAAAATAACGACTTAGGTCAAGTCGTTTCTCAAGTAATTAACGCCTAACAGAAGGGCGTTTACATATGGTCCGTTTTTGCAGAATTTTCAATAATTTCAATAATTTATCTAAAACGCGCCTTCGTCAGGGGCGTTTCTTCAAGAGTTGACGACTACTGTAGCAGGCGTCTTTTATTTACAATATTTTTCAGAACATATTTATTTTCAGAAATTATCAAAAACGCGCCCTTGGCAGGGGCGTTAATCATTAAATTCTTATTTTCTCAGAATATATATTCCAGGATTTTAACAGATACGCGCCCTAATAAGGGGCGTTTATTTTTAATTCACGCCCTGTGATGGGGCGTTACCACAGGGAAAAACGACCTAGTCTAGGTCGTGAATTCAAGAAATATCAGGAATTAGCAAGATTTACACGATAATCAAGGATAACAATCATATAGTCATGACAGGAAAATTGGCAGGAATTCAGATGCAGTATATTGGATTTGATGTTTCATGCTTATTGACTTTTAACCGTTAACAATTATTGATTGATTTCATGTAATTGCATGGATAATCCGTTCTGAAGATTTACATGAAATTAACGCCTGTGTACAGGGCGTCAAATATGAAATTGACGACCTGGACATGGTCGTGTCTTGTAAATTAGCGCCCTGGACAGGGGCGTCTCTTTCAAAATATTGCAGAAACATAATAAAACCATATTAAACCGTATGCATGTCATGTCAATACGTATATAAGTCTTGTCTTAAATTATTTGGGCTACAGTAACTTGAGAAAATCCTACCTTGATAGTCGATTGAAGATGAACGTGAGGATTTTAACTAGAAGAAGATGCTGCTCTGTTAACTGTTCTGAAGCTTTCTGTAGTAACAAAGTCACAGCAACCTAGATGAAGATGGACGACCTACAGAGGATAGAATACGAAGGTATTATGCTTCGTAATAACCTAACCGAAGATAAAGGAGGAGAATAACTTACTGGTTCTCCTAGGAAGACAGGGCTCCTTAACCTGTAGAAGAGATATAGATGAAGAACATTAGTTCTTCACATACTACGTTCATAATGAAAGGAAGAAGAAAAATCGAAGAACTTGATGTTCTTCACGTACCTTGCAGATTCCGAACGCCAAATAGCGTTGAAGGGTTCGAGCAGTAGATTATTTATAGGGATTTAGGGGTCCTATTAGGGCTAGAGTTTTTATTGGGAGTAATATATCCCTAATAGAGTCCTTACCACCTTTTAACTCTTTCTAATACTTATCCATTACCCTGGATAAGTTTCTGGGTCGAACGGTTTACGAACTGAATTAACGCCTTTGGTCAGGCGTCGATTCTTGAATTGACGACCTTGTTCAGGTCGTTTCTTAAGAAACGTCTTGGATAAGGGCGTTCCTTGTTTTTGAAACACGCCCCATATATGGGCGTTTCTTTTACTTGCCTATTTGGTCGTGAGAGTTGACGACCGCACGTGTGGGCGTCCTTTCTTTAGTCACGCCTTTGATAGAGGCGTTTCTTTTGGAATTAACGCCCTAATAAGAGGCGTTATTTTAATTTTGTTTTACTTCTTCTGATTAATCCTATTCTCATTCTCTGTATTACTACTGTAATATATATATGTTTTAATTTATTTCAAATATTCATTTATCAGGGTTGCTACACGCCTGCTGAGGATTACAGCTTCACCTATCCAGTGGAATCCTCCACTGCAACTGTTGGGGTTTATAGCTTACCCGTCAGAGGAAGCACCTCTGCAAAACAGCTGACTCACAACTTGAAGAATCAATAGTTCAGAAATAAAAGTGCAGAAGCAAAATGAAAAAGAAAACCCCAAAGGGGAATGTAGCTCTAATGAGCAAATTCTCAGCTCTGGTATCTGAACCAAGAGACTGAGTACAATCCTCTCGAACAAGCTCTCTCAATCTCACTCTCTCAACTCATCTCTTCTCACTTTCTCTTCTTCTCTGTTTTCTTTCTTCTCACAGTGGATCGATGGCTCTCTGCTGTATAGACTTTGCTTCTCTTCAGTCGATCGGCCTCCATCTGAAGACGAAGGCTTCATTATATACTAGCAGCAGGTGGATGAGGGCGTGTGGCTTCCACATTTCCCGCCCAGAGAATTCGCCAGAACTGAGGCAATTCCATCCACATGGCAGCATCCTGGAAAGGCTACTTCCACGTGTCATCATCATGGTACCTCGTCCTTCTTGGATCACGAGCCAGGTCATCAGTCCAGGTAAAGAATCCCTGTCAGACAGAATACCAGATTATCAGTTTAAGTATCAAACTCTGTATAGACTTGTGAAATGAAATGCGATGTATAGACATGAAAACACAGGGAGTGTATAGACTTGGAATTTACACGCAGGAGGGAGCAGTGTATAGACTTGCTGTGAAGAACAGTAATGTGTAGACTTCGATGAGAACAATGCATGAACATAGTGTATGGACTTAGAAGTCTAAAGGGGGTCGACCCATCTAATCAGGGGGTCGACCCATGATGCATGAATGAATACACTTCCTATGTGTAGACTTCGGACTTGCCATGATGTATAGACTTGGAGCACAAAAGCCACGATGTACAGACTTCATGAGACTTTAATGAAGACAGACGATGTATAGATTTCATGACTGATGCACGATGCAGACTCGTCCAATGTATACACTTGCTCAATGTTCAATCTTCATGAATGATGTACAGACTACGAATGTGTAGACTTGCCAAGACAAATGAATGATGTACAGACTTAAACAAGGCAAAGTCTGTACAGGCTTTGAGGTTCACAATGTATGGACTTTGGCAACCCAACGGCTGTACAGACTTCCACTAAACAACGTTGTATAGACTTGGAAATCTGAACGGGAGGATGTATAGACTTGGCCCCTTGAAGGATGTACAGACTTTGAAGAAATCAAGCGATGTGAAGACTTTACCAATGTATGGACTTGGGCCAACAAAAAACCGATGGATGTATAGACTTTACGAGCACAGTCCAATGTATGGACTTTGCGTAGCACAGTCCAATGTATAGACTTCGAGGGAAACGATGGTAAAACTTTCGATGTATAGACTTGAAGGGAAACGTAGGTGAAACTTCCAATGTACAGACTTCAAAGTTGAACGAAGGATGTACGGACTTCACCCCGATGTATAGACTTTGCTCGTATGCATGAGACGCTAACTAAGAAGCTGGACTCTGTACAGACTTGAGCGATGTATGGGCTTAGCTTCGTGCAAGCTACAGTCCAATGTATGGACTTTGAAGTTCAACTGGTGAGTGTACAGACTTCACCAATGAGACGCTCACTGTACAGACTTGGCACCGACCAATGTGTGGACTTGACAATGCTGAATGAACGAATGAGCAATGTATAGACATTGGGTGCCACACTGTGCAGACTTCACGATGTATGGACTTGAGAGTTCGTTTGAGCTGCACTGTATAGACTTTAACAAAATGCCTAAGACGCTGCATGAGACACAAGATAGACAGACATTGTATAGACTTCACTCTGGGAGCGTCGACCCATCTGAGAAGAGGGTCGACCCACTAATGTCCAGACTAAACAAGGAAAGGTATAGACTCTATGTTCATGCTGCAATGCACTGTGTAGACCTGTGAGTATGTGCATAACAATATATAGACTCTGACTGCATTATATACACAGACAACCTGATAAAAATAATTTCATCAAAATAATAACAGTTGCCAATCAATCAAAACAAGCTGTTGCCAATGAAGTAAAACTTCTTGTCAACATCATCAACACAGAGGGGTCACAACAATCTCCCCCTTTTTGATGATGGCAACACCATATTATATAGAATAGCAACATCCTGTTGTGCAGATGCATTTTTGATGAAGGACATGTTTTGTTATTCAGATTTGTCATGCAGATGCTATGTATGACATGCTGAGACATGAACACAACTCTCTGCTCACAAGATCTCCCCCTTTGCCATAGACATGATGCATACACTTCCCTGGAATGAATTCATCAAATAGATAATATATTCTCCCCCTTTGCCATCAACAAAGAGGATGGAAATAAGATGCAAGCGAAGGAACAAGAAGAATCAGCTGATTGGCATTCTTAGCAGGTAATTCAGAAATTAAGCAGCTAAAGCATAGAACCTTCAGTCATATGAATTGAGAAACTGCTTAGAAAGTGAAGTTCTAGTTTAATGGTTATATAAATGAGAGTTTATGCACTACATTCATTGGATAAGGTAGCTGTGCATGATAAAACAATAAACCAGAATCATATTTACATGAGAGATTCAGTTTCAGAATATCTTACTTTCATAGACTCCGTAGAATGTTCTAAGAGATACCAGGTCATGTATTGAAATTAGACAAATTGACATCCATGAAATTTCTTTTGAAGGAACAACATTTTCAATATTATTTCATTTAGGGCATTCAGGTACCATAAGTCTTTTTGCGTAAGGGTATACGTTTATCAGACGCCAATACCCCTAGATACTCAACATGATGGACCATTTTGCCTATGATCAAACTCAATAGAACTGATTTACACCTTTTTGTGTGAGGGTACACGTTTATCAGACGCCAGTTACCCCCAGGTACTCAATGAAATCAACCTACTGTTTTGATCATTTTATACAGAGATAGCTGATACACCTCATGATATGAGTGTTGTCCACTTCTTTGATGGATCATTCAGTTTCTCAGTGATTTACCAGTCATTGCTCTGCCAATGCTGTTTTTTAATTAATTTTTAATGTTTTTCAATATCTTTCTTAGCTGTCCTTTATTTGTTTCAGAATGACTTGTTTAAGGACAATACACATACTTAGTTTCTCTAATATGATTTCAGATGAGTTTTCAGATTTCAGATATAATTAGCTTTGTCTGACATGAAATAAGATGAGGGTTGAGTGCTTTATCAATTTTCAGCGTCCTTATTTACTGATTGTAGTCTTTTAACTCTAAAGATTATAAAATTTAAACCATTAAGTCAGTCTTTAAGCAATTAAAGTTCTTATGAGGGAAGAAGTCTGTTTTCTATTGCTTAATATTAGAACTGACTAAAAGATTGCCATACTGTCAGACTCAATCATTTAGAGTCCAAGGATGAATGAACAGAGTCGACGCTGGGAGTTCAAGGCGTCCACGCATCAGTTGAAGAGGCAATAATATAAAACACTGAGATAAAATTAGTGCGTCGACTCCACGCTATTGCAGCGTCAACTCATCAGAATAAGAAGCAGAGGCATTCACAGATCTAGTTCACTGCGTCAACGCCACAGTATAGCAGCGTCGACGCAGCAGTTCACCCTAAATTTCGGACAAGACTCCCCCTGTCTATATGCATGCAATTTTGCAAATTATGACTGAACAAATGATTTTGAAGTTCATGCTTATTCAGACTGCACTATCATGCAATATGACCACCAGGGTTATGCAGAGAAATGTAGTGCAAAATAGTTCTATATGCATGTGATTTTAGACACATTCATGACTAAATGATATGCAGTGATGATCATGAGAAAACAATATGAGTGTCATGCATGATCATGAGTCTATTGCACCATTCAACCTTCACAGAGTTTTATACAAGCTATCAGATGCAAGTCCAAATCAGAAATTTTATTCAAAACAGCTGAAAATTTTATTCATCATGCTGAAACTTACACAAGCCAAGTTCTCTTCTAAGAAATTTAAACTTTTCATTTCCAAGTGGCTTAGTAAAGATATCAGCAATTTGTTTGTCTGTTTCAATGAAATTCAGTTCGATTTCCTTTTTATTCACAGCATCTCTAAGAAAATGGTGTTTTATCTCTATGTGTTTAGTCCTAGAATGATGAACAGGATTTTTAGCAAGGCATATGGCACTAGTATTATCACATAAAATTGGAATGCATTCCAGTTTTATCTGATAATCATCTAGTTGGTGCTTGATCAATAGTACTTGGGCAGCACAATTACCTGCAGCAACATATTCAGCCTCAGCTGTAGACAAGGCTACAATGTGTTGCTTTTTAGATGCCCAAGATACTAGACAGCCACCAAGGAATTGGCAATACCCACTAGTGCTCTTTCTATCTACTCGACACCCAGCATAGTCTGTATCAGTGTAGGCTAGAAGATCTAACTCACACTTAGCAGGATACCAAAGACCTAGCTGTTAGGTGCCTAGTAAATATCTAAAAATCCTCTTCACAGTCTTAAGATGATATTCTTTAGGACTAGCCTGAAACCTAGAGCATAAACACACTGCAAATTGAATATCAGGCCTAGATGCTGTAAGATAAAGAAGGGATCTGATCATACCTCTATATATCCTTTGGTCCACTGGTTTACCATTAGCATCTTCATCCAAATTGGTTGAGGTACCAATTGGAGCAGCTATTTCCTTGAGGTTGTCCATTTTGTACTTCTTCAATAAATTCTTTACGTACTTGGACTGAGAGATGAAAGTACCATCCTCTGATTGTGTAACCTGCAGTCCAAGAAATAGTTTAAGCTTGCCCATTGAGCTCATTTCAAACTCATTAGTCATTATCTGAGAGAATTCCTCACACAATTTGAGGTTAGTTGACCCAAACACAATGTCATCCACATAAATCTGAATAATAAGGATATCTGAATGACTCACTTTGGTAAACAATGTTTGATCAACTATACCTCTTGTGAAATTCTTGTCGGTGAGGAACTTGCTCAACCTGTCATACCAAGCTCTAGGAGCTTGCTTTAAACCATAAAGAGCTTTATTGAGTTTGTAAACATGATTAGGGAAATCTAAACATTCAAACCCAGGAGGCTGTCTCACATAGACATCCTCACTAATTTCCCCATTTAGGAAATCAGATTTCACATCCATCTGCTGAAGATTTATACCTAGGGAGCATGCATAAGCTAATAATATTCTGATTACTTCTAACCTAGCTACAGGGGCAAAAGACTCTTCAAAGTCTATTCCAAATTCCTGATTGTACCCTTGAGCTACAAGTCTGGCTTTATTTTTAATGACATTCCCTGATTCATCAGTTTTATTTCTAAACACCCATTTAGTCCCTATGACTGTTTCATGATCAGGAGGTGGAACCAAATGCCACACCTTATTCCTGTCAAATTGATTAAGCTCCTCATGCATGGCATTAATCCAATGCACATCTTGGAGAGCACAGTCAATGGACTTGGGTTCTATATTTGAAACAAAAGCATAAGCATTCAATTCATGTTGAATTCTCAAGTGGCCTCTAGTCCTAGGGGGGTCATGTAGATTTCCAATTACATTATCTACAGGATGATCCTTAAGATATCTAATGTTTACAATTGGATTATCATGAGTTTGATTTACCTCCCCCTGAACTGTAAGCTTTTCTTCATCAAGCTCTTTATGTCCTTCTTCATCCTCAGATTTGTCTGCAGGATCTCCTTCCTTCAGAATATCACCACTGTCTTCATTCCTGCATTGACCAACATTAGTATTTACCAAGGATTCATCAAAAACTATATGTGGAGATTCTTCAACAGTTTTAGAATTCAGATTGTACACTCTATATGCTCGGGTGTTTTCAGAATAACCAAGAAAGATTCCTGGTTCACCTTTAGGTTCAAATTTATCAAGGTCTCTTTTATCATTTATATGAATGAAACATTTACATCCAAAAACCTTGAAGTGAGCAATAGAAGGTTTCTTACCCTTTAAGATCTCATATGGTATTTGCTGGGTAGAAGGTCTTACCATGGCTCTGTTAATTACATAACAGGCAGTGTTCACTGCTTCAGCCCAGAATTTCCTAGGTAGACCACCTTCAACAAGGAGTGTACGACCCATCTCCACTAGGGTTCCGTTCCTTCTCTCCACAACTCCATTCTGCTCAGGTGTCCTTGGTGAGGAGTACCTATGGTTGATTCCATTTGACCTGCAGAATTCATCAAACTGTGAGTTTTCAAACTCACCTCCATGATCAGTCAAAATATTTTCAATTTTCTAATTTATTCTAACATAGAACTCCTGAAATTCTGAAAATGCATCACTCTTATGAGATAAGAAATAAACCCAAGTATACCTAGAAAAGTCATCTACCATGACAAACCCATACTTCCTCCCTGATAAGCTAACAGATCTGGTTGGCCCAAAAAGGTCCATGTGTACCAGCTCATAGGGTTTAGAAGACAGATTTTCAGTTCTAGACTTAAATGACTTTCTAGTTATCTTTGATTGAGTGCATGCATCACAGATTTTATTTTCCTTTTTGAGGGAAACTTCAAGAAGTCCTCTAACCATGCCATGCTTATTCAGTTTATGCAAAACAGTGTAACTAGCATGACCTAACCTACGATGGCATAAAAATGCTAAGTCTTCTCTACTGGCAGTAAGGCAAAGGTTAGTATGTTGAATGTCATCTAAATCTATCATGTATGTATTATTTATTCTTTTTCCAGAAAATTTGACAATTTCAGAATCAGGTTCAAAAACTTTGCAGCATTGAGAATCAAATAAAACCTTATATCCTTTATCACACAACTGGCTGATACTAAGTAAATTATAAGCTAACCATTCAACCAGCATAACATCATCAATGCAGCAGGTAGAACACTTACCTACCTTACCTGATCCAATAATCCTACCCTTTGTGTTGCTTCCAAAGGTGACAAGGCCTTCTAGTTTCTCAGTCAGCATGCAGAACTTGGCCTTATCTCCTGTCATATGCCTGGAGCAGCCGCTATCCAAGTACCACAAGTTGTTCTTGGCTGCCAGGCATACCTGCATACACAATTAGGTAGAGAGGTTTGGAACCCAAGACTGATTGGGCGCCATAACAGAAGAAGTAGAAGCAAAGCAAGAAAGTAAGCTTTTCAGAATCCACATTTGTTTAAATGAATTTTGTTCAGTGGATCCTACAGGTTTTCATCTGTTGTTGTTCCTCTTCTTTTTGTTATTTTTCTTCTTATTTGCACCAACATGATTATTGACATTGTTGTTTCTTTGCCAGTGCCTTGGCCAGGTTGCATTCATGGAATTGTGACCATAGTAGTTCCTGGGCTGGCTGTGGAAATGTTGGTTCCTAGGTGTCCAATAACCATACCCATTAACCCAATTTCTAGTGTAAGGTCTTTGATATTGTGCAGCCTGATATGCAAGACCTGTATGCCTCCCCGGAGTTCTAGTCCAACCTGACCTATTGAAATAGGTTGACTGTGCATTGTAATGGGTCCGAACTCTGGGTTGGTAGAAATGATTGGGTTGACTCTTAGCAGCATTCTGTCTCCCCTGCACCTTGGACCCTGCTGACGTATTCATAGGTTTGTTTTGGGTCTTCTTCAGAGGTGGAGGTGATGGTGGAGACTTGGTTACCTTGACCTGGTGTTTATAAGACTGGGTAGGTTGACCCCTAACCTGAGATTGAGCCTTTAGATTTTGCTTGGATGTGCTAGCTCTACTAGGCTCACTGACTTTTTGTTTGCCCTTCTCCTCAGCACGGGTCTTTTTCAGATTAGCATTTTTGTTCATTGAATTGTTTGAATTCATGCTAATTAGAGGTCCTTTTTCTTTTTGTGCAACAAATGAAATAGTTTTCATTCCAAAGGTTTTTGTTGCACTTGAATTAAATCCTAGGCCCTCTTTTCTGAAATTGACCTTTGATCCTAACAAAGCATTTAAGTTATCTGTTCCTTGGGTCATTTTCTCAATGGTTCTCAGTTTATCCTCATTGTCTTTCTGAATTTCATCAATAGACTTTTTCAGTTCATTATTTACATTGAGGACAGCTTCATATTTTTCAGAAACAATTTTTACTTCACTCTCACATTTCTGAATTTTCATCTTCCATTCATCAATTTCATTTTCAAGCCTCACATTTTCTTCCCTAGAAGCTTTTAACTCATTTTTGATTTCATCTAATTCAGAACATGTGAGTTTCAAATTTTTATTCTCAGATTCTAAACATGCAATTTTATCAGTTAGAGTTTTATCATTTTGCATGGAATTGATCTTTCTTCTCAGATGTCTGTTTTCTTTTCTAATATCATCAGCTCTATCAGCTATATCATGGTAGGCATCTACCCAATCAGCGATAGTAAAATTTTCAACTCTAGTGACTACCTCATCTGAGTCCTCTTCTCTATCTTCTGAGCTTGTTGCCATAAGGCAAATGGGCTTCTCAGATTTGGCTTCACTATCTGAAGTGTTGCTCAGGGAGCCTTCATCTTCATCACTCTAGGTACTCACCATTGCTTTCCCTTTCGTGTTCCTTCTCTTTGACTTGTCCTTATATTTTTGATTATCTGGACATTCAGCTTTCAGATGGCCTGGTTTCCTGCATTGATAACAAGTGTTAGTTTCAGTTTTCTTTGTAGGGTTGTGTTTATACCTTTTGTCCCTTCGGCCACCACTGTATTTCTTTTGGCCGAATCGTCCTGCTCCTTTTCTGAGAAATCGCCTTAACTCTCTAGTCATCATGGCCATCTCAGAATGAGTCATATCTTCTTCTTCATTCGGGCTCTCCTCTGATGATGATGAACTGCTGGAGCTGGATTTGTTGGATTTGCTGGAACCAGCCTTCAGCGCTATCGGCTTCTTCTTCCTTTCAGCTTCTTCTATCCTTGGCATATTAATCTCATATGCCATCAGTGAGCCAATTAGCTCATCAGCTCTTGTATTACGCAAGTCCCTTGACTCCTCCATCACAGTAGCTTTCGTATGCCAGGCATGAGTCAAGGACCGAAGTATCTTCCTTACTAAATCATATTCTGTCAGAGGTTTCCCGAGACCTCTTAGACCATTGGTGATGATTGTCAGTCGAGCATACATTTCTTTGATGGTCTCGTTTGGCTTCATCTTGAAAGCTTCATACTCAGACACTAGGAAATTAGCCTTCGTCTCCCTGACTTGAGAAGTCCCCTCATGGATAACTTCCAGTGCATCCCACATCTCCTTGGCTGAAGTGTACGCTGACACGCGGGAGAATTCAGTAGGGTGCAGAGAGCACTGGATGGCGTTTATGGCACTCCAATTCAGCATGGACCTTCTGATCTCCTCCTTGGTCCAGACATCTTCATTCGGGGACAGCTCATAAGGTCCCTTGCTAACAACCTTTCAGATCTCGTAATCTTTAGCCCTCAGAAACACTTGCATACGATTCTTCCAGTATGCGTAGTTAGATCCATCGAAGAATGGGGGCTTGGTGGTTGAGTGACCTTCAGCTATCATCCCTCGAGCATCCATCTCTGCCTATCCTCTTCGGGCGATGACTCCCTGTAGAAGAGTATGGCTCTGATACCAATTGTTGTGTTAGATGGACGCAGTCTATCTCCACTAACTGTGGATCTAGAGGGGGGTGAATAGATCTAATGCCTAATTAAAAGCTAGTATAAGCTCTAATGCGGAATATAGGCAAATAGCAGGTAAACCAAAATAAGATGCACTAAGCAAAGGGTCGACCCATGCGGTCACACAGCATATCACTATCTCGAATACTAGATATGAACATGAGCGATATAAGCTATGATGCTAAGTAAGGAAACCCATCGCACACAGTTCAAAGACAATCACACAAACACAATGCACCCAAGAATTTTAGGTGGTTCGGTCAAAGACCTACGTCCACCCCACACTCAACAGAGTATGGCTTACTACTGCGCAGTACAGCTTGCGTCTGCTGGGCACTACAGCTTGGCCTACAAACCACTGAGCAACACAGCTTGCAGTCCGAGACAAGTCTCGCCTACTGAGGATTACAGCTTCACCTATCTAGTGGAATCCTCCACTGCAACTGCTGGGGTTTATAGCTTACCCGTCCAGAGGAAGCACCTCTGCAAAACAGCTGACTCACAGCTTGAAGAATCAATAGTTCAGAAATAAAAGTGCAGAAGCAAAACGAAAAAGAAAACCCCAAAGGTGAATGTAGCTCTAATGAGTAAATGCTCAGCTCTGGTATCTAAACCAAGAGACTGAGGACAATCCTCTCGAACAAGCTCTCTCAATCTCACTCTCTCAACTCATCTCTTCTCACTTTCTCTACTTCTCTGTTTTCTTTCTTCTCACAGTGGATCGATGGCTCTCTGCTGTATAGACTTTGCTTCTCTTCAGTCGAGTGGTCTCCATCTGAAGACAAAGGCTTCATTATATACTAGCAGCAGGTGGATGAGGGCGCGTGGCTTCCACATTTCCCGCCCAGAGAATTTGCCAGAACTGAGGCAATTCCTGTCAGTCCAGGTCATCAGTCCAGGTAAAGAATCCCTGTCAGACAGAATACCGATTATCAGTTTAAGTATCAAACTCTATATAGACTTGTGAAATGAAATGCGATGTATAGACATGAAAACACAGGGAGTGTATAGACTTGGAATTTACACGCAGGAGGGAGCAGTGTATAGACTTGCTGTGAAGAACAGTAATGTGTAGACTTCGATGAGAACAATGCATGAACATAGTGTATGGACTTAGAAGTCTAAAGGGGGTCGACCCATCTAATCAGGGGGTCGACCCATGATGCATGAATGAATACACTTCCAATGTGTAGACTTCGGACTTGCCATGATGTATAGACTTGGAGCACAAAAGCCACGATGTACAGACTTCATGAGACTTTAATGAAGACAGACGATGTATAGACTTCATAAGTGATGCACGATGCAGACTCGTCCAATGTATACACTTGCTCAATGTTCAATCTTCATGAATGATGTACAGACTACCAATGTGTAGACTTGCCAAGACAAATGAACGATGTACAGACTTAAATAAGGCAAAGTCTGTATAGGCTTTGAGGTTCACAATGTATGGGCTTTGGCAACCCAACGACTGTATAGACTTCCACTAAACAACGTTGTATAGACTTGGAAATCTGAACGGGAGGATGTATAGACTTGGCCCCTTGAAGATGTACAGACTTTGAAGAAATCAGGCGATGTGAAGACTTTACCAATGTATGGACTTGGGCCAACAAAGAACCGATGGATGTATAGACTTTTCGAGCACAGTCCAATGTATGGACTTTGCGAAGCACAGTCCAATGTATGGACTTTGAGAAGCACAGTCCAATGTATAGACTTCGAGAGAAACGATGGTAAAACTACCGATGTATAGACTTGAGTGGAAACGTAGGTGAAACTTCCAATGTACAGACTTCGAAGTTGATCGAAGGATGTACGGACTTCACCCCGATGTATAGACTTTGCTCGAATGCCTGAGACGCTAACTAAGAAGCTGGACTCTGTACAGACTTGAGCGATGTATGGGCTTAGCTTCGTGCAAGCTACAGTCCAATGTATGGACTTTGAAGTTCAACTGGTGAGTGTACAGACTTCACCAATGAGACGCTCGCAGTACAGACTTGGCACCGACCAATGTGTAGACTTGACAATGCTGAATGAACGAATGAGCAATGTATAGACATTGGGTGCCACACTGTGCAGACTTCACGATGTATGGACTTTGAGTGTTCGTGTGAGCTACACTGTATAGACTTTAACAAAATGCCTAAGACGCTGCATGAGACACAAGACAGACAGACAGTGTATAGACTTCACTCTGGGGGCGTCGACCCATCTGAGAAGAGGGCCGACCCACTACTGTCTAGACTAAACAAGGAAAGGTATAGACTCTATGTTCATGTTGCAATGCACTGTGTAGACCTTTGAGTATGTGCATAACAATATATAGACTCTGACTGCATTATATACACAGACAACCTGATAAAAATAATTTCATCAAAATAATAACAATTGCCAATCAATCAAAACAAGTTGTTGCCAATGAAGTAAAACTTATTGTCAACATCATCAACACAGAGGGGTCACAACACATACATCTCATGACCAAATTTATCACAATGAAAACACTAAACATTCTTTCATTTATTAGAAAACATCTTGGCCTGAGATTTTTCAGCATGCAATTTATTTTTCTCCTTTTTTGAATTTTTATTCTATTTTTGAGTTTTAACTGCAACAGATTTCTTTGGAGATGTCCTAGAGGTTCCAGCTACATCAGTGCTTCGGACAAATGTGGTATAAAGCTGGTTCCTCATGACCCTTTTTGGTTCAGAAAAGTTGTCGGTCTCCTCACTTTGATTACTCACTTCATCTTTCAAGGAGGCTTTTGACTTCTCTTTACCTTTTAGAGTTTTTGACAGAGAGTTTTTCAATTCACAAATTCCTTTTCCAGAGAAGCAATGTGTAATTCATAACTGGCAATCTCATGTTCACTGCAATTAACACATTCACTTAGCACTTTGTTTGCAGTTTTATATTTCTCAAGTTCTTGTTCTAGATTACTCAGTTTTTCAGATTCTTCTTTACAAGCAGTTTTTCCATTTTCTAATGCAAGAAGTCTTTCAGATATAACAGTGTTCAATTGCTTAAGTTCTTCATTCTGCCTTATTAATTGCTTATTCTGGACAAGTTCATTTATCAGAATATGATCATCATTATTTGATCTCAGTGTTTCTTCTAATTTAGAAATTCTAGAATGCAATTCATCATTTTCATTTTTCAGCAGAGAAATTTGTTCTTTATGCTTGACAAGTTCAGCTTGATTTTATTCTTGAAGTCTTTTAACCTTTTCATTTTTCTCTACAATCTGCCTTTTGTAGATTTCATTTTCAAGCTTCAGTTCATTCATTTCTGAAATAATATTTTCAAAATCTTCCAATTATTTCTTATAATTCTGAATATCAGTCAAGCAAGCATCATGAGACTTTTTTAGTTTTGAACAATTTTCACATGGTAAATTAGAGCAATTTTGATCAATCTTTTTCTTCAACTTTTTATTCTCAGATTGAATTTTCCAAGATTTCTCTAGCAGTTCATCATACATCTCTACTAGTTCGTCAAATGAAATATCTTCTGATTTAGTGCTTACCTGGGATGCTGTTTCTTTAGTCTCATCCCTTCGATTGGCCATCAGGCACTCTTCTTTTTCCTTATAGATGGCATTTATTTTGTCCATTATCTCCTTTCCAGACTTGTATCCATCAACACATGGAAACTTTTCAATGTTAACTGAGTTTCCCAGAATGTTAAAGACAGTAGCATTCCCACTGTCATTTATCCTATCGTCTCTAGACCATATGGTCTTATTCTGAGGTACTTTATGTGGGCCTTTTGATACAAGACTCCATAGATTTGGATCAATGGAGTTCAGGTGAACACATAGGCCGCCTACCCATTTGTTGAAGTTAGAACCATCAAAAACAACAGAAAATGACATTGAAAAACAACTGAATAAATTCAGATCTAAAAATCTGAAAAACAAGATGACAAATGCACCGAACTAAAAACAGCAAAGCACCACACAAACTAGCAGGATCCTCTATAGATCATTGGATCTGGAAGTCAGAGACCACTCTGATACCAATTGTTAAGTCTATTAGATGGTGCAATCCGGATTCAGAGGGGAGGTGAATGAATCTCGCCTAAAAATTACCCAATTAAAACTATACTTATAAATCTTGCGGAATTAATATCAGATATGCTTAGTTAAATAAATATTCTAATGAGACTTACACTCGAACACTTGTTTAGATGTCCTTATGTGATTCTCATAGAATGCAGGCCTAGCACCCTAACAAAGATCTCCAGTTCGGTCCTCCCAGGCGTCCCTTTATAGCGTTTTAGGGACTTCCAATCATATACGGCCTTGGAGATCAAGTCCAAATCTAACTTTCCTTCAAAATCCCATTCGAACTGAGTCTCTTGCCATCAAAAGAGTCCTTCTTGCGCTAATCATGGAAAGATAACCACGTTTGGAGCTGTCCGCTTCAGTTTGGGCTTCTGACTGTAAATGGCATCAACTATAGTGGGCGCTGTATGAAGAAAATGGCGCCTTATGTCTGGTTGCTATTTCTAATTGGCGACCATGTTCCAGCCGCTGATTCTTTATTGCCTTATTTTAATATTTTCCTTACTTTTTTGTGCACAAGATTTGGCGTCTTCTTCAACGGCCGCTACTTCATTTTTCCATTTTCCAGCCCCTTTACTTTATAGTTCATACATTGGAATGGGCGCCTTCTCGAACAGTCGCTAATTCCTCCTTTCATAGGACTGCTTCCAATTAGCGGCCATATGTTAGCTGCTATTTCTTGAAATTGCGCCCTTCCGAATAGGCACATATTTTAAATGGTTACAGAGCTCTAGACGTTAATTCTTTTCTTCTAGAGACAGGCTTCAAATTAGCGTCAGTCAATACGTCGCTCATTCTTTGAATTAGCGCCTTTTCACAAAATCGTTGTTTAATTGGCGTCCGGCCTCTGGTCACTCATTCCTGAGTCTTCAAAGAAATGGCGTCCAATTTTTGATCGCTAATTCCTGCAATAGTGAAAATTCATTGTAAATGCCAAAAACAGGTTATGCAATTTATCCCTTATGCAAGTTCATCTTTCACATAGTCATTATAGCTCAAAAGGATGGTTAATTTCATGCATACTCAAATTATTTGTAAAAATGAAGTTAATTATCCAAATTACATAACTTTATTCTTTTAATGCTCAAAGGTGACATATGTGTGCAAGTTATGGTATGAAATATGATACTCAACAGTTAGTCAAACTATGTACTTAGGGATACTGGCATCTTAACAACGTGTATCCTATAGATGTAAAGTATGCACTGAACTTGATTGCTCTTAAAATTCTGTTGAACAAAAGAAAAAATTCAAAAATGGTAGCAAAATATGAAAAAAGATTTCTTAAAATCCAGGAAGAGATCAGAAAATCTTGAATGTTTAACCTTACTACTAATCTAAGTAACTCCTAAGGGAGTCATTACTTTTGAGTAAGTAAGATAAAAGAAAGTTAAAATGTTTAACCTTACTACTATCACCTTGTTCAGTTCAAAAAAATGACTGGCCTTGCTAGAAGAAGCTGGATGCAGGCCAAAAATCTTGTTGTCAAATTTAACAAGGTGATAGTTGGGGATGGCAATCTTACAAGTTTCTGGTATGACAACTGGATCGGAAATCACTGTTTGGCAGATTTTGTACCTGCAAACAACATCCCTAATTCTAGCACAACTGTAAAAGAATTCATCATGCAAGCTTCAAGTGAGGAAAAAGACCTTATGGACAGGTTTCTTCCAGCTCCTATCAAAATAGCCATCATGAACACATATCTCACTCATGACACTGATTTACAGGTGTGGAGTTTGTCTTCCTCAGGAAACTGTTTGGTGGCTTCCACTTACCAGGTTCTATCCAAAAACACATCCATTCAGACAACTCTACATTGGACTAGACTTTGGTCTCAATGGCTCCCAACTAAAATTTCAGTTCATCTGTGGAAAATTCTTCACAACAGCCTCCCTGTTGACTCTAATGTAAAGCGTTTGGGTGTGCAGTTATGCTCCATCTGTTCATGTTGTCAGGCTCATCATGAGGAAACTTTGAATCATCTCTTCTTGCATAGTGAGCTGGCTTCTCACATCTGGTCTTACTTCAAAGCACTGGGATTGAATATTGAAGGAAATACAGTCAGATCCTTTATCTCACGTGCAGCAAATAGTATCCAACCGAAATCAGCTTATGGGCATCTCATACTAGCTGTCATTAGCTATGGTATGTGGGATATCTGGATAGCAAGGAATGAAGTAAGATATGAAGGCAGAACCATATCTAAAAATAGTGTTCTTCATCAAATTCTCAATCATGTGAAACAAGTGTGTATAATTGCTAATCTAAAGGAATCTGACATCAGGAAAAAGATGATTTTGGAAAAGCTGGGTATACCAACTCATATCCCCAATGGTGCTCAGCTGAAAATCGTTAAATGGATTTGTCCTCCGTGGCCTTTTCTTAAGTTAAATTCTGATGGAGCTTGCAAACCAAACGGAGCAACTGGTGGTGGAGCTGTCATCAGAGATCACAGAGGAAATGTTGTCCTGGCTTACTCCCACTATTACGGTCAGTCCAACAGCCTTGTAGCAGAAGCAAGGGCTTTGATTGACGGCATTAAATACCTTTACACTATTTCTATCCAACTAGCCCATATTGAGTGTGACTCCCAAGTTCTGATCCGGGTCATTAAAAAGGATTATCAATGCCCTTGGTCAATTCTTCAGTATGTCAGAGAAATCTGGAGATCTACCACTCAGCATGATAAGATTGAACATATATATAGAGAAGGAAATAAAGTTGCGGATTCATTGGCCTCCATAGCTTGCTCATCCAAATGTAATGCCTTTTTCTCTTTCAATGAGCTACCCTCAATTATAAAGGGAGAGGCTCGTATGGATAAACTGGGATTGCCCAGCTTTAGATTGATGTAATCATTCCTTCTTAATAGCAATAAAATTTACCTCCTAGGGACTTGATGGTGGAATGGCTCAGCTCTTTACCTCTGGCAAAGGGCGCATTCTCCCATTCATCCCTAGGCAGGGTTTCTTATTAAAAAAAAAGTTAAACATGGTTTTAATATGAAAACTTGGTTCATTTCTATTAAACTTGAATGCAGAAAAAAAAATTCAGAGAAATTTCATTGATAAACTCCAAACTTGTTAGATTTAACCATGCAAATCAATAAGGCACATATCATAAGTTGGTTATGATGGAAGAATCTGAACTTAAGTCATTTCTGATTTATGAGAATTTGTATCAGATTGAGAATTTTTCTTGCAAACTTTGACTGGCTTCATCCTTGTATTCTGCTGAAATCACTCTATGGTATCAAAAACACCATTCTCTATATGTTTCCTCCTTGAGTCCTGCTGCAATCTGGCTATATTTTTCGGCTCATATGTCAACATGACATCTTGTTTCTACTGGCCATTTAGAGCCTTCTGATTCAATCTTTCCAAATCCCCCATATGATGTCCAACTATATTTTTTTTGCTGATGTCAAAGGGGGAGAGTGTTTAAGCGTCATTATATGGGAGATGCATCGAGGCATAGGCATACTTGTGCATACATTGAATTGTATTGATCATAATGACTCACAGTGTTGCCATCATCAAAAAGGGGGAGATTGTTGTGCCCCAGTGTTTTGATGATGTCAACACTATGACTCATCATTGAGTTTCATGTGTTTTTGATCATTGAGTTTCATACGTCTTTGATCCTTGAGGTTCATACGTTTTTTTATCTTTGAGGTTCATACATTTTGATTCTTGAGTTTCATATGTGTTTGATACTGACAAATGTTTTTGATAATGTTAATACATCAATATCCATGAGTTTTGTGAACACAGGCTCGATTTTGGTCAAAGGAATGGCCAGATGTATGAAAATCAAGCCAGATGCATGAAAATCAAGAAGGAGAGTCGACTCCATGGTGAACTAGAGTCGACTCCATCAAGCAGAAAAATACCGCATGTTATCGCTAACAAATGTCCAGTTAAGGGTGTAAAATATCGGATAAGGGTGACAAATAGGTCCCTACGGGTGACAAATAGCTCATGATGCTGAAAGGAGCTCAAAGCTTAAAATTTGTAGAAGAGGAGTCGACTCCAACTGTAGATGGAGTCGACGCAGTTACGTTGGTTTTTCAAAGAACAGAAGATCTACCAAAGGTGACAGTTCTTAGCAGTTAGTGGTGGCAAATAGCTCGTCAGAGCTGACAAATGGCTGATAGTAGTGACAAATAACTTCCTAACGGTGACAAATGGCCGATAGCAGTGAAACATGAAGAATGATCAAGCTTCTTCGTGGAAACTAGCCATGCATGGGTTTCTAAACCCTGTCATCTCAGATTTGGAGCTTCCTTAAGTATTGGACGACACTGATTAACCTCATTCAAGATCAAAGAAAGAATTTCATCCTTAGTTCAAATAGAATTCGACAGTGATGGGTTCTAGCAGAAGCAACATTGGGAGTTTTGTGAAGCTCGTTCCAGCACAAGAAGAGAAGAAAAGAGATTAAGAGGAGCTGATTAGGTAACAACTTCACAAGAGAGCAGTCTTCTAAGCTTCAAGGGTGAAATGAAGTAACTCAGTGGTGACAAATAGCTTTCAACGGCATCAAATGGACTTGTAAAGCCTTCTACGGTAACACATGTTCAAAGGCGACGGCTTACATGAGATAAGGGTGACAAATGCATAGGCAAGGCAGAAAAATGGGCGTTAGCTGTGAAAAATAGCTCATTAGAGCTGACAAATGAGAAGAAGAAATTGGAAGAAGGAGAGTCAACTCCAAAGAGCCAAAGGAGCCAACTCGATGTTTGTCTCACAAGAAGGCGATGGCTTTTGGATGGTAAGGGTGAAAAATGGCTTTTTAAGGGAAACAAATAGCCACTAATAGCTATGTTGTGGTGACAAATAGCTGGTTCCAATGACAGACACCGAAGTAGCCACTATCTGTCCCGAAGCCATTCGAATACTTACTAGGTACTATGTTGGGTCCAGAATCTGTGTGCAGTCATTGGTGATCCTATCCGTACAAGGTGGCAGCTTCTTGAAGCACACTTTTGGGGGGAATTATTCCCTGCCTTTGGCATTATCCACAGTGGGCCCCACGAGGATATTTGATTTGCTTTCTAATCTGGGCATGTGGAGTGCATATGAAAGGCACGAGTAAGGGTGTATGAGCAACAAGCTTGGAGAGAAAGGAAGAGCCCCCATTCGAAAAAAGCGAAGAAGAGAGAGTGTGAGATAGAGAGAATAGAGAAGACAAGCTCCTCTTCCCTAGTTTTCAAGCCAGTTCTCTGTAGCTCCAGGAAGAAGACTCTCCATTTGATCGTAGCCCGTCAGTGAAAAGCGAAAGGACCATCTCTAGCTTTCAGCGAAGAAGAAGAAGCTTCATCCATCAGTCAGGAAAGCTACCTAGAGAGGAGGTCGCACATCTGGAAGTAGTCAAGGACGTCTTCCAGTCTTCAGACAAGGACTTTCTTATCTAATATTTGTTGTTGAAACTTGTCTGTTCTTTCAGCATTTTGTTTTTCTTTTGATCTTGTAACTAGAATCTTGTGAATCGTCCCTACCCTGTGAGTAGGAAGACAGACTAAGAAGCCTTCTCAGATCTGTGGTGTTGGGCCCTGTGTGCCCTTCCTCAAGCTATTTGATAGCGGGTTAGAGGATCTGCTCCTCTTGGTAGCAAGCTATGAGGCACAGCGGTAGCAAGTTGTGAAGTTCAACTGTTGTGGAAGATTTGTTCCTCTGGAAAGCAAGCTGTGACGCTCAGCTGTTTGTTGAGGATTTGTTCCTCATTTCAAGCTGTGTGGTAGCAGGGATCCTCACTGGTTTAGTAGGGGGTGGACGTAGGTCTCTGGATAGAGATCGAACCACCTAAAAAACAATGCAATATCCCACATGATTGTTGTACGAGGTGGAGTTTACACTCACGCATAGTGAAGGATTTCAGACTGGCTAGTCTGTCTTTCATCCGACACCATTTGATATACATAGAACCAATTTGAGGATGGGCAAAGCCAATAATTCACAAGGCAATCAAACCATGTAATCATTTCATTATGCCGAAGCAACGCAACCATTCAAACATTTTATTTGCCAAGTAGAGAGGAAATGAGAAATAAGAACCATCATGTAATGCCCAATACCAATTGCATTCAATTCATCATTTCATTTCATTAGTTCATGAGTACAAGGTATATTGATGCTTGAGAGAATGCATGACTTCTAGACACAGATCAAAGGCAAATGCAAAACCAAAACTGACTCACAAATGGCTCATAAATGCAGATTGAAAACATTCATACAACACGCATGCATAAGCTTAAAATATAAACCTGCACTAACTACTAACTACTTCTCCCCCTTTGGCATCATCAAAGGAGGGGAGGGGATAGAAGAAAAGTAGACCCAATAAGACACAAGACCCAGTGACATAGACTGGAGGTAGGAAATAAAAGAAAATCCTCAGTTGTCATCTGCAGGAGGCTGATCTTTAGGTGGAGGCTGATAGCCAAGGTGGCGTCAAATGTCCTCAAGAGAGTGGTCTTGAAACTGAAGGCGGTACTGGAGATTGGCAATGGAGTTATCACGGGCCACGTCACGGCGCTGCATGTCAAGAAGAGTGCGGTTCGTGATATGAAAGGCCTCACGTGAGTCTTTGTGGCTTTGGGTGAGGGTGGTCATATGAGTGGAGAGAGTGGTCATCTGAGTGGACATGGTGTCCAGGACTATGGAGAACGAATCTATGTGATCAGACATGGTATCTAGCATATCACCCATTGTCTCTATGTGATCCCCAAAAGTAAAGAGTTGGTTCCCAAAGGTGTCTACGCGAGTGACTAGTCCAGCAAAATGCCTATCAAAAGTCTCGGAATCTACCAAAGAAGGCTGCACTACGCCCTGAGCAGAGGACTCCCCGTGAAAGAACTAGGGAGGAGGAGACATCTTCGGATATACATGTGGAGGTGAAGGTGGAGGAGGCTGGTCCTCTGGCTGAACTAGAGGGGGGGCCTCCCCTTGACCCTACTGCTGTTGTTGCTCTTCTTCCTCTACTTCTTTAGATTCTTCCCCATAGATCGGCACATTTCTGCGTAAATAGCCGTCGGGACCCCAATAATATCCAAAGTCTGAAAAGATCTTGTGTTTGTTATACACACCATCCTGCCTGACTTGAATAAACAGTTCATCGGCCAGATTAATTCCAGCATAAATGAACACTCCCGTCAGCTGTGAAGCATACGGCAAGGATCTTTGCAGTTGGGTACGGCATGTCCCAATCAAATTTGTCATGAGATGACCCATGTTGACTTATATCCAATTCATAACATAGTAAAATAAGAATTTGTGAACTTTTGTCACTTTATTTCGGCTTCCACTCTTGGGATAGATGAATGCAGTAAACATGTGGTGCAAGATTTGCTACAGTGGTGGAAAATAGTTGACATTCAATGTGATCAAATCACTTTCACCACGTACATATTCATAGCCGGCCATAGCAAGAAAGGTGTCCTCAATGGCACCATGATCAAAACCATGTCTTCACCCCTGGCTGAAACTCCTACGGCTTGTTCAAAAAGGGCTGGAGTAATAGTAATCTCAACGCCTTGAACAACCATATATAACCGTTCATTTCTCTCAATCAAATTACCATAAAATTACTGGACTAGGTTAGGGTAATATCTGGGATA
This sequence comes from Amorphophallus konjac, assembly GCA_022559845.1. NCBI lineage: Eukaryota > Viridiplantae > Streptophyta > Magnoliopsida > Alismatales > Araceae > Amorphophallus > Amorphophallus konjac. The sequence continues at coordinate 103,773,047 of CM040118.1, forward strand.
TCTTGTGACAAAATCAACCCAACCGTCTTGAATCTCAAATACAGCACATAGATCGGGAAGAATGTCATTCACCTCATTGAAACTGACTAGTGGAGGGTCGATTATGGGCCGTGGAGGCAACCGAGGTGCACGAGGAAGTGCAGGAGCCCGCAGTGGTGGAGGAGTCGGGGCCTTACGTGTGACGACCCAGGAGATCCGAATACCGATAAATCGATATCATCGATTTACGGATACCAAGAACTCGGGGAAGCCACGCAAGAGGCTGATGAGGCCCCGTAAGGGTTAGTGAGTGTTTGTCGAGGGGATGCATAACGAATAGAAATTTCAAGCGCAATATTAAATTAAAGCATTCATTTGAACTTTAAACGGAAGCAATTTCATATATCAGAGTGGTAAATTTATACAAATAGTCCAGATCCATATATCACAAGTCCCACACTGTACAATGGTCTAAAAATAAATAACTACACGGGACGTAGCCCGGCCGAAAGAAGAAAAGGGACAAACTGACCACTGACAGACCACTGTTGGCTCCAAGGTTTTTCGCCGAAAGCACGAGAGAATCCTGTAGCCGGTTGCTCCGCCTCACCTGTAAAAGGAAGGGGTGAGTCTCACAGCAGAGACTCAATAGGATTCACAGGAATCCCTAACTCGCAACTAACTAAAGGAAAGCAGTAAGGCATGCATTGGCATAAATAAATGATTATTTAATAAAGCTGTAAAACTAACTAAATAGTTTATAAACAGCTAACTAGCATGCCAATTTAATTTAAATGCGAGTACTTGAAATCTACCAATAGATAATAACTCATTCATTCGCAAGTGACAAGAGAGAGAAGGAGTGGAGATCCACCAGAAGAAGAAACCAGATGCGTCCAATGACGGCTTACACTGCGTCTCAAGCATCTATGCAAGTCTGATCATGACAAGCGAGACGCGTAACAGTACCAGAAATAAGTAACTAGTCAGAGCAACACTCGTCAGTGTCAGTCCAAGTCTCTGACCACGTGTGCACACACTGGCTCGTGCCAAGAGTCAGGCCTCTATCTAGTATTCCCCTCCGTAGGACGCTACGGTTGGACTGGGGATCACAGAACTAGCTTAAAAACCATATCATGGGACTACCCCGCCACCTCTCTTGGGTGGGATCAACATTAAAAGTCGTGGGGCTACGACTGGTGGTTCCATCACTAGGAAGGAGAATATAATTATATTGGGATCTAAAAACATGCCATAATTTATGATAATAATTAAACATGGCAAATATGTAAGATTAAATGCATAACTGATCGAATCATGTTAAATGGCAATTATTCATTAATTACATGCATAAATAATTGATTTTGCTAAAATGGCAAGTATGCAACTATTAAATGCATAGTTTATTGAATATGCTAAGATGGCCATTATTCAATAATTCAATGCATAAATAATTGGATATGCTAAAATAGCAATCATTCTATAACTAAATGCATAAACTATTGAACATGTTGAAATGGCAATTATTCCATAATTAAATGCATGAATAATTGACTATGGTAACATGGCAATTATGCAGTTCAGAATGCATAATTAATTGAACATGATTGAATTAAAATATTACAAGAAATGGCGGTTGAATGAGAACCACCCCCAATCTATAAAATAACTTACACATGGTGAGGACGCGATATTAAATGCATAATTAAACAAACACGCACAATTCGCAGAACAAGCGGTTAAATTAGATCCGTTATAGCCTTAGCCGGTCGGATGATGAACCGCTACATGTTGCTAAACGGACTAACCGTGAAATTTCTATCGCCATTCAAATTTAATTTATTTACGCGGTCAAGATGTCAGCCGCTCGGGTCAACAAACAGGTTATGGCGGACCGTTATAAAATCTAAAATAAATTAAACATGGTCCTTACCGGAGAACCGGATCCATGGGAATCATAACCGGATCCCTTCCCAGTCGACTTAAATCGATGGGAATTATACTTTTTAACATATTTCCTACCATTCCACCACCATAATATACCCGTTTATCATCTATGAACTCAGCAACGATGGGCATGCTAGTTAATCTATGAACTCAGCGATGATGGGCATGCGATAGTTAATCTATGAACTCAGCGACGATGGGCATGCGATTATTAATCTATGAACTCAGCGACGATGGACATGCGATTGTTAATCTATGAACTCAGTGACGATGGGCATGCGATTGTTAATCTATGAACTCAGCGACGATGGGCATGCGATTGTTAATCTATGAACTCAGCGACGATGGGCATGCGATTGTTAATCTATGAACTCAGCGACGATGGGCATGCATTTCGAACAATTTAATGGGCTAGGGCATCGATCCCCCTACCTCAATCGCAATGGAAACGCCCGATTCGGCAGCGAGCAAGCTGAGAGATGCACCTCTTTCACTATGAGAAGGGGAGATAGGCCGCCCTCTTCCACCGCGGGTTCGTCCCTCCAGGCTGGGGTTCGGCTCCGACGGTGGCGCCGCCGGGTTATACTCCTTGCAGGTTCGTCGATGGAGCTCCGACTCCTCCGCCCAGGCCATGGGTCATCGGCGCGTCGGGAAGAGAGAAAGAGGGAGAGAGGAGGTCACCGTCTTCCACCGTGAGTGAAAGGGGGAGAGGTCGCCGCCGTGATCCTCCTCCTCCGTAGTCCGCCGGTGAGGCCGTCGGCCATCCTCCACCGTTCTTGGGCCGCCGTGCGCCGCCGAGAAGAGGAAGGCGAGAGAGAGAGAGGGCCGATTGCGGATCCGCGGGGTGAGGGCGCTGCCGCATCCCGTCGCCTTGCAGGTCCGCCGACGAGGCCGTCGGAGCCCGCCGTTGCCGTGGCCGCCGGTCGCAGTGCCGAGAAGGAGGAGAAAGGCCGCCGCGCCACAGGTTCGCCGCGTTCCCTGCGCGCTCGGTTGCCTTCGGGTGAAAGAAAGGTGGGGAAGAAATTAGGAAAGTGAGAGAGAGAGGGGGAGAGATCGATGGGTTAAAACAAAAGGTTAAGATAATATTTTTTTTTATTTTTAACACTCTTTTACACTTTAAACCCTCAATTAAGCAAAATTGTATAAATGCTCATTAATTTCTTAAAACTGTTTAATCTAATTAGATTAAATACTAGAAAAAGCCTATAAATTTCATGAAAATAGCCAAAATTCATGGAATAAATTGTATTTTATTACCGGTAGAGATCCGTTAAAGAACGAGTCTCACAGTCCCTCTCTCTTAATAAAAATTTCATCGTCAAAATTTAAAAGGAAGAACAAGGAGCGAACTTAAAGAAATCATAGTCTTCAGAAAGAAATGAATGAGAAACACATGAATCAAACAAAACACGAGCTGCATGGCCATAAATCATAATCGTACCTTCCACGAGATGAGATGTCACAGCTTCAGCACGAGTAATATGAGAGACCTTCCCTTTTTGCTTCGTGCCTGCTGTGGTAGATTGCTGGGAAGAAGACACTGAAGCTTGAGGATAATATTGCTGAGGTTGAGGTTGTGGAGGAGGTCTGAACTGAAACGGCTGTGGTTCAGAAAACTGAGAAAACTGCATCGGTTGCGGCCTCAGAGGACAATCTCAAACCACATGTCCTGGTTGATCACAACGGAAACAAATCACTCGCATCGAACACGGCTTGCTTGGATGATAACCACCACACCTCGGACACGGTCTCGGCTGACTAGCCATTGATCCCTGACGCTGGAAAGAAGGTGCTAATTGCTGCTGCTCGGGATCAGACGATGCTTGCTGGTCATACCGCTTCTTAGACTTCTTGAACTTGGGTTCGGAAGGAGAAATGCCACTAGCAGTAGGTACAGCAGATGGAACTTCTGCCACAGATGGCTGACTGAAATGTTGATGCTGCACACTCAGCTGGACTGAGTCAACTGGAAGATGCCCTCGGGATCTTGCCATGTCAAGCTCTAAAGCCATAGCTGCCTGATAAGCTACGTCCACATCTGCCACTCGGGTTGCAAGCAGAGGTTGCCTCAACTCTGGTTTCAATCGACGTAGAAATTGCTCAGTCTTTAGACTTTCATCAGCAAGAATATGGGGCGCATACCGACCCAATTCCATGAACTTACTCCGATATTCCAGCACAGTCATATTGCCTTGAGCTAGCTTCATAAATTGATGCATCTTATCCATCCTGAGGTAAGCTGGTCTGAAAGTGCACTCAAAGGTCGTAACAAACTCCCGCCATGTGATCTGACGAAGCGGACGGGATCTGAAAGTAACCTCCCACTCCGTGGTCCACCACGTGAGTGCTGCTCCCTGAAGTTGAAAAGTAGCCAGCATGACTTTTTCATCCTCCGTGCACTCCATAGAACGGAATACACACTCGGTTGCATCAAGCCACACTCTGGCTGCATCAGGATCTGCCTGTCCTTCATAAGTCGGTGGGTGGAATAGCAAAAATTCTTTCAAAGCTCTGCCACGACCACCTGGAGGCAAATCGCCTTGAGGAGCAAGATCAGCTTGAATTGGAGTTGGCACATTAGCCGGAGGAGAAGTACCACTTCCTTCCCTCGGGACACTTGCCCTTTTACGAGGTGACATTTTAATCTAGAAGAAAACATGTTATGACAGAAAATCCATCAGTAATCACGAAAATCATCTTAAGCCAGCAGTAGTAGACTCACATTGACTTGTTCTGGACTAATGCAATTTCAATTCCTTATACAAATCAGCAACACCACTCTGATACCAACTGTGATGACCCAGGAGATCCAGATACCGATAAACTGATCTCATCGATTTACAGATACCAGGAACTCAGGGAAGCCACCCAAGAGGCTGATGAGGCCCCGTAAGGGTTAGTGAGTGTTTATCGAGGGGATGCATAACGAATAGAAATTACACGTACAATATTAAATTAAAGCATTCATTTGAACTTTAAACGGAAGCAATTTCATATATCAGAGTGGTAAATTTATACAAATAGTCCAGATCCATATATCACAAGTCCCACACTGTACAATGGTCTATAAATAAATAACTACACGGGACGTAGCCCGACCAAAAGAAGAAAAGGGATAGACTGACCATTGATCGACCACTGACAGACCACTACTGGCTCTAAGGTTTTTTGCCGAAAGCACGAGAGAATCTTGCAGCCAGTTGCTCCGCCACACTTGTAAAAGGAATGGGTGAGTCTCACAGCAGAGACTCAGTAGGGTTCACAGGAATCCCTAACTCTCAAATAACTAAAGGAAAGCAGTAAAGCATGCATTGGCATAAATAAATGATTATTTAATAAAGCTGTAAAACTAACTAAACAGTTTATAAACAGCTAACTAGCATGCCAATTTAATTTAAATGTGATTACTCGAAATATACCAATAGACAATAACTCAATCATTCCCAAGTGACAAGAGAGAGAAGGAGAGGAGATCCACCAGAAGAAGAAACCAAATGCGTCCACTGACGGCATACACTGCGTCTCAAGCATCTACACAAGTCTGATCATGACAAGCAAGATGCGTAACAGTACCAGAAATAAGTAACTAGTTAGAGCAACACTCGTCAGTGTCAGTCCAAGTCTCTGACCACATGTGCACACACTGGCTCGTGCCTAGAGACAGGCCTCTAGCTAGTATTCCCCTCCGTAGGATGCTACGGTTGGACTGGGGCCCACAGAACTAGCTTAAAAACCGTATCATGGGACTACCCCGCCACCTCTCCCAGGTGGGATCAACACTAAAAGTCGTGGGGCTACGACTGGTGGTTCCATCACTAGGAAAGAGAATATAATTCTATTGGGATCTAAAAATATGCCATAACTTATGATAACAATTAAACATGGCAAATATGCAAGATTAAATGCATAACTGATCGAATCATGTTAAAATGGCAATTATTCATTAATTACATGCATAAATAACTGATTATGCTAAAATGGCGAGTATGCAACTATTAAATGCATAGTTAATTGAATATGTTAAGATGGCCATTATTCAATAATTCAATGCATAAATAATTTGATATGCTAAAACGGCAATCATTCCATAACTAAATGCATAAAGTATTGAACATGTTGAAATGGCAATTATTCCATAATTAAATGCATGAATAATTGACTATGCTAACATGGCGATTATGCAGTCCAGAACGCATAATTAATTGAACATGATTGAATTAAAATGTTGCAAGAAATGGCGGTTGAATGAGAACCGCCCCCAATCTATAAAATAACTTACACATGGTGAGGACGTGATATTAAATGCATAATTAAACAAACATGCACAATTCGCAGAACAAGCGGTTAAATTAGAGCCGTTATAGCCTTAGCCGGTCGAACGACGAACTGCTACGTGTTGCTAAACGGACTAACCGTGAAATTTCTACTGCCATTCAAATTTAATTTATTTACACAATCGAGATGTCAGCCGCTCAGGTCAACAAACAGGTTATGGCGGACCATTATAAAATCTAAAATAAATTAAACATGGTCCTTACCGGAGAACCGGATCCATGGGAATCATAACCGGATCCCTTCCCAGTCGACTTAAATCGACAGGAATTATACTTTTTAACCTGTTTCCTGCCATTCCACCATCATAATATAATAGTTTATCATCTATGAACTCAGCAACAATGGGCATGCCAGTTAATTTATGAACTCAGCGACGATGGGCATGCGATAGTTAATCTATGAACTCAGCGACGATGGGCATGCGATTATTAATCTATGAACTCAGCGACGATGGGCCTGCAATTGTTAATCTATGAACTCAGTGACGACGGGCATACGATTGTTAATCTATGAACTCAGCGACGATGGGCATGCATTTGGAATAATTTAACGGGCTAGGGCATCGATCCCCCTACCTCAATCGCAATCGATACGCTCGATCCGACCGCGAGCAAGCCAAGGGACGCGCCTCTTTCACAGTGAGAAGGGGAGATGGGCCGCCGTCTTCCACCCTGGGTTCATCCCTCCACACCGGGGTTCGGCTCCGACGGTGGTGCCGCCAGGTTCTACACCTTGCAGGCTCGTCGACGGAGCTCTGGCTCCTCTGCCAAGGCCGTCAGGTCATCGGCGCGTCAGGAAGAGAGAAAGAGGGAGAGAGGAGGTCACCGTCTTCTGTCGCGAGTGAAAGGGGGAGAGGTCGTCGCCATGATCCTCCTCCTCCACAGTCCACCAGTGAGGCCGCCGGCCGTCCTCCACCGTTGTTGGGCTGCCGTGCGCTGCCTCGAAGAGGAAGGCGAGAGAGAGAGAGGGTCGATCGTGGATCCATGGGGTGAGGGCGCCGCCGCGTCCCGTCTCCTTGTAGGTCTGCCGGCGAGGCCGCCGAAGCCCGCCGCCGCCGGTCACCGCACCGAGATGGCGGAGAAGGGCCGCCGCGCCGCGGGTTCGCCGCGTTCCCTGGGCGCTCGGTTGCCTAAAGAAACGGGGGGAAGAAATTGGCAAAGTGAGAGAGAGGGGGGGAGAAATTGATGGGTTAAAAAAAGATTAAGATAATATTTTTTTGATTTTTAACCATCTTTTACACTTTAAACCCTCAATTAAGTGAAATTGTATAAATGCCCATTAATTTCTTAAAACTCTTTAATCTAATTAGATTAAATACTAGAAAAAGCCCATAAATTTCTTAAAATAGCTGAAATTCATGGAATAATTTGTATTTTATTACCGGTAGAGATCCGTTAAAGAGCGGGTCTCACATCACGTCTCCGAGCACTGGGTTCCCCTTGGGTAGAACGCCGAGAACTTCTTCTAGGTGGCATCCTAGACTAAAAAACCCGCTGTGGAAACCCTTGAAAAGAATGATCTCGTCCCTGGGGATGAAGATGGACCAATAGACACACCAAAGGCTTGAAAAGATCTTCTCCACAATCTGGAACCTAGGGAATAGCTTCAAGGCCACACAAACTGTTGTAGAGGTTTCATCCCAAAACCGTGACGAACAGACCGGATCTTGTGCGGGTGGGAGAATGAGGAGGTTTGTGGGCTTGAGAGGTGGAGTTTTGGTGTTCTAGGGTTAGGGAAGAAGGTTGGAGAGAGAATGGGGGCGATGGAATGAAGAAATGGGGTGAGAAGACCCCTTATAAAAGGTTTGGTTGTTGGTTCAGCCATTCCGGTTCGCTAGATTCGGTCAATCGGACTCGGGGCGGCAGTCGACCGAAATGGTCGACCTAGCCCTAATTTCCCATTTTTTTAACTCCTTCAATTTTTTGTATAACTCCTTCAATCCCTTTTTTATAAATCTCCATCATCCTTCCTTCTTGATTGAACCAACACCTTGGAGTAATGAGAGGAAATGACTTAAAATGAGAGGTGATGGGGTATTGAGAACATCCTATGACTCACCCCCTCAGAAGGTGCCTCAGTTCCGAAGTCACTGGGTCCACACTTATTTAATCAAGGAATATTCAGCCTTATAAAAGTTTTAAGGAGGGCTGTATGTATAATTACATTCAAGCATGCAATGATGTATATACACACAAGTTATTGGTAATAATCACACAGAGTATGCATGGCAATCTACCCTTTATGCAAATAATTATTTTTTTTACATGTGCAACCCTTAACCTAAGTGCAAACCTAGGTATGTATGCTCTCACCCTTGCGCATGCCAAGTTTTCTTCTTATTTTGCTGAATTGCTCCTGGTTTAGGGGTTTTGTGAAGATATGAGCTAACTGATTATGTGTGTCAATGAAATTCAATTCAATGCCTTTTCGTACATGATCTCTCACACAATGATGTCGAATATCAATATGCTTTATCCTAGAATGTTGTACAGTATTTTTTGACAAGCTGATTGCACGGGTATTGTCACACAAGATTGGAACATAATTCATTTCAACATCCAAATCAAGCAATTAATTTTTGATCCAAAGTACTTGGACTCCACCACTTCCGACGGCTACATATTCAGCCTTGGCCGTTGAGAGAGCTACTGAATGTTATTTCTTGGAGGCCCATGAAACCATGCACCCACCGAGAAACTGACAGTACCCACTAGTATTTTACGATCTACAATGCATCTAGCATAATCTACATCGGTGTATGCAATCGAATCAAATGAACTACCAATGGGAAACCATAAGCCAAAGTCTATTGTGCCAATTAAGTATCAAAAAATCTGTTTAACAGCCAATAAATGAGATTCTTTAGGACATGACTGAAAATGAGCACATAGACATACGCTGTATTAAATGTCAGGACGGCATGCTATGAGATATGGTAGTGATCCGATCATACCTCGAAATAGTGTAGAATCTACTGTTTTACCCTTTTCATCTTTGTCTAACTTCGTGGTTGTGGCCATCGGAGTTGACATGGGCTTTGCTTCTACCATCCCATATTTCTTCAACAGCTCCAAGGTATATTTGGCTTGATTTATGAAGATGCCTTCTGACATTTGTTTAACCTGCAATCTAATAAATAATCTAAGTTCACCCATTAAGCTCATCTCAAATTCTCCTTGCATTATTTCTGTAAATTCATCACATAAAGCATTGTTAGTAGCTCCAAAAATTATATCATCAACATACACTTGAACTACTAATATGTCTTTACCTGATTTCTCATGAAGAGTGTTTGGTCAACCTTACCTCTTTTGAAATCATTTTCAATTAGGAATGGGGCGAGCCTTTCATACCTAGCCCTTGGTGCTTGCTTTAATATGTACAAGGCCTTTTGCAGCTTGTACACATGTTGTGGATGTTTTGGGTCTTCAAAAGCTGGAGGTTGTTCTACAAAAACATCCTCTTTGATGTACCCATTAAGAAAGGCAGATGTAACATCCATCAGAAATAATCTGAAGTTAAAAAAGCAAACATAGGATAATAGAATCTGGACTGCTTCTAATCTAGCAACCGGTGCAAAAGACTCATCAAAATCAATGCCTATCTCCTAGCTATACCCTTTGGCTACAAGCCGGGCCTTGATCCTAACAACAAATCCCATGTCATTTAGTTTATTTCTGAAAACCCAACGGGTTCCAATTATGGGATTATTCTTGGGATGTGGCACGAGAGACCACACTTCGTTCCTCTCAAACTGGTGTAGCTCTTCATGCATAGTCTGGATCTAGGATTCATTTTGAAGAGCTTCATGAATATCCTTAGGATCTTCTTGTGAGATAAAGGCCATTAAATCCTCTTCTTCCACTTGCCTTAATGAAGATCTAGTTCTTACCCCATCTTCAGGATTATCGATGATGTTTTTAGCGGGGTGATCTTTCAAGTATGTTGAAGCTCTAGGCAAGTCAAGGTGTTGAAATGGTTGTTCTTGAAGTGTCTCAATTGAAGGATCTTCATCATTTTCATCCTTACTAGAAGTTCCTTCCATTGATTCATCCTGAGCTTTGGATGGTCCAGCATCATTTGGATTTCTAGGAGCTTCATCTGCATCCAAGATTGGAATAGATTGATTGGTAAGTTTTAACTCAGATTCATAAAAAATAACATGAGGACTTTCTTCAACAACCAAAGTCCTTTTAATAAATAGTCTGTAAGCTCTCGAGTTTAATGCATAACCTATGAAGATTCATTTGTCACTCTTTTCATCAAACTTATCTAGACTAGACTTACCATTATTCAGGATGAAGCATGGGCATCCAAAGGGTTTAAGGTAAGAAATGTTTGGTTTCTTACCCTTGTATAGCTCGTATGGAGTTTTCTTCAAAATGGGCCTTACCATTGCCCCGTTGATGATGTAACATGCTATACTTACCGCCTCAGTCCAAAAGTATTTTGGTAGGGAGTTCTCACTTAACATGGTCTGTGTCATGTCTATCAAGGTTCTATTTTTCTCTCCACTGCTTCATTTTGTTGAGGTGTCCTTGGTGATGAGAAGTTATGTGTGTATCCCTTCTCCTTGCAAAAGCTGCTAAATTCATGATTTTCAAACTCACCACCATGATCACTTTGAATTATGGTGATGAGGTATCCTTTGTCATTCTAGATTTTTCTGTAAAATACTTAAAACTCCATCATGGCATCACTTTTATTGGCTAGAAATAATACCCATGTGAATCTGGAGTAATCATCAACAATCACGAATCCATAAGATTTTTCTCCTAGGCTGGATGTCCTAGTCGGACCAAAAAGATCAAGGTGCGGAAGTTCTAAAGGCCGAGTGGTAGAAACAATGTTCTTATTTTTGAAGGAGATGCGTGTTTGCTTGCCTTTTATGCAAGCCTCACAGATTTTATCACTTTCAAATTTTAACTTTGACAAACCATTCACCAAGTCATGTCTAGATAATTTGGAGATTACTCCAAAACTAGCATGACCTAGTCTTTGGTGCCATAGCCATGCATTACCATGGTTGTTTGCTACCAAGCACACATCATCACCAGAAACATCATCAAGATCAATAGTATATACATTGTTATTCCTCTTGCCGATGAACCTGATTTCACTAATGCTTTTATTCATGACGAGGCAATGTGATTCATCAAAGATGATCTTAAAACCTTTGTCGCACAATTGGCTTATGCTCAAAAGATTATGATTCAAACCTTTTACCAAAAGTACATTTTCAATTAGGGTTTCAGAATTCTTACTTATGTTACCAATTCCATTTATTTTACCTTTGTCCTTTCAACCAAAGGCAACAGAGCCTCCGTCTGTATCTTGCAGAGTAGAGAACACCTTCTTGTCCCCTGTCATATGTCTTGAGCAACCGCTATCTAGGTACCATTTGCTCCCCCTGGCTTCAAGGCATATCTGCAAGAAACAAAATTCTCATCCAATTGATTTTGGTACCCAAACTAATTTAGGTCCACGAGAGTTAGTCCAATTGTACATATATCTTTTTCTGGTCCAAGCAGCATGATTTCTTTGTGTGTTTTATTTGTACCAACAATTAGCAATAACATGACCAAATATACCACAATGAAAGCACTTGACATTTGAAAAATCTTCTTTGGTATCTGTGTGGTTTAGATTGAACATGTTTTGGCTTGGTGTGCGAGCACGATGCACACTCATTTTCTTTTTCATGCACGTAAGATGTAGTAATCTTGTGCTCAAAGGGTTTTTTGTTCTAGGGTATGTACCCCAATCCTTCTTTCCGGAAGTTAACTTTAACTCCCAACACATTGTCTAGGTTTTGTTTCCTTTTAACAAACATAGAGAGAGTGAACTGCAAGTCAGTCACCTCCTTATTCAAATTCACATTTTTATTATCAAGTTCTAAAATTGAGGATGTCAGACTTTCTTTTTCATTTTTTAATTTTTTAGAGACTTTTTCAATTTCAGACATTTTACACATCAATTCCTCTTTGGTTTTCTCAATATCTGAAATCATTTGAAGCAAGCTTTCTTTTTCTTCTATCAATTCAAACCATTCTTGTTCGAGTTTTTCAAACTTAACAGAAGAGCCCTCATTTTCTAAATCTTCAATTTTCTTTTTGAGGGATTTATTTTCAGATCTGATTTTCTTGTATTTCGTATACAACTTTTCATATTCTGACTCCCATTGTTCATTTGAAATAAAATCAGGATCAGAATTTACTTCGGCTGAGTCATCCTCATGTGCCATGAGGCACAGGCTTTCCATGAGCTCCCCGAGCTCTTCTTCAGACTGCTCTTCCTCCTCATCGCTCTAGGTGGCGACCATAGCTTTGGACTTTTTGAACTTGTCCTTCTTAAACTTTCTATTCAAATCCAGGCACTCTCCTCTTATGTGCCCGGGCTTCTTGCACTCATAGCATATGATGCTATTTGGCTTGCTTGGCTCCCCCTTAGTCTGGGCTGGCCTTCTTTGTCTCTTTTTGAAGTTTCCTTGGAAATTTCTTTTTCTTCTTAGGAATTTCTTCACTTGGCGTGTCCACATGGCCAAGTTCTCTTCCTCATCACTTCCTTCGGTAGACTTCTCTTCTTGGGAGTCATCATCAGGTTGGTGGGATTTCAAAGCCACCGTTTTCTTCTTCTTCGTTTCCTCCTCAGCAGTTCTCTTCATGTTTATCTCATAGGTCATGAGTGACCCTATGAGCTGGTCCAAGGAAAGTATGGACAGGTTCTTTGAATCTTCAAGAACCGTGGCTTTTGGGTGCCACGTAAGTGTAAGGGATCTCAATACCTTCCTTACAAATTCAGAGTTTGTGTACTCCTTCCCAAGGCCTTTGAGACCATTGGTAATCTCTGTTAATCTCGCGAACATTTCTGAGATCGTCTCTTCAAGTTTCATTTTAAACAGCTCGTAGTCTCTAACCAACATATTGGCTTTCGTCTCCTTGACCTTGGAGGTTCCTTCATAAATAAGCTACAGCTTGTCCCACATTTCTTTTGTCGAGCTGCACATGGAAACATGAGAGAATTCATTAGGATGAATGGCACATTGCATGATATTCATTGCATTAAAATTAACATTGGATTTCTTAATTTCTTCGAGTGTCCATTTATCCTCTTCATCAGGAAGGTCATAAGGACCCTTGTCTACAACCCTCCAGACCTCGTACTCCTGAGCCCTGAAAAAAATATGCATTCTATTTTTCCAGTAGGAGTAATTTGAGCCATCAAAGAATGGAGGACGATTGATGGAGTGACCCTCAGGCATCATCCCCTTGTTGGCCATTGATCTGGATCGAACTGTAGATCGTTAGATTTGAAGGATAGAGCCTTAGCTCTGATACCAATTGAAGTCCCGCGATCAATGACACCCAAGAGGGGGGGTGAATTGAGTGATTACAAATTTTATAAAACTTTTACCAGAATTAAATAGATATGATGAAACAACCTTTTAGAGACTTAGATCTGATGAAATAACAAATAGATCTATCAAAACCTATCATACACAGCAGATCCTTGGTACTATGGCGGAGATATAAATCTGAAGATTTTACTCACACAAGGTATTATCTTCCTGACAAGAATGGCCTTGTCAATCCGAACCTACCTTTTGATATACCAAAGATCTAATGTAGAAATGATAAATTATGGTAGATCTGAATGGAAAACGTAAGAGAGTCATATAGTGTGTGCTAGCACGGAACGAGGGTAGGAGAAAAGGATCAAACCACACCAAGGATAGCAATTTTTAGGTGGTTCGGATGCAACGACGGCAACCTATGTCCACCCCTCACTAACTGTGAAGATTCACACACTATCTTGTAAAGGATTACAAGAACAAAACACACACACAGACTCGTGAAGAGTTCAGAACTCCCACGAAGGTGCACAAGCACCGAATCACACAGAAATGTGAAGGAAAGCCACATACACACACACAGACATAGATGTTTAGAGATTACAAGAACACACACTTGAAGCTCAATGGAAAATAGAAGTAGGAACACAAATGAAAACTTCAGATTTAAGCTCCCCCTTAGTGGATGAAGAAGGTCTTTGATGAAGATTGCTTCTCAGCTTGATTTCCACTTGAATGGCTTTAGGATGATCTTCAGATGCTTGAGGTTTGATGAAGAATGCTTGGAAAAAACACTGTTCACGGAGTTCTTCCTGCAGCCATTTTTCTCCTTTAATAGCCTTCCTTTGATCCCATTTTATCATTAGGGTTTCTTGGCCCTAAGAGATGTTTTTATTACACTTGAATGGTCAAGGACAAGCCAAGACACAGATCCACAATTTCAGGGATGTCTGGAGACTTTTGGGATTAAAAAATCCTTGATAGATGATTTTCCCTCGTGAAGAAAACAAAGTCAAAAATGGGGGCTTCGAGGGGTTCGGTCGATCGGGGTAGGTAGGGCGGTCGACCTAACTTTTATAGGATCTGAAGCTTTCAATGCTGGGAGAATCGGTCGATCGGTCCAAGGAGGTCGGTCGACCGAACTCTGTAAGTTTACAGAGTTCTGATTGCTGGGAGGTTAGGTCGACCGGACCAGTCAAGCTAGTCGACCGAACTCTAAAAATCCTACAAAATAATAGAGTTTAGTTCATGAATCATGTCCATATACAAAAGACTTTGTGTTCGCAATTTGATCCATTCAATTTGAGCTTGGTTTGACTAAATTTGGGCATTTTTTGAGGCAAGATGGATTTGACCATTTGCTTTGATGAAAATGGCTTTGAAAGCCTACAAGTGCTCTTGCTACAGCAGTTGTGGAGGTTATCAACCTGTTGGCCATACTGGGGTTTTGTTATCATCAAAATCACCTGGAGAAACTCAACAAAAGTCTTAGATAGTTCAAGAGTCATGAGTCAACTTTGTAATTTTCCTTTTTATTGAGTCTAGAATTAAAGAGTCAAAGTCATGTGGTCAAGTAAGCTTCGATTATTATTCAATAAAGTTGGATTTTTGAGTCCATATTCTTGTGCATTCCTCTTTATATGAATGATTTGCACTCTGATTATATTGCTAGCTTCAGGCATATTGTCGGCTGCTCATGTCCCCGAATTGCTTCTGATGTACACATATCTCGGGGCGTGACAGGCTAGTAATAAACAAAGAGTGGTTTGACCAAGGGGTGCCTGTAGAACCTTAATCACCATTGGCAAAGAGGACGTCCTTCTGTCCTGTGAGCTTATCTTCTTTGACACACTTCTGTTGGCTGACTCTTGGTGAAAGGACTGCAGAGGAGGAGGCATGTCCTAGATGCTGTATTGACAGATAATATGACCAAAAGATTTCTCTGCAAAGTTATGATGACAGGGACAGTGTCAGTCCTAGGAACCTCCTCCAAACTTCAAAATATGTGCTTACGAAGGTTTTCGTAGGAGTTCTTTATTCTCTGGATGGCCTTTGGAAATCATGCAGGTTAAACAGATAAGGCTTGGAAAGCTTCTGGTGTGTCGATGTAGCAGTGACCTTGCATCGACGCAGCTTCATCTATCCTTGAGTCAGCTGGCGAGCTTGAGCTTCATGGCATCGATGCAAGACTGGAGGTGCGTCGACGCATCCTTTAAGAAGCCTATTTACCACGGCTTCTAAAAACGCCATTGCGTCGATGCCCTGAGAGGACTAAGTCGACACAACCTTTGCTGAAACTGCCTTACCGGCCATATGTCTTGGGTAACACCTATTTGTCACCCTTATCTATCTATTTGTAACCCTTATCTTCTATTTATCACCAGTAACAGCTATTTTTCACCCTTAGCCGCTAGGAGCCATCGCCTTTGACTTCAGTTCTTCTTTTTCAGCTTCAATGAGACTAGAGTCGACTCTAAGGCCTTGTGGAGTCGACTCTCCTTCTGCATTTTCCTTATTTTCAGCATGGCCACCTATTTTCTCCTCTATGCACCTATTTGTCAGCTCTAAAGGGCTATTTGTCACCCTTACTCAATTGATTTGTCTGCCTTCATTTTTCATTTGTTTGAGCAAGAGGGTGAACTCCACTTGGCTTTCTATTCTTAATTTCTTTCTATTTGCATCACCTGCCTTGATTTCTGTGTAGCCAACAATATTTAGCTTTTCATCACCTACCTTGATTTCTGTGTAGCCAGTTCCCTCGATTTCTGTGCAGCCAGCAATGTCTTGGCTTCAATGAGCATATTTCATGCAATTTGTTCTACCAAAGTTCTTTCTTCAAATCTCAATTTCCCTTTCTAGAGTTCTCTCAATCTATGCTTGCGCATATCGTGAGACTTAGTCTATTGAGCCTTTTGCTTGATCTGCCTGAAGGCTGGCTCACTGCATTGACGCGGTGAGTATGTTGCGTTGACGCCACATGCCAAATCTGCTGAAGACTTTTTGAGAGGCTTCGCTGCGTCGACGCCAAGGTGCCATTGCATCGACGCCATGAGTGTTGCAGACGCTATACAAAACCTTGATACAAAGGTGTCGACACCTGGTGTCGACACTCTTCCTCTGGATTGCAGAAGTCTGCTGAGCTTGTTGCTTTGCTTTCAAGGAATTTGTTTGCACAAATCATGAGAGATTTAAGGCACGTTGAAAGGGTCATGATTGTTTGACTAATTCTTAATTAGGCTTGTATGAATCATGAGTCTTTTTATGAAAGACATTGCATGTAAGCAACAAAGACATAGTTGAATCATTACAAAAGCACAATAATGACTTATAGTTGGATATCATCAAAACATTAGAATTACATATATATATATAAATGACCTAGGGGGCACCAAGAGAGCACACCCCTCCCTAAAGGAGAGGAATGTTCCCGCTCCACTAGGCTCCACCAAAGGTATTAAATAGAATGAATGACATCAAGAGTACACAGTCACTGGGGCATACCCCTGCAAAGCATGGGGACAGACCCCCAAGCATCAAAGAGAAAAAAATAGAGAGGGAAGCAAGAGAACAAAGAGGAATCGGAGAACTTAGCCAAACTCCCTAATAGAGCCTAGCTGCAAGCGATCTAATCTCAATAGCCCCTTGGCCATTCTAGGATCCTCCTCTTCGTCCATGAACATATGATGGGAGCCAGTGTTGCACGCCAGGTTGGAGAAGAAATCAGCTACTTGGTTCTCCTCTCTGAAGATGTGCTGGATAGTAGGAGAGAACTGGTCTAGGAGGCGCCAAAGCTCCTCACAAAGCTCCATAAACCTCAATGGAGTGCATGATCTATTGGTTAAAAGATTCAAGAGGATAGTCGAGTCCACCTCAATGCAATGAATCCACAGATTGAGAGCATGGCAGAGTCTGAGACCATCGAGCACAGCCAGGAATTCTGCTGTGAGACTGTTAACATGGCCATATGGGTAGGAACAAGCCACAATCATTTTACCATGATGGTCCCTCAAGACAACACCACCTCCTGCCACACCTGGATTACCCCGAGATGCTCCATCGGTGTTGAGTTTAAGACAATTGATTGGAGGAGGCAACCATGCGACAACCTGACATCGAGCTCGGGATTTGATTGGCTTGAGCTTGAAATAAGATAGCAGCTGTAGATCCATATGGCTGACCGACTGAAAGCTGATCGTAGAGAAGATGTGATGCAGTTGAAAGGTGATTCGGTGGATAGCAGCAGGGGGGCAGGGCGAAGGTTGTCGTAGCGTGGGTGATTGCGCAATGACTAAAGCTCCCAGCATATGAAAAAAGGAAGAAGCCGTCTAAGCAATTGTATGCACCTCTTCCCATGGGCATCCTAAAGCCACCCCGATAAATATGAAGCCATTGACGATTAGGATGGAAAAATATTGAAGAGCACCTCAAAGTGTGACCAAATCGCTGTTGCCACTGGGCTGTCTAAGAAGACATGCCTGACAGTCTCAATAGTCGGCTGAGAGTAGCAGGAGCAGGCCGACGCCAAGGGGATGCCCAAAGCTTGGACAGAGACATTAACAGAGAGCCGATTCTGGAAGAGGCGCAAAGTCAGAAAAGAGTACTTGGGGGGTATCATTCTATGCCAACACATTAGAATTAACGCATGTTCCACGCATGCACAACATTCTCCCCCTTTTGGTGATGGCAAACTATGAGTCATTATTTCAACATGGAATCAATTATGATCAATTCAATTAATGACATGCTACATGCAATTGGCAAATGCTTGATGACTCAAATATTCTCTCCCCCTTTGACATCAGCAAAAATAATGGAGTTTGATACACATCTAGGATATGGAGAGGAGTAAGTTCAATCAAGGAATAGTCAGAGTTGAAAAGGACCAAATCAAACCAGTAGGGTCAAGCATGAAGTAGAATTGGATTAGCAAGTGGAATGCAACAACTTGGCTCAAACTTTGAGAGTGAGCAAGTGAAAGTGTGGATAACAAATTCCATCATGCATAGCAGTAGATAAAGAGTTATGATTTCAGCAGAGCAGCCAGATTAAAGAGTTATACTTGGAAGAATTTTCTAGAAGAAGAGTTTCAGCAGAGGTGAAAAGTCCATTGTAGCATGCCAGACAAGAAGATTAGCAACCAAGATTTTGCAATGATAATTACATCAGAAGTGACAGTACAAAGTAGCATTAGTAGGGTGCCAACAAAATTGAATGATTTGGAAGAATTATTTCATGTTGTTCAAGAAGGCTTGTATCAGAAGAATTACAATCTGAAACACTATTCACTAGACAAGCTTGCAATTTTCAGATTCTTCTGTTATAAGATTTTCTATGACACAGCCCTTATGTTCAACTTGGTATAAGTGTAATAAATTTAGAGTTTACCAGTTAAACTCTTGGAAGCATTTTGCACATAGACTTAATAGAAATAAACCAAGGCCACAAGTTTAAATCTTGTTTAACCTCCCTTAACCCTACTCATTCAAAATCAAGGACTCCCTTAGGAGTAGGTCAAGACTAGTATTGAGATTAAACATATTTGACATTTCTGATTTACTCCTCAGGGTTATAGCACTTTTTTGACCTTTTGGTCATAATTTCAGATTTTTCCTTTTTGGCACATAATTTTTAAGAACATTCAAGTGTCGTCCACACCTTTTGACATAAGGATGCACGTTGTTTAGACGTCAGCACCCCTAGTTACTCAGTGAGACTAACTATCCTACTTCATTTTGAGTAGAGATAGAAGAGGTACCTCATGACATAGTTCACTTCATTTCTTTGATGAATGACCTAGTTTCTCAGTGAACCCTTAGCCATTGCTCTACCTTGAGCATTAAATCACAATTTTACTCATGTGCTGCCCTTTGAGATTTTTCAGATTCTTTTATGTTTAAGAACAATACTTAGTCCAAACTTCTCAACCAAGGTTGCCATAAGCCTTAAATTTTTAGATTTTATGAGATTGCATGGGACACAACATATGGCAATTAGTTGAGACTTATTAATTTTTTAATACAATCTTTTTCAGTGAGTTCAATTTAAATAAACTCTTGCATTCATTAGGCTTAAACCAATGAGTTTATTCATGGGTGATCATACAACCTTATAAGAGAATATTCCTATATATGATATGCTCATATTAATGAATTGATGGACAGATTGGAATCATTCTAAGCACAATGTGGATCAAGGTATTTCAGTAGGGGCAATTTTTCAAGAATGTTCTTGCAGACCAATTGCAGAGATGACATGGATGCCAACTTTTAGGTATGTTTGATATCAATAGGAGGAGACTCCTTATGAGAGAGTGTGAGCATAGATCTTAGAGAGGCTCCCCCTCAGAGAAAGATGGATTTGAAGGCAGATTTTCAGAGTTAAAGTTAAGGACAAAATGTGATCAAGGGTTTTTCTATAGATCACCCCTTTTTTTTCAGCAATGCAAGGAGCTTGAAGTCCAAAGAATAGAAGCCAGACACTTAATCTCAGATCCATGAGAGCAAGGAGTGAGGAATGATTAGAGTGTGCAAGAGAGACAAGGCTATTCAGAAATTTTGAGGCAGACATGAAGTTGACTTATGAAGGTCTTTAAGTCAGCTTCAGCTCAAGACAGAAGGCAGTGTATTCAGAGAACTGCAAGGAAGTCGACCTATGAAGTCCTCAGGTCGATCTGAGCTCTTCCAGAAATGCATCTTAACTCAATTGATTCTAAATGGATGCGTGGACTTTTTCAGTTTTCTCTCACAAATGACATGCATTCAAATGATGCCAGATTGGCAGTGGCTCCCCCTGACTAAATGCAAATTGTGCATGAAAGAAATGCAAATCAAGGCATGAGACACTTACACCCCTTAGATGAAGGTGCAATCCATTCCAAGAAGATTCTTTAAGCTATGCATGAGCATGCAAAGAGACACATATGTAGTGAACTGGATCAAATGCATTTGTACAATACCAGAGAGTGCATGCATTTCAATTGAACTTATGGATTTGGACACAATGTAGACATGCAACTTGTTCATGTATGAGCAGATGGATGCATGCAGTGACTCTTCCTATCTCAAGTAAGTCATGCATGTGTGGAAAATAGATTACCATGAACTACTTCTCCCCCTTACTGAATGCACTGAATGTGTAAACTAGACATGAAAATCATCCAAGAGAGTATGTTGAATAGGATCTCATGAAGGATGTGCATGCTTAAAGTGCAGAATTGACCCATGGTACCGGGCGGAGCACTTAGGTCTGAAGACTACCTCACAGATAGTGTGGGTTTCCAGATAGACATAATCTGCCGTTCCCCCAACTCCAATTAATATACCATAAGGTCATGCATGAAAGTGCATCGTGAGTTCAATGCAAATGAATATGAGCATGCATGTAAACATATGCAGCACAAAACATGCATATGAGCTTTCCTACAGTAGATCTGAAGTGAGTTCTATTGTTCAACATGATATATGCAGACAAGAAAGCATATGTAGCCAACGTCCAAATCCCACAGCCAAACAGTTAAGCAGAGTAAACATGAATTCTTATTCATCAAAACATGAAGTGTAGCTTTAACAATGAAGAAAATTAGAATAGACCGACAAGCAAGGATCATGAACATAGAGATTGGGGTTATACCAAACCAGGGTGTCTTGCTTATTTAATGAACCCCCTTCATTTCCTTGCTCCAAGGCACACCTGCACGAACAAGTTCTCATTTTCTGTTTAAAGGTACCCAAGATCTCTTGGGTCCTGGTGGGTTAGTAGCACCTCTCACTGGTGCTGTCCGAGAGCTCAAAGCATTAAAATCATCAAATTCCATCAATTGGCAGTCATACATAGAGTGTCCTGATTTCACACAGTAGTGACAGTGAATGAAAGCATTCAAATTTTTCTTTATAGACAATACATGAAATTTCTATGGGAAGGCAGAAGTTATGCCATTTCTAACATGGGCATTGTGAATTCCTCTCATGTGCCAACAATCCTTGACTGTATGGCCAATCCTTCTACAGTTATGACAAAAGTGAGGCTTTCTATTTGCAATCAGTCCTTGCCTCTTTGGAGCAGTGAATTTTCTACTATCCCTGAATTCATCATTCTTCAAAACATGGCAATTATGCATTACATGACCAGATCTACCATAGTAAGCATTTAATTGCCCTTTTCTGGACAACATGGTTGTCAACATGAATGTTTCTAGCATGCACATGAGGATTTTGAAATGAACTTCTTTTATTTGAAAGCTTTCTGCAATTTTTGGAACCATTTGTTCTTTTGCATGCATTCAAATCATCAAATTTCTTGATACGACATTCATGCTTCATATGGCCAACTTTACCACAGTAATGACAAGAAATTTTCTTTGATTGTGCATGTGTGTGTGAATTGGAATTATGTACAACATGCACATAGGTACCAGTAACACCAATTTGTGATTTCTTGTTCACAAATTTCTATTTATTAGATTTGGTTTTAACAGTTTTCTGTCGTGAAACATGAGGAATTTTCTTAGATGTGCCGGGAACATCAGAAACATGAACAAATGGGGTTTGCAATTTGTGTTCAAATGATTTCTTGTTCACTGGGCTGTAGCCAAGCCTTTCTTTTTGAAAATTAACTTTAACTCCTAACAACCTATCCAAATTTTTTTTGCCATCTACAAATCTAGACAATGAGCTTTTCAAGTCTTGGATTTCATTTTTAAGAGATGCAATGTGAAGTTCATAACTAGAAATCTCATGTTCACTACAGACAACACATTCATTCAACACTTTATTTGCAGTTTTATAACTTTCAATCTCTTGTTCCAACGCGTGCACTTTTTCAGATTCATCAATAGACAAACATTTTCCCTTTTCAAAAGTAAGCAATTTCTCAGACATGGCTGTATTTAATTACTTCAGTTGTTCATTTTCTTCTTTCAAGTTCTCAATCAGTTCTTCTTCTGCTTGTTCCAGTTCTATTTTCTTTTCTAGCGGATCTTTATTTTCTTCTCTCAATGAAGTAATTAGATCTTTCTGCCATTCAAGGTAACTTCATTCAGTTCTTTCACAAATGAACACTCATTACAAATAGATTTATCAGAACATGTGCCTTCAGCTTGTTTTCTTAGCTTTCTGTTTTGAGTTTCAGATTTATCAAGATTTTTCTGAAGTTCTGTGTTTACTACCTTAACGGCTTCAAGTTTTTCAGATTTCAAATTATTTTCCTCCGCAATATTTTTAAGTTTCTTTTCAGCTTTTTCAATTTGATTTCTAAGATCTTCATTTTTAGATTTCAAGGCTTTCAAGCCTTCATTGTCAGAATCGGTGTGGGCTGAATTATTTGACTTCTTTTTTAAGGATTTATTCTATTTTTGTGATTTTTCATACCTCTCAAGCAATTCAGCATAAGTATCTTGCCAATCTTAAATGGAGAAGTTCTCAAACATAGAGCTTACCTCTTCATCATTACTTCCTTCGTGGCTTTGCATGCTGTCACCCATGAGGCACTTGTGTTGCTCCTCCTTCTTAAGAATAGCAACTAGTTTGTTTCAGATTTCCTTCGCAGACCTGGAGGAGGACACAAATGGAAAGATGGTATGATCAATAGTATATTTCAAGATATAGAGGGCTCTAAGATTTTCATTGTTCTTCATCTTGTGAATATATGTCCATTTGGACATCCTTGGGCAATTTGTGTGGACCTTTAGAGATGAGGTTCCACAGGTTTGGATTAACTGAATCCACAAATATACACATACTGCCTAGCCAGGTAGAGAAATCATAACTATCAAACATCAGTGGGTGAGCCATTGAAAACTCAGACAAATAAAACAATGACAGCGCACAAGGGACAGCAGGACCTTCTCTGCATATTGTTAAATCTGATCTATCAGAGACCCGCTCTAATACCAATTGTTAGGTCTCTTGGGTGCCAACGTATCTAGAAGGGGGTTGATAGATCCAATACAATCTTTCGGCCTTTTAAAAACTCAACAGATAAACACACAATACTTTGAACTGGAGGTGGAAGATGTGAAGCACAACGGATCTAATAACAACTGATTAAAACAATGACACAAGTCACCTTACGCGGACTGATGGGTCAAGGGAGTATGCAAGGTGCAGTCGAATGCAGTAGCAACGAGAGCTCAACAATTAGACATAACAGCTGCACTTCAGTCTCCTAGTGTGTGTGAGCAAAATGTAAATGTGATCGGGGGAAGACAACTAGAAGTGCATGTGATGAGGCTAGCATACGAGCCTGTAAATGGGGAAAGAAGACATGGAACAATCACACAAATCACAACCCACTGCACAGGGATTTTTAAGGTGGTTCGGTTGCAAACCTGTAACCTATGTCCACCCCTCACCAAACTGGTGAGACTTTACCACACGAGGATGAAGTCCTCAACACACACGGGGATGACGCCCCCCCCACACACACACGGGGGCGAACCCCACACACGCACACACACACATGGAGGCGAATCCCCCTCCACACACACACGGGGGCGAACCCCACACACACACACACACACACACACGGGGGCAAACCCCCCCCCCCCCCACACACACACAACCAAGGAAAAGAACAGACTACAAGTGCAGCAAACATACTTCCGGTCTCTCACAAGAGCACCGGACACACATGGTTTACAAATTTCAAAGACACAATAAAATCAGAAAAAAAAATCAACACAATGAGAAGGCAACGGTGGCTTCAGATCGTTGTCTTGAAGCTCTATCAAGCTCAGGCCGGCTACAAGGAGGGGATGCACTCCTTTCAGCTTCTTCCTCCTTTCTTACCACTTGTTTGGCTCGAACTAGGGTTGGGCTGCTCTCCACACTCCTTTCTTTTCTTTCTCATAGGTTTCTATTGGAGGATCAAGGGAGACGTGGGCTTTTCTCTTCATGGCAGCAGCTGCAGTAGCAAGCGCAAGTGAAGGAGGGGCGTCTAATTTAAAGGCCTCAAAAGTCAAAAACTTTCCCTCTAATTCTTCTGCAATTTGAATGGCTGGTAACAAACAAAGAGGGGTTTGACCAAGGGGAGCCTATAGAACCTTAATCACCATTGGCAAAGAGGATGTCCTTATATCCTGTGAGCTTTTCTTCTTTGACACACTTCTGTTGGCTGACTCCTGGTGAAAGGACTGCAGAGGAGGAGGCATTTCGTAGATGCTGTACTGACAGATAATATGACGAAAAGGTTCCTCTGGAAAGTTATGATGACAGGGACAATGTCAGTCCTAGGAAATTCCTCCAAACTTCAAAATATGTGCTTATGAAGGTTTTCGTAGCAGTTCTTTGTTCTCTGGATGGCCTTTGGAAACTGTGCAGGTTAAACAGAAAAGGCTTGGAAAGCTTCTGGTATGTCGACGTAGCAGTGACCTTGTGTCGATGCAGCTTCATGTATCCTAGAGTCAGCTAGCGAGCTTGAGCTTCATGGCCTCGACGCAGGACTGGAGGTGCGTCGACGCATCCTTTGAGAAGCCTGTTTACCACAGCTTCTGGAAACGCCATTGCGTCGACGCCCTAAGAGGACTGAGTCGACGCATCTGTTGACACACATTTTTTGCCTATGAGTTAAGTCATTCCTATTACAATCATTTTTTGATACCTCGAGTTGTCCATTACTCATTGGATGATTTTCAGGCACGCTTTTGGACTTGTTTTATGGGTATCTCCCTCCCTAGCAAGGTTTGCTCTCGGATACGGGCTTAATGGGCCTCGATTTTGCTTGGTTTTGGGTTAAATGGGCTCATTTATCCCATTTTATCAATTTCAAATGTCCAGGATGTACGTGGACTCGCGACTGGCCGTTCAGTGATTGGGTGGTTTTCTCTGAACCATTTAATTATTTATTGGGTATTTATTTAATTTTCTGAATTTTCACCGACAAGCCTTTGCACGGTCTTCGTTCAACCGTTTACAAACTTTGAACGGCCAGTCTTTAGACCGTCCAGACCCCAGAGTCCTAAGCTCGTTGGTTTTTCAGATAATTATCTATTTATCCTATTTTTCTAGATTTATCACCGACATGTGTACACGGCCTAGGATTGGACCGTTCTATTAACTGAGTGGTCTAGCCGTAGACCGTTTTTTCCTCAAGAGTCCAACGCCATGATGGCCGATCAGTTCGGTGGATAATTGGATAATTTCTTATTTTATTTTATTTATCACCGATAGCATTGGACGGTCTAGTATTAGACCGTGTAGTGGTCGGGGTGGTCTATCGCTCGACCGCGTACATGCCTGATTCCCGAAGATTGAATGAGTTTTCTCTCTCGATTCGTGGTCAAACCCCCAACTTCCCCCATCCATTTCTCCGCGGATTCTCCACCAAATGGGGTGCCGTTTGAACTAGATGGGAGATGGGAGTTTTATCTACGGATTTTGTTTCATTATCCCGACCTAATTTCCACTTGAAACCCTAAATTTGGGGCCAGACTTTCAGGGCTCTATAAATAGGACCCACAGTCTAGGCTTGAAAAGGGGGAGATCCAACGTCGACGGCGAAGCTCTGCCGAACTTTTGAGCGAACTGTAGCCAGGGAGGGAGGCTTTCTATGTCCTTTCAAGCCTCCGGTTCAAGGGAGTAGTCCATTGTTTGAGTTTTGATCTTAATGTTTGGCCTTTAGTTCATCCTTTGCATGCTTCTTTTCCGCATTTCTTCGCACATTTTTCACTAGTTCACATCATTTCACACCTTCCCATTTGTTTTACACGCCCTAGAGGCGTTTAAAAACCTCCCAGGTATCACTCATTCCATGTCATTATGTTTATAATCCATTCTTCTCTATAGTTACTACGCTTTCTAGGGCTAATTTGGGTTGCATTTTTGTGTCTTCTACATTGTTTGCAGATCAGAGCGGTCCTTCACGAGCCGTTCAGACCCTGTGAGCGACCTTCTGTAAACCGTTCTGTTGCCAGACCTATCTACGTCCCGCTTCCTTCTTCAGCGCTGTGAGCAGTATATCGAGGGGCCGTTCCATACCTTAGGCGGTTCATTCAGGACCGTGTACCACTGCAACACTGTATTTTTGGGTGAGTGCTTTCTCCCTCTTTCCAAGGTATGTCTTACCACCCGGTACCCGTGTCTTGGTGGCGATCATGATCACACACACTTCACCACCCTTTCTTTCTTTCCTTCGTTTTGTTTGTCTTTACATTTTTGATTTAGAAAAGGCAAGGTAAGAAGGAGTAAGGTGGGAAAACATGTCAACAGCCCATTTTTTTGTGATCATGATGGGACACCTAGTGCCCATCGTGCTGTTGTGTTGCTGAACTATGTTTTATGCTTTGGAAGGTTTTGTTTGAGTTGTTTCAGGTTTCGTCCACGTGGTGTTTCTGCCCTCTGGGGTTACACGGTTAACTTAGAGCCGTTCAGATCATAGCGCGGCCGTTCGACTGGCCGTTCTATTCTGACCCCAGAGCTGACTGATCTGCAAGCATGTTACATTCAGTGGTCCTCCTTGGGCCGTTCACTGGTTTCCACGGTCTGCTATAGACCATGTACTACTGCTGGCTCAGGTACGTTTCTGGCCATACACTGGTGGTTTTAGCTAATGTTCTACGGTTGTTTCAGGATCGTTCAACAGTGTGCACGGTCTGTCGATAGACAGTTCAGTCAGGTACGCTCCTCTTCCCATAGTGTCACTATCTCAGTTCATTTTAGTTTCTATTCCCTTTCAGGCTGTTGCTACTCCCTGCCATTGAACGGTCTTGCCCTGGACCTTCGCCCCCCTGAGCGGTCTGCCACAGACTGTCTATCTGTGCTACAGTGCACCCGAGCCTTTCACTTTGATTATCATTTCACATCATTTCATGCTGATTTGGTGCTTTTGATCTCCCATGTTTGCTATTTTATGATTGCATGATCGTTGTCATATTTCTCTTGTTTGTTTGATCATTGATTGCTAGTTCTAGGCAAGACTTTGCATGCACTCCGATGTGCATAGGATTCATGCATTTTTATCACATTGTAGTTGCATTCCTACCTTGGTAGGGGAACCTCTCGTCTCCATATTCCTTGGAGCCAACTAGGCGACCTTACCCGGGACCTCCGTAAGTCCCCGTGAGCCGTGGATTCCCACACGGACGCTGGGCCGGTGGTACCTTTTCCACCCCGTAGATTTGCATGTTGCATACGTCGTGAGAGAGTTAACCATAGATTAACCCAAAGTTTGGAACTTGTTCCCTATAGGTTTCTTATCTTGAGGGAATTGATCCTAAATCAAATCATTAAAAGGTCCACCGAAACCTTGGCAGAATAAAAGTTAACGATCATATCAACTTGTTTGATCTTGGTTGACCTCCCCTCACACCCATATTGTTTGTTTGAGCCTGTCCAAGCCACTTGTGTTATTTTGTGTTGCATTCCCCACTACCTATATAAGTTTTGATTGTTAGGCCCATTTAGTAGCTAGTCCATTCTGTGTGTCTGTTTGTTTAGTTTTAGTGTTCTATGTTTTTTTTCTTCTCTTCTTTACATTATTGAGTCAATCCCCCTCTTTGATCCTCGAGCCCTTTACTTCCCTCATTGTATCTCCCTAATTTTTCCTGTATAAAGTCTCCATTTGCCATCATGGAGCGCCATTTTTCTCATGTATATTACCCTTCTTCTTCCCCGTCTTCCTATGCCCACGTGGATTCCTCTTCCTACGCGGGCCCATCTTCTCATGGCCCTTCCGACCCACAAGCAAATCTCATGGCCCACTTATCACCTCTTGTTTGCCAAATGGACCCGGTCCAGGCCCAAAAACTCATTGCTACTCATCTTAATGGGCATCATTCTCATAACGGGCTTCAATCATCTAATGGGCCTCTTTCCTTTAATGGGTCATCTTTCTTGAGTGGCCCATCTTCCTTTAATGGGTCCCATTCTCGTAGTGGGCCTTATCCCTTCAATAGGTCTCGCTCTTTCAATGGGCCTCATCCTTCTAACGGACCTCCATCTTCTACTCTTAATGGACCCCCTTCCTTTAACGGGCCCTCTTATTCACTCAATGGGCCCCATGTTGATGCTGGCCCAATCAATCCTTATTCCCATGGTCATGATCTTTCCAGGCCCATGCATCCTTCTATTCTTGGAATGGGCTTTCCTTCTTCTCAGTCCAGACCTCCTTATCTGGCTCAATATCATAATCCTGGTCCAAATTCACCCTCTCTTGCTCAGGCTGGCTTGTATCCTTCCCGATCTCTCCCCATCGAGGAGATGATTGCTCAAGCCCAATGCCAGCTTGATGAACTTCAACGTCAAATTGATCCCAAATTTTTTTTGAGTGTCCCGTTTGCATTCCAAGGTCTTCAGCTTCAGCCGTATTCATAAATTCCTACATATCGCCGCTATGGTAAAGTCGGTGACCCCTACGTGCACTTGAGGGAGTTTCTTTATGAGTTAGCCCAATTCTGACATGACCAACGTTTGATGGCTTATCTGTTTGGTCTGTCTCTAGAAGGCCTGGCTCGGGATTGGTTCTTTGCATTATCGCAAGATCAAGTGGTGAATTTCCAAGCCGTTCAAGCAAAATTTCTTCAGAAGTATCAAGACCAGGTTGGGCCCAAGCATTCTATGGTTGATCTGGCCCATGAGAAGATGAAGCCGGACGAGGAGTTCTCTACCTTCACCGACCGTTGGCGTCGCTTGGTTGCTCAAGTCCCAGGGCATATTCCGGAGGGAGAGCAAATCAAAATGATCATTTCTAATGCAACGCCCGAGTACCGCTTTGTCTTAGCCCCAACGATATAATGTCATGGCAGTAGCTTTATAGCCGAGCCCGCTTCATCCGCCAACAACTCCTAGTTTCCCTTGACCCTGAGTTTCCTTCACCTTCTACATCCACATACGCCTCCTATCCATCACCTTCTATGAGTCATCCATCTACCACATATCCTTCCACAAATCAGCCTCCCGCTCCCCCCCACCCATATACCTCCACATATCCCTCCACATGTCCTTCCATGAGTCATCCCTCCACCACATATCTTTCCACGAGTCAGCCTTCCGCTCCCTCACACCCATATACCTCCAAATATCCCTCCACATATCAACCCTCCACGAGTCAGCCTTCTGCCTCTTCATACCCGCATGAACCTCCACCTTCGGTAAAGGAAACACCACACCCCGAGCAGGTGGATGCCGTCTATATACCCCCTCATCCTGCTCCGCATATGCCTTCACCAAATCCTTCCCTTAGCCATGTTCCATTGCCTACGCAACCTCTGCTTCCATCCCCGCAACCTTCTCCATCACCTTCTTATACCCCTCGACATCCACCGTGCCCGAAGCGGGCTCCATCTCGATTGCCGGAGTCTCTTACAGACATTTTTAGGGCTTTGATGGCCGCTCACGCATTGCAGCTCCCTCCGACTGTGCCTTGTCGACCCGCTGTCGAGGATGTGTTTCAATATTATGAATTTCATCGCCAGCAGAGGCATTTGGTTAAGGATTGCCCCGAGTTTCAGGAACTTGTTTATGGTTTGGAAGATAAGAAGATGATCAATTGGGCCGCCATGCATGAAGCTATCTTAAATCTCTGCAATAAGTAGCAGCAGCAGCAAGAAGTGCCTCCCAGGCAGCCATCTCCACTACAAGACCAGGGGCACCCCTGTCATTCTTTATCTAGTATTGCACCCGCTCCGTCACCTACTCCATCACCTGTTCCCTCCCCTATGCTTTTGTCCACCTCGTTGCCTACCTCATCACCCTCTTCATCTCCACCTACCCCCTCACCTTTACCATCTCCTACTCAACCTCCATCTTCTCCACAGACCCAAACCTCTGCTCAGGCAAGTGCTACCTCTCCTTCCTCCTCCATTTCCACCATTGCTCCTATTCCCGACGCCACTCGACGCGTTGTGTCGATACGTTGAAGGTGGGCGTCATGACCCTCCAATTCCTCCGCCTCACCACCACTGTTACCATCCTCACCTCCACTACCTCCATCGACCACATCACCCTCTCCACCATCTCCAATACCCCTACCACTATCACCATCGTCTTCACCGCCTCCTCTCCCAGCGGCCCCTCTTCCATCACTTCCACCATCTCCACCGCCTTTACCCTCCCCTTCATCATCGTTGCCCGAGCCTGAGTAGGCTATACCTATACCCACATCTCCACCTTCGCCTTTACCTTCTCCTATGCCTCCACCTTTGCCTTTACCCCCACTTACGCCTTCCGAGCCTTTACCCACGCCTTCCAAGCCTATTACCTCCACTTCTCCATCCACCTCCACCCCACAGAGCGGGTGTGCATTATCTTTGGTGCCCCTTGGGTCTGGTCCCCAGGGAGATAATGAGCCGAGCCAGGTTTCGATTGTGCATTTCAAGATTCAAGATGTCATTTGCCGCATGCCAATCCGAGTCCTAGTCCTTGGCTATTTTACGGATAATGAGCTTGCATTTTCAAAAATGGTTGCAAAGAAGAGTTCACTTGCACTAGTGCTAGTTTCTTCACAAGCGAGGTCGGTGGCAATCTCATTGCTCGCCGAGGGATTCACTATCGATGATGTTATTTCTCATCGCTCAATTGTTGTTCAGTTCACTGGCTGAGAGGGGTTCTCTACTCGGATTGTGCTAACCCATACGGCCACTAGGAGACTGATGGATTCCCTATACAAGGGGCAATTGGCCGTATCTTCTGCACTTTCCAAGGACATTATGCACTCGTTATGCAATCTCCCTCGGTTTATTGGAGAATCGGCCACGTCAACGCCGCACATTACTCTACCTCAGTTTTGTCCTTCTCTTCTGGTAAGGGAGTTATGCTTCATGCTCGATTGCCGAATGGAGATGTCGAATCTCATGTTGCTAGTGCCGAGTGACAAGACTCCGTGGTTTTCTCATGTTCATCCTAAGGAGTTACTTGTTCAAGAATGTCTGCCTATGGTTAGCACCGGGTGTCTAGGGGCAGCCACCCCGATAAAACTACATATTCATGACTGGGCTAGGCCGTCTGCCAGGTGGGCCCGTTATATGAAAAGATGTTTCAAGACAAGAAGGCCGAAGGTCCAAGTCCGTGCCGGGTGGGTCCGTTACAAGACAGTTTCTGCCAAGAAGAGGCGATGGCGCAAGTACAAAGGCCGTAGGCTGTGCACTCGATGGGTCGCTACTTCTTCTTCTCCTTTCTTTCATTCATCATTTCTTCTACTCAGCTCCCACCCTTGGGTGGTGTATTTACCTTCTCCCAATCCAATTTCTGTTGTTTTCTCCTCTCTTTTCTGGTCCGCAAACCCCCATTCTTCTTTCTCCCCTCATCCGGAACCTCTGGATTCTCCATTTTCTCATGATTCAAGGTCTTGGCCTATGTCATCCTTCCATCCCACCTTTGGGACTTCTTCTGATCCTTATCCTCCGGTATTCTCGAGTCCTACTTCTCGTTCTCTTTCCCCGACCCTGTCGGGTGACCATCATTCTTCTTCCCAGGCCTTGTCGGGTGTCTATCATTTCTCTTCCCCGACCTTTTCGGGTGTTTATGCTTCTTCTTCCCTGCCTCTGGCGGGTGATCGCTACTCTCCTTCTCCGGCCACATCGGATGACTCTTATTCTCCCCTTTCTTCTTACTCCTCCTCACCCTTTCAGGGTTCTTGCCCTTTTTCATGCTGTTTTCGAGGCTTTAACCCCCCTTGATCTCAGTTAATCCATGTTCATTCTGTATCTGGTTCCTTGTTATCAGAGCCTTAGTGCCTTAACGAGAGAGTTTTAGCCCTCGTCTCTCTTCCTTTTTATCATTTCTTCGTCCAGTATGATGTCTGCCACTCCTCTGTGATGAGGAATCCAATCCTTTGCTCTCCTATCATCCTTTATCCTGGCAATCAAGGAATACAAAGCTACTCGCACTCCTCAAAGCTCGATGATCGAGATCGCTTCAGGATGCCGGTCTTCACGCCATGGATTTGCAAAGGTGTCTTTATTTTGTGCAAGAAACGTGTTTTCATTTCCATTATTTCTATTATTTTTTGCACATGGTTACAATGTTAATTCCTTAACATGATTGAGTGACTTTAGGAGTCTTTGTTTAATTAGATCTTAACTTTGTGTCAAACAAAAAAAGTTAGCTTCGGCAGCATCCTTAGGCTGGTGATAGCTCCACGCTGGGAGTCTAGTTTCTTTCCCCGATTGTTGAGGGTGACCTTTTAGCACGAGTTTTTCACACACTTCACGGCAAGCCATAGCTGATTCCTCTTAGGCACACCATTGCTGCTTTGGCCATACTTTGGATATGCAGAAAGGCCTTTTCTTTTCTCTACTCGGCCAAGTGCAGGGGCAAGAGATTGACGGATGAGATGACCAACCTAGGCGCTCCCTAATACGGGAGAGGTCTCAAATAGGTGCAGTCTTGACCCTCAGAAGTGAGCTTTCATGTAATATCTAGCCAATAAGGGCTCTTAAAATCAAAATTCAATGAATCAATATGCAAAATTACGAAAATAAAGGCATGGCAAGAGTGGTAGTACAGTTTCCCGCGGGACGTCATGAGCCCGGTCGCATGCGTATGTTGTGTCCCTGAAGTCATTTGAGTCATTCTGTGGTCACTTGGGTCATTCGACATCATTCTATGGTCATATGCATTCTGTGGTATTCTTTGTTTTGATAATGGCTAAACACTATTAGTCATTGATATTTCCCACTCTCATGTGACTGACATACGTGATGGTTCGATCATGACAGGTACACCATTACATGGACAAGAAAGATAGTGGAGTCGGCAAAGTGAAAGCTCGTGGATCGCGCCCAAGCAAGGATGCGAAAACAAGCACAAGTCGACATGCGATATTCGGCTCATCATACATATAAGGTCAATGCACAAAGACGCATAGCCAAGAGAATCCAAGGCCATAAACTCCGTTGATATGTTTTAGACTATCAAGGGAGATGCCACCGACATGCACGGGCTGCTAATAGAGTTGAACGACGGAGCTAGAACGGAAATTGGACCGACCCGGGATAAGTCAGGTTCTGCCCAGCTGGCGGTCGACCGCCAGCACAGGGGCGGTCGACCGCCCCAGCCAGCATCCGCCAGTCTGCAGTCTTTCAGCTGGCGGTCGACCGCCAGCCAGTGGCGGTCGATCGAAATTCCCAGGGATCACCCGAATGCAAGTTTTACAGTAGCGGTCGACCGCCAGGAGCTGCAGGTCGACTGCCAGCCCCGAGCCTTCAATGTTGACTTTGTTTCCAACTTCGAAAAGGGCCATTCAACATGAATTTGTTTAATCCAAAAGTCACCGAAACACCCACAAATTGTGGATCTGGTCTGAGGCTTGTCTATAGACCATTCAAGGTCTATAAAACCAATACAAGAGGGTTGGAAACCCTAATGCTTCAAGTCTTGAAGAGAGATCAAGGGAGGCCATTTTCGAGGCACTGTAGCACCTCCGTGAACAGTACTTCGGGCTAGAGTTCTTCATCCATCCAAGGTGTTTCAAGGTGAGATCTGAAGCAAGCAACCTCCACCAAAGCTAGAAGCACTCAAGGATAAGAAGGGTGATCAAAGGAAGCCACAAGGAGAGTGTTTCAAGAAGGAAATCAAGCTACTCCGGGAAGAAGTTCTTCATCAAATCTTCAAGTGATTGAAGCTACTTCAAGAGGAAATCAACTTCAAGCCAAGTGAAGAAAAAGCTGCAATCATCTTCCTCTTCCTCATCTCAAGGTGATCCATAGAAGCTGCAAGGGTGTGTTCAAGGGAAAGGAGTTCGAAGTACTGTAGCTGTGAACAGTACTCCGGGAAGAAGTTCTTCATCATATCTCCAAGTGATTCAAGCTACTTCAAGAGGAGATCAACTCCAAGCCAAGTGAATCATCAGATTCAAGCTCCAGCAAACTCAGACAAGATCTTTTCTCTTTGAACATATTTCATATCTTGTTTGAGTATTTTCATATCTTGTTCTTTTCCATTTCATTCAAACATTTGGAACTGAAGATCGTCCCTATCGGTGGTTAGTAGGAAGGCAATCGGAAGCTGTCCGATCTGCGGTGTTGACGTCCCTACCGGCGGTTAGTAGGAAGGCAATCGGTGGTCTTTCCGATTTACGGTTCAGTGTGTGGCACTAGTGGAGTCTCATCGGATTTGGTGAGGGGTGGACGTAGGACTGGAGATTCAGTCCGAACCACCTTAAAATCTCGTGTGTTGTGGTTTGCTTGTGCGATTACTTTGTGTTAGATGCATGCTTAGGTTCAATATCTATATTGCATAATCATCTTGTTAAGCAAATCACTGTGTTCTTCGTTTAGCTAGTTATATTCCGCTGCTATTATCATTATCTAGCTATATAGAGGGTTGCATTGCAAAAAGTGGGGCAGATCTATTCACCCCTCCCCTCTAGATCCGCTGTCCACTACACAACAGCGTGCCTGATAAATATGGGTCTAAAAATCAAAGACACAAAGCCCCGGCGTAACAGACTGTATCTTTGAGGGGTAGTGCCCTGGAAGGAAGTCGAGTCCTAATATCTCCCATCCTGCATAAAGCTTGTCTCTAATTTTTCTTCTATTTCTCACTCTTAGGCTGGATTGTATCCCGGGTATGGCCTTAGCAGGGGCACAGTTCTTTAGAGGCGGTTGGTTGTGGCGAGCCACCCTTATATGCACGCCCTGCTTAAGGGAAGCTTTTAATGAGAGGGATAGGAGCGACGGTCCCTGGCTAGTAGTTTGAGCCCGTCTTTGGGTGCTGCGGATTGCTATTTCAAAAATTCAAAAAAAAAGAAAATATAAAATGTTACCAAAAATCCAGAAAATGTGATATTATGAAAAGTCCAAAAAAATTCAAATATTGTTCAAAAACCAAAAAGATCAAATATTGTTGAAAGAAAAAAATCAAGAAAATTAAAAAATCTAAAAATATTTATCTTTTTATTCCTTTCTATCTATTTGTTTTGAGGACGGATACGTGATCTGTTTGCTAAGTGTGCAGGTTGCAGGTGTTCAAGTTTCCTTGCTCTATCTTTCGCTCTGTCTCCTGTTCACGACTTCTGATCTGTTCTATCTTCTTCAATCTATATCTCTCGATCTGTCCTTAAGCTTCATCTCATCATGTCTCTATGAGAGGGCATTACCTCGCAATTTTGAACCTGGCAAGTTCTGCTTCATCCGATCTTGGGGCTTTGATTGAAGAATGTGTTTGTTATCTTTTCTCCCCCGTGTTGGTTGTCACACGTGTTTATGTCTGTCATGTCTTTATTTCATGTGTCTATGTCTCGCACGTGTTGTCTTATGTCCCACGTGTCTTTGTCCATTCGTGTCATCCCACGTGTTGTCTTATGTCCCCCGTGGTGTTGTCCCACATGTTTTTGTCCCACCATGTCCTTGTCCCACCGTGTTGTGGTGCTGTCTTGTTCCACCATATTCTTCAATCTCACACATGCTTGCCATTTATTCTTGTGATGTTTGTTATGCTATTATGTTTTTTGCAACATTATGTTTAGTTATGTTATGTTATCCTCATGCTTGTTCATGTGGTTGTGTCTTATTCAAAAATCCAAAAAAATGCCGTTTCGCCTGCACAGGTAAGTCGGGTATGGCTTTCTATACCCCTTTATTGCGTTACTATATGGTATTATGCTATATTATCTCGAGAATCAGTTGGTTATTTACGTGTTCCAGGATCTTATGTTCTCCTGTAACAAAAATAATGATGATCTAGGTTCATGTGTTTAATCATCGGATAGGCCGTTAGCTTGAGAAAAATGGGAAGGATGGTTCTATCTCGCACGCCATGGTTGTAGATAGTGTCTTGACTCTGATTCTCCAAGTCTAGCAATATTATTCTTGAGTATTTTCTATGATGTGACTTTCTTTGCATTTGTTTTAATGATTTCTTTTATTTTAGCCCAGCATGCATCATAGGCATCTTTTGAGCATTCATGACCCATTGTTTATCTGAAAGTGTCTCATTTGTGATGGATGATTGTGCGTTCATGGTTTCGAGAAAGAAAGAATAATTCCTTTCAGAGTTGGAAGATTTTTCTCTGATCCGTTCACCTGGTTTGCTCGACTGAAGGTCCCCGTCTGGAGTTTTAGTCCGTTTCTTTACTTTTTACAGCTTATTTCGGTATCCTCATTGGTCCGAGAGATTGTGTCCCCCATGAGGTTGATCGTGTGTTTTCTTTTCGTTTAGTTAGTTTCTCCAGACTGGTGTCGTTTTGGTTTGATTGTTCCTTGTGTTTGGTTCGGGGTTTTTCGAAAGATTCCTATCGCTCGTCGGCAATGAAACGGGTGTCTTTTGCCTTAACGCCCACTTTTTAGTCCACTCCGCTTCATTTTCGCTTCATCTCCATGTTCCATTTCGCTTTCGCTTCACCTCCGCTCGCTCCCCTGTAAAGAGGACGTTAAGGAGGGGCATCTATTGACAACCATTTTTTGCCTATGAGTTGAGTCATTTCTCCTACCATCATTTGTTGATACCTCGAGTTGTCCATTACTCATTGGGCTATTTTCAGGCACACTTTTGGACTTGTTTTATGGGTATCTCCCTCCCTAGCAAGGTTTTCTCTCGGATTCGGGCTTAATGGGCCTCGATTTCGCTTGGTTTTGGGTTAAATGGGCTCATTTATCCCATTTTATCAATTTCAAATGTCCAGGATGTACGCGGACTCGCGACTGGCCATTCAGTGACTGGGCGATTTTCTCTGAACCGTTTAATTATTTATTGGGTATTTATTTGATTTTTGAATTTTCACCGACAAGCCTTTCCACGGTCTTCGTTCAACCGTTTACAGACTTTGAATGGCCAGTCTTTAGACCGTCCAGACCCCAGAGTCCTAAGCACATTGATTTTTCAGATAATTATCTATTTATCCTATTTTTCTACATTTATCACCGACATGTGTACACGGCCTAGCATTGGACCGTTCTATTAACTGAGTGGTCTAGCCGTAGACCGTTTTATCCTCAAGAGTCGAACGCCGTGATGGCCAGTCAGTTCGATGGATAATTGGATAATTTCTTATTTTATTTTATTTATCACCGACAGCATTGGATGGTCTAGTATTAGACCGTGTAGTGGTCGGGGCGGTCTATCGCTCGACCGCGTACATGCCTGATTCCCAAAAATTTAATGAGTTTTCTCTCTCCATTCGTGGTCAAACCTCCAACTTCCCCCATCCATTTCTCCGTGGATTCTCCACCAAATGGGGTGCCGTTTGAACTAGATGGGATATGGGAGTTTTATCTACGGATTTTGTTTCATTATCCCGACCTAATTTCCACTTGAAACCCTAATTTCGGGGCTAGACTTTCAGGGCTCTATAAATAGGACCCATAGTCTAGGCTTGAAAAGGGGGAGATCCAACGTCGACGGTGAAGCTCTGCCAAACTTTTGACCAAACTGTAGCTAGGGAGGGAGGCTTTCTATGTCCTTTCAAGCCTCCGGTTCAAGGGAGTAGTTCATTGTTTGAGTTTTGATCTTAATGTTTGGCATTTAGTTCATCCTTTGCATGCTTCTTTTCCCCATTTCTTCCCACATTTTTCACTACTTCACAGCATTTCACACCTTCCCATTTATTTTTCACGCCCTAGAGGGGTTTAAAAACCTCCCAAGTATCACCCATTCTATGTCATTATGTTTATAATCCATTCTTCTCTATAGTTACTACGCTTTCTAGGGCTAATTTAGGTTGCATTTTCGTGTCTTCTACATTGTTTGCAGATCAGAGCGGTCCTTCACGAGCCGTTCAGACCCTGTGAGTGGCCTTCTGCGAACTATTCTGTTGCCAGACCCGTCTACGTCCTGCTTCCTTCTTCAGCGCTGTGAGCGGTCTATCGAGGGGCCTTTCCATACCTTAGGTGGTTCATTCCGGACCGTGTACCACTACATCACTGTATTTTTGGGTGAGTGCTTTCTCCCTTATTCCAAGGTACATCTTACCACCCGGTACCCGTGTCTTGGTGGCGATCACGATCACACAAACTTCACCACCCTTTCTTTCTTTCCTTTGTTTTGTTTGTCTTTACATTTTCGATTTAGAAAAGGCAAGGTAAGAAGGAGTAAGGTAGGAAAACATGTCAACAACAACCTTTGCTGAAACTGCCTTACGGGCCATATGTCACGGGTAACACCTATTTGTCACCCTTATCTATCTATTTGTCACCCTTATCTTCTATTTATCACCTGTAATAGCTATTTTTCATCCTTAGCCGCTAGGAGCCGTCGCCTTTGACTTCAGTTCTTCTTTTTCAGCTTCAACGAGACTGGAGTCGACTCCAAGGCCTTGTGGAGTCGACTCTCCTTCTGCGTTTTCCTTGTTTTCAGCCTGGCCACCTATTTTTCTCCTTTATGCACCTATTTGTTAGCTCTAAAGGGCTATTTGTCACCCTTACTAAATTGATTTGTCTGCCTTCATTTTTCATTTGTTCGAGCAAGAGGGTGAACTCCACTTGGCTTTCTATTCTTAATTTCTTTCTATTTGCATTACCTGCCTTGATTTCTATACATCAAACAGTTTAGCTTTTCATCACTTGCCTCTATTTCTGTGCGGCCAGTTACCTCGATTTCTATGCAGCCAGCAATGTCTTGGCTTCTATGAGCATATTTCATGCAATTTGTTTTGCCAAAGTTTTTTCTTCAATTATCAATTTCTCTTTCTAGAGTTCTCTCAATCTATGCTTGCACATATCGTGAGACTTGAGTCTATTGAGCCATTTGCTTGATCTGCCTGAAGGCTGGCTCGCAACGTTGACGCGGTGAGCAAGTTGCGTTCACACCACATGCGAAATCTGTTGAAGACACTATGAGAGGCTTCGTTGCGTCAACGCCAAGGTGTCATTGCGTAGACGCCATGAGTGTTGCAGATGCCGGATAGAACCATGATACAAAGATGTCGACACCTGGTGTCGACACTCTTCCTCTGGATTGCAGAAGTCTGCTGAGCTTGTTGCTTTGCTTTCAAGGAATTTGTTTGCACAAATCATGGGAGATTTAAGACACATTGAAAGGGTCATGATTGTTTGACTAATTCTCAGTTAGGCTTGTATGAATCATGAGTGTTTTTATGAAAGACATTGCATGTAAGCAACCAAGACATAGTTGAATCATTACAAAAGCACAATAATGACTTATAGTTGGACATCATCAAAACATTAGAATTAATGCATGTTCCACACATGCACAACAGACCTAACAGAGAAGAAGACTTGCATGGGACCCTACATTCCCAATGGACCCAACCATGTGCTCAACTGGCGTTTGCATCTGTCTTGATACTTGACATGTTGTCTCTCATGTTATCCATCCTTGTTGCTTGCTGAGTGGAAATGTTTCTTAAACTTTTGATCTCATGCTACTCCATGTGCTCATAATTCCAATTTTGAAATTGGGTTTAATCTAAGCCCTCCTTGCTGATGGCAAAGGGGGAGAAATTTTGATGAGTCATTGTTTGTTTCATGTCTATTTTTCTTTAAGAATGACTCATAGTTGCGATCATCAAAAAGGGGGAGAATATTGGGCATGTGTGGAACATGCCTGATTCTATTGTTTTGATGATGTCTGACTATGACTCATTGTGAGTCTTATTTACATTTGATGATGTCAACATTCATGTAGTTCAGGTCAAAAATCTGTAGCAGTGTGAAGACATCATGCAAGGATGTCAATTGATGGTTGCAAAGAAATCGAGGCAACTGGATGCACAAAAATCAAGGCAGGTGAAGAAAAGCTAAAATGATGTAGTGCTAGGCCCAGATTTAGAGGGGGGGTGAATGAATCTACCCTATTAAAATTGCCCAATTAAAGCTATAACAGGTGAACTACTGAGGAATTAAATAGATTCACTTAGTGAACTGAAGTACTTACTAAATAGCAGATGCTCTAATGAAGCACACAGCAGAACACTTAACCTGCACTCCCAGCAGACATAAGATCTATGCATTGGAGCTATGCCTAAGCATTCATCTAACATGAGTAGAGTCAACAGATAAGGAATTAGAGCGATATCCTAAGTATGCATCTATCGAATCAGAATAGACAAGCAAACCACAACACTCAG
The DNA here is from genome assembly GCA_022559845.1 of Amorphophallus konjac. Lineage (NCBI taxonomy): Eukaryota > Viridiplantae > Streptophyta > Magnoliopsida > Alismatales > Araceae > Amorphophallus > Amorphophallus konjac. The sequence goes on from CM040118.1 coordinate 103,813,614, forward strand.
AAGATTTTTAGGTGGTTCGGTCTCCTAGACCTACGTCCACCCCACACTCAACCCGAGTGTGGATTCCTGCTGACTTACAGCTTGAACGGCTGGGCATCACAGCTTGCCTACATCAGCTGGGCCTCACAGCTTGCCATCCGCTGAGCATCACAGCTTGCTATCCCGCTGAGCATCATAGCTTGCTGTCCAAGGTAACCACCTTGCCTGCTGATCATCACAGCTTGCTCTGCTGACTCACAGCTTGAAGTTCAAAGATAAACGAAAGGAACAAAGGAAAATATGAAGCAAAACCACAGCAATGGAAAGATGGAAATGAAACACGGAATTTAGCTCTCGCATGAGCAAGTCTGGCTTGGATCTGATCCAAATGCCAGGAAGACAGATCTTCAACGATTGCTTCACACTCACGAACTCCTCACTCTCATTTTCTTTCTCTACCTCTTTTTCAACCTCTTAATCTCTTCCTCTTCTTCTGCTTCTTTTTCTCTCACGCTGTGCTCTTCCTCTGTTCAGCTCCACTCTTCTTCTGATCTTTTCTATTCATTCTAGGTTTCGCACTTTTCTTTGATCGCAGGAGAGAGATTTTATACGGCTTCAGCCTGGGACCCATGAGCTCACGCATTGGGTGTGTGGAGGGAACACTCCTGGCAAGAGATTTCTGGAAGCTCTTAGCCACGTGTCAGATTTTGAGCACTGTAGCTTTCCACGTTGCAGCTCTTTTCAAGGACAATCAGCCTTGGATCACATGCCCTCCTTAAAGGTCACGAACAGTTGTCCTGTTAATATGTTAGAATATATAACGGGTAGTCAGGTCTATGAAAAATGTGTAAAGACTTTGTAAGTGCAGGATACCAAGGATGCACAAACCCAAAGTGACATAAACATATCATGCACAGACCTTGTATGTGCAAGGACCAAAGATTGCATTGACTTATATACAATGAGTGTAGCATGCTCAGACCTTATAGTGATTAGTATGCACAGACTAGATAGCATATGAATAGATCTGCACGGACTCTAAGTGCCAACAAAAAAACCATGCACAGACTTAATATGAGTGCAGAGCTAAGTGATGCGTAGACTACGTGTGTGCATAAGCAATGAATGCACCGACTTGGTTAGCTCAAAATAGGACTTGCACTAACTTAGTTATGCACATGCGAGACTTGAACAGACCTCAATCTGCCTGAGCCACGTATGCACAGACCTACTATGACTGTAGGGCAGAAAGATGACAGACTACATATGTAGCATAAAGCAGAGTATGCACCGACTATATGTACAATAGACAAAAACCTGCACTGACTGCAATATGTCTAATGATAGAATCTGCTCCGAGGCAAAACTGCACCGACTTCATAGATACTCAAGAAAACATGCACCGATCTTATGCTCGCAGCAAACTATATGCATCGACCTTGTGTATGAGCGGCCAAGGGAATGCACCGACTTGGTGCGCGCAAAGCATGTCTTGCACCGACCTAGATGCACATGATTAGTGACATGCACTAACTTCAATTTGTCGACCAGATATGCACGGACTTCAGTGAGCATTGAGATAAGTATGCAAACAACAAGAACTACACAGACCTCAACAGAAGTGCACAAATGACCAATCGAAGAGCAAATGTGCACGGTCCCTTAATGCGTGAATCAGAATGTCGACTGATGGTGTCGACTCTTACTATATGCACATGAGCAGTTAATATGCATGGACCCTCTACATATGCAAAGGAAGATATGTGTGTGCCTGCAACCTGTATGATGAAATGCAAAGCGTGCATGCACTCTGATGAAGTTCTATGCAACATAACATATAAAAACCAGATTCATAAGCAATGTCTTATGTTATCATCATTCAATCTTTCATGCAAACACATGATGACTTATAGTGTTTGCTATCAACAATCAATGCAAAGCGTGCATGCACTCTGATGAAGTTCTATGCAACATAACATATAAAAACCAGATTCATAAGTAATGTCTTAAGCAATGTCTTATGTTATCATCATTCAATCTTTCATGTAAACACATGATGACTTATAGTGTTTGCTATCATCAAAATCACAGGGACACAACAATCTTCCCATTTTTGATGATGGCAACACTATGAGTCATGTCAAACTATTCTCCCCGTTTGACTTCATCAAAAAGAAAATAGTTTGATATAAGAAATACAAGCATGCATGAGATGAGTGAATTGAAATCTCCCACTTAATAAAGGAATGAAATCTGCGAACACAGGGGCAGTTAAACAATCAAGCACCAATCAAGCTATGCTCCCCCTTTGACTTATCCAGACAGGATCACACACAAACCTCCCCCTTGAAAAAGTAATAAGTGCAGTCTAGACACGACCTATCCTCTCCTTTAAAATGAACCAATGCTCCTTGTTCAAAATGAAGCAAGGCTCTCAAGAGTGTAAGTTGAGGGGTATGTCAAGAGTAAGTTCAGGAAGGATGTCAAGACAGCATGTAGAATACAAGATCTTTCAAGGACAGTGCACCAAATAGAGTGAGCAGAATCTGAGCAGGTGTGATCTCCAAGCCGAAGTATATGAGAAGAAAAGACTTTCAGTGGGGTACCCAATCCATATATCCAAGTTTAAGTTTCAGAATCTTCTATTATAAAAGCTTATGAAATAGCTTTAATTGACAAGCATGGTTTAAGAATGATGTATATAAGGTTTGTCAATGAAATACAATACTCATATCTGAGGCAACTTTTTAATAAAAATGAACCAATTTCTCATATAACATTCTAGTTCAATCTCCTTTCATCTTACACAATTAATTCCAATGACTTCTTTAGTTAAAAACAGTCAAGAGTATTGAGGTTAAACAAGATGACACTTAGTGAATTTTAAATTGCACGGGTTACAGCAAATCTTTTTCACTTTTGCTTTTAACATTGAGCTTAGTGAACAGACATGTGTCATTTATACCTATGACATTAAGGGTACACATGGGTTAGATGCCAGTACCCCCAGTTACTAAGCATAAACTACCATATCTATCTCTGATCAAAAACTACACAGATGATTTACACCTTTGACATTAAGGGTACACATTTTTCAGACGCCAGTACCCCCAGGTACTAAGTGAAACCAACCCTATAGATTTGACCATTTGAACAGAGGTAACATGAAGCACGTCATGACATAAAATCCTCTCCATTTCTATGATGGAGGGTTCAGTTTCTCAGTGCAATTCAGTCATTGCTGTACCACAATATATGTAACGACCTAGAGCTCCGGATATCGATATACCGATAACATCGATATACCGATACCAAGAACTGGGGATGCCAACCAAGAGGCTGATGAGGCCCCGTAAGGGTTGGGAGAGTTTGTCGAGGGGGTGCATAACGAATTGGAATTAAAAACGCGCAATATCAATTATAGCAACAAAATTAACATTAATGCGAAAGTAATTTAAAATATCAGAGTGGTAAAATATAGACACTAGTCCATATTTACAAATAAACAAGTCCCACAGCTTAAAAAAAAGGTCCAAATGTACAACAAAAGGACGAATCGACTACTGCTGGCTCGCCTAAGGATGGTCGCCGAAAACACGGGAACCACCGGCAGACGGCTGGGGCGGCTCACCTGAAAGAGGAAAGGGAAGGTCACAGCCAGACTCAGTAGGGGTCACGTGGATCCCTACCTTGAACTAAACATGCAGGCATGCAAATATAAAAGCAATTAGAGCATGCATTTAAACAATAAACATGCAATGGCATAATTAAAACACAATTAAAGTAAAGTTGTAAAACCTATCTAAGCAGTTTAAAATAGCTAACTATATGTGAATTTAATTAAATAGTAGCGTCAGGAGCTAAATCTACCAATAGAATAAACCTTAACTAACCGAGTGATAGTGAGAGAAAGAAAGACCCACTAGAAAGTAGAGACCAGATGCGTCCACTGATGGCTTATACTGCATCTCGAGCAACTCACGTGGCTAGAGTCTCTAAGTGAGAGGCGTAAAAGGACCAAATCAAGTACTAGTCAGAGCAGTACTCGTCAGTGCCAGTCCTAGTCTCTGACCACATGTGCACACACTGACTCCTGCCTAGAGTCAGGCCTCTAGCTAGTTCCCCCCCTAGGGACGCTACGGTAGAAAGAGCCAGGGGCCCACAGAACTAGCTTAAAAACCGTACAACGGGAACGCCCCTCCACCTCTCCCAGGTGGGCCGACACTGGAGGCCGCTGGGCTACGATTAGTGATTCCATCACAAGGAGCGAGAAAGCAACTCTACTGGGATCTAAAAGTAAGTCATAGTTTCATAAAATAACTTAAACATGGCATAAATGCAACATGGAATGCTTTAAGAATTGAATATGCAACTATTGGAAATCATAAGGGATGTAACGGTCGAGAGCTACCGCGTCACAAAGTGTGACGGTCGAAGGGTGGTGCGCTACACCGACTGTAACACGTCCCCATTGGGCCGTTAAAGTCACCCGAGGGTATAAACCCACAGTTTTTCTACAGGATGTAACGCACCGAGAGTGGCGCGCTACACGGCTCTGACGGTCATACGATAGACCGTCAGGCCAACCGCCCAAAAAGGTCAACGGTCAAACAGTCATATAACGGTCTATAGGTCGACCGCTACACTAGAGTGTGACGCCCCACAGTTTTTATGCTTTCATGTCACAAAGCATGTAACACACCACTTAAGGGCCGTTACAGTGTGACGGTCACTGGAAGGACCGTTACACGAGCCGGAAATCGAAAAGGCGAAGTTCGAAACCGAACTTCCTCCCGATCGAGTTGGATCGACGGGAAAACGTGAAAAACTTATAAACCTGTCAAACCACAACATTCAACAGCTAATCTATACATCAAAACATAAAAACAATGCCCATGGAGTAATTTTCAAGAAATTAGGCTAAATTACACTAACATGGAGATTTTCACAGAAATCGAAGAAAACAACCGTGCATGGCGGTGCATGTGGTGTCAAACAATCCTAGCGAGGCGAGGATTCCATCCCCTTACCTCAATCGCGACAAGAACCGAGTTTGGGCCGCATGCGGGCGAAGGGATGCCGCGGCTCCTCTCGCCCCGTCTCGCCTCCACGCCCCACGAACCGCGACGAGGTCAGCACCTACGCGTTCCTCACGATGAGCCGATTCCCATGGTACCTCCCACGTCTCGATCCATGGGCGATGGCGCCGAAACCGAGAGAGAGGGAGAGTGGGCGCACACGAGAGAGAGAGAGAGAGAGAGAGAGAGAGAGAGAGAGAGAGAGAGTGAAAACGAGAGAGAGAGATCGATGGGGAGAGAGTGAGTGAGTGAAAATTTTTTATAAATATTTTTTTTTATTTTTAACCTCAAATTACATTTTAACCTTATAAGTACCGAAATTGTATAAAAGCCCAATAAATTTATATAAATACTTTAACTAATCCGATTAAATGCTCAGAAAATAGCCTAAAAACCCGTAAAAATAGGCTAAATTCGTAGAATAAAATCTAGATCCGAACCACTAAGCATCCGTTAAGACACGGGTCTTACAGTCACTCCCTCCTAAAAGAAATTTCATCCCCGAAATTTAAACGGAAGGAAAAGGAGGAAACTGAAAGGAAATTACACCTAGAAGCAGAAATAATCGAACAAGAAAAACAGGCGTGGATACCTTGGAAATAGAAAGCTGGTTTTTCGTGTGGCTGCAAATAGACTCGCTTGGATCTGCAGTCAACCACGGCACCATACTGTTCTAACCAGTCCATGCCCAGAATAGCATCATAATTGGCCAACTACAGTGCATATATTTTGGCTGGCGACTGCTGATCACTGATGACAATGGGGGATTCTTCCAGGCACAATGGAGTGGACATGAAATCTCCAGAGGGTAATTCGACAAGCAACTCACAGGATAACTCAGTTACTGGCTCCTCAATGCGAGCAATGAAATCCTCGGAAATAAAAGAGTGAGTAGCACCTAAGTCGAAAAGAACACGAGCTGTACGACCAAAAATCAAAACCGTACCTTCCACGAGATTGGATGCCACAGCTTCTGCACGAGTGACATGAGTAACTTTGCCTCTCGGCTAACGGCCAGCTGCAGAAGACTGTTGGGAAGAAACTGAAGCTTGCTGATAAAATGGCTGAGGTTGAGGTGGCGGAGGAAGATGAAACTGAGACTGCTGTGGCTGGGTAAACTGTGAGAACTGCACCGACTTCGGCCTCAACGGACAGTCTTGAACTACGTGACCCGGCTGATCACAGCGAAAATAGACTATCGATAATGAACACGGCACGCCTGGATGACTACCACCACACCTCGGACATGGTTTCGGTTGAGTCATAGAAGAATCTTGACGCTGCTGGAAAGAAGGAGCTGATAGCTGATTGGAATCAGAAGATGCCGAATGATCAAATTTCCGCTTAGACCCCTTGAATTTCTTAAACTTGGGCTTCGAAGAAAAAGACACGCCGCTAACATCCGGAACGGTAGAAGGAATTCCCGGCACAGACGGTTGATAAACCTGCTGGAATTGCATAGTCGACTGAACCGACCCGGCCTGAGAAAACTCTTGAGGTCTTGCCCTGTCAAGTTCTAGTGCTACAGCTACCTGATATGCTGCATCCATCACCGTCACTCGAGTGGCAATCAAATGCTACCTCAATTCTGGTCTCAGTCCATGCAGAAATTGCTCAGTCTTGAGGGCTTCCTCTGCAAGAATATGCGGTGCATACCGACCCAATTCCATGAACTTGTTGCGGTACTCCAGCACAGACATTGTACCTTGAGTCAGTTCCATGAATTGGTGCATCTTGGCCATTCAGAGATAAGCAAGACTATAGGTGCGCTCGAAGGAAGTAACAAACTCAGCCCACGTGATCAGACGAAGCGGACGAGAATGAAACGCAACCTCCCACTCGGTGGTCCACCACACGAGTGCTGCTCCCTTAAGCTGAAAAGTAGCCAGCATAACTTTATCATCCTCGGTGCACTCCATGGAACGGAACAAGCGCTCGGTTGCATCGATCCATACACTGGCTGCATCTAGATCCGCCTGACCTTCAAATGTCAGTGGGTGGAATAGCAGAAATTCCTTAAGTGCTCTACCATGACCACCAGGTAAATCATCTTGAGGAACTAGAACAGGCACAGCTTGAGCTGGAGCTGGCACAGCAGGAGGAGGAGCGGGCACAACAGGAGGAGGCAAAGTGCCACTCTCTTCCTGGGGAACATGTGCTCTTCGTTTACGAGGCAGCATCTAGAAAGCACACGACAACGAAAAACCCATTAATAATGACGGAAAACATCCTAGGCCAGCAATAGATGACTCAGTGGACTTGCTCTGGACTCGCACTTGCAATTTCAATTCCTTATACAAATCCCCAACATTCCTCTGATACCAACTGTAAAGACCCAGAGCTCCAGATACCGATATACCGATAACATCGATATACTGATACCAAGAACTGGGGACGCCACCCAAGAGGCTGATGAGGCCCCGTAAGGGTTGGGGGAGTTTGTCGAGGGGATGCATAATGAATTGGAATTACAAACGTGCAATATCAATTATAGCAACAAAATTAACATTAATGCAAAAGCAATTTAAAATATCAGAGTGGTAAAATATAGACACTAGTCCAGATTTACAAATAAACAAGTCCCACAGCTAAAAAAAAGGTCCAAATGTACAACAACACGGGGCATACCCCGGTCAAAAGTACACAAAAGGATGAACCGACTACTACTGGCTCGCCTAAGGACGGTCGCTGAAAACACGGGAACCACCGGCGGACGGCTGGGATGGCTCACCTGAAAGAGGAAAGGGTGAGTCACAGCCAGACTCAGTAGGGGTCACGCGGATCCCTACCTCGAACTAAACATGCAGGCATGCAAATATAAAAGTAATTAGAGCATGCATTTAAACAATAAATAGGCAATGGCATAATTAAAACACAATTAAAGTAAAGCCGTAAAACCTATCTAAGCAGTTTAAAACAGCTAACAATATGCCAATTTAATTAAATAGTAGCGTCAGGAGCTAAATCTACCAATAGAATAAACCTCAACTAACCGAGTGATAGCGAGAGAAAGGACGATGCGTCCACTGACGGCTTATACTGCATCTCGAGCAAATCACGTGGCTAGAGTCTCCAAGTGAGAGGCGCAAAAGGACCAAACCAAGTACGAGTCAGAGCAGCACTCGTCAGTGCCAGTCCTAGTCTCTGACCACGTGTGCACACACTGACTCCTGCCTAGAGCCAGGCCTCTAGCTAGTTCCCCCTTCTAGGACGCTACGGTAGAAGAGCCGGGGGCCCACGGAACTAGCTTAAAAATCGTACAACGGGAACGCCCCTCCACCTCTCCCGGGTGGGCCGACACTGGAGGCCGCTGGGCTACGACTAGTGGTTCCATCACAAGGAGCGAGAAAGCAACTCTACTGGGATCTAAAAGTAAGCCATAGTTTCATAAAATAACTTAAACATGGCGTAAATGCAACATGGAATGCCTTAAGAATTGAATATGCAACTATTGGAAATCATAAGGGATGTAACGGTCGAGAGCTACCGCATCACAGTGTGTGACGGTCGAAGGGTGGTGTGCTACATCGGCTGTAATGCGTCCCCATGGGGCCGTTAAAGTCACCCGAGGGTATAAACCCACTATTTTTCTACAAGATGTGACGCACCAGGAGTGGCGCGCTACACGGCTCTGATGGCCATACGATAGACCGTTAGGCCAACCGCCCTAAAAGGTCAACGGTCAAACGGTCATATAACAGTCTATAGGTCAACCGCTACACTGAGTGTGACGCCCCTAGAGTGGGCCATCACAAAGCATGTAACGCACCCCTAAAGGGCCGTTATAGTGTGACAGTCACTGGGAGGACCGTTACACGAGCGGAAAACCGAAAAGGCGAAGTTCGAAACCGAACTTCCTCCCGATCGAGTCGGATCGACGGGAAAACGTGAAAAACCTATAAACCTGTCAAACCACAACATTCTACAGCTAATCTATACATCAAAACATAATAACAATGCCCATGGAGTGATTTTCTAGAAATTAGGCTAAATTACACTAACATGGGGATTTTCACATAAATCGAAGAAAACAACCGTGCATGGCGGTGCATGTGGTGTCAAAACAATCCTAGCTAGGCGAGGATTCCATCCCCCTACCTCAATCGCGACGAGAACCGAGTTTGGGCCGCATACGGGCGAAGGGATGCCGCAGCTCCTCTCGCTCCGTCTCGCCTCCACGCCCCACGAATCGCGACGAGGTCAGCACCTACGCGTTCCTCGCGATGAGTCGATTCCGATGGTACCTCCCACGCCTCGATCTACGGCCGATGGAGTCGAAATCGAGAGAGGGGGAGAGTGGGCGCGTGAGAGAGAGAGAGGGTGAGAGAGAGAGAGAGTGAAAACGAGAGAGAGAGATCGATGGGGAGAGAGAGAGTGAGTGAAAACTTTTTATAAATATTATTTTTTTATTTTTAACCTCAAATTACATTTTAACCTTATAAGAATCAAAATTGTATAAAAGCCCAATAAGTTTATATAAATACTTTAACTAATCTGAATAAATGCCAGAAAATAACCTAAAAACCCGTAAAAATAGGCTAAATTCACAGAATAAAATCTAGATCCGAACCACTAAGCATCCATTAAGACACGGGTCTTACAATATACATTTCTTTTAAAATGATTTTACTGTTGCTGCCCTTTTAATTTTCAAAGTGATTTGTTTAAAAATAATACATGTTTCATGCATTTCAACCAAAGTAAATCAAGGTTTCAATTTTCAGATGTCGGAAGATCTTACATGAACTTACATGAGACAGTTAGTTAAGGTTTATTAAAAAAACTGATTCAGACATTTTTAGGTCCTTCAAATTCAAACTTAGGAATACATAAGACTTAAACCAATTCAAATCAACAAACATTCTTAAACCTGTATGATAGAAGATTCTTCATTATAGGTGGTTTCAGATTTATGAAAGGATACACAAACTAATATTACTTCACTTCTATGTATGTTTATCATAGACAAGGCATTCAACAGCAAGAGGCATTTGACAAGTATGCATAGAGAGTAAGAAAAATGAAACTCATGCTTGCAACAGGTATGATCAATATGCATCAGATAGATTTATAAGAAACCAATAGCTGAGTCTGGAATACAGACATATCAGCTTGACAAGTTCGATAAAAAAAGTATTCAAGCAAAGCTCTCCTTCAGCAATTTAAGGAGTAGCAGACATAGATTTCAACTTCAAAACAGTTGAGATTGCAACTGATTAAAATGCAATCATCAACACACAAGAATAGGAGAGTGATTTGAATGACTAGACAGGAAGAGTTCAGATTGAACAAGACTAATGGGTCTAAAATGCTCCCCCTGTCTAGATGCAATGAGATGTCAAGAGAGTATATGTCATAATCAGAAGACTGACATATATGAGTGCTGAGTACACGAGAGCTTCCCCTGAATGCATGAATTTAAACATTCTTTTTGGAGTTTTTGAAATAAGTGATGTGCAATGCAATCACTACATGTATGCATGTGCAATGACTCTTCTAAGAGTATTTCCTAAACACAAACATGAGAGTCATGACCATCATGCAGAGGCATCTGAACTCCCCCTGACTCTATGCAATGAATGAGGTTTTTCAGAGCAACATATGAAATTTCAACATGCAGGGAGTTTGACAACAATTCATTATGCCATAGATATGCAATGTATTCAGAGTTAAACTACAATTATTTCCATGTGCATTTCAAACTATCAAAGAGATTCAGTTGGATAATGCATAAAAGAATTAACATGATGCGCAGGCATTTAGAGCAGACAAATTCAGAAGATAAAATTGAAGCAAAGTTTTCAGAACTAACCTGTACCGCGCAATCATGGGGTTTTCATTCTTGAGTGCCTTGGTTTATTGACCCACTTTATTCATGTCCAAGGCACACTTGCAACAGCTGGGTTATTTTGCACAAGCAGGTACCCAAGAAGTCTTGGGTCCTAAAATGACAGTGGCACCTCTGAATGGTGCTCTCAAATATTTTTGAGCTAGTGAGTCATCAAACTTCATCAAATCGCAATTAGGCATGAAATGACCAAATTGTCCACAATAATGGCAAGAACTAACAAATTCCATGTTCTTCTTATATGAGTTCGCATGAACACGAAATTGGTGTGAATGAACATGGTTGTTTCTGTTATTAACATGAAAAATTATCTTTTCATTACCAGCCAGCCAACAGTCAGCAGCTTTGTGGTCTGACTTTCCATTGTTAAAGCATGTAAGATTTTTTCTTTTATCAAACAGCTTATTACTACCAACATTATTGGGAGCAGGGAATTTTACAGGTTATGAATTAAATGTTCTTCTCTCAGCATGCCAACACTGTGCAGTAATGTGGCCCATTTTGCCACAACACAAACAATGAGTTTTCTTCTTCTGAAAACCATGATTTTTAACTTGAGGTCTCTTAGCATTCAGGTCATCTTGTTTCATTAGTTTACATTCATGCATTAGATGACCAGTTTTATGATAGTAAAAACATTGAGACCTTTTATTCTGAACAAAAGAATGTTTCTCGTCATGAAAATTCCTAGCATGAATGCTATCACACTTAAGATTATCCTTTTTCATAGCAAAACAATCAACCATCTCATGACCAAATTTTCCACAATAAAAACATTTAACCTTTTTCTTTTTAACAGAAAATATATTGGCCTGAGATTCTTCAGCATGCAATTTACTTTTCTTCATTCTGAAAGTTTTCTTTTTCACACTTTTATTCTGTGTTTGAATTTTCTGAACAATAGGTTGTTCGGGCTTCAAGGAAGTGGCTTCATTACAAGCTTTAACAAAAGATGTTTTTAGTTTGTTTTTAAAGGATTTCTTATTAACTTGCTTGTAGCCCAGCCCTTCTTTTCTGAAGTTAACATTGAGTCCTAACATCTTGTCCAAATTTTCTTGTCCATCGACAAACTTAGACAAAGAACCTTTAAGATTTTGAATCTCAGAATTTGAACCAACAATAATAGCTTCGTAATTAGACAAATCAGTTTCACAGGAAGTTAATTGTTGATGCAAGGCATCATTCAGACTTCTAAGAACTTGAATTTCATTTTAAAGTTTTTGTTCCTTTTCATTGTTGGTTTCAGTTTCCTTCAAAATACATTCTCCTTTTTCAATTTTCAACCATCTATCCGACATAACAGTATTGAGGACCATAAGCTTTTTTTTTATCTTTCAGATTGTCATTTTCTTGCATCAAAATTTCTTCAGATTGTTCAACTTCCATTTTCTTTTCAAGCAACAAATGATTTTCTTCTTTCAAAAAAACAATCAGATTTTTCTACATTTTAACATCAAAATTAAGATCATCATTAAATTCTTTTAGAAAGACACATTTATTGCTTAAGTTTTTAGTTTCAAGGAGTTTAATTCTAAGACTATCATTCTCAGACTTCAAAGTATTCAATTCAGATTTCTCATTGTTAAACTCTTGCAATTTCATTTTGAGTTTGTCAATTTCAGCTTTCAAAGCTTCATTTTCAATATGATCAGAATTATTTAGTTCAAGCTTCTTTTTCAATTTTTTATTTTCACTTTTCATTTTCTTATATCTATTAGTAAGTTCTTCATGCATGCATACCAATTTATCAAAAGTAATTTCTTCCGTTTCAAAGCTCACCTGAAATGATGTCTCATTCATTTGATCACTGTTGTGATCACTCCGATTGGCCATTAGACATAGACCTTCTTGGTTCACATGAGCGGAAGTCACTCTGTCCAAGATATCCTTTCCAGAATTGCACTTGAGAACAAAAGGAAATATGTCAGTATTAACCGCAGCTCTCAAAATATTAAGAAGTGTGATATTATCACGGTTCTTTAATCTGTCCTTACTAGACCACTTGGTCTGATCATGAGGTATTTGGTGTGGACCTTTAAATAGAAGACTCCATAAATGCACCAACGGATAGTAGGATCCTCTGCAGATCGTTGGATTTGGAAAGTTAGAGACGTGCTCTGATACCAATTAATGTAGTGCTAGGCCCGGATTTAGAGGGGTGGGTGAATGAATCTCCCCTATTAAAATTGCCCAATTAAAGCTATAATAGGTGAACTACTGAGGAATTAAATAGATTCACTAAGTGAACTGAAGTACTTACTAAATAGTAGATGCTCTAATGAAGCACACAATGGAACACTTAACCTGCACTCCCAGCAGACATAAGATCTATGCACTGGAGCTATGCCTAAGCATTCATCTAACATGAGTAGAGTCAACAGATAAGGAATTAGAGCAATATCCTAAGTATGCATCTATCGAATCAGAATAGATAAGCAAACCACAACACTCAGAAGATTTTTAAGTGGTACGGTCTCCCAGACCAACGTCCACCCCACACTCAACCCGAGTGTAAATTCCTGCTGTCTTACAGCTTGAACGGCTGGGCATCACAGCTTGCCTACATCAGCTGGGCCTCACAGCTTGCCATCCGCTAAGCATCACAGCTTGCTATCGCGTTGAGCATCATAGCGTGTTGTCTAAGGTAACCACCTTACCTGTTGAGCATCACAGCTTGCTCTGCTGACTCACAGCTTGAAGTTCAAAGATAAACGAAAGGAACAAAGGAAAATATGAAGCAAAACCACAGCAACGGAAAGTTGGAAATGAAACACAGAATTTAGCTCTCTCAGGAGCAAGTCCGGCTTGGATCTGATCCAAATGCCAGGAAGACAGATCTTCAACGATTGCTTCACACTCACGAACTCCTCACTCTCATTTTCTTTCTCTACCTCTTTCTCAACCTCTTAATCTCTTCCTCTTCTTCTACTTCTTTTTCTCTCATGCTCTGCTCTTCCTCTCTTTAGCTCTACTCTTCTTCTGATCTTTCTATTCGTTCTAGGTTTTGCACCTTTCTTTGATCACAGGATAGAGATTTTATACGGCTTCAGCCTGGGACCCATGAGCTCACACATTGGGTGTATGGAGGGAACACTCTCGCCAAGAGATTTCTGGAAGCTCTTAGCCACGTGTCAGATTCTGAGCACTGTAGCTTTTCACGTGGCAGCTCTTTTCAGGGACAATCAGCCTTGGATGACGTACCCTCTTTAAAGGTCACGAACAGTTGTCCTGTTAATATGTTAGAATATATAACAGGTAGTCAGGTATATGAAAAATGTGTACAGACTTTGTAAGTGCAGGATACCAAGGATGCATAAACCCAAAGTGACATAAACATATCATGCACGGACCTTGTATGTGCAAGGACCAAAGATTGCATTGACTTATATACAATGAGCGTAGCATGCTCAGACCTTATAGTGAATAGTATGCACAGACTAGATAGCATATGAATAGATCTGCACGGACTCTAAGTGCCAACAAAAAAACCATGCACAGACTTATATAGTCATTGCACAGACTTAATATGAGTGCAGAGCTAAGTGACGCGCAGACTACGTGTGTGCATAAGCAATGAATGCACCGACTTGGTTAGCTCAAAATATGACTTCCACTAACTTAGTTATGCACATGCGAGACTTGCACAGACCTCAATCTGCCTGAGCCAAGTATGCATAGACCTACTATGGCTGTAGGGCAGAAAGATGCACAGACTACATATGTAGCATAAAGCAGAGTCTGCACTGACTATATGTACAGTAGACAAAAACTTGCACCGACTGCAATATGTCTAATGATAGAATCTGCACCGAGGCAAAACTGCACCAAGGTAGACCTTGCACCGACTTCATAGATACTCAAGAAAACATTCACCGATCTTATGGTCGCTGCAAACTATATGCACTGACCTTGTATATGAGCGGCCAAGGGAATGCACCGACTTGGTGAGCGCAAAGCATGCCTTGCCCTGACCTAGATGCACATGATTAGTGACATGCACTGACTTCAATTTGCCGACCAAATATGCACGGACTTCAGTGAGCACTGAGATAAGTATGCAAACAACTAGAACTGCACCGACCTCAATAGAAGTGCACAAATGACTAATCGAAGAGCAAATGTGCAAGGTCCCTCAATGCGTGAATCAGAATGTTGACTCATGGTGTCGACTCTTACTGTATGCACATGAGCAGTGGATATGCATGGACCCTCTACATATGCAAAGGAATATATGTGTGTGCCTGCAACCTGTATGATGAAATGCAAAGCGTGCATGCACTCCGATGAAGTTCTATGCAACATAACATATAAAAACCAGATTCATAAGCAATGTCTTATGTTATCATCATTCAAACTTTCATGCAAACACATGATGAATTATAGTGTTTGCTATCAACAATCAATGCAAAGCGTGCATGCACTCTGATGAAGTTCTATGCAACATAACATATAAAAACCAGATTCATAAGCAATGTCTTATGTTATCATCATTCAATCTTTCATGCAAACACATAATGACTTATAGTGTTTGCTATCATCAAAACCACAGGGACACAACATAAAATACTGTTGACATGCACAGAAACCAATAAAGGGTTGGCAAAAGAAAGAAAAATCAAAGTGCAACAGAATTCAGCTGAGAATGGCAAGTTCAAGAAGACTGCGTCGACCCCAAGTCCTCACTGCATCGATGCCTCGGCTTGTAAAGGAAGAAAGGCCCAAACGGGCCTAGGCTACATCGACTCCATCACCTCATTGCGTCGACACAATCATGCAAGGCTGAAGAAAAACAACAAGGTGATAGCTCATGAGGACAAGGGTGACAAATAAGCCAGTAATGCTGACAAATGGCGCATAAGGGTGACAAATACATATATAAGGGTGAAAAATAGCTTGTGAAGCTAAAGACAGCAAAACCAACATAGTTGCGTCGACGCAACACTCCCTATGCGTCGACACAGTCAAGCGAAAACCGCTCAACTATGCACAAGAACAAGGACGATGGCTCAAAGCTGCTATGAGTGACAAATGGGTAATCAATGGTGACAAATAGATGGTTAAGGCAGACAAATAGGTGTTAAAGGTGAAAAATGCCCAGTAAGGCTGACAAATGGTTTGCTGAGTTCAAATGAACAAAATCAACAGGGGCTACGCTAACGCAATGGCCCCACTGCGTCGACGCCATCAACGCCAGATCACCAGTAGTAGCAGAACCTTTGAAGCCGACGCCAACGCAGTGTCTTCAATGCATCAATGTAATCAACGCCAGCACGCCAGAATCTAAAGAACTCATGAAGCTACGTCAACGCAGGATCACTGCTACGTCGATGCACCAGAAGACTTCTCAAGCATTTCTTCTTCAAACCTGCAACACGTTCTGAAGATCATCCAGAGAATATAAAATGCAGACGTAAACCTCCAAAAACATGATTTTTGAGGTATGGAAGAGGATCCCAACTCAGAGCTTCTGCCATTCCATAATGAGGGCTCAAAACATCTTTTTGGAAAAGATCCTGTCAGCCACCAATTAAGAAAAAGTCTTCTCTGTCAGAAGACTACCTTAGAAGAAACTATTCTGGTGGTCTGTCCTCAAGTGCACACTGGACAAAGCCATTCCCCCTACCACGAGCTTTCAAATATCATCTACTTTCTGCCTGCCACCGTCTTATCTTAGGACTGGTTTGAAAAGCCCTGAAAGCTCAAGTCAACATTCTGCAAGATATCTACTTCAAAGCCAAGAAAAGATTTTGGACGGGAAAATTTGATTTCCCATCTACTTCCTTATTTCTGCTGGATCAAGTCAAGCACTACTAGAATAAGGTCAGAGGTCAAACAAAATACTTTAATTTGAATCACTCATATTGCAGATTTCTTGGAGGGAAATTTTCCACTGACTCTTCTATATATATGAAGCTCTTGACTCGGAGAGGATCGTCGGCACTCCGATGGCACGAACGGGATGGGATAACCACTGCCTCGCGTAGCTTGGCCTTACACCGGATGGTCTCTCACCGGGCAATCTCTCAAATCTCACAAGGGAGCTAGGAGGGAAGGGAAGCAACAAGGGGCAATAGCACCTATGTGGGTTTTCTTTCATAAGCATTCAATACATAAAATGGTACACTAGCCTCCTTTATATAGGAAAGGCCATATTACACTAGGACAAGAATACCCCTAGACATTTCAACTAAGGACACCCATATCCTATGACTATTTGGCCTAATAAAACAAAATACAACAACTAACCTTTGACTATTGGCCAAAATAAAATAAAATATGACTAGTAGTTAATAATATAATACCACCACAATAAAAATAAAATACATACAAATAAAATACATACTCAAGACACCAAATCTCTGAGCCACAAGCTCGGTGGTGTCAGGGCAGTGCGGCGTCGGCTCTGTGTGATGGGTCCGGTGGGTCCGGTGTCCCCACCAGCTCCCGACATGAAGAGAGCTGCTACTGCCCTTGAAGAAAGCCACGTCCTTGAGCATTCAAGCAAATTAGTGAGAAAAGAAGAGAAGGGAAAGTGAGCAGCCCAGCATCTGGCCATCCCAGTCCAATGCTGTAAGAGACAAGGAGAGAAGAAGAAGGAAGGAGAGAAGCCTTTAGAGAGAGCAGCCCTGCAGAACGTTTGAAGAGAAGATCCGTTGGATGTCCATCTGAAACTCCACACTAGCTTCTAGATCTGTATTTGAAGCCACAGCTGGTGTTCTTCCCGTTGCAATTTCTTTTCCTTTAAATCTGCATTTTAGTGTGTGTCCGGTGCTCTGCTTGAGAGACCGAAAGTGTTTTTGCTGCACTTGCAGCTTGTCTCTCTCTCTCTCTCTGTGTGTGTGTGTATGTGTGTGTGTGTGTGTGTGTATGTGTGTGTGTGTGTGTGTGTGTGTGTGTGTGTGTGTGTGTGTGTGTGTGTGTGTGTGTGTGTGTGTGTGTGTGTGTGTGTGTGTGTGTGTGTGTGTGTGTGTGTGTGTGTGTGTGTGTGTGTGTGTGTGTGTGTGTGTGTGTGTGTGTGTGTGTGTGTGTGTGTGTGTGTGTGTGTGTGTGTTGAGGACTTCATCCTCGTGTGGAAAAGCCTCATCGGTTTGGTGAGGGGTGGACGTAGCTTGCGGGTCTGCAACCGAACCACCTTAAAAACATCTGGTGCAGTGGGTGTGTCTTTGTGCGATTGATCCATCTTCTCTATCCTCATTCACAGATGTTTGCTTGTTTTAGATCTTCACTGTTTGTGCCATACTTGTGAACACTAAGCATATACTCTAGCCAGCTCGGTGGCCATACACTTATATTTTGTTCACACTTTCATCAGGAGCTTGTTGTATAGCAGTTCAGTCAATCTGCTGTAAACACAAGGAGGCTACGTCGACGCCAGTAGTCTACTGCGTCGACTCCATCTTGCTTGCAGAACCCAACAGCCTGTGAAATGTGTATTCTGTAGTTGTCTTGAATTGCCACAGTTAGATCTGTTGTGCATTATGTTTTAAGGGCTCTTCTTGCGTTATAGCAGCAGCTTTTGCTCTTATGAGTTAAGTTGTAAATTGGGCAAAGTTTGTATTGGATCTATTCAACCCCCCCTTCTAGATCCTATTGCACCCAAGGGACCTAACACCTATGACATGACATTTTCCTAGGACTTACTTAAGTCTAGGCTCTAATACCAATTTAACTGTCACGCCCCGAGGTTATGTGGTGGAATTAAGTCAAGAATGTGAACAACCGGCAATACGCCTCAAGCTAGCAAGATAATTAGAGCACAAAGAATTCACACATAAGAAGAGTGAACACAAGATAATGTACTCAAATTTTCACCTTTATTGAATAATAATGATCAAAGTTTATAAAGACACTTGACTTGACTCATTTAACTCTAGACTCAATAAAGAGAAAATTACATAACATGATCAACTTCACCGCCTATTACAGTGAAGGAACTTTATTACAATATGACGCAAGACTAACTAAAAGGACTCATGACTAGACTAACTATGCCTTCTCTCGACCATCAATCACTCTCGAATCCGTCATTGGAGTAGTCCGAATCTAACCCGCAAGAATTTCTTGAAAAAAAATGTAAAAGTAGGGAATGAGCACACTTGCCCAGTAGGTATCTTCGTATCAATATGAAGGTAAGTTTAAGTAATTATCCATTTAGCTCTAGAAGGTAAGATAAAAGAAAATGCGATAAATCATACGAATAAAACCAAAGTAACAACAAGTAACAAGACATGAACATGATATATGAACATGATCGAGCAAGATTGAAATAAAGATGTAAGTTTGGCCTTTCATGTAACGAGAATGTACTAGCTTGTAACGAGAATGTACTTTTCATAACTATGAAGGTTATGCACTAGAAAGTCATGTAACAAGAAAGCATAATTTCATAATGAGTCTCTTGGTTTTCACCCATTTATAAAAAAAGTACTCCCGGCGTAATACGATGCCTGTGTTCATCATACCCCATGGTTTACAGTATGTTTCCGACCATCCATCGAGGGGGCTAGCGTGGAGCCCTTGGACACTGTCTGTGCCCGCTCTTGCATCTTCAAGTTATAAATCAAGCTACTTCCACGAGTATAGTAAAGGTTGCCAATAATGTTGTTGAACCCCGTGCATAACCTTGTGTTAAGAAATTTTGATGATGTTCAAATACCATGTGATTGTGTTTCATGTAAATAAATGCATACGTGGTTAGTGAATATGAAATGGATTGATTAATTTCTATTTGGTTGGATGATGCTCAATGTAATATCAATGTTATAGTTAAATGGGCTGTTTTACTTCAATGGTCATTTGATGAACTTGACTAACATTGGACTGATATTTGTACATGCATTTGTTGAAGATGAATGGACCTCAAGCCAAATGAGTTGAACTTATTTTATATGTGAATGGTTGATTCACATTGCTTTTGAGTTGTTCGTTTTAGTTAACATATGAAATGCAGGGACTTAAAGTTGAAAATTTGAATAGTTATGTGAGCTGAAGTTTTATTCTCAGAAATCAAATGTGATAGAAGACTGACTTACAGTGTGTAATGGTAACAGGCATATCAAATGGGAATTATCATGAAGACCAAATTGGGAGCCTTCAAATTGGATCTTCACATGTGTGTTGTAAACCATTAACATGGAATGTTGCTCGAGTGCATTGTTCGAAGCAGGTTTGTGATGGAGATTGGACGTACAAATCATAAGGTAAACCCTGTGCACATCTAGTTGGTAAGACCGTGATTTGGGGTAAGTTTTGATTAATTCTTCCATTTACATATTGATCCTTCTTGTCTTAATTCAATTGGTTAACCCCTCATGAGTTTTCTTTATTCTTGAATATGTCAGGGAAAGTGTCGACTCATGGAGTCGACACTTTGTCCCATGTGTGGGGTGCTTCATAGCTCGCCCCCTTTGTTTTCAGAACGATGAAAACAAATGTCGACTCAAGGAGTCGACATTTATTTTCAACCCTTCTATCTGGGTGGCCCTCAGACGGCCAGGGTATAAATGTCGACTCTAAGAGTTGACATTTATTTCCCACCATTCTGTCTGGGCAATTCCCAGACCCACATGGAACAAATGTCGACTCTATGAGTCGACATTTTTTCTGGGCCTTTCTGTCTGGGCGTTTCTAAGAGCTACAGGTGGAGAGTGTCGACTCTAAGAGTCGACACTTTCTACGTTGTGTTCTAGCTGGCTGGCTTTCCTGACTTGGCCGGCCGTGAGTGTCGACACTTTCTGGCCACCGAAAAACACGCCGGTTCGTGTGGCGGCCGATGCCCTAGCGTGCTCCCTTTTTTTTAGTGCCCCTCCATGATTGGTCCATGGGGGAATGTTCCCTCCACGTGGCCCTTCATTTATTGGTGTATATATAGATTGAGACAGGGTTTATTCAACGAGGGAGAAAGTGCTTTAATGTCTTATCCGATTTTGGTTCTTGCAGGGAAGAGCACGGCCGCAGCTGCGTCTACCTCCTCTCCAGGGCGTGCTGAGATCGATTCAAGGCTGGAGAAGGTCTTCGTCCACCTTCCTGGAGTGAACCTGCTGAAGCACCGCAGCTGTACCTCCTCCATATCATCTAACGTGCTGAACGTGATTGAAGAGGAGGGAAAGAGGGGTTTATGTTCATCTCCGTCCATCTTTCCGAAGTGAACCAGCTGGACCATCGTGGGTGCATCTCCTCCACATCGTCCAGTCTGCTGAAGTCATTGAAGAAGCCAACTCTATCATCTCCAACCAGGAGTTTGCTGAACTTGTTCTTAGTCCCTGTTTGCAGTCATCATTTGTTCAGTTGATGTCTTGTGCTTGTATTGCATATTAGATTTCATTCCTTTAAACTAGAAATGACTGTGTGTGTGTATGGAGCGGTGTCTCCGTGTGTGAGCTGAGTGTCGGGGTAAGTTCCCCATGTTAGTGTGTGTGTGTGTGCTACGTGGCAGCGTGTTGAGGCTTCACCCTCGTGTGTGTGCTGCATGGCAACGTGTTGAGGCTTCGCCCTCGTGTTTGTGGTTTGCTGCGAAAGTAGCGTGTGGTGTATTGGGGTTCATCCCCGTTAGTGTGTTAGTGAAGCCTCACCGAGGTGGTGAGGGGTGGACGTAGGGAACCCGTCATGGTTCCGAACCACCTAAAAAATCACTGTTTGTGCGTTTGCTCCATATCTCCTTTCACCATTCATAGGGTGGTTTGTTAATTATGCTTTCCATGGATGGTAGATTCTCGTTTACACACATTTAGTTTAGTTCGTCTATTCTCCGTGTGTGATCATCTTCATATTCAGGTGTTTGGTGAGGTTGAGCTGAGCGATGACTAAGTTAATTAATTGGACTTAATTTTTAGAGAGGGATCTATTCTCCCCTCTCTAGATCTGTGTTACTACACTCCGGGACCCAACAATTGGTATCAGAGCCTGGCTCTGTAATTCCAAATCTAACGATCTTCAGAGGGATCCAAGTGTAGTCTTGAATCATGAATACTTCTTCAGATATTGTTTCGTTGAGTTCTTTACTTGTTTACCATGGTGATGATTTTAATTCCTGGTTGGGAAAATTGTGTAGGGCCATAAATTCCGTAAATCCAAATTTGTGGAAGCTAATTCATGATGGTCCTCATATATTACCTCGGGATGAGACCAAGTGGTCCAACCGAGATAGATTGAAGAATCATGAGAATGCTACTATTTTGAGCTTGTTGAAAGCCTCGGTGAATGCTAACATGTTCACATTCGTGTCTTCTTGTAGAAGTGCAAAAGAGCTTATGGACCGATTGATGGAAGCTCAAGAGAAGAAGGGACAGAAAGGGTTAATGGCTGATGATGTTGATAAGACTTGTGATGAGAGTGCTGAGGAGGTAAACTCTAACTCTGATGATGCAGAAATGTCTTTTGAAGAATTAGTTGATGCATATGAGGAGTTGTCAGATAGATATAAAAAGATGAAGTCTGAAAACAAATCATTGAAGAAGAAGCTAAGTAGAAATGTGCATGATAATTCTTTATGTGGAAAATGTCTTGATCTAGAAAATGAACGCCTTGTCTGCAAAATCTCATTGCTTGAGGAAACTGAAAGAAATCTTAAAAACAAGCTAGATTCTCTGTCTGACGATGAAAAATTGATTGAGAAGCTACTTGATTCTGAAGTTGATAGCAAGTCCATAATGGAGGAAAATGAGTTGTTAAAATCTAAAATTGAAAAGCTAAAACAACTAAACTCAACCATGTCTGAAAGACTCCTAACTCTTGAAAAAGGAAAGTCTATGTTTGTTTAAGAAAATGAAAATGTGAGTCTGTTAAAATCGAAAATTGAAACCCACAAAACCATCAATGTCACCTTGAATGAAAAGATCATTTCCTGTGAAAATGAAATTCTATCTTGTGAACTTCACATTGTTTCACTTCAAACTGAAATTGCTGACTTGAACAAGTCTTTGGGAAGATTTGTGAGTGGGGAGGAGAATTTGAACAAACTTCTGGGAACTAAAGTGAACTTCCAACGGGAAGGTCTAGGATATAATCCTAGTAGAAAGGAAGCTTTTAATTTGAAAACAAAAACCTCATTTGTGCATGCTTCTTACTCTTCCAATACCTCAAACATCTCTTCTTCAGTCAAACCCAAGTCTAGTACACATGCAAAGAAATCTTATGTGGATCACCATGCTCCAAAACAAACCATTAGATCATGTCACTATTGTGGTGAGCATGGTCATTTAATGCATAACTGTAATCTGATGAAGGAAGATGATCACAATGCTCGTAGGATGCTTGCCATGAAATTTCAAACTGTTCATAAAAAGAGAATTGAATGCTTTCATTATGGAAAAATGGGTCATGTGATGAAAAACTATTGGTTGTTAAAAGAAAAACCCAAATTTCATGCTCAAAGTCATAGACCCCCCACATATGCACAAAAGCCCACAGCTAATGTCCAGACAAATAAATCAAATCAACATGTGCATTGTCATTATTGTGGTCGACCTGGACATCTCATGGATGATTGCTCTCTATTGCATTTTGATGATGTGAATGCCAAGAAATTGTGGAAAGCACCCATTCGAGGTGCAACTAACCCCCCGGGGCCCAAGATGACTTGGGTACCCAAAACTTCAAAATGAGAATTTTGCTTTGCAGGGGTGCCTTGAGATGGAATAAGTTGTTAATAGAATAAAAATCCTCCAAGGCAAGAAAATTGATGAGCTTGTGCGGTAATGAATTCCACCTTTGCTTTCTTGTGTGAATAACTATCATTTTACAGTTGTTCACAAAGTTTTCTATTCTTACACTTGTCTCTTTTTGTGAATAACAGTTGAACTTTTCACACATAGCATATATACCTTACTTCTTACACATATCACACACTTCCTTGCATATTTGTGAATAGGAATAAAGTTCAGTCATCTGTCACTTCCATGTACAAACTTGCATATATTTCATATTTCTGTGTGCGTGAATGTCATGATTTTGGTATATCAAATGGCGATTGCTGAAGGTTGGATAATGTCCAACCGGAAGCCTTCCTCATGCGTGATGGTGGTCTTCGGACCTACGTCTTCCGCCAAGTACCGGTAATCAACTCGCTTGAATATTCCTTTTTGACACATGCTTGAGTGTATATAATATACACCCCTCAGTTTTTGAGCCTTTCTATGACCTGACATCCTTGATAGATAAACTTGCATTGATCAAGGCATGTATGCTTCATGGCACATATTAAGAAGGAAATTTTGTTTTTAAACGTGCATGAAGTCCCGCGATCATTGACACCCAAGAGGGGGGTGAATTGGGTGTTTACAAATTTTAAAGAAACTTTTGGCCTTTTAAAAAATATGTGATAAAGCACTAATTAAGATATTCAAATCTATTCAATCACAATTTGATTTAACAAATTCTATTTGGTGATGATATAGATTAAGCAAGGAAAATGATGATAAAACCTGAACTATAATGTACACTCACACTTACGTAGAATGGGGGTAGACGAAACGGAACAAACCACACAATTCAAACACAATGCACAGCAATTTTTAAGGTGGTTCCGATGCAACGATGGAAATCCTACATCCACCCCTCACCAAACCCGATGAGGCTTCACTCGGGGATAAATCCCCAAACGGAGACGACGCTCCAACCACACACGCAGGACGACGCCTGCCCACACATGCGCGGGGATGCACCCCAACACACACACACACACGGAGATGAGGTCTCCAACACAATCCAACAAGCGGATCAACAAGACACACACACGCTGCGACAAGTGCAGTACTCCACACACACAAACACTAAGATCTAGATAAATCCACACACACACACACGTAGATCTAAGAAGACCTACGCACACACGAATGGAACGCGATGACCACACACGGCCATAGATCTAACTTGATCCACACACATACATATATCTTCAGATTACAAAGAATAAGACTTGAAATTCAAAACACCAATACGAATAGAGCAGAGTTTAGAAATCTCCTGATTTGGTTTCCCCCTGAATGTATGATGTAGAACTTGGAACAATGCTTCCTGCTTCACTTAAATGGCTTGGAGATGGATTGTGAAAACCTTGTTCTTTCACACTTTGGCAATCTTCCCTTGATCTCTTGCTTGCTTACTTGCTTCTTCCCTTCTTCTTCCTTAGACAGCTTCCCCTTGATCTCCCTTGAATGCTTGGTTGCTTCTTCACTTCCTTGGAGGTTGCTTGCTTCAGATTTTGCTTAACACACCTTGGAGATGGATGAAGATCTTGCTGCACGAAGTATTGTTCACGGAGCTACAGTACCCTCTCCTTTTCCTTGGACAGTCTCCCCCTTGATCTCCCTTGAAGCCCTCTTGGTTGGTTAGAGTTTCTAACCCTCTTGTGTGTATTTAAAGACTTTGAATGGTCCATAGACATCCCCCAGACCAGATCCACAAATCATGGTGTAATTGGGGTCATTGGGATTAAACAAATGGGTAGAAAGACCTCTCCTTGAGCTTGGAATAAAAGTCAACAAAAGGGGCATCGGGACTGGGGGTCGACCGGAAGGCATGGGGCGGTCGATCGGAACTTGCTACAGCCAGAACATTTTGGCTCTGGCAAAACCGGTCGACCGCTACCTACAGAAGTTGGAGTTTTTAGGCTCTGGCAATTCTGGTCCACCGGCCAAGGTGTGTTGGTCGACCGGAAAGACCTATACCTGCAAAAATGAAGTGTTAGCTAAAGGAAACATATCCATAAGTCAAGAGCTTCATGTCCATATCAAATCCATGCATTTTGAGATTGGATTCAACTTGGTTTATGCATTAGGAAAGTTCAAAGCAAATGAGCACTTGTCATTACATGAGATTTTCTTAAACAAGTTCGATGCTCACTCTTCCCTATAATCAAAATTTTGTTCCGGGGGCTCCGCCCCCAGAAACCCCCTCAAGGGGCGCTGCCCCCGCGACCTGACCACGCAGGTCGATCCGGGTGCGAGGGTGCCCGATGGCGAGTTGCAAGGGCTTGAAACCTCATGGAACACTCAATAACAAGGAGTGTATAACAGGGTAAGAGCCTTACCAATAGTTCTTGACAGTACATGACATATACCACCTATTTTGGATTGTAGAGGAACAGGGTGCTTATCCACACGTTTGGTTCACCAGGTGACTGCCATGAGTTTAATCCTGCAAGCAAGATAGTCAGGGCTAATACCATGCTTGTTCACATTAAAGAGGTTATGAAACCTCTTGCCTCTTGTAAAATCAACATATGCAAACCAAGGATCAAGACCATGTAACCGTTGCCATTTGTCATCTCAACCACACATAGATAACAAGAGTATGAACAATCAACCACAAGTTTAGTTATCATCACTTAATCACACATTAAGTTTAGTTATCATCAAAACCATAACTTAACAATCACAACAATCATCAAAACCATAACTCAACAATCTCCCCCTTTTTGATGATGATAAAATTAGTGATGATGACAAACTTAATGATGATACAACAGAATGGCACAGATGTTAGATGTTGTTCTCCCCTTATCACACATAATCATGAACTTTTATCCCCCTTTGACATTATCAAACAAATGGGATAAAGCAAATCTGTCTCCCACAACAACATTATCAATCAAGCTGGAAGAAGTCAATGAAGCAAGAGCAAATCTTTCTCCCTCTTTGAAACAGCAATGGCTCAGAATTCAGATGAAGCAACAACAAATCATGGACTAACAAAGCAATATGAGTCCAATCAGAGGAGACCAATTGGTGATTATTCTCACACATCAATATGATACCATCTAAAGCAAATTCAGTCAAGCACGTATTGATACCAATTGAAGGTAATGATTGGCCTCAAGGATATGAGCCAGTGTAGATGTTCACAAGATGAGATGTTCAGCAAGATAGCAGTCAAAATCTAAATCCCATATCAGATTTTCACAACAAGCAAGAGCAGGAGGGCATATCAAAAAAAATTTCTTTGATTTTCAAGTTTTCTGATTTTTATATTTTGGTTTGAAATGTATGAAATGCAACACATGGAAGTGATGCCATATGAGATGTACAATCAAACAAATACGTACATGTACATGCAACACAGCTCCCCCGTACTTATATAAGAAGGGAATGGGTATAAGAAAGATGCAAGAGAGTCATGACAACCGGAATGCACATGTGTAGCACAGGGAAGATTGTGCAATCATATAGGAGATTCATGCAATTGCTAATGCAGTCAGTCAACTTTCTGAATACATATTAAATCAAATTTCCGGATGTGTAAGTGAGTAACATGAAAAATGATAGTTGCAATATGGATATTCAGATGTTTAGATTAACACAAGGAGATATTTTACAGACTGCACTTTAATTTTGAGAACATCGTATTGGAGGGTTCGCTCTACCTCAACAATTTTACACAGATGAACAGACTTTTTCTAAGAATAATCAGATTCAAATAATTCCTTTTTACCCGAGTAGACGTATGGAGCTCATGCCAGAATCTCCGGTTACTCAGAATACTGAACCATTTCACCTCATTTTGAACAGAGGTACTTTAGTTAACACTTTTTAGAAATGAACCACATCACCTCTCAGGTGACATGTGCCCAATTTACTCAGTAAGACTTAACATTGCTCTGCCTTTCATTTTCATTTCAAATTTTTCAACAAAGATAGGTAGGCAATTTTTTCCTCAACTGTCTCTTCAACATACATGCAACAAGTTTAACAGCTCGAGAGT
Organism: Amorphophallus konjac; assembly: GCA_022559845.1. Classification (NCBI taxonomy): domain Eukaryota; kingdom Viridiplantae; phylum Streptophyta; class Magnoliopsida; order Alismatales; family Araceae; genus Amorphophallus; species Amorphophallus konjac. Next base: position 103,841,217 of record CM040118.1, read on the forward strand.
GTTGAAAAGAAATTCATATATCTTTATCTTTAACACTCATTTTCACATTTTGTGCATGAAGTGTGTGAATTTGATTCAGCATGTATATCAAAAATATCATGAATACATAACAGTGCAACTCCCCCTAAGTAGATGCACTTATGAAATATAAACTCCCCCAGAGTGTACGACATGAAACGCTCCAATAATGACTCAAATGCAACATTATTTATCAAGAAGACATAAGACCATAGAAATGCCAAGGGATGGGGGTGAATAGCATATAATATCAAGCAAGCACACAGAGGGAATGTATGCAACATGCAATGCAAATATGTAACTGATACCAATCAAATGGATACCAATTGAATGAACTGAATGCAGCTAATGCATGAGTTCTAATGCAATGCAACCTTTGATCATATAATAATGAAATGCAACATGCCAAGATAGAATGCAATGTGGTGCAAACTTCTGATACCAACAGAATGAACTAACTTCAGCTAATGCAGGAATTGTAATGCATGCAAGCTATGACTGTATGAGAATGGAAGACAAGATGTAAAAGCAAGATGAGAGCTTTGATTTTCAATCCAGTGTGACAAATTCTCATTGAAATCATCCACATTCTATTCAAGAATCAACACACATTTTTCATGACATGGCCTTTATGAATAAGGGTGCTTAGATGATCAAAATTAAGCAATGCAACCCAATCTTCAGAATTGTTCAAAATCAGATTTTCAAGATCATTTCACAGGTTAGAAATGGGAAAACATCCACAAGCCAATTGTTTGGATCATACGAGCAGAAGCAAACTTTCAATTGAAATAGCTCAGATCAAGGACTTAATCACAAATCAACCATTTGACTTTTCTGAGTTCTAGAACGAGGTGGAGAGCCTTGATCCAAAGACCAACTCACGCATAGTGAGAGTTTTCATGTGGACACAGTCCATCTTTTCGCTGCTCATCATTTGATATACTAGATACTCAGTCAAGTTGAAAAGACCTCAAGCAATTCAGATTGAAAGATGTTCAATAATCATTAAAATCTTTAGAGTTTGCAATGCCATTCAAACAATTTGACAAGTTCATCTCATCATGCTAGGAAGATAACAAGTCCGATTTCAAGCATTGATACATGTCAAGTGAGCAACATCACCATAGAAGGGTGGATGAATGACAATTCAAGTTTTAGAGTCAATACCTTAGTTCAGCATGTATCACCATGTGCCTTCAATCATGATACCTCAATAATAGCTTTAAAAGAGACTAGCAGTTCAATGTTAGTCCCAAAAATTGAAGTCCCGAAACTCACACGGGGCATCAGGCATCCATGCCGCCCGTCTTTTCCTGCTCACTCCATGGGGGGGAGGAGGAAGCCAATTAAGCTCCCTCCTTTCCGGGCTTTCATCTGCCTCCTCGTCCAGCTCTGCTGGTTTCTTTTTCTCTTTCACTCTTCGGAGGGTGCCTGCACTCTCTTCCTTCCAAAGAGTTGGCAGATTGGCAGGGAGGAGGCCTTCATTTGCATTCCCTCTTCCCCTTCCTCCATCTCTGTCAACTTGGAAGATAGCCTTCTCCTTCCTAATTCCTCTGTCACCTTTGTTTTGAGTTGCCCGAGCCAACAGGGTCGACTACCCTTTATCTGAGCCAGTTTCTGCACGAGGCAGAGTCAGTGGCTGGACGCAGGAAGGTTAACCGAGTCAGCCGAGTGATGGGCTCATACGGTGGTGCCAGATGGATTTTTTGCTTTTTTTGACATGTATTTTCTTGGCTTCGGCCTTTCTGATGTACAAGCGAGTTGTTTGAATAAAGGAAAGCAAGCTTTTGTTTTATTTAATGTCACTTACACAATGCTCAGTATTCAGAAGTAGAACTTGCGAGTGTAGTTACATTCCAGGTCTGAGGGATGGGCTCTCCTTCCATCGTAGATAGCCGGTATGCTCCTTTCCCAAGCGTCTCGACCACTCGGTAGGGGCCTTCCCAATTAGGGGATAGCTTGCCTGTCGCCTCAAGTGGTCGAGAGGCTTCGGCTTTCCTGAGGATGAAATCTCCCAGTTGAAAGTGTCTATCTCAGACTTTGACGTTGTAGTATCGTGTAAGGCGGCGTTGATATTCCGTTGCTCGGATGCCGGCAATCTCTCGGAGTTCATCTGCTAGGTCGAGGTTTTTGAGCAATTTCTGGTCGTTTACCTCGGGCGAGAAACAGATGACTCGGAGGGAGGGATTGGCAATCTCCAATGGGATAACGGCATCGGCGCCGTACACCAACTGAAAGGGACTTTCACCGGTTGCCGTTCTGGGAGTCATTCTGTGTGAGCAAAGTACGTTCGGTAATTCCTCAAGCCAGGTACCCTTTGCTTTGCCGAGCCTAGTCTTGATGCCTATTAAGATAGTCTTATTGGCATTTTTGACCAGCCCGTTAGCAAGAGGGTGGGTGACCGAGGTGAAGTGATTGTGAATGGTTAGGTCGACGCATCTGTCTCTAAAATAACGAGAATCAAATTGCCGACCATTATCGCTCACTATCACCCGGGGGATGCCGTAGCGACAGATGATCGATTTCCAGATGAAACTCCAGACGACTGTCTCGGTGATTCTTGCTGTGGCTTCGGCCTCGATCCATTTGGTGAAGTAGTCGATGGCGACGATGATGAACTTCTTCTGGGCCTGAGCTGTAGGGAACGGCCCGAGGATGTCGATTCCCCAGCGTGCGAAAGGATATGGCTCGACTAGGGTGATGAGATCTGTTGTCGGCTGATGGACCAAGTGGTCAAATCGCTAGCATCGGTCGCAGTGCTATACGTAGGTCGAGCAGTCGCACTGCAGAGTGGGCCACCAATAACCTTGCCGTAGCAAGATCCTGGCGAGTGACCTTCCTCCCAAATGCGCTCCACACAGTCCTTCGTGAACTTCTTGAATCGCTTGGTTGGCTTCGTCAGTACTGAGGCACTTCAGGAGAGGACCAGAGAAGGATCTTCGGTAGAGAGTGCTTTCCAGAACGATGAATTGTCGAGCCTGGTACTTCAATCTCCGGGCTTCCCAGGGTCGGGAGGATCCTGAGAGTCTTAGAGCCACGACAGGTAGGGGGTGCGCCAGTCGCTTGTGGAGGCCGAGTCAATAGCTAGGAGCTCCGAATCGATGCTCGGTCGCTCTAGCTCTTCGAGAAGGACCGATCGAGGACCCTCGGGGTCAAGAGAGGAGGCCATCCAAGAGAGGGTCTCCGCTCGGGAGTTTTCTTCCCGAGCTATTCGGACTACCTCAAAACTCTCGAACTGTTGTGCCACAGCTCTGACCAGCTAGAGGTATTTGACCATCGGTGCTTCACGAGCTTCGTAATCGCCCTTGACCTGGCTAGCGACTAGTTGGGAGTCAGTGTGAATTCTGACTAGCTCAGCCCCCAGCCGTCGGGCCATGCGGGCTCCCGAGATAAGGGCTTCGTACTCGGAGGCATTGTTGGATGCCTGGAAGTTGAACTTCAAGGCATATTGTAGCTCTGCTCCTTTGGGGGACTTCAGTAGGATTCCAACATCGCTTCCGGTCGAGTTGGAAGATCCGTCGACGAACAATTCCCAGGTTGGCCCGGGCGCGGACAGAGATTTTTCTTTGGTCGGGATAGTGCTCTCGGTGATGAAGTCAGCGAGCGTCTGGCCTTTGATAGCCGAGCGAGGTCGGTATGATATATCGTAGGCCCCGAGCATGATGGCCCACTTGACGAGGCGTCCCAAGGCTTCAGGGTGATCAAGGATCCTCTTCAAAGGTTCGCCGGTCAGCACGGTGATGGAGTGCCCTTGGAAATAGGGTCGGAGGCGCTTGGCTGAAGTAACCAACGCTAGCACGAGTTTCTCAGTTGTGGGGTACCTTCTTTCAGCCTCGCTGAGCACCTTGCTGGTGTAGTAGATCGGTCTCTCGACTCCCGAGTCATTTCTGACCAGGACCGAGCTAACTATAGATGGAGTTATCGAGAGATAGAGATGCAAGGCTTCACCTGGGACAGGCTTGGAAAGCACCGGGGGTGAAGCCTGGAACTCCTTAAGCTTGGTGAACGCCCTTTGGCATTCCTCGTCCTATACGAACGTAGCAGATGCCATTTTGGGCCCCCTCAACAGCTTGAAGAAGGGTAGGCATTGTTCGGCCGCACGAGATAGGAATCTGCTGAGCGCGGTAATGCGCCTAGTAAGGCGTTGAACGTCTTTGATGCAGGTGGGTGGGCGCATGTCCAGGATGGCCTGGACCTTGTCAGGGTTGGCCTCGATCCCACGCTGGGTGACTAAGAAACCCAGGATTTTCTTAGATCTTACTCCGAAGGCGCACTTGGTGGGATTGAGCTTCATATTGTACCTCAGGAGAGTGTTGAAGGTCTCAGCTAGGTCGGCGAAGTAGTCCTCGGCCTTGTTGGTCTTGACGAGCATGTCGTTAATATAGGCCTCGACGTTCTGACCGAGCTGTCCTTCAAACATATGATTGACCAGCCTCTGGTACGTGGCTCCAGCGTTCTTCAACCCGAAAGGCATCTGGGTGTAGCAGTATATGCTAAAGTCGGTGATGAAGGCGGTCTTCTCGATGTCTTCTGGATCCATTTTGATCTGGTGGTAACCTGAATAGGCGTCCAGGAAACTGAGTATCTCGTTGCCCAGCCACGAACCGGGATAGGTGTCCCTGGCGGACGAGGCACTCGATCTCATCTTGAAGCTGGTGGCAATCGCCGGTGTGATGCCCGTGGTCGTTGTGGAACAGGCAATGCTTGCTGCGATTGCGGTTTTTTGACCTCATTGGCTCGGGTTGGCGGAGAAGGCCTGAGCCTTTGATGGCTTCATAAATCTCGTACACCGGAGCGGTTAAGGGAGTGTACCGCTCGTACTTTCGGGATGGTTCCTTGTGCTCTCCGTCTCGATTCCGCCTTTTTCCTTGGCCCGAGCTTGACTCGAGTGCCCGCTTCTTGTCCCCCTCCCGACCCGAGCTGGTTGTGCCTCGGCATGCGCTGAGTACCTCCTCACACTCGGCGTGGCGCAAAGCCAGAGTCACTAGCTCGGCAAGGGTCGAGGGAGGGTGGAGGATGAGTTCGCGGCGGAGGTTCTCATCCCAGGCACCCCCGGTCAGTGCGATTATGGCCGAGGCTACATCCAGGAGGGGGATTCTCAGGGCTTCCAACTTGAATCGGTTGATGTAGGCCCGGAGTTTCTTCCCTTGCGCCTGTTTGAGAGCCAATAGCCCAGCTACCGACCTCGGGGGGCTGCTACCGGTGAAACTCTCCTTAAATACTAGCCCGAATTGCTTGAAATCTAGGATGGATCTGGGGGCGAGGGCCCAGAACCATGCTTGGGCACCTTGGACCAAGGTGGTCATAAAGGCTTGGCACTTGATGGCGTCGGACGCTCCGTGAAGGGTCATCAGGGCGTCGAAGTTGTCGAAGTTGTCGGCCAGGTCGCCATGGCCGTCGTAGGACTTGAAGGTCAGAATGGAGGTTCTGGGAGATACCTCTGCCTTCAAGATGTAATCGGAGAATGGGGATTTCTCCTCATCCTCCGCCCGAGAGACATTTTGCAAGGCGCGTAGGGCGCGCTCCTACTCTGTGAAACGTCTCTCGAATTCTCGCAGTCGGAGGGATAACTCCGGCTGTCGCGGTGTTGTGGGGCTGGGGGGACTTCCTGGGCGCTCCTCGGGGGTTTCGGTCTCTGGGTTTGGTCTGCGTGCCCTAGGTCTTCCCCTTTTCGGCATAGAGGAGGCCTCTTGCTCCGAGGGAGGGGCTTGTGAAGGTCCTCCTGACCTGTTACGGATAATCTGCCGGCCTCGAAGGGTGAAGCGGCCTCTGATAGTGTGCTGGGACGCGTTCTCGCGGGGAGGGCTCTCCGGAGGGCCGCGTGACCTTCCTTCCCTGGCCGCCTGGGTCCTCATGAGTTCCACGAGGATGTCCAATTTTGAGTTGAGGACTTGGAAAGCGTCAGCGCCACCATTGAGTGGTAGCCCCACCGCAGTGGCAGGTGGGGGCGGTCTGTCGACTGGGGTGTTAGCGTTGGAGGGAGGGTTTTGTGAGGCCTGAGAGCGGCCTTATCCCACCGCCACCATGGCCATTCCCATGTCACCGGTGGACCTCCTCCCTGAACTTCTTCGCACCATGCTGGCTCTTTGGTCATTTCCCACAGACGGCGCCAGATGAAGAGGTGTGATCTCGCGCTGGACCTGAGCTGGAGGGATGATCACCGAACAGTGAACTGCAAGAAAGGGAAATAGATCAAGGGGCCCAGTGATGGTTCCCTGGGGTAAACCCTCCGATGCCTAAGTCAGTAGAGCAATGGTAGAAGCTATGAAGGGAGGAGGAAAAGAGAGGCGCGAGATCCCTCTAGACCAAGGTGGTGATGTGGTTCCTGCTCAGGGAATTTTAGGCGTGTGTTGGCCTTACCTTTCGCGGGAGGGAATCCCAGGTTTAAATAATACGCCAGCCTCATGAGTCCCGTAAGCTGAGGAGTTTCAGGCGGGAGTTACGTCCATAATATGGGCTCTTTACGTCCTGATCGTGGGATCTTTATAGCCTTAGGGGGTCATGGGTCCCTTATCCTCATAAACTCCTGCTCATAAAGGGCTCTCAACGGCAGCGTAGAAAAGCAATCATCGATTAAACCCGAGCATGAAGGGTGCCAACCATGTCCGGGTGATAGGCATAGCTCGGATGAAGATAGGCCGGAGTGGGCGTTGAGTGGTTGCCTTTATCCCGGTGAGGGGATAGGTCGGGCATGGGTCTTCCTCCGTCCTGACCGACGCTCAGGCCTTCCGAGCCTAAGGGCCGCCGAGGAAGGGTGTGATCTTGAGTAATCTTATTGGGCTTTTTAATCTAATTGGGCCCTGCGGGGCTGTTGCTTAGATGAGCTAGGCCTCGTTTGGTCCTGATGGACTTAGTTCGGATGCTCTTAGATGGGCTACAGAAATCCCCCTCTCCACTATCCTAGACTCATAGCTGAGTTTTATTAGAATCTGAGATATGATGCAGACCAGGAAAAATTGTTGTCCTGTGTCAAGGGAAGTAAGTTTCAGATATCTAGGCATCTCCTCCATAAATCTCTCAGAATACCAGATGAAGGAGAAATTGAAAGAGTGTGTGTATATAATCTTCATAATGCATACTCACTGATTGCTGATGAGCCTAGTAATCCGTAGGACCTTGAACAAACAAAAGTAGATCACTTTCATGCAACTAAATTTTCTCCTCTAATGAGATTGTTGCATCACATTCTTACTACTATGATTACTCCTCAAGTTGGAGGAAGAGGAAGATTGACAGAGACCCAACGCTTTGTAATGTACTATCTACTGAAGAAAATAAGAGTTTGTCTGCCTGATATAATGATTCAGATCATGAGAACTTGTAAAGGGTCTAGGAGACATCTACCCTATGCCGGTCATCTCACTGCTATATTTAAGAAGGTGCACATTTCTCTAGATGATGAGGTCTCTAAAGAAATTCGAAAGGTAAATGTCTACAATATGGATTTCATTGAAAAGTTTGTGAACTTAAAGGAGTCTAAGTCAAAAATCACTCCTGTTGATCATAAAAGAAAAGCTGACTCGGGGAAAACTACTTTCTCGAAGAAAAAGAGAAGAACCCAAGTTGAAACTAAACTGGATATACACCAACCACAAGTTGAACAGATTAAGAGAGCACAACCTGAAGAAGATCATCCTGTGGAACGTCAATCTGAACCAGAGCAAGTACATGATGATGTAATGGGTAAAGCAGCTGATCAAGGGACTCCTGCAAGAGGGTAGCAAAACAATTGGATAGCTCAAAATGTGACTGATGACCAGATATTATTGGAAATTGATCAGAACATTCATGAGATATTCAACAGATTTGGAGAATATCATCAGGAATAGCATGAAGAGGAGACTCAACAAAAATCATCTCAGGCTCAACAAGGAGCAGAGGAGGAACCCCGTACAGTTGTTGTTTTTGGACCTCCATTTACACCAGAAGACCAACCATCCACCTCTCAGGAAGCTCCAGATTTCAGCTCTGCTGGACCTATCTTAGGACCAGTATTTGATGCATTATACACTGCTTTGTCAAGTCAGATTGTGAACCAGAGCCGACAATTGCATGCAACCATTGACAGACTTGATTCAAGGGTTCTTCATTTGGAGCAGACAATGAACAGTCATTGGAAAAAATTCATTGTCGACAAACATATGTCTGATAAAATATTAAATGACTTCTTGAATTCACTAGTCTTAACTTGTCAGCAAGTAGCAGAATTGTTAGCACAAATTCGTCGCACTCTGGGTGAGTCTAACTTGAAGATTGCTCAGAATCTTCTTCATTGTGTTGACATCAAGATTGAAATAGAGAAGTTGACTTTTCAAACTACATTATTCAGACAAGAACAACAATCACTCTCCCAGAGAATAAATGCTATTTCTGGTGAAGTCCATGGAAGCAGTCGGAAACTCTTATGAGAAAATGGATCATGTCCAACATCTTGTGGAGAAATTAGTTGCAGAATTTAAAGATGTTGTAGCTTCTCTTGCAACCAGCTCCTCTACTCATCAACAGTCTCAAGTTCACCATCTGATGCAAGAGTCATTTGACAACTTACTCTCTCATCTCAAGTAGCTCCAAGAAGAGATTCAGAGCAATGACTAGAGAATGCTGACTAAGTTTGCTGAACTGAATATCAGAGTACAACAGATATCTGGACCTTTCCCTGAGGCTATTCCTCTCAGACGCAGCTCAAGTTGCACACCCTCTTCAGCTCGGGGTAGATCTAGGGGTGACAGCTCCAGCAGACCCAGTCAAGCTAATCGATAACTGCGCTCCTACTCCTTTTTGTTGATGACAAAGGGGGAGAGTATGTGGGAGTCATGTGTCCAATGATGTCCAATGGCTGAATGGCTTGGAGCCGTACAAAAAGGGGGATGTGTATGAAGTTTTGATCAAAGGGGGAGCCTTGGACCTTTTGCAGTCTCTCTTGGCTCTATGTATAAGAAGAAATGATAATCTCATTTTTAGAATGATGTTAGCATTGCATTGCATTTGCCTTGTGGGCTTGAATGAATATATTTTACATAATGTTACATGACTCATAGTTGTCATCATCAAAAAGGGGGAGACTGTTGGACCCTGGTTTTGACAATGACAATCTATGAGTCATAATGAAATCAAAATGCATAAACAATGTATTTCGTATTTTCTTATTGCATTTTGCTTAGAGCAAGCACGTTCATCCTGGAGTAAATTCTGGGCATATTTCTATGCATCTGCATATGTCTATTAGGCCTCATTAAGTTCGTGCATATGTTATATTCTTAGCAAATAATGCTTGTGTACTGGAGTCCTGCTGTAGAGTGAGTCTGTGCATACGTGGGTCTAAGTGTCACGATGTCGATGCATTCATAAGTCCAAGGGTCGCATAGTTCTTGAATTTACTATCGTTGTTTTCATCAGGTCTGGGCAACCTTCGGTCATACATGAATAGAAGTGGATACATTCTGGGCTAAGGCACATTAGGCTGGTGCATGTTCATGTCTAAGGTGTCCTAAAAGTCAGTGCATTCCTAGCCTTCGTACGCATTGAGTCAGTGTAATCTTTGGCGCTGCACGATTGTGAGTCTGTGCAATACTTCTTCTTGCATGATCACCTCAGTGCAGGTTCTGCTATATCTCGCATTTTTGTCGGTGCAGAAGTTGTTGTAGGCATGTGTATTAGGCATAGAAAGGTCGGTGCACAATTTTGTCAAGGCACGAGGACACGGTCGGTGCAAGTCTTTGTATCGGTGCATATTCCTTCTTGCGCACACTTTCTCGGTGTAAGTGTTGCCTTGGTGCACAACTATGTCGGTGCATGTTTTGTCTTGCACCACTTCTCCAAGTCGGTGCAAGATCGCACTGCGGAGATTACTGCCGATGCATATCTGGCGTGTGCAAGACTGTACTCGGTGCAATTTGCATTGTATGCATTCACGCGGTGGGTACAATTCTAACCTGCACTAATGAACTCTATGCATCTTCCGTTGCTGAATGCACATAAAGTTTGTGCATCCCTCTCATACTCGCACACACGGAGTCCATGCAAGGCTGCTCACGACCCGAGCAGGTCTGTGCTATGCTTGCACACTACATACACATAGCTAGTGCATCCGTTAGTCTTATGCTGCAAGTAAGTCTGTGCACATCTGACTTATTCACCTATTGACTCCGTGCAAGTCCTGCTTGGCTCTTTACTATATGTATAACTGTCTCGAGTTGATATTTCCTTATGACTGTATGACATGTAGTTTTTTGAGAAGAATAAGAATGGCACGTGATCCAAGAGTGGAGGACGTGCCAGGATCGTGACACGTGGAAAGCATTAAGCTAGGATGCTGCCACGTGGGCCAAGGCGTTTTGACGGGAATCGTTGAAAGCACACGCCCTACATCTAATGCGCATATAAAAAGGAAGCCTCTCCTTCTGGAGAAGGGGGATCGAAGCAGAAAGATTTACAGCCAGCACGATCCAGAGAGGAGAAGAGAGTAACAGCAGAGCAGAGCAGAAGTGAAAGTGAGAGAGCTCGTGAGTTCAAGAGAAGGAGAGAGAGATAGAGAAAGAGTGAGATCGAGAGAAGAATCATTGATGTTCTGTTCACTGGTACTTGGATCAAATCCAGGCCAATTTGCTCCTGCGTGAGCGATATTCATCAGGTTTTATTGTCAGCTTTCAGTCACTATTTTCAGCGTTCTTGTTTCTCATTTTCTTCTTTATTCAAGCTGTGAGTGAGCAGAGCAAGCTGTGATGCTCAGCGAGCAAGGTGGTCACCTTGGACATCAAGCTGTGATGCTCAGCGGGATAGCAAGCTGTGATGCTCAACGGATGGCAAGCTGTGAGGCCCATCGGATGTAAGCCAAGCTGTAATGCTCAGCAGACGCAATCTGTAAGGCACAGTGGTTCAAGCTATTTGGCAGCAGTAAGCCACACTCTGGTTTGAGTGTGGGGTGGACGTAGGTCTGCGGACCGAACCACCTAAAAATCTGTGGTGTTGTGAGCTTGCTTGTGTTTCTATGTGAACGTGTCCCAGATCATCTTAACTACACCCGCTTGAATGATTTGCACAAATTGATTTGGGCATATGCTCTTGCAAATTAAGTGTTTGACCTGCATTCAAGCCTTTGTATCTCACACGTTCTTCAAATTGGCCAAAAAGTTTTAAAGATCCATTCACCCCCCTCTGGATCAACGTTTGTCTCTATATCTGCACCTAACACTTTGTATCAGAGCATACCATATGTTCTAACATCCTGACCTCTAAGTTGCGGACTTTGCCCGTGTTCTACACGACCACCCGGGTCAACTCGAGGGCACCCCAACTACAAGCCACGCCACGTGGCACCCAGTGAAAAGGCCATAGGCTTACCCCGGGACGCCTTCCTTCAACCCTCCAAGGTCAAAGGGAGACCCAAATAGGTCAACCATAGGCTTGGGAGGCCCGCAGCACGTGTATACGGCTCACACACGTGTGTTCGGCATTTCACCGAACACCTTGTGGGCGCGTATGTTTCAACCCTCCTACACCAACCCACGGGCCACCCGGTGGTTCCAGCACACTAATTGGGTCCTACAACTACCCCCCAGCAAGCCGGGGCCACCCCCGACCTTCAGACACCCGGTGATAACCCACTTAATTTTAGCTCTCGCGCCAACCCGAGGCTACCCAGCCAACCTGAGGCTACCCGACCAACCCGCTGTACAACATGGCACGTAACACGAGGCATGACCCATGAGCCCAAGGTGCCCCCTCTCAGCCTCCATGAACTTCTACCCTCAGCCCAAGGCCAAATCCAAGGCCTCTCAGTCACCTACTTGGCCCGTTAGACAACTCGGGGTGTGTCAGGGATTTGCCCGAACACCTTGCGAGCAGCTACTACGACTCGAAGAACAACAGCCCCCACGGGCCATCCCAGTATTCCGAAACCCCGAGTCCTTCAAAGAACATCCCCAGACGACAAAAGAAGATCCCCGGGGGTCATCCCTCGGGGTTGCGACTCACCCGGGGCCAGTTCGCCCCAGGGCATGGCCGAGCCCCCGGGGAGGGCGAACTCCCCGGAGGGCCGCGCCCTCTCCCCAGCTCGGAGGCCCGATGATCTTCCCCAGTCCCAGTTCGTGCAAATTCCCAAGCTCATGGCCCAAGGTTCGTGCAAAGTTTCATTCGTCTTACCCTTACGTGGAAGAATTCGCGAAGATGAAGCCCCGGGATTATGTCGAGTCACACACGTCAATCCCTCGGTCTACGCACACCAACAGCCAGTCAACCAGTCCAAGCCCGTATCCTTTGTCTTCTTGCGTTCAAACTGAGTCAAAGTGGGGCTAAAAATAACCAAAATTCAATTTTATAGAGGTGGGCCCCCCCGCTCTCTCCAACCCAGTCCGCCTAAACACCTGCGCAATAAAAAAAAGTTTTTTTTAATTAAAAAAATGGGCCACTTTGGTCCGCCCAAACCCCCCCTAGGGAGGGGTTTAGGCAGACTATCCTGGACCTCCAGGCTGGTCCGCCTAAACCCCATCAAAATTAAAAAAAAAAAGATTTTTCCCCTCCGAAGAGGGGCTTAGGCGGACCAGACCATCCCATGGGGCTGGTCCGCCTAAACCCCCCTGGAGGAGGGGTTTAGGCGGACCAGACCAGCCCCGTGGGCTGGTCTGCCTAAACCCCATCTTCCCACTCCGTTACACACATAAAAAACACACACAAAATATGCCAAAATAAAATAAAAATAATATTGTTTGGGGGGTTTACCCGGACCAAGTTGAACCCTCAAGTTGGTCTGCCTAAACCCCTCCCCCCACCCCTTCAAGGGGCAACAGATGAAGGCCTGCACAAGCGGACACACTAACGGACGGACAAACACCCCCTGGCCTAATTATCGCACCCTCAGACTCCCGAGGCCTTCGGCAAGGCTCGAGGACCCGAAAAGCTAAGTGCGCGCGCGGTTGGCTTGCTAGTCGGCTCACACACGCCGGGGGTATGTCACACGTACTTCCCTCACACGGTGTTTAGCCGGCTCACACCAAGTCCATCCTCGCCGCATGTAAGACGACTACACCAACGGCAAATACACCCGCACCCTGGGTCGGCCCGTGTGCATCAACTTACGACGGTGACGAAGTGCACTCCATGATGTCATGCCTAACCCTGACACGGAATCACGTGCTTACCGTTCACCCCCTAGCCGGCCGTCGGCCCCTCAGATTAACAAATCAAGTCTACTCGGACCTCTGGCCCGAGAATCATAGTCCCGGGGCCGACCTCGACTCCCCAGCATGACGACCCTCGCCGTCCGAGACCCGGACCCGACCGCTCATCTCGAGCCGCGTCCGACCTCCAACAGGCACCAGTCCATGTCCGCTCTGGCCACCAAGGCAGTCGGGCCCAAACCAATCCCTCTGTAAAGAGTTCTTGTAAAACACGCGGATATCCGCTTCATTACAAAATGACCCGGGGACCGACCCAAGTGTCGGAGTTGTCCCGCGGCTTGCGCCCATTGTACTTTGGCCACCTAGGCCCATTTGTAAGGGCCATGTGGCCCCTCAGAAAGCCAGTGAAATACAAGCACCCGCATTCGGGCCCCCAGCTTCCTACCTACACCGTTCGGCATACGTGCCCAACATCCTAGCCCCAGTAAACACCACTCAGTCGAAAGCGCACCCGCAGCTGCAGAATGCTCCCGACCCTCTACCCACGGCTTCAGGCATATATACAGACTTTTCTTCAGCTCAAAACGAAGGTGTTCAGATTCAATCCGATGTAAATAAACACAGGTTGCTTGCGGCCGATAGGAAAAGACGTCTAATACATGATTCCCACAATCGCCTACGCACTCGCACCCGTGGAACCCCTTCTCTCCACGTGTCGCCTAATCGCCCGAGCCCACGTGTCGCGCCCTAGTGACGCTTCCAGGTCAACCCTTGGTTCCATGGGTGATTGTCGAGAAATTGACTGGCACACCCGCAACCTGTCCGGTTAACCCGTACTCTTACATTCCCGTGCCATTCGACCCTTTTTGACTTTCCGTAAAAGGAGAGTGCCCGATACCGCCGTGAGAGGCATGCAACCGTAAGGAGGATAACCGAGCTACATCAAACTCCCGTATTTTCTATCCCCGCTGTATCCCTTCCTTCACCCCGATCATTCAGCATAAAAAAACCCACGCAACAGTAGCCGAGCTGGTTATACCCTAAAAACTCTATATCTTGAGTCACAGTCATGTCCGTCTGAAGAAACATGACGAACAAGCCCTCATAGAGAGCTATTTCTGGCCTCTTTTGAGAAATTTGTCACTTTCTGGAATTAGTGTCCAGGAAAGTAGACACCAATTTGAATGGGCGACTGAGTGCACGGACGCCAATTCGTCGTGCTTATAACTTTTTCCTAGAATGAGCGTCCATAGTGGTGGACGGGAATTTTGAATTGGCGGCGACCATGATGGACGCCATTTTCCCAGATTTTCTTATGTCCTTGAAATCTAAGTTTCGTGAATCTACCTTATCATCCTATAAAGGCTTATTCCTTTAGAATTCCATTGGCTATAAAACTATAGTGGATGTCTAAATAAATATTACATGAACCAATGCCGTGCATATAGGGCCTGATCTGGTCCTAGGAGGAGCACCAGAAAGTACTTGTGCCCATGGGAGTTCATTGATCATAGTGTGGCATTGCACCGAAGTGCATGACTAGCTGGATTTATGGCATTCCACAATCTCCAATAGTACTTGACTTGATACATGACACGACATGACTTGTGTGACCCATTACAGATATTTACTTGCTTGAATGAAATAGCTAATTCTCGTGACTTGACTTGTAAACACTTGCTCAGAACACTTGATATTACATGCTTGTACACTTGATATTACTTCCTTATCTCCCCATGAATTAAGCGCAATATTTTTGATATTTCCTTTCTCAGTATTCTCTAATGTTCTTGCATACACGAGCATGCCACGTTAATTGATTGGTTAATTACTTAAATAAATGCATGGAATAGAGATATAATTTCTACTCAGTGTTCGCTCACCCAGTTTCATTCCAACCTTTTTCAGGTAACTCAGATAGCGACAACCAATCGGATGGGAATGAGACCGAGTAAAGAGTGTAGAGTCTCCGAATGTCGAGCCGTTGTTGAGTAGTGACTTGTCGAGTCCTGTCCTTTTATTTAGTCCTATGTCATTTTACCTTTTTATCATTTGGGTCTAGTTGTGAAACTTGTTAAGGCTTGTAGCCGTGTGGTTATTATGGGTCATTATCTTGTGATTATTTGGATCATTGCCATTTTGGAATGTTGGTATTATTATGGAAATTTAAATTCTGGTTATTATCTATGTTGCCTTTTTGCGCACTCCGTCTTTGTGTCGAACTCCTTGTTTGCTCTGATTGACATGATCGATATAAACTCATCACACGTATCGGGTTCTTTCCGCGCTCGGGGCGTGACAATGACGCCCCAGTTACAAATGCGAACAAGGAAAAAGGGAAAAAGGAAAGTAAACTGCAAGTGCAGTGGAAAAACAAGAAAAAGAAAAGAAACACCAGCTGAGGCTTCAGATAGAAATCTAGAAGCTGGTGGCTGCAGGTTCAAATTCAGATCCGAAGATCTTTCTCTTCAAACTCAGATAACTGTAGGGCTGCTATTCTCTTAAGGCTAATTTCACTTTGTTGTGCCCCGGCATATTTTGACGAAGACATTTTATTCTATACTATATAATTTGCATTGAAGATTCTTTGATGAATGTGAGTTTTTGATGATAGGTCACATGAATGGCTAACTTGGTATTTGCTATTGCTGAGTGGTTTGCTTGGATCACACTGGATATGTAAACTTATGAAGGTTTTGGTTTGAATCACTCACATGGGTTATTGCATTACAATATATGTATATGCATATTGAACAAGATATGTCAGAATTATTGTGGAACTCATTTGTTAAGCCTTAAGACTGATATGGTTGACAATCTGTATTAGTGCATATTATTATGAAATTTGCTCTGGAAGTCATGGTAAGACTTTATGGATGAATGAATTTTTCATGTGAATAGAATGGGGTTGATTTGTGCTTGGTGCTTTTCATGTTAAATTCATTGTATTTTTCACATTTCTGCTCTGGAGCTACAAGAGTCGACACTTGTAGCCTAGCTTGTTGTCTGAAGACAGCAGGCTGCAAGTGTCGACTATGGGAGTCGACACTTACAGGTGATGCACGGGTTTTTGGTGCAGACAGAACATGTGCCAAAAAGAGTCGACTCTTATGGCTGGCTGGGCTATTTTTCACGTAAACAGAACTCTGGCTGAAAAGAGTCGACTCTGAGAGTCGACTCTTTCAACCAAAGTTCAGTTTCTATTAAATGGATAGAACACCTGGGAACAAGAGTCGACTGTAAGAGTCGACACTTGTCCTGGGCGTTCTAATCGGGTCTGCCGGTTTACATTTCCAAATGCCCATTTTGAGATCTGATTGGCTTGCCCTTTTACACCCCTATCCTTAGGGTTTCTACCCTCGATTGGGTGTGGTTCTATGAGATTATTGCATGGGCCTTCATGTCATTTTGCATCTTTTCTTAGGGCATATATATCCTACAGTTTCTATACAATGGAGATATTTTTTGGGGGCTAAACTTCTCTATTCTTGTAGGAACGGAGGAGAGGGCTTCGCACACCCATCTGGAGGAGGAAGACGAGCCTGTAGAAGCTACATCCCATGACCCCAAGCTCAGATCTGGTGGTGGCCGTCGCTGCTCTCCATCATCTTCCAGCTTGGTCACTCATCCCTTTGACAACCAGCTGTCTCCTCTCCGCGGTTCATTCACTCTAGTGCACCCTTCCATCATCTCCGAGTTGTGTTGAAGATTAAAGGGGAAAATCTTATTATCTTATTATCTTATTTCTATTTGAGCATAGCTTATTATCTTTGGACTGGGCATCATATTTCCATATTTTCTTTCTTTCATAGATGATTTCGGAACGTCGTCTCTGTTGGCGTGATCTCTCGTCGTCGTGCGACGACACACGTGTGTGTGGGTTCATTGAGCCCGTGTATGGTGCTTTTGCTACCGTCGTGCAGCGTTTCTTAGTGAAATCCTAACGAGTTGAGAGGGGTGGACGTAGGATGGCACTCGGGTGTGTCTGAACCACCTAGAAAATCACTGTGCCGTGGGTTGCTATATATGAAATCGTTGTTTCATTTTATCCGTCTCTTTTCTGAGTGTGATCCGGTGAGCTTAGAGTTTATATATATATCATCTGGTCTTAATTATTGTCCGAGTGCTTATCATCTGCGCTAGGAAGTTGTGAGTGGTTGGATGATCCTAATTCAGTTAGTTCACATTAATCTAAATTTAGAGTGTTCCATCATCTCATATTAATATCTCTGCATTTTATCAAGGAAGTTTCATTGTTTCTCAATCATCTATGTGATTTAGTTTTAATTTTGTAAAAAAAAGGGACGCAATCAATTCACCCCCCTCTTGATTGCATTCCTAACCAGGCCAACAATTGGTATCAGAGCCTCGGCTCTGTCTTATTCTGAAACCTAGCGGTTTAGAGAAATTTATTAGGAATGGCTAACAAGGGGTTAATGCCTGAAGGGCATTCTATTCATAGGCCTCCCTTCTTTGATGGTACCAATTACACATATTGGAAGAATAGGATGACTATTTTTCTTCGTGCTCAAAGCCATGAAACATGGACCGTTGTTAACAACGGCCCACATACTTTGCCGGAAGATGAGATGAAGTCGAATGATGAACACATTAAGAAGTCCACTGTGAACTTCAATGCTTTAAATATTATTCTGTGTGCCATTCACCCGACTAAATATGCTCGTGTGTCTATGTGCAGGAACGCAAAAGAGATGTGGGATAAGCTAAGGTTGATTTATGAAGGTACTTCTGAAGTCAAGGAAACGAAGGCGAACATGCTTATCCGGGACTACGAGCTATTCCATATGAAGGAGGAAGAGAATATCTCTGAGATGTTTGCATGTCTCATGGAGATAACCAATGGGTTGAAGGCACTCAGGAAGGAATTCAAGGACATTGATTTGGTCAGGAAGGTGCTGAGGTCTTTATCACCAAGCTGGCACACCAAGGTAGCGGTAATAGAGGACTCGAAGGATATTTCTACTCTTACATTGGATGCTCTCATAGGGTCTTTAATGGCCTATGAGATAAACATCAAGAGGACGGAAGAGGATACCAAGAGGAAGAAATCAATAGCACTGAAGGCAAACCCCGAAATTATCTCAAGTCAAGAGGATTCAATGGACAACACCGATGACGAAGAAGTTGCCATGATCAGAAGAAAGATGAGACAGCTTCTCCGGGAAAGAAGAAAATTTGGAGGCGAGTTCAGAGAAGGAAACAGGCAGGCCAAGCAAAGGGCTGAACCATCTAAACCACGCGAAGTGATGCTACGAGTGCAAAAAGATGGGGCACATGAGAGGTGAATGCCCCGTGCTGCAGAAGAAAGCCAAAGGTAAAAAGCCAAGGGCCATGAAGGCCACTTGGAGTGATGAAGATGAGGACGAGCCAACTTCTGAAGAAGAAGAAGACATTGAAGAATTAGTCAAGAATTTGTGTCTCATGGCACAGAATGATCAAGAGCAGGTAATCTCTGACTCCGAAGTCATTACGAATGATCAATGGGAGCTAGCCTATGAGGAATTGTATGAAAAATACAAAAAGATCGGGAATGAAAATAAAAGCTTAAGGAAAAATATTCATGAAATTGTTCATTCACCCAACTCTTGTGGAAAGTGCAGCTTGTTTGAAATTTAAGTTCAGAAACTTAAAAATGCTAATGAAGCTCTAGAATCAAAATTGATCATGTTTGAAGATGAAATTGCTTGTTTGGTTGTGGAGAAACAAAATGCATGTAAGCTCAAAGAAGAAATCCAAGAAAAGTATGAAATGTTGAAAAAGGATTTGGATGAAATGAATGTGAAAATAAATGAATGTGAGAGAGTCAAGGGAGAGTTGAAGAGTAAAAATGATTTACTTATCACAGAATTGAAAGATGTGAAAAATGCTCATGAGAAGATGTTAAAAGCAAAGGAAAACCGAGTTGAATGTAGTTTAAACTCCATGCATGGCAACAAAAATCAAATTCATTGTAAGTTGAAAAACTCACAAAATCATGGAGAATGTTCACACACACACTCAGATGCACAAGTTGTTTATTCTCGATTCCCCTATACTTCTAGAAATGTAAATAAAAGAAACAAGTTTGGTAGGAAAAGACCCACCTATTTTTATTATGGGAAAATAGGGCATGATATGTACATATGCCAATTGATGAAGTATGATGATGATCTATTTTTCAGCAAGTATAGTCAGATTTTTGTGAATGCTAACATCAAGGGACCCAAGCTTGCTTGGGTACCCAAATCAAAATGAGCTTGTTCGCTTATTGGTGCAGGTTTGCATGAAGGTGACAGAAAATAAGTGGTACATGGACAGCGGATGCTCCAGGCACATGACATGAAATAAAGACCTTTTTGCAGACCTTGCAGAGAAAAATGGTGGAACGGTAATTTTTGGTGGACAGGACAGAGGTAAGATTGTTGGAATTGGGAGAGTTGGTAAGGACCCTAAACACTGCATCAAAGGTGTTCTATATGTTAAAGGTCTAAACCATAACTTGCTTAGCATTACTCAACTTTGTGATAAAGGTCACAAGATTATTTTTGAATCTTCTCACTGCTCCATTGCTGATGCAAACACTCATGAAATTAAATTCATAGGAGTGAGGAGTAACAACACATATCATGTTGATTTCAATGAAATTGCTTCTGAAAACTTGTGCTTAGTTGCTCATAAAAATGATGATGTTTGGTTGTGGCATCGCCGTCTTGGGCATGCCAGTTTGAATGTTATTAGGAAGTTGAATCAAAATAATTTAGTTAGAGGTCTTACATGTTTAAACTTTGAAACATCAAAAATTTACGAAGCATGTAGTAAAGGAAAACAAACCATAACTTCTTTCAAATGCAAAAACATTGTTTCCACAGAAAAACCCCTAGAGTTGTTACACTTGGACTTGTTTGGTCCCACCAGGACTCACAGTCTTGGAGAGAAACTTTATGATTTTGTGATTGTCGATGATTTCTCAAGATATGCATGGGTTTTGTTCTTAGCTAACAAGAGTGATGCATTTAAAGAATTTGTTGATTTTTGTGTGAAAGGTCAAAATGAAAAAGGATATATCATTCAGAAAATTTAAAGTGACCACGGGAGAGAATTTGAAAATTTAGAATTTGATGAATTTTGCAGGAAGCGGGGTTACGAGCATCATTTTTCAGCACCAAGGCCCCCTCAACAAAATGGAATGGTCGAAAGGAAAAATAGAATGCTCGTGGAGATGGCACGTACAATGCTAGCGGAGAATGGTCTTCCACTATATTTATGGGCAGAGGTAGTGAATACTGCCTGCTATATCACCAATCGGGCAATGGTAAGACCTATCCTTAAGAAAACTCCTTACGAGCTGTACAAAGATAAAAAAACCCAACATATCTAATTTTAAACCATTTGGATCTATCTGTTATATTTTGAACAATGGTAAATATAATTTGGAGAAATTTGATGCTAAGAGTGATAAAGGGATTTTCCTCGGATATTCTTTAACATCTAGAGCTTACCGTGTTTACAATTCTAGAACTCTTGTCGTCGAGGAGAGTCCGCATGTTGTAGTTGATGAATTCACATTGAGAAATCCAAATGATGATGATCATTTTCTGGTTACAGGTGAGAGTGAAGTTGAGAAAGGAGAATCGAGCAAACAAGGTGAGGCAGAAGGTCGAGAAAAGGAAAAGGCGCAAGTGAAACAAGAGGAGCAAGTACATCGGACTGTTGCACACCAATGGACTACGCATAAGGACCATCCGTTGGAGATTGTAATCGACGGTGTAGATGATGGAGTGCGAACACGGGCTTCATATAGGGAAGTTGAAATTCATGACAATTTAGCCTTACTTTCCAGTATTTAGCCTAAATCTTTAGAGGATGCACTTAATGACAATTCTTGGGTTCTCGCCATGCAAGAAGAAATACACTAATTCCAAAGGAATCGGGTGTGGTTCCTCGTGCCCCGGCCTGATAATCATCCCATAATCGGAACTAAGTGAGTTTTCCAAAATAAACTTAGTGAAGATGGGGTGGTGGTTAGGAATAAGGCAAGACTGGTAGCCAAGGGCTACTCTCAAGAATTTGGCAATGATTTTGATGAATCATTTGCTCCTGTGGCTAGATTAGAGGCAGTAAGAATACTTCTTGCTTATGGTTGTCACAGGAACATCAAGCCTTTTCAAATGGACATGAAGAGTGCCTTCCTCAACGGGTTTATCAAAGAAGAAGTATACGTGGAGCAACCACCGGACTTTGAGGATGAAAAATTTTCAGGCCACGTCTACAAATTGGAGAATGCACTATATGGGTTAAAACAAGCTTCCCGGGCATGGTATGATCGCTTAAGTTCATGTTTGATTGATAATGGCTTCAAACGAGGTAATATAGACCACACGTTATTTACTAAGACTTGTGATTGTTGTGTCCCCTGTGGTTCTGGGGTTTTGATGATGACAATTATTATGTCTCATTATGTTTACATGTACATCCTTGATGATACAATCCTGATGTATTATGAGAAACTGTCAAAACAGGTTTAAAGATGACTCAAAGGTCATGAAGTCAACTCAAGTCAAAAGTCAACCAGTGACAGGTAAGATCAGTGCACAGTCAGATCAGATAATGCTCTGTCTACTCTCAGATCTGTGCATATGCTATTTCCTGTACATTATCTTAGCATGCATTCATTACAGCAGAGTCTATACATTCTCTGCTGATATGCATATGCATAGTTCGTGCATTGGTTTGTCTCGCACACACATTATAAAGTCTGTACATCATATGCAAAGTCTGTACATCCACCAGCTGAACTGAGCAAGTCTATACATCGCCACTTGTTTATGCATATGGGCAAGTCTACACATTGATAAGTCTCGCACACATATAAAGTCTATACATCATCTTCTCGCATTCACGCTAAGTCCATACACTATGCGTTTGGGCATCATTCATTACAGCAAGTCTGTACATCGCCCTTATCATGCATTCAAGTCCATGCATTCATTTCATGTTTGTACATTCTTCATGTGCATAGTCCATGCATTCATTGCATGTCTATACACTGATGCACACTCATATTATGATCCGTCTCACTTAGCGTCTAAGGTCGTGTGAACATTACATCGGCTCAGTCTATACATTGCTTGTTAAAGTCAGTCTCACTTAGCGTCTCTGTACATTGATGTAGCACGCATGCAGAGTCTATACAGTCATTACAGCAAGTCTGTATATTGTTTTCTCATGCATGTAAACGGTCAAGTCTGTACATCAATGCATGCTATCATGTATGTACAGCCTGTGTGCTTCATAATGCAAAGTCTATACAACGGCTAGCTACACAAACGCCAAGTCTATACAACGGCTAGCTGCACAAACGCCAAGTCTATACATTGGCTAGCTGCACAAATACTAAGTCTACATATTGTTACATGCAGAGTCTGTACATTCATTTGGCATGTCTGTGCATCCATTTGTAATGTATATACCTTGCTATCTGGATTTGTGCAGTCCTTCGCTCTAAGTCTATACATTGCTTCATGCATTGCACGAAGTCTGCACATTGTGTGTTGCTGTGCTCATACATCATTTTAGTAAGTCTGCATAATGGTGCACGTTGAGTCTACAATGGTGCACATTGAGTCTGCACATTCATTTGGCATGTTAGTGCATCCAATTGTAATGTTCATACCTTGCTTAGATGCACTCTGCACTACACACACTAAGTCCATACATTTGTTGACGGCACGACTGTGCATCCACTTTCAATGTACATACTTCACTGCATGCACACTGCATTACACACGTTCAAAGTCTGTACATGCCATAGCCTTGCATACGTGAAGTCTGTACATGCTTTAGCTTTGCATTCACAAAGTCTATACATGCCATAGTCTTGCATCGTTCAAAACAAAGTCTGTACATTGCTTTCTGAATTAACTCAGTGCATCCCCGTCTGTTCTAACAGGACTGTTGGTCGAGGAGCTAAATGAGGGCACGTGATCCAAGAAGCTAGGATCGTGACACGTGTCATCCTGCAGGCTGAAATGCTGCCACACAGCCAAGGTGTTAGGGCGGGAACTGAGGAGAGCACACGCCCTACCTGCTGCTACTATATATACTAAGCTTCTTCCTCAGAAGAAGACTGATCAAAGCAGAAGGGGCAGAAGCAGAGAGTGAATTAGAGCCTGCACGATCCAGAAGAAGAAAAAGAGTGAAGAAGAAAAAGAGAAAGAAAGAGAGATAGAGAGCTCGTGAAGAAGGAGAAGAAGAAGAAGAAGAGTAGAGAGAAGAGTAGACAGTGAGAAGAAAAAGAAAGAGAAACAGAAAGGCAGAGTGTGAAAGTAGAAGAAGAACAAGAGAAAGAGAGAGAGAGAGTTCGTGGAGAAGAAGAAAAAAGACTTTATTGAAGATCTGTCTACTGGACCGTGGATCAAATCCAGGCCAGTCAGCTCCATGGGAGCCACATCTATGTTATTATCCTTTACAGTTTTCAGTCGCTGTGTATTTTTCATTTCTTGTTTTTCCTTTTAACTGATCACCTTGTTCTTCTGATTCCCTTGTTTGGGATCGGGGTTTCTCCTGTGGTCTCAGGAGAAGGGAGACTTGTTCTCCTGTTTGCTAGTGACTGTGTGTCACTAGTGGTTCCCTCTTGTGTGGAGGAAGAGAGGTCCGTGACCTCTGGTTTGCAAGTGACTAGGTGTCACTTGTGGTTCCCACTGGGTTTCAGAGGAAGGGAGACTTGGGTCTCCGGTTGCAGGTAGTGGTTGCTCCGGGTCTGGAGGAAGAGAGACTTCGTCTCTGGTTGCTAGTGACTGTGAGTCACTGGTGGTTTCCCTCCGGTTGAGAGGAAGAGAGGAGTGTGTTCCTCTGGTCAAGATGTTAGGTAGCATTTCTTTGCAGACTGAGTCTGCGGTTCTAGCTGTTGCTAGTGGAAGCCTCACTCCGGTTTGGAGTGAGGGGTGGACGTAGGTCTGTGGACCGAACCACCTAAAAATCCCTTGTGCAGTGGTTTGTCTGTTTGATCGATCCTGCTAGATGCATGCTAGGACCGTGATTTAATTGGTTGTCCATGTCCTAGTGATTGATGGGGTATGCATCTTTGATGTTTGAGCATTTGTCCATTGAACTTGTGATTATCATCTCATACGGATTTTAAATTGGTTAAAATTCATTAGAAGATCCATTCACCCCCTCTGGATCTGTGTTTATCTATCGCACCAAACTATCAATTGGTATCAGAGCAGTTCTCTGACTCATCAGATCCAACGATCTGCAGAGGATCCTGCATTTGTGGTGCGGTTCTTGGTTCGTAGGTTATCGGTTTACATTCATTGTTTTTGAATTTGGTTTTATCTGTTTCAATGGCTCATCCACCCGTCTTTGGTGGTTCTGATTTCAACCAGTGGCACAGTGCTTTCCGTGCTCATGTTAAATCTGTTGATCCAGACCTGTGGAAAGTGATTTCACATGGTCCTCATAGACTACCAAAAGATTAGTCCAAATAGACTAATAAGCATCGATCTATGTGTGCAGAAAATCAGAAAGCACTGGAGTTAATGAAGGCCGCGACGAATCGAGCTCTTCATTCATGTTTCCTTGATTGCAGATATGCAAGGGATATATTAAAGATGATAAAGAGAGCCAAGAAAGAAAATCAAACGAGCTACATGATGGCTCGAGGAAGTGAACAAAGCAGCAATCAGGAAGAAGAACATGATGATGGTGAGGTAAACATTTTTGATAATTATACCCTAGACGATTGGATTGCTGCTTATGATGAATTGCAAGAGTCTTATGATCAGTTAAGAAAACAATACAAAAAATTGAAGAAGAGTAGTATGTCAGACAGTTTGAATTCTGATTGTAAAAATTGTGCTGAACTGAAAAATGTTCATGATGCTTGTATGTCTGATATTCAAATGTTGAAAAAATAAATTTCGTTACTGAAGATTGAGAATCAAGATCATGTAAAAGAAATCTCTAAACTTGAGAAGAAGCTTAGCCTAACTTGTTATGATTCTGTTCAGAGTAAGGATTTACTGAAAAATTTTGAATGTGTTAAGTCTGAGTTAAACAAGTTGAAAAGTGAGAATGACTCTCTCAGAATGTTCTCCAAAGAAAATGAAGAAAGTTTAGAGAAACTTAAAAAGGAGAACACATTGCTGACCGAGAAATTTGAAGCCATCAAATCTGAGAATGTGGAATTACAGAAAAATATTGAAAAACAATAAAAAGATTTAAAGGAATTTGAGGCTGGAAGAAAACTTGGAATTAACTCTGACGATCAGATTTTGATAAACGAATTAATTCAGAGTGACAGACTAAAGGAAGAAATTGACAAACTAAAATAGTTGAACACCACCATGTCAAAGAGATTGCTGACATTTGAAAAAGGTAAATGTGTGGTGTCCGATAATTCAGAAGAAGTGGAAAAGCTCAAAGCTGAAATAGAAAATCTTAAAAATGTCAATGCCACTTTAAGTGAAACACTCAACAGGAGTGAGGAGGAAAATGCTAACTCTGAATTGCTCATCATTACTCTTGAAAATGAAATCAAGGATCTGAAAGAATCCTTGTCAAAATTCGTAAGTGGGTAGAAAAATCTAGACAAGCTACTCGGTGTAAAAATCAACCCTAGGAAGGAAGGGTTGGGCTACAATAATGTTAACAAGAAAGAGCTTCAGAACAAGTTGATGACTTCATTTGTAAAAGCTTCAAGTGTAGCTACCACATCACAAAACAAGCAGCCCATTGTGCAGAAATCCCAGAAACAAATTAAGAAATCCAAAAGGGTTGAAAACATCATAAAAAAGACTGATTTTAAGTATGTTGAGAAAGTACAATCTGTGCTTGACACGAATACACATACACATGCACATAAAAATAAGAATTCATGTCATTACTGTGGTAGGGTTGGCCACATTATGAATAATTGTTTTATTCTGAAATAAGACAACAGAAAGCATGCTAGGAAACCTATTTCTGCTTAGAACAAAAAGATTCAATATTTTTATTGTGGGAAATTGGGCCATCTAGCTTTGAATTGCTGGTTCAGGAAGGGATCTAGAGGTAGTCAGATTACATGTTTTCATTGTGGAAAGCATGGCCACACAGTCAAGGACTGTTGGCATGCTCAAGGGAAAAGTTTCATTTCTGAAGGATTTAAATTCCCTGCAAATATAAATGCTCTCAGAAAAAACAAAGTTGTTTTGAAAAAGAAAAACTGTGAATGTTTTGATTATGGAAAACAGTTTGGTCATGCAAATAACAGAAATTTCCATGCCAATGCACATAAAATCCATGTTCATAATGATGTGCATAAAAAGAACCTAAAATCTGATTCTTCATGCTACTACTGTGGAATATTTGGGCACTCCATGAATCATTGTGCTTTAATGATGAATGATGATAAACAGGCCCAAAGGTTGAGGAAAGCACCAATCGAAGGTGCTACTAACATTATAGGACCCAAGGAGTCTTGGGTACCTAAAAACACAAAATGAGAGTTGTGTTTTGCAGGTATGCCTTGGGGATGAGGAATAAAAGGGGGTCAAATAAACCAAGGCATCCAAAGTTTGGTAAAACCCCATCTCTGCTGGTAGACATTTAATAACGTTGGTTAAATAGTTGCATATCACGTTTGATTTGTTAATCAAAATTTCATGCATATAGCTTCTCAACTGCATCTATGTTTGGCATTAAAATCTCTCAATCAATATGATGTGTTATCTACGCATCAGTTCAACTGAAATTGGTGCTTGAACACTGAAAAGCTGAATTGAATGAATCTGTTGCTTGGATGATGTCTCATGCTTTAAAATGTTCACCTGCACATTTGACATGCACATGCATTCACAATTGCATATATGTAGCATAGTGTCAGCTTAAGATGCATATAGAACTGCATCTGCATTGGATTGTCATGCATGAGTCTTGGTATATAAATAGTGAGTTACTAAAGGGCAGATGAGTTCTGTCTGGAAGTGCTTGCTATGTGTGAGGTGGTCTTTAGACCAAGTCCTCCACCTGGTACCATAAGTCAGAGTTGCACGAAGAGCAGTCTAAATGTTCATGAGCACAGGTCATAAAAATTCCATACATAAATTTCATTGCATCCATTGTTCTTAGACTTGCATAGTGTGAGGGAGAGTTGTATACCAAGGAAACAATGTGATCATTGCATATATTACATGCTGTCAGCTCACTGCACTTGCATTTACTGGTTAGAAGTGTAGACACCTTGAATGCTAGCTCACGCATATATTTAGGGGGAGCATTATTCATATTCTTGAAATCATCTGACCCATGCATCACATAACTGTTTATCTAGATCATTTCTATCAACTGAACTTCTCATCTTCAGTTTGAACTGCTATCTTGCTTAAATCCCTGTGGTGAATGTGAAATGCAACACATTTCAGCTTCCTGCTTCAACTGTTGAATTGGCTGCTCCTTAAAATGATTCAGCCTTCCCTGAAAATTCAGAAAGACTTCTCTGAGCATATCCTGATCATAAATCTGAAAGCAACTTAAAGAGGAATCTTCTATTATATAGGACTATGAATGTCTGATACTTTCAGCCGGTTGAAGTTTCATGTATGTCTTGTGTTTGTTTATGAACACATCTTGAAAATATCTGAGTTAGTCTTAATAAATTTTAACCAACATTTTCACGTTGTGTCTTTTAAACTCTTCTAAATTCTGAAAATTCTGAAATCATGATATTCCTTGATTGACATGTATGAAATTAGTATTGTTTTTAAACATCTGAGAATCAGGAACATGTCTAAGGGTAAATCTTGTCAGAGCAATGACTTTGGTCACTGAGAAACCATGTCCAAAGGACTGTGTCATGAGGTGCCATAGTTAACTCTGCTTAAGAATGATTGATAATCTGGCAGAGCAATGGCATGCACAGTGAGAAATACATCTCACTCATCAAAGAAATGATTTGTAGTGTGTCATGAAGTGTAAATGCTATCTCTATTCTTATGAAGCATGACAGTTAGTTCTACCAAGTGCTTAGGGATACTGGCGTCTAAACAACGTGTATCCTCTAGTTACAAGGGTGTACTAAACTCAAGTGCTCATGAAGATTGTTATGAAAATTGTTGCTGATCTTGTGTATCATTTGAAAATGTGTGCAAAAGAAATATTCTATTGGAACCCTTGACAGAAACAAATATTTTCTTATGTGTTTAACTTCATTACTATTGATTGCACCTCTTAAAGGAATCTTTGAAATTGAGTGAGTAAGAAAGAAGAAGGTTAAACAAGACTTTAAATATGAAAGCAAGGTTCACTTTTATTAAAACTGATTACATATACGAGTACAGAAAGCTTATGAACAAGCCTTGCATACATCATATACTAATCTTACTTGTCAATGAAGATCATTCATAAATCTCTATAATAGAAGAGTCTGAAATACCTGTTCAATCAGATTTATGAAATTGATATCCCATTGAAAACCTTTCTCATTCATTCTGAATGCTTACTTTCTCACATTGGACTCCATTATTTCAGACCTAACTGTTGACTTCTTTAAGTCATGTGCTTCATTCCAATCAATGTCCATCTAAGGGGGAGAATTTTTGCATGTCCCTGTGGTTCAATGATCATTCCATTCCTTTTGATGTTGTCAAAGGGGGAGAATTTTTGTGAGTCATCATTTGCATCAAATCATCACTTGCATCACATGGTGTTTTACATGCTCATTTTTGACTGAGCTATTCTGTGGTGCATGTTCATGAACTGTGATATGGTATTTCATAATCATCATGATGATTCTATTACAATGACTCATAATATTGCCATCATCAAAAAGGGGAAGATTGTTGTGTCCCCTATGGTTCTGGGGTTTTGATGATGACAATTATTATGTCTCATTATGTTTACATGTACATCCTTGATGATACAATCCTGATGTATTATGAGAAACTGTCAGAACAAGTTTAAAGATGACTCAAAGGTCATGAAGTCAACTCAAGTCAAAAGTCAACCAGTGACAGGTAAGATCAGTGCACAGTTAGATCAGATAATGCTCTGTCTACTCTCAGATCTGTGCATATGCTATTTCCTGTACATTGTCTTAGCATGCATTCATTACAGCAGAGTCTATACATTCTCTGCTGATATGCATGTGCATAGTTCGTGCATTGATTTGTCTCGCACACACATTATAAAGTCTGTACATCATATGCAAAGTCTGTACATCCACCAGCTGAATTGAGCAAGTCTATACATAGCCACTTGTTCATGCATATGGGCAAGTCTACACATTGATAAGTCTCGCACACATATAAAGTCTATACATCGTCTTCTCGCATTCACGCTAAGTCCATACACTATGCATTTGGGCATCGTTCATTACAGCAAGTCTGTACATCACCCTTATCATGCATTCAGGTCCATGCATTCATTTCATGTCTGTACATTCTTCATGTGCATAGTCCATGCATTCATTGCATGTCTATACACTGATGCACACTCATATTATGATCCGTCTCACTTAGCGTCTAAGGTCGTGTGAACATTACATCGGCTCAGTCTATACATTGCTTGTTAAAGTCAGTCTCACTTAGCATCTCTGTACATTGATGTAGCACGCATGCAGAGTCTATACAGTCATTACAACAAGTCTATATATTGTTTTCTCATGCACGTAAACGGTCAAGTCTGTACATCAATGCATGCTATCAAGTATGTACAGTCTGTGTGCTTCATAATGCAAAGTCTATACAACGGCTAGCTGCACAAACGCCAAGTCTATACAACGGCTAGCTGCACAAACACCAAGTCTATACATTGGCTAGCTGCACAAACACTAAGTCTACACATTGTTACATGTAGAGTCTGTACCTTCATTTGGCATGCCAGTGCATCCATTTGTAATGTATATACCTTGCTATCTGGATTTATGCACTCCTTCGCTCTAAGTCTATACATTGCTTCATGCATTGCACGAAGTCTGCACATTGTGTGTTGCTGTGCTCATACATCATTTTAGTAAGACTGCACAATGGTGCACGTTGAGTCTACAATGGTGCACATTGAGTCTGCACATTCATTTGGCATGTTAGTGCATCCAATTGTAATGTTCATACCTTGCTTAAATGCACTCTGCACTACACACACTAAGTCCATACATTTTTTGACGGCACGACTGTGCATCCACTTTCAATGTACATACTTCACTGCATGCACACTGCATTACACACGTTCAAAGTCTGTACATGCCATAGCCTTGCATACGTGAAGTCTGTACATGCTTTAGCTTTGCATTCACAAAGTCTGTACATGCCATAGTCTTGCATCGTTCAAAACAAAGTCTGTACATTGCTTTCTGAATTAACTTAGTGCATCCTCGTCTGTTCTAACAGGACTGTTGGTCGAGGAGATAAATGAGGGCACGTGATCCAAGAAGCTAGGATCGTGACACGTGTCATCCTGCAGGCTGAAATGCTGCCACGTAGCCAAGGTGTTAGGGCGGGAACTGAGGAGAGCACACGCCCTACCTGCTGCTGCTATATATACTAAGCTTCTTCCTCAGAAGAAGACTGATCAAAGTAGAAGGGGCAGAAGCAGAGAGTGAATTAGAGCCTGCACGATCCAGAAGAAGAGAAAGAGTGAAGAAGAGAAAGAGAAAGAAAGAGAGATAGAGAGCTCGTGAAGAAGGAGAAGAAGAAGAAGAAGAGTAGAGAGAAGAGTAGACAGTGAGAAGAAAAAGAAAGAGAAACAGAAAGGCAGAGTGTGAAAGCAGAAGAAGAACAAGAGAAAGAGAGAGAGAGTTCATGGAGAAGAAGAAAAAAGACTTTATTGAAGATCTGTCTACTGGACCGTGGATCAAATCCAGGCCAGTCAGCTCCATGGGAGTCACATCTATGTTATTATCCTTTATAGCTTTCAGTCGCTGTGTATTTTTCATTTCTTGTTTTTCCTTTTAACTGATCACCTTGTTCTTCCGATTCCCTTGTTTGGGATCGGGGTTCCTCCTGTGGTCTCCGGAGAAGGGAGACTTGTTCTCCTGTTTGCTAGTGATTGTGTGTCACTAGTGTCTCCCTCTGGTGTGGAGGAAGAGAGGTCCGTGACCTCTGGTTTGCAAGTGACTAGGTGTCACTTGTGGTTCCCTCGGGTTTCAGAGGAAGGGAGACTTGGGTCTCCGGTTGCAGGTAGTGGTTGCTCCTGGTCTGGAGGAAGAGAGACTTCGTCTCTGGTTGCTAGTGACTGTGAGTCACTGGTGGTTTCCCTCCGGTTGGGAGGAAGAGAGGAGTGTGTTCCTCTGGTCAAGCTGTTAGGTAGCATTTGTTTGCAGACTGAGTCTGCGGTTCTAGCTGTTGCTAGTGGAAGCCTCACTCTGGTTTGGAGTGAGGGGTGGACGTAGGTCTGTGGACCGAACCACCTAAAAATCACTTGTGCAGTGGTTTGTCTATTTGATCGATCCCGCTAGATGCATGCTAGGACCGTGATCTAATTGGTTGTCCATGTCCTAGTGATTGATGGGGTATGCATCTTTGATGTTTGAGCATTTGTCCATTGAACTTGTGATTATCATCTCATACGGATTTTAAATTGGTTAAAATTCATTAGAAGATCCATTCACCCCCCTCTGGATCTGTGTTTATCTATCGCACCAAACTATCAATTGGTATCAGAGCAGTTCTCTGACTCATCATATCCAATGATCTACAGAGGATCCTGCATTTGTGGTGCGGTTCTTGGTTCGTAGGTTATCAGTTTACATTCATTGTTTTTGAATTTGGTTTTATCTGTTTCAATGGCTCATCCACCCGTCTTTGGTGGTTCTGATTTTAACCAGTGGCACAGTGCTTTCCGTGCTCATGTTAAATCTGTTGATCCAGACCTATGAAAAGTGATTTCACATGGTCCTCATAGACTACCAAAAGATCAGTCCAAATGGACTAATAAGCATCGATCTATGTGTGCAGAAAATCAGAAAGCACTGGAGTTAATGACGGCCGCGACCAATCAAGCTCTTCATTCTTGTTTCCTTGATTGCAGATATGCAAGGGATATATTAAAGATGATAAAGAGAGCCGAGAAAGAAAACCAAACGAGCTGCATGATGGCTCGAGGAAGTGAACAAAGCAGCAATCAGGAAGAAGAACAGGATGATGGTGAGGTAAACATTTTTGATAATTATACCCTAGACGATTGGATTGCTGCTTATGATGAATTGCAAGAGTCTTATGATCAGTTAAGAAAACAATACAAAAAATTGAAGAAGAGTAGTAGGTCAGACAGTTTGAATTCTGATTGTAAAAATTGTGCTGAACTGAAAAATGTTCATGATGCTTGTATGTCTGATATTCAAATGTTGAAAAAATAAATTTCGTTGCTGAAGATTGAGAATCAAGATCTTGTAAAAGAAATCTCTAAACTTGAGAAGAAGCTTAGCCTAACTTGTTATGATTCTGTTCAGAGTAAGGATTTGCTAAAAATTTTGAATGTGTTAAGTCTGAGTTAAACAAGCTGAAAAGTGAGAATGACTCTCTCAGAATGTTCTCCAAAGAAAATGAAGAAAGTTTAGAGAAACTTAAAAAGGAGAACACATTGCTGACCGAGAAATTTGAAGCCATCAAATCTGAGAATGTGGAATTACAGAAAAATATTGAAAATCAGGAAAAAGATTTAAAGGAATTTGAGGCTGGAAGAAAACTTAGAATTAACTCTGACGATCAGATTTTGATAAACGAATTAATTCAGAGTGACAGACTAAAGGAAGAAATTGACAAACTAAAACAGTTGAACACCACCATGTCAAAGAGATTGCTGACATTTTAAAAAGGTAAATGTGTGGTGTCCGATAATTCAGAAGAAGTGAAAAAGCTCAAAGCTGAAATAGAAAATCTTAAAAATGTCAATGCCACTTTAAGTGAAACACTCAACAGGAGTGAGGAGGAAAATGCTAACTCTGAATTGCTCATCGTTACTCTTGAAAATGCAATCAAGGATCTGAAAGAATCCTTGTCAAAATTTGTAAGTGGGCAGAAAAACCTAGACAAGCTACTAGGTGTAAAAATCAACCCTAGGAAGGAAGGGCTGGGCTACAATAATGTTAACAAGAAAGAGCTTCAGAACAAGTTGATGACTTCATTTGTAAAAGCTTCAAGTGTAGCTACCACATCACAGAACAAGCAGCCCATTGTGCAGAAATTCCAGAAACAAATTAAGAAATCCAAAAGGGTTGAAAACATCAAGAAAAAGACTGATTTTAAGTATGTTGAGAAAGTACAATCTGTGCTTCATAATGCAAAGTCTATACAACGGCTAGCTGCACAAACGCCAAGTCTATACAACGGCTAGCTGCACAAATGCCAAGTCTATACATTGGCTAGCTGCACAAACACTAAGTCTACACATTGTTACATGCAGAGTCTGTACATTCATTTGGCATGTCAGTGCATCCATTTGTAATGTATATACCTTGCTATCTGGATTTGTGCACTCCTTCGCTCTAAGTCTATACATTGCTTCATGCATTGCACGAAGTCTGCACATTGTGTGTTGCTGTGCTCATACATCATTTTAGTAAGTCTGCACAATGGTGCACGTTGAGTCTACAATGGTGCACGTTGAGTCTGCACATTCATTTGGCATGTTAGTGTATCCAATTGTAATGTTCATACCTTGCTTAGATGCACTCTACACTACACACACTAAGTCCATACATTTGTTGACGACACAACTATGCATCCACTTTCAATGTACATACTTCACTGCATGCACACTGCATTACACACGTTCAAAGTCTGTACATGCCATAGCCTTGCATACGTGAAGTCTGTACATGCTTTAGCTTTGCATTCACAAAGTCTGTACATGCCATAGTCTTGCATCGTTCAAAACAAAGTCTGTACATTGCTTTCTGAATTAACTCAGTGCATCCTCGTCTGTTCTAACAGGACTGTTGGTCGAGGAGCTAAATGAGGGCACATGATCCAAGAAGCTAGGATCGTGACACATGTCATCCTGCAGGCTGAAATGCTGCCACGCAGCCAAGGTGTTAGGGCGGGAACTAAGGAGAGCACACGCCCTACCTGCTGCTGCTATATATACTAAGCTTCTTCATCAGAAGAAGACTGATAGAAGCAGAAGGGGCAGAAGCAGAGAGTGAATTAGAGCCTGCACGATCTGGAAGAAGAAAAACAGTGAAGAAGAGAAAGAGAAAGAAAGAGAGACAGAGAGCTCGTGAAGAAGGAGAAGAAGAAGAAGAAGAGTAGAGAGAAGAGTAGACAGTGAGAAGAAATGAAAAATACGCAGCGACTGAAAGCTGTAAAGGATAATAACATAGATGTGGCACCCATGGAGCTGACTGGCCTTACTTGTGCAAGTTTATGTAGACAACATTATATTTGGAGCCACGAATCTGAAAATTAATGATGATTTTGCTCAACTTATGCAGGGTGAGTCCGAGATGAGCTTGATGGGTGAACTAAACTTCTTCTTGGGGCTTCAAATAAAACAACTAGATGATGGTATCTTTATCAACCAGAAGAAGTACCCACCAGAAATTTTGAAGAAGTTTCAACTAGAAAATGCCAAGCCGTTTGCTACACCCATGTCCACTTCACTTAAGTTAGAAGATGATAAAGGTAATGTCGTGGATCAGAAACTTTTTAGGGGTATGACATGCTCATTGTTATATCTTACTGCTAGTAGGCCTGACATACATTTCAGCGTGTGTCTCTGTGCAAGATATCAATCTTGTCCCAGGGAATCTCATTTGTCGGCCGTGAAAAGGATTTTCAGGTATTTCAAAGGTTCTATTGATCTTAGTTTGTGATTTCCTATAAATAATTCATTTGATTTGCTTGCTTATACTGACTCTGACTATGCTGGGTGCAAAATGGATTGTAAGAGCACGAGCAGTCACTGCTAGTTTCTAGGGGGCTACATGGTTTCATGGGCCTCAAAGAAACAACATTGTGTGGCTTTATCAACTGCTGAAGCCGAATATGTGGCTGCAGGCAGTTGTGTGGCCCAGGTACTCTAGATCCAACACCAGTTGTTAGATTTTTGTATTTCTTTGAAAAAGACTCCCATTTTGTGTGATAATACTTCCGCGATTAATCTGTCCAAAAATCCTGTCCAACACTCTCGCACAAAGCACATAGACGTTAAACATCATTTCATTAGAGATCCTATAAATAAAGGTGATTTTGAATTGACTTTTGTAGACACAACACATCAACTTGCTGATATTTTTACAAAACCTTTGAATTCTGATCAGTTTTGCTTTCTTAGAAGAGAATTAGGTGTGTGCAGATTAGATAGTTAAATCTTTTTGATTTGCTTTGTACATACTCTCTCAAAACTTCTAATAAAGCAATTGTGAATACTGGTTTATCCTCTTGCACATAAGGAGAGTCTTCCACTGCATTTAAGGTTCAATCATTCCTTTTTGTGCATAACACATTGAATAACATTTGATTTTCACTCATATCTTTATTCAGTTGCATCCGCATGTATATAATTCCATATATTTTATACAAATGCGTGCTTGAATGCCATGAGTATCCTATATATCAAATGCCGATTGCAGAAGGTTGGATTATGTCCAGCTGGAAGCTTTCCCCATGCGTGAGGGTGGTCTTCGGACCTACATTCTCCGCCACGTACCGGTAATCAACCTATGTGAAAAATTCATCTTAGTGCATGTTTGAGTGTATATAAAATATCACCATTCTTTTTGATTCCTCCTTTGACCTTTTCCCCTGCTAAATAAAAATGCATTGGTTCAGACATGTTTGTAACATGGCACACATTAAGAGGGAAGTTCTTTTTACAACTGTGCATACACTTAGGGGGAGACATCACAATGATTAGACTAATTCATCTCTTACCTTCCAAACAATCTCTCACACTATTTGCAATGCTATGACTCGGACTTGTCATCCTCCGGTTCCTCTGCTTCCACATCGGAGGAAGAAGATCAGGGGGGCTCTTCGTCCGAGGGGTCGCCAACTCCGGATGCCTCGGGAGGGCACGCAACCGAGGCAGTTCCCACTCCGGTGGGGTCAGTGCCAGGGTCGACCGTGGCCGAGGGTGCCGGGGGCAGACCGTCTGAGCCTTCTACTTTCGAGCTTCGGGGATGGCCGGAGGCCTAATGTATCTGCTTTGCTTTCTCTTTTTGTTTGTCTTTCCTTCTTTGAAGGAAGACTTTCCTTGTTGTGTAAGAAAAAAGTAAGGCAGTAGCATTATGATGAAGACTTAACTGTTTCGTATCGCCATTACCATATTTTGTTCAGCGTATCTGTAGTAGTTGGAAAGTGTTGATACTTTCTGCGTGGTTCTCGCATGATGGTTGGGCGAGCGTTTGACAGGGTGTCTTTCCATTTTCTCATGCTTTGAATGTTTGGCCACTTCGTGTGTCCCGTTGAGGCGGAAACGAGGAGTTTGAGGTGACCATTCGTAGGGAGAGGTCCTTTTGGCATGTTTTTGACGGGAGAATCATTTAAGGTAAAATAGCCTCCCTTCGCCTATAAAAGGCCTGAAGGGCATCCCTTCCTCTCCACTGCTTAGGGTTTTCTCCGACAGTCTTTCCTCATTCTCTCTTCACGTAGCATTGTGCCTTTATATTTGAAGCATGGAAGACGCTCTGGAAGATGAAGCTGTCGACGATGGAGGGCAGAGAGTCTTCGCTGCTTCGGGTTTAAAGGGGGTTCGACGGTCGGCGGGCTGGGTTAAAGAGGGTTCGACGTGCGGAAGCAAGTCACCTTATTTTTATCAGTTTCGGCGGCGCTTGCGGGGGGGGGGGGCGAGATGGCGGACGGATGGGGGCATCAGGCATCCTTGTTGCCCGTCTTTTCCCGCTCGCTCCATGGGAGGGAGGAAGAAGCCAATTAAGCTCCCTCCTTTCCGGGCTTTCCCCTGCCTCCTCGTCCAGCTCTGCTGGTTTCTTTTTCTCTTTCACTCTTCGGAGGGTGCCTACACTCTCTTCCTTCCAAAGAGTTGGCAGATTGGTAGGGAGGAGGCCTTCATTTGCATTCTCTCTTCCCCTTCCTCCATCTCTGTCAACTTGGAAGGTAGCCTTCTCCTTCCTAATCCCTCTATCACCTTTGTTTTGAGCTACCCGAGCCAACAGGGTCGACTACCCTTTATCTGAGCCAATTTCTGCACGAGGCAGAGTCAGTGGCTGGACGCAGGAAGGTTAACCGAGTCAGCCGAGCTATGGGCTCATGCGGTGGTGCCAGATGGATTTTTTGCTTTTTTGACATGTATTTTCTTGGCTTCGGCCTTTCTGATGTACAAGCGAGTTGTTTGAATAAAGAAAAGGAAGCTTTTGTTTTATTTCATGTCGCTTACACGATGTTTAGTATTCAGAAGTAGAACTTGCGTAGTGTAGTCACGTTCCAGGTCTGAGGGATGGGCTCTCCTTCCATCGTAGATAGCCAGTATGCTCCTTTCCCGAACGTCTCGACCACTCGGTAGGGGCCTTCCCAATTAGGGGATAGCTTGCCCGCCGCCTCCAGTGGTCGAGAGGCTTCGGCTTTCCTGAGGACGATATCTCCCGGTTGAAAGTGTCTATCTCAGACTTTAGCATTGTAGTATCGAGTGAGGCGGCGTTGTTATTCCATTGCTCAGATGCCGGCAATCTCTCGGAGTTCATCTGCTCGGTTGAGGTTTTCGAGCAATTTCTGGTCGTTTGCCTCAGGCGAGAAATAGTGACTCAGAGGGAGGGATTGGCAATCTCCAATGGGATAACGGCCTCGGCGCCGTACACCAACTGAAAGGGACTTTCACCGGTTGCCATTCTGGGAGTCGTTCTGTGTGACCAAAGTACGTTCGGCAATTCCTCAAGCCAGCTGCCCTTGGCTTTGCCGAGCCTGGTCTTGATGCCTTTTAAGATAGTCTTATTGGCATTTTCGACCAGCTCGTTAGCCTAAGGGTGGGCGACCGAGGTGAAGTGATTGCGAATGTTTAGGTCAGCGCATCTGTCTCGAAAATAACGAGAATCAAATTACCGATCATTATCGCTCACTATCACTTGGGGGATGCCGTAGCGACATATGATCGACTTCCAGATGAAACTCCAGATGACTGTCTCGGTGATTCTTGCTGTGGCTTCAGCCTCGATCCATTTGGTGAAGTAGTCGATGGCGAGGATGACGAACTTCTTCTGGGCTTGAGCCGTAGGGAACAGCCCGAGGATGTCGATTCCCCAACGAGCGAAAGGATATGGCTCGGCTAGGGTAACGAGCTCCGTTGTCGGCTGATGGACCAAGTGGTCAAATCACTGGCATCGGTCGCAGTGCTATACGTAGGTCGATCAGTCGCGCTGCAGAGTGGGCCACCAATAACCTTACTGTAGCAAGATCCTAGCGAGTGACTTTCCTCCCAAATGCGCTCCACACAGTCCTTCGTGAACTTCTTGAATCGCTCGGTTGGCTTCGTCAGTATTGAGGCACTTCAGGAGAGGACCAGAGAAGGATCTTCGGTAGAGAGTGCTATCCATAATGACGAATCGTCGAGCCTGGTACTTCAATCTCCAGGCTTCCCGGGGGTCGGGAGGCTCCTGAGAGTCTTGGAGCCACAACAGGTAGGGGGTGCGCCAGTCGCTTGGGGAGGCCGAGTCAACAGCTAGGAGCTCCGAATCGATGCTCGGTCGCTCTAGCTCTTTGAGAAGGACCGATCGAGTACCCTCGGGGTCAAGAGAGGAGGCCAACCAAGAGAGGGCGTCCGCTCGAGATTTTTCTTCCCGAGCTATTCGGATGACCTCAAAACTCTCGAACTGTTGTGCCACGGCTCTGACCAGCTGGAGGTATTTGACCATCGATGCTTCTCGAGCTTCATAATCACCGTTGACCTAGCTAGCGACTAGTTGGGAGTCAATGTGAATTTTGACTCACTCAGGCCCCAGCCGTCGCGCCATGCGGGCTCCCGAGATAAGTGCTTCGTACTCGGAGGCGTTATTGGACGCCTGGAAGTTGAACTTTAAGGCATATTATAGCTCTGCTCCTTCGGGGGACTTCAGAAGGATTCCAGCGTCGCTTCCGGTCAAGTTGGAAGATTCGTCGATGAAAAATTCCCAGGTTTGCCCGGGCGCGGATAGAGATTTTTCTTCGGTCGGGATAGTGCTCTCGGTGATGAAGTCAGCGAGCACCTGTCCTTTGATAGCCGAGCGAGGTCGGTATGATATATCATAGGCCCCGAGCATGATGGCCTACTTGACGAGGCGTCCCGAGGCTTCAGGGTGAGCGAGGATCCTCTTCAAAGGTTCACCGGTCAGCACGGTGATGGAGTGCCCTTGGAAATAGGGTCGGAGGCGCTTGGCCGAGGTAACCAACGCTAGCACGAGTTTCTCGGTTGCGGGGTACCTTCTTTCAACCTCGCTGAGCACCTTGCTAGTGTAGTAGACCGGTCTCTCGACTCCCGAGTCATTTCTGACCAGGACCGAGCTAACTGTAGATGGAGTTATCGAGAGATAGAGATAGAAGGCTTCACCTGGGACAGGTTTGGAAAGCACCGGGGGCGAAGCCAGGAACTTCTTAAGCTCGCCGAACACCCTTTGGCATTCCTCGTCTCATACGAACGTAGCAAATGCCATTTTGGGCCCCCTCAACAGCTTGAAGAAGGGTAGGCATCGTTCGGCCGCACGGGACATGAATCTGTTGAGCGTGGCAATGCGCCCAGTAAGGCATTGAACCTCTTTGATGCAGGTGGGTGGGCGCATGTCCAGGATGGCCTGGACCTTGTCGGGGTTGGCCTCGATCCCACGCTAGGTGACTAAGAAACCCAGGAATTTCTCGGATCTTACTCCGAAGGTGCTCTTGGTGGGATTGAGCTTCATGTTATACCTCAGGATAGTGTTGAAGGTCTCAGCTAGGTCAACGAAGTGGTCCTCGGTCTTGGGGGTCTTGACGAGCATGTCGTAAATATAGGCCTCGGTGTTCCGGCCGAGCTGTCCTTCGAACATATGATTGACCAGCCTCTGGTACGTGGCTCTAGCGTTCTTCAACCCGAAAGGCATCTGGGTGTAGCAGTATACGCTGAAGTCGGTGATGAAGGCGGTCTTCTCGATGTCTTCTGGATCCATTTTGATCTAGTGGTAACCTAAATAGGCATCCAGGAAACTGAGTATCTCGTTGCCCGAGGTTGAATCAACCAGTTGGCCGATGCTCGGTAATGGATAGAAGTCCTTTGGTGTAGCCTTATTCAAGTAAGTGAAGTCCATACACATTCGCCACTTTCCCGAAGCTTTTGGCACCAAGACGACGTTGGCCAATCACATTGGGTACAGGACCGGTCTAAAAAGAGCAGTCTTTTGCCCCTTGGTGACTTGCTCCTTGATGATCGCCTGCTTCTCTGGCATGTGCTTCTTTCTGCATTGTTGTACGGGCTTCATGGTCAGGTCAAGGTTGAGCTTATGCATCACCGTCTCCTCCGGTATTCCGAGTTGATCATCAGACCATGCAAAGACTCGGATGTACACGAAAAGAAACTCTTTGTATTGTTGCCGAACCTCAGACGGTAGGACGGCTCCAATCTTCACTCCTAGGGTCGGGTCGTCGTTTAGGAAAACCGTTAGCAGCTCGCCTCCGGGCTCGGAGGTTGTGGGTTTTTCCTCGACTTCCCGGGGACCCTTGTTCTTCCCGTCCGACCTTGTGGCTTCAACTGAGATATTATAGCACCTTCTGGCCGTTGCCTGGTTACCTTGGACTTCACCCATCCTATTTTTGGTGGGGAACTTCATCTTTTGGTGATAGGTAGAGGGCACCGCTTTCGTTCGGCTAAGGATTCCTCAGTCGAAGATTTCGTTGTATGCTATCATACCCTTGATCACTATAAAGTCCACCATTACCGTAACGGCTTTGGGTGGGGTGCCGAGAGTAACCGGCAGGCTTAGGGCTCCCTCGGGATAAGTGGCCTGGCCATTGAACCCGCAAAGGGGGGTTCAGATCGGGCGGAGTTTAGACGGATTCTCCCCCATCTTAAGGAAACACTCGTAAGATAATACATCAGGGGCACTTCCATTGTCAACTAGAATCATGTCTACGTTACAATGGTTTATTGTGGCCGATATGACTAGGGCATCGTCATGCGGGGTGGTCATCCCTTCCAGATCTTGGTCAAAGAAGACTATGACCTGGGGCTCACTTGGCAGGGCTTTGGGAGGCTCGACGGCTCAGCTCCCCCGCTCAGCATGATGCTTCCTTCCTCGGCTACTGTCCCCTCCTGATGCAACTTCTCCAGCGATGACGTTGATGTGGACCCTGTGAGGGGCGTTGTCGATTTCCTCTGGGGTGCCTCGGTCTTCCTCACGCCCAGCCACGAACCGGGATAGGTGTCCCTGGTGGAGGAGGCGCTCGATCTCATCTTGGAGCTGGTGGCAATCGCCGGTGTGATGCCCGTGGTCGCTGTGGAACAGGCAATGCTTGCTGTGATTGCGGTTTTTCGACCTCATTGGCTCG
Organism: Amorphophallus konjac; assembly: GCA_022559845.1. Taxonomy (NCBI): domain Eukaryota; kingdom Viridiplantae; phylum Streptophyta; class Magnoliopsida; order Alismatales; family Araceae; genus Amorphophallus; species Amorphophallus konjac. The sequence continues at coordinate 103,882,771 of CM040118.1, forward strand.
GGTTGGCGGAGAATGCCCGAGCCTTTGATGTCTTCATATATCTCGTACACCAGAGCGGTTAAGGGAGTGTACCGCTCGTACTTCCAGGATGGTTCCTTATGCTCTCCGTCTCAGTTTCGCCTTTTTCCTTGGCCCGAGCTTTACTTGAGTGCCCACTTCTTGTCCCCCTCCCGACCCGAGCTGGTTGCGCCTCGGCATGCGCTGAGTACCTCTTTGCACTCGGTGTGGCGCAAAGCCAGAGTCACTAGCTCGACAAGGGTCGAGGGAGGGTGGAGGATGAGTTCGTGGTGGAGGTTCTCATCACGGGGGCCCCCGGTTAGTGCGGTTATGGCCGAGGCTAGATCCAGGCATGGAATTCTCAGGGCTTCCCACTTGAATCGGTTGATGTAGGCTCGGAGTTTCTCCCCTTGCACCTGTTTAAGAGCCAATAGCCCCGCTACCGACCTCGGGGGGCCGCTACCGGTAAAACTCTCCTTAAATACTCGCCCGAGTTGCTTGAAATCTCGGATGGATCCGGGGGCGAGGGCCCGGAACCATGCTTGGGCACCTTGGACCAAGGTGGTCACAAAGGCTCGGCACTTGATGGCGTCGGATGCTTCGTGAAGGGTCATCAGGGCGTCGAAGTTGTCGAAGTGGTCGGGCGGGTCGCCCTGGCCGTCGTAGGACTTGAAGGTCAGAATGGAGGTCCTGGGAGATACCTCTGCCTTCAAGATGTAATCAGAGATTGGGGATTTCTCCTCGTCCTTCGCCAGAGAGACATTTTGCAAGGCGCGTAGAGCGCGCTCCTGCTCTGCGAAACGTCTCTCGAATTCTCACAGTCGGAGGGATAACTCTGACTGTCGCCACGTTGTGGGGCTGGGGGGACTTTCTAGGCGCTCCCAGGGGGTTCGGTCTCTGGGTTTGGACGGTGTGCCCCAGGTCTTCCCCTTTTCGGCGTAGAGGAGGCCTCTTGCTCCGGGGGAGGGGCTTGTGAAGGTCCTCCTGACCTGTTACGGATAATCTACCGGCCTCGGAGGGTGAAGCGGCCTCCGGCAGTGTGCTGGGATGTGTTCTCGCAGGGAGGGCTCTCTGGAGGGGCACGTGACCTTCCTTCCCTGGCCGCCTGGGTCCTCATGAGTTCCACGAGGATGTCCAGTTTGAGAGGTAGCCCCACCGCCGCAGGAGGTGGGGGCGGTCCGTCGGCTGGGGTGTTGGCGTTGGAGGGAGGGTTTTGTGAGGCCTGAGAGGGGCCTTCTCCCGCCGCCACCATGGCCATTCCCCTGTCGTCGGTGGACCTCCTCCCTAAACTTCTTCGCACCATGCTGGCTCTTTGGTCATTTCCCATAGACTGCGCCAGATGAAGAGGCATGATCTCCCGCTGGACCTGAGCTGGGGGGATGATCACCGAACAGTGAACTGCAAGAAAGGGAAATAGATCAAGGGGCCCAGCGATGGTTCCCTGGGGTAAACCCTCCGATGCCTAAGTGAGTAGAGCAATGGTGGAAGCTATGAAGGGAGGAGGAAAAGAGAGGCGCGAGATCCCTCTACACCAAGGTGGTGAAGTGGTTCCTGCTCAGGGAATTTTAGGCGTGTGTTGGCCTTACCTTTTGCGGGAGGGAGTCCCAGGTTTAAATAGTGCGCCAGCCTCATGAGTCCCGTAAGCTGAGGAGTTTCAGGCGGGAGTTACGTCCATAATATGGGCTCTTTACGTCCTCAACGTGGGATCTTTATAGCCTTGAGGGGTCATGGGTCCCTTATCCTCATAAACTCCTGCTCATAAAGGGCTCTCAACGGCAGTGTGGAAAAGCAATCGTCGGTTAAACCCAAGCATGAAGGGTGCCAACCCTGTCCAGGTGATAGGCATAGCTCGGATGAAGATAGGTCGGAGTGGGCGCTGAGCGCTTGCCTTTATCCCGATGAGGGGATAGGTCAGGCATGGGTCTTCTTCCGTCCTGACCGACGCTCAGGCCTTCCGAGCCTAAGGGCTGTCGAGGAAAGGTGTGATCCCGAGTAATCTTATTGGGCTTTTTAATCTAAGTGGGCCCTGCGGGGCTGTCGCTTAGATGAGCTAGGCCTCGTTTGGTCCTGATGGACCTAATTCGTCTTCTCTTAGATGGGCTACAGAAATCCCCCTCTCCACTATCCTAGACTCGTAGCTGAGTTTTATCAGAATCTGAGATATAATGCAGACCAAGAAAAATTGTTGTCCTGTGTCAAGGGAAGTAAGTTTAAGATATCTAGGCATCTCCTCCATAAATCTCTCAGAATACCATATGAAGGAGAAATTGAAAGAGTGTGTGTATATAATCTTCATAATGCATACTCACTGATTGCTGATGAGCCTAGTAATCCACAGGACCTTGAACAAACAAAAGTAGATCACTTTCATGCAAATAAATTTTCTCCTCCAAAGAGATTGTTGCATCACATTCTTACTACTACGATTACTCCTCAAGTTGGAGGAAGAGGAAGATTGACAGAGACCCAACGTTTTGTAATGTACTATTTACTGAAGAAAATCAGAGTTTGTCTGCCTGACATAATGATTCAGATCATGAGAACTTGTAAAGGGTCTAGGAGACATCTACCCTATGCAGCTCATCTCACTGCTATATTTAAAAAGGTGCACATTTTTCTAGATGATGAGGTCTCTAAAGAAATTCGAAAGGTAAATGTCTACAATATGGATTTCATTGAAAAGTTCATGAACTTAAAGGAGTCTAAGTCAAAAATCACTCATGTTGATCATAAAAGAAAAGCTGACTCAGGGAAAACTATTTTCTCGAAGAAAAAGAGAAGAACCCAAGTTGAAACTAAACTGGATATACACCAACCACAAGTTGAACAGATTGAGAGAGCATAACCTGAAGAAGATCATCCTGTGGAACATCAATCTGAACCAGAGCAAGTACATGATGATGTAATGGGTAAAGCAGCTGATCAAGGGACTCTTGCAAGAGGGTAGCAAAATAATTGGATAGCTCAAAATGTAACTGATGACCAAATATTGTTGGAAATTGATCAGAACATTCATGAGATATTCAACAGATTTGGAGAATATCATCAGGAACAGCATGAAGAGGAGACTCAACAATAATCATCTCAGGCTCAGCAAGGAGCAGAGGAGGAACCCCATACATTTGTTGTTTTTGGACCTCCATTTACACCAGAAGACCAACCATCCACCTCTCAAGAAGCTCCAGATTTCAGCTCTGCTGGACCTATCTTAGGACTAGTATTTGATGCATTATACACTGCTTTGTCAAGTCAGATTGTGAACCAGAGCCTACAATTGCATGCAACTATTGACATACTTGATTCAAGGGATCTTCATTTGGAGCAGACAATGAACAGTCATTGGCAAAAAATCATTTTCGACAAACATATGTCTGATAGAAGATTAAATGACTTTTTGAAATCACTAGTCTTAACTTGTCAGCAAGTAGCAGAATTGTTAGTACAAATTCGTCGCACTCTGGGTGAGTCTAACTTGAAGATTGCTCAGAATCTTCTTCATTGTGTTGACATTAAGATTGAAATAGAGAAGTTGAGTTTTCAGACTACATTATTCAGACAAGAACAGCAATCACTCTCGCAGAGAATAAATGCTATTTCTAGTGAAGTCCATGGAAGCAGTCGAAACTCTTATGAGAACATAGATCATGTCCAACATCTTGTGGAGAAATTAGTTGCAGAATTTAAAGATGTTGTAGCTTCTCTTGCAACCAGCTCCTCTACTCATCAACAGTCTCAAGTTCACCATCTGATGCAAGAGTCATTTGACAACTTACTCTCTCATCTCAAGCAGCTCCAAGAGGAGATTAAGAGCAATGACCAGAGAATGCTGACTAAGTTTGCTGAACTGAATATCAGAGTACAACAGATATCTTGACCTTTCCCTGAGGCTATTCCTCTCAGACGCAGCTCAAGTAGCACACCCTCTTCAGCTCGGGGTAGATCTAGAGGTGACAGCTCCAGCAAACCCAATCAAGCTAATCGATAACTGCGCTCCTACTCCTTTTTGTTGATGACAAAGGGGGAGAGTATGTGAGAGTCATGTGTCCAATGATGTCTAATGGCTGAATGGCTTGGAGCCGTACAAAAAGGGGGATGTGTATGAAGTTTTGATCAAAGGGGGAGCCTTGGACCTTTTGCAGTCTCTCTTGGCTCTATGTATAAGAAGAACTGATAATCTCATTTTCAGAATGATCTCATTTTTAGAATGATGTTAGCATTGCATTGCATTTGCCTTGTGGGCTTGAATGAATATATTTTACATAATGTTACATGACTCATAGTTGTCATCATCAAAAAGGGGGAGACTGTTGGACCCTGGTTTTGACAATGACAATCTATGAGTCATAATGAAATCAAAATGCATAAACAATGTATTTCGTATTTTCTTATTGCATTTTGCTTAGAGCAAGCACGTTCATCCTAGAGTAAATTCTGGGCATATTTCAATGCATATGCATATGTCTATTAGGCCTCATTAAGTTCGTGCATATGCTATATTCTTAGCAAAGAATGCTTGTGTACTGGAGTCCTGCTGTAGAGTGAGTTTGTGCATACGTGGGTCTAAGTGTCACGATGTTGATGCATTCATAAGTCCAAGGGTCACATAGTTCTTGAATTTACTATCGATGTTTTCATCAGGTCTATGCAACCTTCAGTCATACATGAATAGCAGTGGATACAATCTGGGCTAAGGCACATTAGGCTGGTGCATGTTCATGTCTAAGGTGTCCTAAAAGTCAGTGCATTCCTAGCCTTCGTACGCGTTGATTCAGTGCAATCTTTGGCGCTGCACGATTGTGAGTCTGTGCAATACTTCTTCTTGCACGATCACCTCAGTGTAGGTTCTGCTATATCTCACATTTTCATCGGTGCAGAGGTTGTTGCAGGCATGTGTATTCGGCATAGAAAGGTCGGTGCACAATGTTGTCAAGGCACAAGGACATGGTCGGTGCAAGTCTTTGTATCGGTGCATATTCCTTCTTGCGCAAACTTTCTCGGCGTAAGTGTTGCCTTGGTGCACAACTGTGTCGGTACATGTTTTGTCTTACACCACTTCTCCAAGTCGGTGCAAGATCGCACTGTGGAGATTACTGTCGATGCATATCTGGCGTGTGCAAGACTGTACTCGGTGCAATTTGCATTGTATGCATTCACGCGGTGGGTGCAATTCTATTTTGCACTAATCAACTCTGTGCATCTTCCGTTGCTGAATGCAAATAAAGTTTGTGCATCCCTCTCATACTCGCACACACAGAGTCCATGCAAGGCTGCTCACGACCCGAGCAGGTCTGTGCTATGCTTGCACACTACATACACATAGCTAGTGCATCCGTTAGTCTTATGCTGCAAGTAAGTCTGTGCACATCTGACCTATTCACCTATTGACTCCGTGCAAGTCCTGCTTGGCTCTTTACTATATTTATAACTGTCTCGAGTTGATATTTCCTTATGACTGTATGACATGTAGTTTTTTGAGAAGAATAAGAATGGCACGTGATCCAAGAGTGGAGGACGTGCCAGGATCGTGACACGTGGAAAGCATTGAGCTAGGATGCTGCCACGTAGGCCAAGGTGTTTGGGCGGGAATCATGGAAAGCACACGCCCTACATCTAATGCTCATATAAAAAGGAAGCCTCTCCTTCTGGAGAAGGGGGATCGAAGCAGAAAGATTTAAAGCCAGCACGATCCAGAGAGGAGAAGAGAGTAACAGCAGAGCAGAGCAGAAGTGAAAGTAAGAGAGCTCGTGAGATCAAGAGAAGGAAAGAGAGATAGAGAAAGAGTGAGATCGAGAGAAGAATCGTTGATGTTCTATTCACTGGTACTTGGATCAAATCCAGGCCAGTTTGCTCCTGCGTGAGTGATATTCATCAGGTTTTATTGTCAGCTTTCAGTCGCTGTTTTCATCGTTCTTGTTTCTCATTTTCATCTTTATTCAAGCTGTGAGTGAGCAGAGCAAGCTGTGATGCTCAGCGAGCAAGGTGGTCACCTTGGACAGCAAGCTGTGATGCTCAGCGGATGGCAAGTTGTGAGGCCCAACAGATGTAAGCCAAGCTGTAATGCTCAGCAGATGCAAGCTGTAAGGCACAGCGGTTCAAGCTGTTTGGCAGCAGTAAGCCACACTCTGGTTTGAGTGTGGGGTGGACGTATCTGCGGACCGAACCACCTAAAAATCTGTGGTGTTGTGAGCTTGCTTGTGTTTCTGTGTGAACGTGTCCCATATCATCTTAACTGAACCCGCTTGAATGATTTGCATAAATTGATTTGGGCATATGCTCTTACAGATTAAGTGTTTGACCTGCATTCAAGCCTTTGTATCTCACACGTTCTTCAAATTGGCCAAAAAGTTTTAAACATCCATTCACCCCCCTCTGGATCAACATTTGTCTCTATATCTGCACCTAACACTTTGTATCTGAGCATACCATCTGTTCTAACATCCTGAACATCTGTTCTAACATCCTGACCTCTAAGTTGCGGACTTTGCCCGTGTTCTACATGACCACCCGGGTCAACCCGGGAGCACCCCAACTACAAGCCATGCCACGTGGCACCCAGTGAAAAGGCCATAGGCTTACCCCGGGATGCCTTCCCTTAACCTTCCAAGGTCAAAGGGAGACCCAAATAGGTCAACCACAGGCTTGGGAGGCCCGCAGCACGTGTATACGGCTCACACACGTGTGTTCGACATTTCACCGAACACATTGTGGGTGCATATGTTTCAACCCTCTTGCACCATCCCACGGGCCACCCCGTGGTTCCAGCACACTAATTGGGTCCTACAACAACCCCCCAGCAAGCCGGGGCCACCCCCGACCCTTAGACACCCGACGATAACCCACTTAATTTTAGCTCTCGGGCCAACCCAAGGCTACCCGACCAACCCGAGGCTACCCGGCCAACCCACCGTACAACATGGCACACAACATGAGGCATGACCCATGAGCTGAAGGTGCCCTCTCTCAGCCTCCATGAACTTCTATCCTCAGCCCAAGGCCAAATCCAAGGCCTCCCAGTCACCTACTTGGCCCGTTAGACAACCCGGGGTGTGTCGGGGATTTGCCCGAACACCTTGCGAGTAGCTACTACGACTCGAAGAACAACAGCCCCCACGGGCCATCCCAGTATCTCGGAACCCCCAGTCCTTCAAAGAACATCCCCAGACGACAAAAGAAGACCCCCGGGGGTCATCCCTCGGGGTTGCGACTCACCCGGGCCAGTTCACCCCAGGGCATGGCCGCGCCCCCGGGGAGGGCGAACTCCCCAGAGGGCCGCGCCCTCTCCCCAGATCGAAGGCCCGACGGTCTTCCCCAGTCCCAGTTCGTGCAAATTCCCAAGCTCACGGCCCAAGGTTCATGCAAAGTTTTGTTCGTCTTACCCGTACGTGGATGAATTCGCGAAGATGAAGCCCCGGGATTACGTCGAGTCACACACGTTAATCCCTCGGTCTATGCACACCAGTAGCCAGTCAACCAGTCCAAGCCTGTATCCTTTGTCTTATTGCGTTCAAACTAAGTCAAAGTGGGGCTAAAAATAACCAAAATTCAATTTTATAGAGCTGGGCCCCCCCTCTCGCTCCAACCCAGTCTTGGGGGGTTTAGGCGGACCAGCTTGGACCCCTAGGCTGGTCCGCCTAAACACCTGCGCAATAAAAAAAAGTTTTTTTAATTAAAAAATGGGCCACTTTGGTCCTCCCAAACCCCCCCCCCCCTAGGGAGGGGTTTAGGCAGACTAGCCTGGACCCCCAGGCTGGTCTGCCTAAACCCCATCAAAATTAAAAAAAAAAGGTTTTTCCCCTCCGAAGAGGGGTTTAGGCGGACCAGACCATCCCATGGGGCTAGTCCGCCTAAACCCCCCCTGGTGGAGGGGTTTAGGCAGACCAGACCAGCCCCGTGGGCTGGTCCGCCTAAACCCCGTCTCCCCACTTCGTTACACACACAAAAAACACACAAAAAATATGTAAAAATATAATAAAAATAATACTGTTTGGGGGGTTTACCCGGACCAAGTTGAACCCTCAACTTGATCTGCCTAAACCCCTCCCCCCACCCCTTCAAGGGGCAACAGATGAAGGCTTGCACAAGCGGACATACTAACGGACGGACAAACACCCCCTGGCCTAATTGTCGCACCCTTGGACTTTCGAGGCCTTCGGCAAGGGTCGGGGACCCGAGAAGCTAAGTGCGCGTGCGGTTGGCTTGCTAGTGGGCTCACACACGCCGAGGGTAAGTCAAACGTACTTCCCTCATGCGGTGTTTATCCGTCTCACACCAAGTCCATCCTCGCCGCATGTAAGACGACTACACCAACGGCAAATACACCCGCACCCTGGGTCCGCCCGTGTACACCAACATACGACGGTGATGAAGTGCACTCCGTGATGTCGTGCCTAACCCTGACACAGAATCGCGTGCGTACCGTTCACCCCCCAGCCGACCGTCGGCCCCTCAGATTACCAAATCAAGTCTAATCGGACCTCTGGCTCGGGAATCATAGTCCCGGGGCCGACCTCAACTCCCCAGCATGACGACCCTCGCCTCCCGAGACCCAGACCCGACCGCTCATCTCGAGCCGCGTCTGACCTCCACCAGGCGCCAGTCCATGTCCACTCTGGCCACCAAGGTAGTCGGGCCCACACCAATCCCTCTATAAAGAGTTCTTGTAAAACACGCAGATATCCGCTTCATTACGTAATGACCCGGAGACCGACCCAAGTGTCGGAGTTGTCCCGTGGCTTGCGCCCATTGTACTTTGGCCACCTAAGCCCATTTGTAAAGCCCATGTGGCCCCTCACAAAGCCAGTGAAATACAAGCGCCCGCATTCGGGCCCCCAACTTCCTACCTACACCGTTCGCCATATGTGCCCAACATCCTAGCCCCAGTAAACACCACTCAGTCGAAAGCGCACCCGCAGCGGCAGAATGCTCCCGACCATCTACCCACGGCTTCAGGCATATATACAGACTTTTCTTCAGCTCAGAACGAAGGTGTTCGAATTCAATCCGATGTAAATAAACACAGGTTGCTTGCGGCCGGTGGGAAAAGACGTCCAGTACATGATTCCCACAATCACCTACGCACTCGCACCCGTGGAACCCCTTCTCTCCACGTGTCGCCCGATCACCCGAGCCCACGTGCCGCGCCCTGGTGACACTTCCCTGGTGAACCCTTGGTTCCATGGGTGATTATCGAGAAATTGACTAGCACGCCCGCACCTTGTCCGGTTAACCCATACTCTTACATTCCCATGCCATTCAACCCTTTTCGACTTTCCGTAAAAGGAGAGTGCCCAATACCACCGTGAGAGGCATGCAACCGTAAGGAGGATACCCGAGCTACATCAAACTCCCGTATTTTCTATCCCCGCTGTATCCCTTCCTTCACCCCGGTCATTCGGCATAAAAAAACCCACGCAACAGCAGCCGAGCTGGTTGTACCATAAAAACCCTATATCTTGAGTCACAGTTATGTCCTTCTAAAGAAACATGACGAACAAGCCATCATAGAGAGCTATTTCTGGCCTCTTTTGAGAAATTTGTCACTTTCTGGAATTAGTGTCCAGGAAAGTAGACGCCAATTTGAATGGGCGACCGAGTGCACGGCCGCCAATTCGTCGTGCTTATAACTTTTCCTAGAATGAGCATCCACAGTGGTGGATGGGAATTCTGAATTGGCGGCGACCATGATGGACACCATTTTTCCATATTTTCTTATGTCCTTGAAATCTATGTTCCGTGAATCTACCTTATCATCTACAAAGGCTTATTCTTTTAGAATTCCATTGGCTATAAAACTATAGTGGATGTCTAAATAAATATTACATGAACCAATGCCGTGCATATAGGGCCCGATCTGGTCCTAGGAGGAGCACCCGAAAGTACTTGTGCCCATGGGAGTTGATTGATCACAGTGTGGCATTGCACCGAAGTTCATGACTAGCTGGATTTATGGCATTCCACAATCTCCAATAGTACTTGACTTGATACATGACACGACATGACTTGCGTGACCCGTTATGGATATTTACTTGCTTGAATGAAATAGCCAATTCTCGTGACTTGACTTGTAAACACTTGCTCAGAACACTTGATATTACATGCTTGTACACTTGATATTACTTGCTTATCTCCCCATGAATTAAGTGCAATATTCTTGATATTTCCTTTCTCAATATTCTCTAATGTTCTTGCATACACGAGCATGCCACTTTAATTGATTGGTTAATTACTTAAAGAAATGTCTGGAATAGAGATATAATTTCTACTCAGTGTTCGCTCACCCAGTTTCATTCCAACCTTTTTCAGGTAACTTAGATAGCGACAACCAATCGGATGGGAATGAGACCGAGTAAAGAGTGTAGAGCTTCCGAATGTCGAGCTGTTGTTGAGTAGTGACTTGTCGAGTCCTGTCCTTTTATTTAGTCCTATGTCATTTTACCTTTTTTTCATTTGGGTCTAGTTGTGAAACTTGTTAAGGCTTGTAGCCGTGTGGTTGTTATGGGTCATTATCTTGTGATTATTTGGATCATTGCCATTTTGGAATGTTGATATTATTATGAAAATTTAAATTCTGGTTATTATCTATGTTGCCTTTTTGCACACTCCGTCTTTGTGTCGAACTCCTTGTTTGCTCTGATTGACATGATCGATATAAACTCGTCACGTGTACCGGGTTCTTTCCGTGCTCGGGGCGTGACAACGACGCCCCAGTTACATATGCGAACAAGGAAAAATGGAAAAAGGATAGTAAACTGCAAGTGCAGTGGAAAAATAAGAACAAGAAAAGAAACACCAGTTGAGGCTTAAGATAGAAATCTGGAAGCTGGTGGCTGCATGTTCAAATTCAGATCCGTAGATCTTTCTCTTCAAACTCAGATAACTGCAGGGCTGCTATTCTCTTAAGGCTAATTTCACTTTGTTGTGCCCCGGCGTATTTTGACGAAGACATTTTGTTCTATACTATATAATTTGCATTGAAGATTCTTTGATGAATGTGAGTTTTCGATGATAGGTCACATGAATGGCTAACATGGTATTTGCTATTGCTGTGTGGTTTGCTTGGATCACACTGGATATGTAAACTTATGAAGGTTTTGGTTTGAATCACTCACATGGGTTATTGCATTACAATATATGTATATGCATATTGAACAAGCTATGTCAGAATTATTGTGGAACTCATTTGTTAAGCCTTAAGACTGATATGATTGACAATCTATATTAGTGTAGATTATTAGGAAATTTGCTCTGGAAGTCATGGTAAGACTTTATGGATGAATGAATTTTTCTTGTGAATTGACTGGGGTTGATTTGTGCTTGGTGCTTTTCATGTTAAATTCATTCCATTTTTCACATTTCTGCTCTGGAGCTACAAGAGTCGACTCCCAGAGTCGACACTTGTAGCCCAGCTTGCTGTCTGAAGACAACAGGCTGCAAGTGTCGACTATGGGAGTCGACACTTATAGGTGCTGCATGGGTTTTTGGCGCAGATAGAACATGTGCCAAAAAGAGTCGACTCTTATGGCTGGCTGGGCTATTTTTCACGTAAACAGAACTCTGGCTGAAAAGAGTCGACTTTGAGAGTCGACTCTTTCAACCATAGTTCAATTTCTATTAAATGGATAGAACACCTGGGAACAAGAGTCGACTCTAAGAGTCGACACTTGTCCTGGGCGTTCTAATCGGGTCTGCCGGTTTACGTTTCCAAATGCCCATTTTGAGATCTGATTGGCTTACCCTTTTACACCCCTATCCTTAGGGTTTCTACCCTTGATTGGGTGTGGTTCTATGAGATTATTGCATGAGCCTTCATGTCATTTTGCATCTTTTCTTAGGGCATATATATCCTTCGGTTCCTATACAATGGAGATATCTTTTTGGGGCTAAACTTCTCTATTCTTGAAGGAACGGAGGAGAGGGCTTCGCACACCCATCTGGAGAAGGAAGACGAGCCTGTAGAAGCTACATCCCATGACCCCAAGCTAAGATCTGGTGGTGGCCGTCGCGACTCTCCATCATCTTCCAGCTTGGGCACTCATCCCTTCGACAACCAGCTGTCTCCTCTCCGCGGTTCATTCACTCTAGTGCACCCTTCCATCATCTCCGAGTTGTGTTGAAGATTAAAGGGGAAAATGTTGTTATCTTGTTTTCTTATTTCTATTTGAGCATAGCTTATTATCTTTGGACCGGGCATCATATTTCCATATTTTCTTTCTTTCATAGATGATTTTGGAGCGTCGTCTCCGTTGGCGTGATCTCTCATCGTCGTGCGAGGACACGCGTGTGTATGGGGCCGTTGAGGCCCGTGTAAGGTGGTTTTGTTGCCGTCGTGCAACGTTTCTTAGTGAAATCCTCACGAGTTGAGAGGGGTGGATGTAGGACGACACTCGGGTGTGTCTGAACCACCTAGAAAATCACTGTGCCATGGGTTGCTATCTGTGAAATCGTTGTTTCATTTTATTCGTCTCTTTTCTGAGTGTGATCCGGTGAGCTTAGAGTTTATATATATATCGTCTGATCTTAATTGTTGTCCGAGTGTTCATCATCTGCACTGGGAAGTTGTGAGTGGTTGGATGATCCCAATTCAGTTAGTTCACATTAATCTAAATTTAGAGTGTTCCATCATCTCATATTAATATCTATGCATTTTATCAAGGAAGTTTCATTGTTTCTCAATCATCTCTGTGATTTAGTTTTAATTTTGTTAAAAAAAGGGGGCGCAATCAATTCACCCCCCTCTTGATTGCATTCCTAACCAGGCCAACAATTGGTATCAGAGCCTCGACTCTGTCTTATTCTGAAACCTAGCGGTTTAGAGAAATCTGTTAGGAATGGCTAACAAGGGGTTAATGCCTGAAGGGCATTCTATTCATAGGCCTCCCTTCTTTGATGGTACCAATTACACATATTGGAAGAATAGGATGACTATTTTCCTTCGTGCTCAAAGCCATGAAACATGGACCGTTGTTAACAACGGCCCACATACTTTGCCGGAAGATGAGATGAAGTCGAATGATGAACACATTAAGAAGTCCACTGTAAACTTCAATGCTTTAAATGTTATTTAGTGTGCCATTCACCCGACTGAATATGCTCGTGTGTCTATGTGCAGGAACGCAAAAGAGATGTGGGATAAGCTAAGGTTGATTTATGAAGGTACTTCTGAAGTCAAGGAAACGAAGGCGAAGATGCTTATCCGGGACTACGAGCTATTCCATATGAAGGAGGAAGAGAATATCTCCGAGATGTTTACATGTCTCACGGAGATAACCAACGGGTTGAAGGCACTCAGGAAGGAATTCAAGGACACTGATTTGGTCAGGAAGGTGCTGAGGTCTTTATCACCAAGCTGGCACACCAAGGCAACGGTGATAAAGGACTCGAAGGATCTTTCTACTCTTAGATTGGATGCTCTCATAGGGTCTTTAATGGCCTATGAGATAAACAACAAGAGGACGGAAGAGGATACCAAAAGGAAGAAATCAATAGCACTGAAGGCAAACCCCGAAATTATCTCAAGTCAAGAGGATTCGATGGACAACACCGATGACGAAGAAGTTGCCATGATCACAAGAAAGGTGGGACAGTTTCTCCGAGAAAGAAGAAAATTTGGAGGGAAGTTCAGAAAAGGAAAGAGGCAGGCCAAGCAAAGGGCTGAACCATCTAAACCACCCGAAGTGATATGCTACGAGTGCAAAAAGATGGGGCACATGAGAGGTGAATGTCCCGAGCTGCAGAAGAAAGCCAAGAAAGCCAAAGGCAAAAAGCCAAGGGCCATGAAGGCCACGTTGAGTGATGAAGATGAGGACGAGCCAACTTCTGAAGAAGAAGAAGACATTGAAGAATTAGCCAAGAATTTGTGTCCCATGGCACAGAATGATCAAGAACAGGTAATCTCTGACTCCGAAGTCATTACGAATGATCAATGGGAGCTAGCCTATGAGGAATTGTATGAAAAATACAAAAAGATCAGGAATGAAAATAAAAGCTCAAGGAAAAATATTCATGAAATTGTTCATTCACCCAACTCTTGTGGAAAGTGCAGCTTGTTTGAAATTCAAGTTCAGAAACTTAAAAATGCTAATGAAGCTCTAGAATCAAAATTGATCATGTTTGAAGATGAAATTGCTTGTTTGGTTGTGGAGAAACAAAATGCATGTAAGCTCAAAGGAGAAATCCAAGAAAAGAATGAAATGTTGAAAAAGGATTTGGATGAAATGAATGTGAAAATAAATGAATGTGAGAGAGTCAAGGGAGAGTTGAAGAGTAAAAATGATTTACTTATCACAGAATTGAAATATGTGAAAAATGCTCATGAGAAGATGTTAAAAGCAAAGGAAAACCGAGTTGAATGTAGTTTAAACTCCATGCATGGCAACAAAAATCAAATTCATTATAAGTTGAAAAACTCACAAAATCATGGAGAATGTTCACACACACACTCCGATGCACAAGTTGTTTATTCTCGATTCCCCTATACTTCTAGGAATGTAAATAAAAGAAACAAGTTTGGTTGGAAAAGTCCAGCCTATTTTTATTATGGGAAAATAGGGCATGATATGTACATATGCCAATTGATGAAGTATGATGATGATCTATTTTTCAGCAAGTATAGTTAGATTTCTGTGAATGCTAACATCAAGGGACCCAAGCTTGCTTGGGTACCCAAATCAAAATGAGCTTGTTCGCTTATTGGTGCAAGTTTGCATGAAGGCGACAGAAAATAAGTGGTACTTGGACAGCGGATGCTCTAGGCACATGACATGAAATAAAGACCTTTTTGCAGACCTAGCAGAGAAAAATGGTGGAACGGTAATTTTTGGTGGACAGGACAGAGGTAAGATTGTTGGAATTGGGAGAGTTGGTAAGGACCCTAAACACTGCATCAAAGGTGTTCTATATGTTAAAGGTCTAAACCATAACTAGCTTAGCATTAGTCAACTTTGTGATAAAGGTCACAAGATTATTTTTGAATCTTCTCACTGCTCCATTGCTAATGCAAACACTCATGAAATTAAATTCATAGGAGTGAGGAGTAACAACACATATCATGTTGATTTCAATGAAATTGCTTCTGAAAAGTTGTGCTTAGTTGCTCATAAAAATGATGATGTTTGGTTGTGGCATCGCCGTCTTGGGCATGCCAGTTTCAGTGTTATTAGTAAGTTGAATCGAAATAATTTAGTTAGAGGTCTTCCATGTTTAAACTTTGAAACATCAAAAATTTGTTAAGCATGTAGTAAAGGAAAACAAACCATAACTTCTTTCAAATGCAAAAACATTGTTTCCACAGAAAAACCCCTAGAGTTGTTACACTTGGACTTGTTTGGTCCCACTAGGACTCACAGTCTTGGAGGGAAACTTTATGATTTTGTGATTGTCGATGATTTCTAAAGATATGCATGGGCTTTGTTCTTAGCTAACAAGAGTGATGCATTTAAAGAATTTGTTGATTTTTGTGTGAAAGGTCAAAATGAAAAAGGATATATCATTCAAAAAATTCAAAGTGACCACGGGAGAGAATTTGAAAATTTAGAATTTGATGAATTTTGCAGGAAGCAGGGGTACGAGCCTCATTTTTCAGCACCAAGGACCCCTCAACAAAATGGAATGGTCGAAAGGAAAAGCAGAACGCTCGTGGAGATGGCACGTACAATGCTAGCGGAGAATGGTCTTCCACTATATTTATGGGCAGAGGTAGTGAATACTGCCTGCTATATCACCAATCGGGCAATGGTAAGACCTATCCTTAAGAAAACTCCTTACGAGCTGTACAAAGATAAAAAACCCAACATATCTAATTTTAAACCATTTGGATCTATCTGTTATATTTTGAACAATGGTAAATATATTTTGGAGAAATTTGATGCTAAGAGTGATAAAGGGATTTTCCTCGGATATTCTTAACATCTAGAGCTTACCGTGTTTACAATTCTAGAACTCTTGTCATCGAGGAGAGTCTGCATGTTGTAGTTGATGAATTCACATTGAGAAAGCCAAATGATGATGATCATTTTCTGGTTACAGGTGAGAGTGAAGTTGAGAAAGGAGAATCGAGCAAAACAAGGTGAGGCAGAAGGTCAAGAAAAGGAAAAGGCGCAAGTGAAACAAGAGGAGCAAGTACATCTGACTGGTCAACACCAATGGACTACGCATAAGGACCATCCGTTGGAGAATCTAATCGGCGGTGTAGATGATGGAGTGCGAACACGGGCTTCATATAGGGAAGTTGAAATTCAAGACAATTTAGCCTTACTTTCCAGTATTTAGCCTAAATCTTTAGAGGATGCACTTAATGACAATTCTTGGGTTCTCGCCATGCAAGAAGAAATACACTAACTCCAAAGGAATCGGGTGTGGTTCCTCGTGCCCCAGCTTGATAATCATCCCATAATCGGAACTAAGTGGGTTTTCCAAAATAAACGTAGTGAAGATGGGGTGGTGGTGAGGAATAAGGCAAGACTGGTAGCCAAGGGCTAATCTCAAGAATTTGGCAATGATTTTGACGAATCATTTGCTCCTGTGGCTAGATTAGAGGAAGTGAGAATACTTCTTGCTTATGCTTGTCACAGGAACATCAAGCTTTTTTAAATGGACGTGAAGAGTGCCTTCCTCAACGGGGTTATCAAAGAAGAAGTATACATGGAGCAACCACCGGGCTTTGAGGATGAAAAATTTTCAGGCCACATCTACAAATTGGACAAGGCACTGTATGGGTTAAAACAAGCTCCCCGGGCATGGTACGATCGCTTAAGTTCATTTTTGATTGATAATGGCTTCAAACGAGGTAATATAGACCAAACGTTATTTACTAAGACTTGTGATGAGCATGCCTTACTTGTGCAAGTTTATGTAGATAACATTATATTTGGAGCCACGAATCTGAAAATTAATGATGATTTTGCTCAACTTATGCAGGGAGAGTTCGAGATGAGCTTGATGGGTGAACTAAACTTCTTCTTGGGGCTTCAAATAAAAAAACTGGATGATGGTATCTTTATCAACCAGAAGAAGTACACACAAGAAATTTTGAAGAAGTTTCAACTAGAAAATGCCAAGCCATTTGCTACACCCATGTCCACTTCACTTAAGTTAGAAGATGATAAAGGTAATGTCGTGGATCAGAAACTTTTTAGGGGTATGATATGCTCATTGTTATATCTTACTGCTAGTAGGCGTGACATACATTTCAGCATGTGTCTCTGTGCAAGATATCAATCTTGTCCCAGGGAATCTCATTTGTCGACCGTGAAAAGGATTTTTAGGTATTTGAAAGGTTCTATTGATCTTAGTTTGTGATTTCCTATAAATAATTCATTTGATTTGCTTGCTTATACTGACTCTGACTATGCTGGGTGCAAAATGGATCGTAAGAGCACGAGCAGTCACTGCCAGTTTCTAGGGGGCTGCATAATTTCATGGGCCTCAAAGAAACAACATTGTGAGGCTTTATCAACTGCTGAAGCCGAATATGTGGCTGCAGGCAGTTGTGCGGCCCAGGTACTCTAGATCCAACACCAGTTGTTAGATTTTGGTATTTCTTTGAAAAAGACTCCCATTTTGTGTGATAATACTTTCGCGATTAATCTGTCCAAAAATCATGTCCAACACTCTCGCACAAAGCGCATAGACATTAAACATCATTTCATTAGAGATCATATAAATAAAGGTGCTTTTGAATTGACTTTTGTAGACACAACACATCAACTTGCTGATATTTTTACAAAACCTTTGAATTCTGATCAGTTTTGCATTCTTAGAAGAGAATTAGGTGTGTGCAGATTAGATAGTTAAGTCTTTTTGATTTGCTTTGTACATACTCTCTCAAAACATCTAATAAAGCAATTATGAATACTGGTTTATCCTCTTGCACATAAGGAGAGTCTTCCACTGCATTTAAGGTTCAATCATTCCTTTTTGTGCATAACACATTGAATAACATTTGATTTTCACTCATATCTTTATTAAGTTGCATCCGCATGTATATAATTCCATATATTTTATACAAATGCGTGCTTGAATGCCATGAGTATCCGATATATCAAATGCCGATTGCAGAAGGTTGGATTATGTCCAGCTGGAAGCTTTCCCCATGCGTGAGGGTGGTCTTCGGACCTACGTTCTCTGCCACGTACCGGTAATCAACCTATGTGAAAAATTCATCTTAGTGCATGTTTGAGTGTATATAAAATATCACCCTTCTTTTTGATTCCTCCTTTGACCTTTTACCTTGCTAAATAAAAATGCATTGGTTCAGACATGTTTGTAACATGGCACACTTTAAGAGGGAAGTTGATGGGACACAACCCCTTGGAGGTGGCAGCCACTTGACCAATGCACCTTGGACCTATATTCGCAAGCCAGCAATCGATCGGCGAACCCACTCTAGCGGACTCACCTGTGTAGCGCACACTCGGATCCGTAGATGGACCGGCGATAGTGGAGAGGGTCTGAGGAGGGACCTCGCCTTTCCGGGGATTTGACTAGCTTGGGCTGAACCCCTAACGGCCTGGGATTCCCAATTCTGTGGGCAGCTAGCACGCCAAGGGCATGGGTTGTAGGGTCGCACTATCAACTCACTCCGCGGTGGTCACACAATTCAATGGAGTTTGAGATCGGGTGCTCACCTCACCGCCGACTGGCAACTAGAAACGATACTAAGACAAGCAAAAGTAAAACCAACAGAGGAAGTGACCAGAAGCTCACCTGATTGGCGTGAGGACGCTGATCCCGGCCGGAGATGAGGGCGAGCGGGGAAGCGTGGGCTACCCGCACGCCGCGCCGATGACGCTTCGGACGCTTACCTGCTAGTACAATCACTACGCCCTCACAGAGGGGGTGGACTAGGGGTGGGGATGATTAATTACAATCAAAACAACCTCCACGCAGGGAGGGGCGGTCAGCCGGCCAGGCAAGATCGGACGGAGAGCTAAAGGAGTCGCCGAAAGAGGACTTCGCCGATTCTACCTGCTTCTGGAGCTGCCTGATAGGTACTCGCTGTTGGCGCTGGCACGAATTCTCCCAAACTTGGAATTCATCGAAACCAGCGCTCAATCTTCACTGACTGATCCGGAAGGGCTGCTGAATTTTCTTGTGGGTTCGAGTCGTGGTTGACGGCCGGGGCAGGTGCTGGACCGGTGCTGCTCTGTTCTGGCTCTGACTGGTCCCAGGACGCTGCAGCAAGTTGACAAACTAGCCACGAACTCCCCCGAGATACAAATGATGCGGGACCAGAACGGACGTGAGCGTGAACGAGTCTTCTTCGATCCACAACCAAGAGAGCACCAGAGGAGGTTGGAGTCAAGAGAACCAGCCCGAAGAGTGGGGGAGTATCAGGACTATCTCTGACTGGCCAGACCTGCGTACCTGAGGGAAAATAATTGGAACGGGGTACTTCGAACTCCAAACGAGGCTCCGCTTGTTTTTATGGATAGGGGACTGGTAGAGGTTCGTCCCGGACAAATAGTGCGCCAAGGGGAGCTTGGGTGTGGTTGCAGCAGCTTCTGAACTGAGGCTCTGGTCTCTGCTCAGGTGTCGGATGCGTAGTCGGGCAAGAACGGACGTCGCGGATGGCTCCAACCTCGGAATGAGGCGGGATCACCTCGCCTGCGAAGCCGACTAGAAGAGATTTCCGGAAATATATGATACACCTCTAGAAGATGCGCGGTGAAGATGTGGCTGCCTCTGCAACTCGACCCTTGACTGCTGCCTGTAAACTGAGATGAATCGGGTGATGATAGGTGATGGGAAACGGGGTAGATGGGATGGGAGATGGGGTGGATGGGTGTGGGGGCGACCCCGGGCTGTGTGGGGGTCTGGTAGAGGGTGATCCAAGGTGTGGGAGGGGCAGAATGGGGGCTGGAAGATGGTCTAGCAGGTGGAGGAAGGGGGAGCTGTGAATTTGGGTTGGGAAGGAGAGAGGGAAGGAGAGATCTCTCCCAAGGTTGGAATGTGACTTAATGGGGGTTGTTAATGGGGGTCTTGAGGATGGGAAGGGGTGTGTTGGGAGATGGAGAGGTGTGTTGGGGAAGGGAAGGGGTGGCTTGGGGAAAGGAATGGTTGCTTGGGGAAGAGGAAGGGTTGCTTGGGAGAATGGAGAGGTGCCTAGGAGAGGGGAATTTCACCTAGGGGTTGGAGGGGAATTGAATGAGTGTATGGGGAAGGGGGAGGGGTCTTAATGAGAGGTGAATGGGGAGGAGAGAGAGAGAATTTCAAAATTGGGGGTGGGGAGGAGAGAGAATGGGGTTCGCCCCCTTTAGAGAGAGAGAGAAGAGAGGGAGAGAGGGGAATCCACCCCTTAGAGAGAGAGAGAGCGATTCTCACAATTGTAGTGGAATTTCATATTTTCTTTCATTCATTCATTACTTATCAAATGGGGGATTGGGGTCCTATTTATAGGAATCTCACAATTTAACATAAGTCCCTGACTTTTGGACTAATAACAAGAAACCAAGTGAAGGGGTGTGCCCATGGGCCTAGCCCATTGAATTGGGCCTATTAACCTACCAAACTAACATAATGACTCAAGACTTAGGTAGATGACTCTTTAACCTAGGTACTGGACTTAAATAAAAGGAAAAGTACATGATAAGAAAATGAAAATTACATCATATGACTCGAAATAAAGTGGCGAACAAGATGAAGCACAGTTGGCGAGCATCGGGATCCTCAAACAAATGGGATTGCTGGTGATGTCCCCATCATACCCCCGGGGTGCGGAGAACTCGACTCCGTCGAGTATGGGTTCACCGGGGAAGTGGTCCTGTAAAGCAGCTCGGGGTGAACCTCAACCTCCAAACTCAACCCTGCGTCCGCAACTAGGGGACGGTCCTTCATCCTCTCACGGTGGCTTGGGCACACCCTCTTGTTGGCGATGGAACCCTGCTTCCCTAGTATTGCCTCTGTGTGCACACGTCGGGCTCTCAGGCTGATTTTTGGTGGCTCTCCGAGGGTATCACTCACAAGAAAAGATATAGGCTCAATGTACTCACTAGGATCCACCGCGGTGCCCATATAGGGTGCCGGATCCGCCACGTGGGAAATGAGGTGAATCCCAAAACCCATTCATAAGTCCAACCCATAAGCCAGGTTGCCAAAGTCACTCGGAACTTGGCAAGGTCCAAGTCCTCGTGCCCTCAAGTTGGAGGTGACTCTAGGGAAGAGCCACTCCAATGCCACCATCGATAGGTTGCCTACTTGGAATTCCAAGTGGCGCTCGCGAGCCTTTTCTCGCTCTTTGTGAACATCACCGCTCGTTGCAATTTGCTTGCGTGTATGCTCATGCCATGCATTATGATGAGTGAGTGGTTGTGAAAGTGGGTAGTGTGCAAAGGTGGACCGGGGCAACCATAAATTGACCTATCATGCTTTGATGCCATGTGGACCTTGATGAACTTAGGTGGACCGGGGCAACCATAAATTGACCTATCATGCTTTGATGCCATGTGGAACTTGATGAACTTAGGTGGACCGGGGCAGCCACAAGTGGCCCTATCATGCATGGACTTCATAACAATGGTTGGAGGGTCGAGGCATCCGTAGGGGAATCTATTGCGTATGGGTATAGCAAATGCCGGGGGTCCCGGACATCCATGAATGCTCCTACTATGCTTAAGACCCATGATGAATGAAGGTGGACCATTACATCTGAATATGGACCACTTATGCTTCCTACTTGGCATGTGGGTGATATGAATGAATGGACCCAACATAGTGTTCATGCCGAGTGGTGTTGTATGCCAAGACTTATGCACTTTTGTACCAAAGATGTCTCCTATGTGTGGGCTTTTGGACTTCCATTGGAATGGATCAAAGGGGTCTAAGAAGGTGGATATCATGAAGTGGGGCACTTCCTCGATCCCTAAGTGTATATTGCCCAAAGTCATGGCTCCCATGGTGTAACCTGAGTCTTGGGAGAGATGGGCTTGGTCCAACATAGCGGGTGAGGGTAGGAAAAGGTGGGTGATAAGTGATGTGGGTGGACCACATGGGTTCCCGGGTTCCCATTGGGAGGGGTCAAAAGGATCGACATAAGTGTACCCGGGGGAAAGGAGCTCTATGTTTATCTCAACATCCTCAAGGTCCTTACAATATGGTGGTGGATCCTCCTCCTCTAGTAGAATGATTGGGCCAAAGTTTTTGGGAGATGGGTTGAGGATGTCCTCTATGGTGGGAGGTGGATCCGGATTGGCATCCATCTCCACTTGGGTATGTGTGTGGGCCACAACTTCCAAGGATAATGGGGTAGGAAAGTCTATGGTGGATGGAGTGATAATGGTCGGTGCATGGTACTCTCGGGGTGGTGAACATGGGTGGACTTGGGTTGGGCTTGGTCGGGGAAGTTCTTGGGTTGGAGTTGGGGTCGGGGGTGGAAGATTGGTTGGTTGAAGAGGTTTGGATTGTGGTGCGTAGATCTTTCTAAGATCGGCCCTCATTTCATCCCAAGATTCAATGGGTGCTTCCCCTTTGGCTTCTCTCAAACCTACAATGTTCTCCCATTCTTTCCTAGCTTGGCGCCAGAGCAAACTCTTGGCATAGTTGACTTGGATAGGCCCTGACAGGGTAAACCTCCCAAAGTGTCGGTCTATGGACATCTCCCATTCTAGATATATGCTAGGGCGGGATCCATCAAACACAAAGGCTTCTAATGGGCCTATGAGTGGCGAATATGCCAAGTATGAGGTAGTCATGATGGTGGACAAGGGTGATGCATGCAATGGCCCTAGGACAAGACTTAGTAGAGACAAGTCTAGAACTTTCTCTGATACCAAATTGATGTGACACAACCCCTTGGAGGTGGCAGCCACTTGACCAATGCACCTTGGACCTATATTCGCAAGCAAGCAATTGATCGGCGAACCCACTCTAGCGGACTCACCTGTGTAGCGCACACTCGGATCCGTAGATGGACCGGCAATAGTGGAGAGGGTCCGACGAGGGACCTCATCTTTCCGGGGATTTGACTAGCTTGGGCTGAACCCCTAAGGGCCTGGGATTCCCAATTCCGTGGGCGGCCAGCACGCCAAGGGCATGGGTTGTAGGGTCGCACTCTCAACTCACTCCGTGGTGGTCACACAATTCAATGGAGTTTGAGATCGGGCACTCACCTCACCACCGACGGGCAACTAGAAACGATACTAAGACAAGCAAAAGTAAAACCAGCAGAGGAAGTGACCAGAAGCTCACCTGATTGGCATGAGGACGCCGATCCCGGCCGGAGACGAGGGCGAGCGGGGAAGCGTGGGCTACCCGCACGCCGCGCCGATGACGCTTCGGCCGCTTACCTGCTAGTACAATCACTACGCCCTCACAGAGGGGGTGGACTAGAGGTGGGGATGATTAATTACAATCAAAACTACCTCTACGCAGGGAGGGGTGGTCAGCCGGCCAGGCAAGATCGGACGGAGAGCTAAAGGAGTCGTCGAAAGAGGACTTCGCCGATTCTACCAGCTTCTGGAACTGCCTGATAGGTACTCGCTGTTGGCACTGCCACGGGTTCTCCCGAACTTGGAATTCGTCGAAACGAGCGCTCAATCTTCACTGACTAATCCGGGAGGGCTGCTGAATTTTCTTGTGGGTTCGAGTCGTCGTTGACGGCCGGGGCAAGCGCTGGACTGGTGCTGCTCTGTTCTAGCTCTGACTGGTCCCAGGACTCTTCAGCAGGTTGACAAACTCACCACAAACTCCCCCGAGATCCGAATGATGCGGGACTAGAACGGACGCGAGCGTGAACGAGTCTTCTTCGATCCACAACCAAGAAGAGCACCAGAGGAGGTCGGAGTCGAGAGAACCAGCCCGAAGAGTGGGGGGGTATCAGGACTGTCTCTGACTGGCCAGACCTGCGTACCTGAGGGAAAATAATTGGAACGGGGTACTCCAAACTCCAAACGAGGCTCCGCTTGTTTTGATGGATAGGCTACTGGTAGAGTTTCATCCCAGACAAATGGTGCGCCAAGGGGAGCTCGGGTGTGGTTGCAGCAGCTTTTGAACTGAGGCTTTGGTCTCTGCTCAGGTGCCGGATGCGCAGTCGGGCAAGAACGGACGTCGCGGATGGCTCCAACCTCGGAATGAGGCGGGATCACCTCGCCTGCGAAGCTGACTGGAAGAGATTTCTGGCAATATATGATACACCTCCAGAATATGCGCGGTGAAGACGTGGTTGCCTCTGCAATTTGACCCTTGACTGTTGCCTGCGAACTGAGATGAACCGGGTGGTGATAAGTGATGGGAAACGGGGTAGATGGGATGGGAGATGGGGTGGATGGGTGTGGGGGCGACCCCGGACTGTGTGGGGGTCTGGTAGAGGGTGATCCAAGGTGTGGGAGGGGCAGAATGGGGGCTAGAAGATGGTCTAGCTGGTGGAGGAAGGGGGAGCTGCGAATTTGGGTTGGGAAGGAGAGAGGGAAGGAGAGATCTCTCCCAAGGTTGGAATGTGACTTAATGGGGGTTGTTAATGGGGGTCTTGGGGATGGGAAGGGGTGTGTTGGGAGATGGAGAGGTGTGTTGGGGAAGGGGTGGCTTGGGGAAAGGAATGGTTGCTTGGGGAAGAGGAAGGGTTGCTTGGGAGAATGGAGAGGTGCCTAGGAGAGGGGAATTCCACCTAGGGGTTGGAGGGGAATTGAATGAGTGTATGGGGAAGGGGGAGGGGTCTTAATGAGAGGTGAATGGGGAGGAGAGAGAGAGAATTTTGAAAATGGGGGTGGGGAGGAGAGAGAATGGGGTTCGCCCCCTTTAGAGAGAGAGAGAAGAGAGAGAGAGAGAGAGGGGGGGGGAATCCACCCCTTAGAGAGAGAGAGAGATTCTCACAATTGTAGTGGAATTTCAAATTTTCTTTCAATCATTCATTACTTCTCAAATGGGGGATTGGGGTCCTATTTATAGGAATCCCATAATTTAACATAAGTCCCTGACTTTTGGACTAATAACAAGAAACCAAGGGAAGGGGGGTGCCCATGGGCCTAGCCCATTGAATTGGGCCTATTAACCTACCAAACTAACATAATGACTCAAGACTTAGGTAAATGACTCATTAACCTAGGTACTGGACTTAAATAAAAGGAAAATTACATGATAAGAAAATGAAAATTACATCATATGACTCGAAATAAAGTGGCGAACAAGATGAAGCACAGTTGGCGAGCATCGGGATCCTCGAACAAATGGGATTGCTGGTGATGTCCCCATCAGAAGTTCTTTTTATAACTGTGCATACACTTAGGGGGAGACATCACAGTGATTAGACTAATTCATCTCTGACATTCCAAACAATCTCTCACACTATTTGCACTTTAGAGTTAAATGAATGTCTTTACTAAGGATTTTACCTATTCCACTCAACACTCTTGAGGGCTCTTGATCCCCTACATAGAAGTCACGTGTCTCATGAGGAAAAAGCTGTCAGCCCCGCCGCATATTTGAATAAGTGTGATTTGGTACTGAGTCGTCGGGAATCCCCCCTGAAATAAATGAGGAAACTCATATCGAAAAGTAACTAATCCACATCAAAATAAGTGACGATATTGAGTAACCGAAAAATACCCCAGAAACAAAGGGTATAACTCATGTCAAAAAGTTAGTCATCTTATTAAAATAAAAAAAGGGATGTGCGAAGCTACCAAAAGTCGAGCACTGTGTATGAAATTGTAGGGAGGAAAGATTCTTATTTGTGTTTCTTCGAAAATCTAAAAATCTATATTAGTTAGATTTCGTTGCTCATTCTTCACATATATATTTAAGGAGTGATTGTGTGAATGTACCTTTTGAATCAGTCATAATTCTGGGTAATGCAGTACCATCTTTTTGTAAGCACATCCTTCTTAATATTGTTCATGCACATCATGCTCAAAAGTGACTGCATATTTCTTAACCCGTCCCTCTCGGACTTGTTTGATTCTATATCTTACTATGAATGCCCGTGTGCTTGATTGATCATCCATTCCACTTCACATGCCTTGCTTTGAGTAAACTATACATATGAGGCCTTACCTCTTATTTTCTCTCTTTATCTATCCCCTATTTGACTCTGACAAAAAGGGGGAGAAATAAATGGTCTTGCATGATATTGATGATATTGCAAATGGGTTGTTAAACATGCTTACATGCTTTGGTGAAAGGGGGAGATTCATATGTTCTTACTCATCTCTATTTCACTGGTTGTTTCAAGTGTGAGGGTCGTTTTGTCTCATTCATGCAAATCTTTGTGATATGTCAATATGTTTTATCTTCGTCAAAAAAGGGGGAGATTGTTGTGCCCCGACGTATTTTGACGAAGACATTTTGTTCTATACTATATAATTTGCATTGAAGATTCTTTGATGAATGTGAGTTTTTGATGATAGGTCACATGAATGGCTAACATGGTATTTGCTATTGCTGAGTGGTTTGCTTGGATCACACAGGATATGTGAACTTATGAAGGTTTTGGTTTGAATCACTCACATGGGTTATTGCATTACAATATATGTATATGCATATTGAACAAGCTATGTCAGAATGACTGTGGAACTCATTTATTAAGCCTTAAGACTGATATGATTGACAATCTGTATTAGTGCAGATTATTATGAAATTTGCTCTGGAAGTCATGGTAAGACTTTATGGATGAATGAATTTTTCATGTGAATAGACTGGGGTTGATTTGTGCTTAGTGCTTTTCATGTTAAATTCATTGTATTTTTCACATTTCTGCTCTGGAGCTACAAGAGTCGACTCCCAGAGTCGACACTTGTAGCCCAGCTTGTTGTCTGAAGACAGCAGGCTGCAGGTGTCGAGGGAGTCGACACTTACAGGTGCTACACGGGTTTTTGGCGCAGACAGAATTGTTATGTTAGATGGACGCAGTCTATCTCCACGAAGTGTGGATCTAGAGGGGGGTGAATTGATCTAATGCCAAATTAAAAACTAGTATAAGCTCTAATGCAGAATATAGGCAAACAACAGTTAAGCAAAATGAAGAATCACTATGTAAAGGGTCGACACATGCAGCCACACAATAGAACACAAGCAATCTCACTAAGGTGCACAATGAAAACACAAGACCCACAAGCAAACACACAGTAGGTAGCAATTTTAAGGTGGTTCGATCTCAATCCAGAGATCTACGTCCACCCCACACTGCAACTAGAGTGTGGATTCCGCTGACTAACAGCTTGAACAGCTGGGTGACACAGCTTGCCATACAACCGCTGATACACAGCTTCCCTGGGCTTTACAGCTTGCCGACCAGAGGAACAGATCCTCTGCAACAGCTGGGCAATACAGCTTAGCCGTCTGAGACCAAGTCTCGCCTGCTGAGGATTATAGCTTCACCTGTCCAGTGGAGACCTCCACTGCAATGCTGCCTCACAGCTTGAAGAATCAAGAGTTTGGAAATAAAAGACAGAAGCAAATGAAAATAAAAACCCAAATGGGAATGTAGCTCGGAATGAGCAAGCCTCAGCTCTGGTTTCTGAACCAAGAGACTGAGTTACAATCAGAAAAACTCTCAAACTAAACTCTCTCAATTTCACTCTCTCAACACATCTCTTCTCTCTTCTCTTCTCCCTTTTTCTTCTTCTCTGTTTTTCTTCTCACTGTGGATCGATGGCTCTCTGCTGCTTTCAGACTGGCTGTATAGACTTTGCCTCTCTTCAGTCGATCAGCCTTCATCTGAAGATGAAGGCTTCAATATATAGCAGCAGTAGGTGGATAAGGGGCGTGTGGCTTCCACATTTCCCACCCAGTGAATTCGCCAGAACCGAGGCAGTTCCATCCACATGGCAGCATCCTGGAAGGGCTTCTTCCACGTGTCACCATCATAGTTCCTCATCCTCCTTGGATCACGAGCCAAGTCATCAGTCCAGGTAAAGAATCCTTGTCAGACAGAGTATCGGATTATCAGATTAAGTATTTGCATTACAGTGTATAGACTTCGCTGTATAGACTTGTGAAGGCGAATGCAATGTATAGACTTCATGAATGGGATTACAATGTATAGACTCTAAAGAACATCAGCCAATGTATGGACTTGGGCAATGTAACGACTTGGACAGACAACAGACGATGTATGGACTTCAACTCAAACATGCATAATGTACATACTTTGAAGAGCATTCAGCATCCAACGTATAGACTTAGGCAATGTAAGGGCTTGCCAGTGTATGGACTTGATGAGGGTTCAACAATGTGCGGACTTCGACTCGATGTATAGACTTCACAACTGATGAATGCACTGGACAATGTATGGACTTAACGATGTGCATACTTGCCAAGACGAATGAACGATGTATATACTTGGGCAAGCAAAGTCTGTATAGACTTTACCAGTGTGCAGACTTTGAAGTGAAGACCAATGTATAGACTTCAATAGGCTTCAGCTCGTGCAGTGTATGGACTTCATGCAATGCAATGCAGATGAATGTATAGACTTCATGCAATGTAATGCAGATCAATGTACAGACTTTGGTGAAGCAAAAGGCTGTACAGACTTCAACTAAAAGATGCACAATGTACAGACTTGAACAAAGCAAGGCAGTGAATGTATAGACTTCCAAGGGAAACGACGGTAAAGCTATCAGTGTATAGACTTCAAGGGAAACGATGGTAAAACTACCGATGTATAGACTTGAAGGGAAACGTAGGTAAAACTTCCAATGTACAGACTTCGAAGTTGAACAGTTGGATGTACAGACTTGGAAGATCACTGATGGATGTACAGACTTCACCTCGATGTATAGACTTGGAAGAATGATGCACAGTGCAATGTACAGACTTCATGACTATGCTCATGCAGTGTATAGACTCTGGAAAGCTAAGGCCAATGTATAGACTTCAACGATGCGTGCTACAGTCCAATGTATGGACTTAGCTTCGTGCATGCTACAGTCCAATGTATGGACTTACGAAGAGTGATGCATGACCAATCGGATGTACAGACTTCACTTGAAATAGTCTGTTGTATAGACTTTAACAATGTGATGCAATGTACACACTTCATGAGACGATGGATGTACACACTTCAGCTAAGCGAGCTACAGTTAATGTATGGACTTTATGAAGGATGCAAACGGCTCTGTACACACTTGAAGTAATGCATGCCCTTGTACAGACTTCAGTTGAAGCCAACCGAAGAGTGTATAGACTTTATGAATGCATATGCCAAGACCAATGTACAGACTTGAAAAGAATGCAAGCAGTGTATAGACTTGGAGCACAAACGCCACGATGCAATGTATAGACATGCTATGTGAGAGCTGGAGTGTATGGACTTTAAACAATGCATGAGACGAGTGTATAGACTTGTGTTCCTAGACATGTGTTCTGAGGGAGTTGACCCATCAAAGGAGGGGGTCGACCCATTATACATGAATATATAGACATGTTCTAAACGATGCACAAACACAACACAAAGCAGTGTATTGAATCTACGTGCAATGTGTAGACTTTGAGTGTGTACAATGTGTAGACATGTGAAATGCAAAGAACATACAGGCAATCTGATAACACACATTCATCAAATCATAGACAGTCACAGATAATCTGATTTTCATCAAAACATAGACAGTTGCCAATCAATCAAAACAAGGTGTTGCCAATGAAATGAGGCATATGTCAACATCATCAACACAGAGGAGTCACAACAATCTCCCCCTTTTTGATGATGGCAACCCCCTATCAAATAGAATAGCAATTACCTGTCATACAGAAGATGAAAGACATGATTTGATATTCAGATTGACATGCAGATGCTATGAAATGCAAGCAACTCCCTGCACACAAAATCTCCCCCTTTGCCATAACATAATGCATACACTCCCCTGGAATGAATTCAGAATTCATACAATATTCTCCCCCTTTGCCATCAACAAAGAGGAGGGAAAGTGAATACAAGGGAAAGATCAAGAAATCAGAACCCATGTGCGTTGACCTTCATTCTTCAGAACATAGGATGTGCTTCGAGGCACGAGAGAACGTAACTTCTCCTAGGGTTTGCATGGCTACCTAGCCATGGCGGCCCCCCCTCCAGGGGATGGTGAGCCCCATCCCCATCCCCCTCCCGCTGTCCCAAAGCCTTCCTTTCTCCAGACTCTAGCCCGTTCCCTTTCTCCTGCTAAGGTCGACATTGGTATCAAGCTTCCAGCATTCACGGATGATGGCCATCCCGCAGTCTTCTTCTCTAAACAGGAAATACAGCAGTCCTTCAAGCCTCTCGAGTTTGCCATCATTGCAAGGTGTTCCTACGGAAGGCCCTCCATACCTGAGACGAAGAGCTTTCTAGCGCAGCGTTTATCATTTCAGAAGGATTTCTTAATAAGCTTTCTGAACCCCAGGCACCTGTTGCTGCGGTTTTCTTCGGAAGATGACTTTCTCAAAGTGCTGCTTCGAAAGAACATCTACGTCAAAGGTTACCTATTCCGTTTCTTCAGATGGACAGCAGACTTCAACTTCACCAAAGATCCATCCAGTATGCCAATATGGGTGAGTTTTCCAGCCCTCCCCGTTAATCTTTATGGTGAAGATTTCCTTCGATCGATAGCAGGCAACCTTGGAAAGGTTCTGCGGATCCATGAATCAACCCTCGCTTGGACTCACACCGCTGAAGCTTATGTATGCGTAGAACTTGATATTGAGAAGCCTTTGGTAGAGAACATATGGATCGACTGTGGAGGCCCAGGGTTCTGGCAGACCATCAAGTATCATCGTATACCCCACTTATGCACTGCTTGTCACAAGATTGGCCATGAACAAAAGGACTGTGTGAGGAAACAAGGCTTTTCAAGTGCTAAAACCAATATCCCAAAACAGAGCACTCTGTCTGAAGAGATCGCTCCTGCCAAGCCCACCAAAACATGGGTTCCTGTCGGCTCAGCTTCCACTGGTGTGCAGATCACAGAACCAGTAGCAACTCCAGTTGACAACCCTTTTCTTCCCCTTCAGCAGCTGGAAAAATTCAACGAGGAAGGGACTAACTGTCCATCCCCAGAGCCGAGATCTTTCAGTGAGGGCAATGCATCTAAAACAACTGAGGGCCATATCATAGCACAACCTACTCAGGATTCCCCTGCCCAGATGACCCACACTCTGGCCATTGAGGTGTCCGATGTTAGTCCAGAAAGATCCTATACTACATCTCCCAAGGGTTCTGATCAACTAACAATCAAGTATATGGGCACCAATAAAAATTTAGTTCATCCCGCTGCTACCAATTTAGAGGCACCAACTACAATCAGCTGTCCTCAGCCTATTTCCCCAGGCCAAGTTATGGAGATTGATACTAATTCAAGAACGCAGCAGGAGACTCAGCTCCCGAATGATCCAAAATCACTAGAAGTCAGGAACAAAATAGCTTTACAAGCTGAGATTGATAATTTAACAGCCCTCCATGCTGACAGACCAGGCTTCCAAGCTGACAGACCAGGGGTTCTTACCAGAGGAATGAAGAGGATTGGGTCTGAGGGGAAGATCCAATCCAACACCCAACTATAATGTCATTCTTAATTTGGAACATAAGGGGCATTGGCAATGCTCTTTCTGTGGGTCGTGCCAAACTCTTAATTAAAGAGCATAGAGTAGACTGCATTGCAATTCTTGAACCAAAAATTCCAAATTATAACATGGACAGAGTCTGCAAGAAATTGGGTATGGAGAATTATATAGCAAACACAGATGAGGATGCTCATATCTGGGTAATGTGGAAAGGCCAGTGGAATTTTCAACTTATATGTCAGCATGATCAACATATTACAGTCAGACAGATTTCAAACACCTTGCCTGATTTCCATGCTTCTTTCATATATGCCAAATGCACCCCAGTGGAAAGGCTCCAGTTATGGACATCTCTCACTCATATCACCAATCAAATCAAAGGTCCCTGGATTGTGGCAGGAGATTTCAATTGTATCATGACAGTAGATGAAAAGCTGGGAGGTAATATGCCCTCACTTAGATCCATGAATGATTTTAAGGACTGTATAAACGACTGTGGGCTCTTAGATGCAGGTTTCATGGGCTCCAAATACACTTGGTATAACCAGCAAGTAGGTTCCAATGGCATTTGGGCTAGGCTGGACAGAGTACTCATCAACAGTCCTTGGATGCAGTCCTTCCCAATCACTGTGGAGCACCTATCTAGAGAAGCATCTGACCATGCCCCTCTTATTATTAAATTGACTACTCAGCACACTACAAAAACCAGATTTTATTTTCAGCAAATGTGGACCAAGCATGAACTATTTCTCTCTGCAGTGGAGCAATCCTGGAAATCCAGCCCACTTGCCACCTCTGCCATTACTACTTTTATTCTGAAACTAAAGTTCCTGAGACATACCCTTCGGGAATGGAATAAGAACATTTTTGGAAATGTGCACAAAAATTTGATGCAAGCTGAAGATATGGTTTTATTGGCTGAACACAACTATGATCAGTATCCTAACACTCAAAATCTCTCAGCCCTTGACAGTGCCAAAAGCATTCTCACAGAAAGAATATTGCAGCAGGAAATCTTTTGGAAGCAAAAGTCAAGAATCAGATGGCTAGCTGAAGGTGATAGAAATACCAAATTCTTCCATGAAACTGCCACTGCTAACAGAAGGAAAAATTTCATTAATTGCCTCAGGGATGCAATGGGAAATCTCACTTCTGACCCTCAAAAGATGAAGGATATAGCAGTCTCCCATTTTCAAACTGCTTTCACTACCCAACCTCATTATGTTGATATGGAAAGCCTGACTAATATTCCTTACATTGTGACCCAGGAAGACAACTCTATGCTCACTGCTGTCCCAACTGATATTGAAATAAAAGAGGCAGTCTTTGATATTTCCCCTGACAGTGCTCCTGGACCTGATGGTTATACTGGTTGGTTTTTCCAACATGCATGGCAGATTATTGCAGAAACACTCATAAAGGCAATTCAGGAGTTTTTTATCGATAGAAAACCTCTGCCAAGAAGCATCACAGCAACAGTCATAGCTCTTATTCCCAAAACTAAAAATGCTACTGAAATATCTGAATATAGGCCCATCAGTTTATGCAACTTCTCCCATAAAATCATTTCCAAAATTCTAAGCAACAGATTGAGCAAACTCCTGCCCTCACTAATCTCAAAGGAGCAGACTGCTTTTGTCAAAGGTAGACATATCATTGAAAATATTGCTTTGGCTCAGGAAATGGTGCAAGAACTTGGCAGAAAAACCAGAGGTAACAATGTCATTCTTAAACTGGACATGGCCAAGGCATATGACAGAATTGAATGGGATTTCCTTGCTGTAGTTCTAAAGAAATTTGGCTTCGACTCTACATTTATTTTTCTGCTTGAAAGCTTGATTACCAACTGCTGGTTTTCAATAGCCCTAAATGGAGACATGGCGGGTTTTTTTAAATCCACCAGAGGCCTAAGACAAGGTGACCCAATTGCTCCAATTCTATTTATTCTGGCTCAAGAATCTCTTAGCAGGTTACTAAAGGAAAAGTTTGAAAGTGGCACAGTTGGTTGGTATTCAGGCCCCCGGAGGTGCCCATCTATCTCCCACCTATTATTTGCAGATGACACTCTGGTATTTGCCAATGCTAGTGCCACTTCTCTCCGCCAACTGATGCATACTTTAACAATTTATGAGGAAGCTTCAGGTCAGTTGATTAATACATCCAAGAGTGGTTTTCTGCTGCACTCTAACAGCAACCCCAGCCTCATTCGAAGAATAGAAAATATCACAGGTTTTTCTAGACAAACTTTTCCACAAAAATACTTGGGTTATCCACTGTTCTTGGGCAGATCCAAAAAGGTTTTCTTTGCTGGCATCATCACCACCATTCAAAAAAGGATAGAAGGCTGGCAGGCTAAACTGCTATCACAGAGTGCTAGGTTAACCTTGATAAAACATGTCTTAGCCTCCATTCCTATATATATTCTGGCTTCTACTCCTCTACATGCAGGCATTCATCAACTGATGGACAGGGCATTTGCTAATTTTTTCTGGGGCTCCTCTATACATGGCAACCGTAAACATTGGAAATCTTGGACTGCTATTTGCAAACCTATGGTGCAGGGAGGTCTTGGGATTATGTCCCTAAGACATATGGACTTAGCTCTTAGAGTCAAAATGCTGTGGAATGGACTCCACTCTCAATCTCTATGGGCAAATTATTTCAGGGCCAAGTATATTCAGAATGTACATCTTGCTGAGGTCAAATTCAAAAATATGAAAGGAGTCAACAGAAGCAGCTGGAATAAAGCTAAAGCTCTCATTCTGGAGCATCAGAGGGTCATTCTAGGTGATGGTTCCAAAACTAATTTCTGGCAAGATGTATGGCTGGGAAACCGAACTCTTAATTCTTATATATGTACTGCTGGAGCCATCACTTCAAATGCCACTGTTAGAGACATAATTATGAACCCAAAGCCGGAAGACATTGAAGCACTGGAACTTAACCTTCCAGTTGAGATTAGGAACATATTTTCTCCCTCCCTTTTAACTTCCCACAGTGATCATTTCATCTGGTCACTCTCAGGGAATGGGAATTATTCAGTCTCCTCCATATATAAAAAACTGATTCTTCAACAACAGCCTCAGATTATGGAGAGGGATATTCCTTGGAAACGCATTTGGTCTCCTTGGATCCCAACCAAAATTTCCCTGCATATATGGAAAGTCTATTTCAACTGTTTGCCCACAGATCAGAATGTTAAAGCTTGTGGTATCCCTCTTTGTTCCAAATGCACCTGCTGTCTTTCTCCCAAAGAAGAGGATTCTAACCATCTCTTCCTCAGCAGTGACTGGGCTGCTAATATTTGGTCTTTCTTTCAAAATAAGGGATTGGAGATAGGTGGCCGGACTATCAAAGATCTGATTGCTAAAAACATTCAAACAGCAGCTGGTAACTCACTGTTTGGTCTTTTTATTATTGCCATCACTGGTTTCTGTTTATGGGAGTTTTGGACTGCCAGAAATTCAGTCATCCATGATGGTAAGACTCCAAAGAGCCAGCAGATGATACCTAAAATTCTATTCCAGGTTAATCAGTCATTAGCACTGTCCAAGCTTCCGGAAAGCAGTCATGAAAAGAGAATTATACTAGCAGCATGTGGAATTCACTCTTTCAGCAACAACAGTCCCAAACTGAAACTTGTCAAATGGCAATTCCCACCTTGGCCACATCTCAAACTGAACACCGATGGTGCATCCAAGCTTGCCCACATTTCTGGTGGTGGAGGAATCATTAGGGACACTCATGGATCAATCATCCTGGCTTTCTCTCATTTTTATGATCAAGCTAGTAGCATGATGGCAGAAGCTCGAGCACTCAAAGATGGCCTTAAATATCTGAGAAGCATTACAACTCAACCGAGCCACATTGAAAGTGACTCCCAAACCCTGGTCCAAGTTCTCAACCACAAATTTCCTTGTCCCTGGGAAATTTTAAAGTATGTGAGGGAAATCTGGACCCTTCTCATGGCTAATGATACCATCACCCACATATTTCGTGAGGCCAACCAGGTGGCAGATTCTCTGGCTAACCTAGCATGTACAAACAAATGTAATATGCATTTTTCCTCACAGCAGCAACTTCCTGCAGTTATTAGAGGCATTGCCCGGATGGATCAACTAGGTTTTCCTAGTATCCGAATTATGTAATTTCTTTTTTCCTCTTATATGAATAAAACACCTCCTAGCTGTGCACTTTGCACCTAGGTAAGGATTTTTGATAAAAAAAGGAAAGATCAAGAAATCATCTGACTGGCATTCGGAACAAGTAGTTCAGGAATAAGCATTCTAAAGCACAGAGTCTTCAGTCATATGAATTTAGAAACTACATTCAGATAGAATTCTAGTTTAAAGACTATAAAATGTTGAGTTCATGCACTACAATCAATGGATAAGTCTTCTGTGCATGATAAAATAATAAACCAGAATCACATTTGCATGAGAGAGTCAGTTTCAACATATCTTACTGTTATATACTCAACAAAAATAATTGAGAGATACCAAGTCATGTATTGAAACTAAACAAATTGACATTCATGAAATTTCTTTTGAAGGAGCAGCATTTTCAATACAAGTTCATTTAGGGCATTCAGGTAACATTTGCCTTTTTGCGAAAGGGTATACATTTATCAAACGCCAATACCCCTAGATACTCAACATCATGGACCATTCTGCCTATGATGATTTACACCTTTTTGTTTGAGGGTACACGTTTATCAGACGCCAGTTACCCCCAGGTACTCAGTGAAACCAACCTACTGTTTTGATCATTTTATACAGAGATAGCTGATACACCTCATGACATGAGTGTTGTCCACTTCTTTGATGGATCACTCAATTTCTCAGTGATTTACCAGTCATTGTTCTACCAATGTTATTTTTTAATTAATTTTCAATGTTTTCAATATCTTTCTTAGCTGCCTTTTTATTTGTTTCAGAATGACTTGTTTAAGAATAATACACATACTTAGCTTCTCTAACATGATTTCAGATGAGTTTTAAGATTTCAGATATGATTAGCTTTGTCTGACATGAAATAAGAAAAGGGTTGAGAGTTTTATCAATTTTCAGCTTTCTTATTTACTGATTGCAATCTTTAAACTCCAAAGGTTATAAATTTAAACCATTAAGTCAGTATGATGCGGGACGCTTAGGAAGATAGGACACTAAGTAGGTATGCGACCTAATGGACAATGAGACTAGCAATTGGCATTTGATAGAATAGCTGTTGACACCTTGAAAATGAGCAAGGGCAGAAGCAGAATTGAAAAGAAGATTTGACCAACAGGGAAAGATCAATGACGAAGCTCGTCAACCGTCTACCCGGCTGAAGCCTTTTCCCGGCCAAGCTGAGGTCCGGTGCCATCGCCAGTCATACGGCGGCGCTGATGAAGTAGCAGTCACCTGACTGATGAAACCCCCTAGCACACTTTAACAAGAGCTACACTACGGCCTCGTATGAAGGGCTGCAGATGACACGTCATATCAAGTCAGATATTGATTTGTTGACAGATGAGACATGAGCAAAGATAAAGATAAAGCCAGAACCAGCAAATGAAGACTGTGAAGATTCCGGCAAGGTCCGAGCCACGGAAGAATTACCACTGAAACCATTACCCGGCTAAAGCCTCCTTGGGCTAAAGCTGATGTCCGGTGTTATCGTCATCCAAACGACAGCACTGATGAAATCCCAGTCTGTTGACTGATGAAATCTCAAGATGATCTCAACAAAGTTACGTCACTAATACTGGACCTTCTCCAGTTACGATGAATATCAGTTTAAAGAATTAAGAGAAGCCAAGGCACGTGTGAGGCCTAAAAGCCCTAAATGGGCCGGCCAGATGGGCTTCCGGGAGCGGCGCCGGAAACCTCAACAGAGGCCACTCGGCACGCCGGGAGCTGCTGCGAGCAGAGTGCCGCGCCGACTTCCACCTGCCGAGAGGGTAAGAGGATCGGGTCTATAAAAACCCACCCCTTCGAAAAACACAGGGCGAGAGGAGAGAAAAAAAAAGCTCAGAAGATCCTCACCCTCACCACCGCCAGAAGGAAGAAGAGAGCCTCCTCCACTGAAAGAAAGAGAGAAGAGACCAAAGGAGAAAGCACAGAGAAGGTTCGAAGCTGATTGAAGGTGGGCACCGGGGAGGGAGAGGAGTCAATGCTCCGCCCTCCCCCCCCCCCCATTTCTGTATTTTCATCTTCTTGTAATTTCGATGGATGATACTTCTTCTTCTTCTGATGTATTCTGCAACATCGTAATCGGTTTTCATGCCGCTAGAACAGGACTTAGTCTTTATCTGCAATTTTCATCTATGTACTCCGTCCCTCTTATGCATGGATGTAATAGTCATGTTCGGGTGAATAAACAAATGGAACAGGCCTTGATTGTCGCCTGCTATTGTCTCTGTGGAGGTTTGCCTCTTATTCCTTTCCCCAGTCTGATTATTCGTCAGCGTTTTCTTTCTCGAAGATACTTTCATGCGCTTGTTCCAGGGCCAGGGACAGGCTATCCCTTGGCCTTCAGAACAAAGCCAAGCCACATGATGATTCACTTCTGTGAGATTCTGGAGTTTCCGATGCCCGATTTGTTTACCAACATCATCAGAGTCGTTTCTGGACCAGAGACAGATATCTCTTGGTTCCCAAGATGACGAATGATAACATCAAGCCATCCTCCTGGAAGTCTATCCAAGCAATGGTGACAGAGGCTCCTTAGGTTCAGTTCCCCTTTTCCATTTCCCTCTGCCCTCGGATTTCCTTCTAAACCCACTCCAAAGCTGGTTGATACCCAATAAATGCATCCATCTTTGACTCCTCAGGGCCCGTCAATCTCAGCCTTAATCACTAGGAAAACCCCCTCAATCATCCATAAATCCGAAAACAGAGTGCCGTAAAACCCTAAATTCACCTCGGCGCCCTCGTCTGTCTCGGCTCCACAAACAGTAAAGCGGATGAATAGCCCTCGACGCAAGCCTTCTTGCGTCGAGACCCTATTTCATTCTCGTGCCGGGAGCCTCCCTGTTGTTTTACCTCGCGCCGAAAAGCCACCCCATCTCATTTCTCCTCGCGTCGGGAAGCCCACGCCGGGAGCCTCCTCCCTGGCCTGCTCTTCATCGCGTCGGGAAGACCCCACGTCGAAAGCCCCTGCCTCCATGCCATTTGGCGCCAGGAGCTCCCTCTGGCCTCCTTGCCATTGGCGTCGGGAACCTACGGCCGTTTGGCCCTTGCGCCGAAAAGCCTCCTTGGCCTCCTCATTCTTGCGCCGAGAACCCCTGCCTCCTTGCCACCGGCGCCGAAAATCCCCCTTGGCCTCCTTGCCACTGGCGCCGGGAAACCATGGTCGTTTGGCCCTCGCGCCGAAAACCCTTCTTGCCACGTTGTTTCACGCCGGGAACCTATATGCATATCCAAGCTACCCCGAGAGCCTGCTTTGCCACTCAATTGAACCCCCGGCGCCTGGATGAAACCCACCCAGGGATGCCCATGAGTCACCAGACCTGTCTCGGGGATAAATCGAAGGGAGCAAGACTCCCTCATGTTCCGTTGATCCGCACCGGATTCCCGAGCACCCCCCTTTTAGCTAAAGTGAGCTCTGCCAATGCATGAGTGTCACCGGCTTCTATAAGGGAAGAGTCAAACATTGCCCCAGGGCATACATATGCAGTGTGGGAGGTTCGCTCCCTCTTTTTCTCAGCTTTCATCCCGGCACTCCGTGGGTGATAGCCTATTCTCCTCTCGGCATAATCCAGATTATGGGGAGATGCTGCCAAAATGTCGACCGATGTTTAACCCCGATAAGCCCCGGGAAGTACACGTCATGCACCTCCCGTCCGGCCCGATCCTTCGGGGAATATGAACACTGCGAGGCCTTTGGCCGGATGAGAAACGTGAAGGGGGACATGTCCTCGATGACTGTCCGGACCCTGCCTCGTCGCTGCACGGACGGTGTCCTATCTCTACCCGGTACGACCTACACAGAGGGGTCATGCTGATTTAATAACATATCGTTTACCCAGTCACCTCCTTAGAATAATAATAGCTTTAATATCATGCACTTCATTTTTAACCGCCCCGAGCGGCCTCCTATTTCGGCGTTTAATCAAGGGTTGTCCTTCTTAGGAAGGACGTAATTAACGTCATAGCCTTTATGGTATGGTGGACTTTTGGTCCCGACTCGGACTTCACAATCGACTGACCAAGTCAAGTCGAGCGCACAATAAAATCGTCACACATGTGACTAGCACGCCAATTAACCAAACCAATAAATCAATGCGTCAATAAATATCCAAATCCATTAAATCTATTAAATAAAAATAAGAATCCCCGCGTCCACAAGTCTGGCACGCCCGGTGGGACTTTGTCTCCCTTCATCTCTACGCCAAAATAGGAGGCCCAGTGGGCCCCCCCTCAAATTTCTGATTCCGCGCTTTCTCTATTTTTAGGGAACTACAATGACGGCTGGAATCATCTCTGTACACTTTGATCAACAAGTGGTCGATGCACATGTGCGAGAGGGCTACCTGGCGGTACCTCTTGCATTTGGATCGATGCCGCCTACTGTTGGACTACCCAACTGCCTGGGCCTCGTCTTCATCGACCTTCTGCAGGTCGACAACAACGAGCAAGGCACTGCTGCAAGTGCCCCGATGAAGACTGCTGATAATAAGGGTGGCTTACCAGAGAGGACGACCTCGACAGCCGTCGCCTGCTATGTTCATCATGTTCAAAGGAGGGACACGGTCCCTGCTGCTGCCCAGATGAAGAAAAGAACTAACCGGAGGAGCCGGTATGCTGCTGTCGACCGTCGTCTTTCAAATTCTGGGAGGACGATGATGATGGGTGACGTTAGGGTGAACCTCAACGGTCGCCCGAGAGAAGTCCGGACGGACAGGATTGTCCCGACCGTCCAGATCGACAACAAGTTCCAAGTTCTGGCCACCAGGAGGGCCAACTGGGAAACTGATGAGAGGAAGCCGCTGGCGCCCAAGCCAGCAAGATATAAACAGGTCTGGCGACCAAAGAAGATTCAGAGCTGGGCCCCAACTTGAGATGAGGGGAAAGCTACCGAGGATGCTGTTGCCCGCTTCAGGGCAGGAAGTAGAAGAAGAGAAGGAAAAGACATAAGAGATGATGATGCTGTTTACCCCAGGGCTTGGGGTAAGAAAGATGAGAAAGAAAATGAAGAAAGAAATCTGACCACTGTTCGCCCCAGGATGAGGGGCAGAAAATATGAGCAGAAGCAAGACCTCTCGGTCCCCCATCCCAGGGCTGGGGGCAGAAGATGGCAAAGGAAGAACTGTGATGCTGCTGCCAACTGCTGCCAGGATGGCGACAGAAGATTTGAGAAAGAAGAAAGAATGAGAACAAGCGAACCAGTCGCTGCTGCCATTCCAAAAAGAGCAAGAGCCTGTGCCAGACAGGCTGATATATTTAGATATTCCAAAGCTAAGCATCTGAATGCTCAGGTGGCAAGACTGGCTCATCAGCCAAGAGGCCAGAAAGACTGATGCTCCAACCAGAGCCACAAAGGCACAACCCAGAGGAGATGAAACAAGTAGTCCAAGACTACTTCCACTACCTGGGGAACTCTGCCCTCGGTCAGCAAAGATTATCCCGTGCCTTGGGCACCATGGATGAAGAAGAAGAAGAAACCCTTCAGGAAGTGATGCTCGGAGTCTCCTCCTCCGATTCCAATGATTATGGGGAAGGCCGCGGGGCCGGATATGGGAAAGGAGACCTGTGTGGGGAAAAACCTGAAGAAAGAATATCGGTCTTTGACCGACTCAACTACCCCGACCAGGTAGAAAGAAAAGTCTACAGGCGGAAGGGAAAGATGCAGATCTTCACCTGTAACATGGCTGGACTTGTCAGGGGGCAAGACATGCTACCAACTCAACCGGACAAGCTACTCAGGCTGGCAACCAGACCCGGGCCTGTCACAAGAAGAGGCCAGGCGACAAAAGATAAAATGAAGACTAATGGTGAAGCCTGCAAGATCACCACTATGACAGTTAATGTGGTGACAACGGAAGAAGAAGATAATCCCTTCATTGATGATGCTGAAGGGACTTCAGAAGATGTACAGATCCCGTCCACCCTGGATCCCATGATCCAGATGATGTTCAGAAGATACCAGCAGGAGATCAATGCTCTCAGAAAATAGCTCAATGAGAGACATGAAGCTACACCGGTCTCCAAGCAAGCCAAGCCTGTGGGGCATACTTCCAGCTCAACAGAGACGGCTATCCCAGCTAATCCTCTCCTGGCTGATAAGGGCAAAGCACCGAGCCAACCTGTTCCACAGCAAATAGTAGCTCAGCCCTCTGCATCTCAGACACAACCTACCACGCCCACCTTGCGCGCCACTGTGATGACAACTCCTCATAGTCAGCAACAAGCTCACTTCTTCCCAGAAGACATAGATCCAGCCGTAGCCCACAAGCTGATGATTGAAAGAATTGTGGAGATGAAGCTGTCTGAGAAGACTGGCGATGATTTTAGTACCTATGATGTGTACAAGGTGCCATATCCTCCCCAATATGCTGCTAAGAGACTACCTCCAGGCGTCAGTAAGCCGCCTAAGTTCGAAAAATTTAATGGGCAGGGCTCCCCCAGAGAGCGCATAGCTTACTACACCACAATCATGGGCGACCTGGCAGTCGACGAAGCTTATCTGCTTAAGTTCTTTGGCTCATCCCTTACTGGGTTAGCCTTTGAGTGGTATTCAAGCCTGCCAGCTGGATCGGTGGTTGATTAGCCTGATATGCAGAGAAAATTCCGCGATAGATTTCATGTCACTGAAAGAGAAATCACAATAGCAGAGCTATATGCAACCAGGCAGAAGCAAGATGAAACTGCACTGGACTACATCAAAAGATGGAGGAACTTAGCCATGAGATGCAGAAGACCACCTCATCAAGAAGATGCAGTGCAGATATGCAAACAGAGCCTCAGGAGAGAGGTGCTAGAAAAGATGATCGGTGCAGATGTCAGAACATTTGACCGATTAAACAATATAGTGGCAGAGGTTGAGACATTCTTGTCCAAACGTCCAACCGCCAATGTGCTGAAAGGTAAATCTAATGATCGACGACCATCACATTCTGAGGCTAACACCGTCGATTTCAGAACCTTCGAGCAGCAGAAGGGGAAGAAGGGGGCAGATGAAGCTCCCCCGCCAGCAGACACGGCAGAAAGAAAAGATAAGGTCTCTCTGAGAAACAAAATGAGAAAGCCATATTCTTTCCCTAAAGATAAGACAGCCGCACTATTCAACTGGGCATACAAGTTCAACAAGGTAACATTGCCTGATCTAAAGAGACCCGATGA
Source organism: Amorphophallus konjac (assembly GCA_022559845.1). Classification (NCBI taxonomy): domain Eukaryota; kingdom Viridiplantae; phylum Streptophyta; class Magnoliopsida; order Alismatales; family Araceae; genus Amorphophallus; species Amorphophallus konjac. The sequence goes on from CM040118.1 coordinate 103,925,550, forward strand.
CGCGGCAAAGAAAGGTGATCCACTGTTCTGTCCATATCACCGTGCGCTGGGGCATGCAATTGAAGACTGCTACATCTTCAAAGATATCATGGAAGGCATGGTCAAAAAAGGCGAGCTGCAGCTGGGAGATTACCAGGTAGAGCCACCTCATCCGCATGAGCCTCCGGCATTAAAAATGGCCGCCAATATGATTTCAATCTACCAGCAGCTGCCTAAGGAGGCCATTGAAGAATGTACTAAGCATACTTATAAAGCTTGCTTCCTCACCCCACTGAAGGATCAGGAAGGATGGCAGATGCAACCCATGAAGAACAGAAAGAAGATTCCCGCAGCCAATACCAATGGAGCAGTTATCCGTGGTGTCACACCAAGACCTGAACCGCCTCCAGTAAAGCCAGTATGGCGCACAGCTGAGACAGGGCCAGTCATCCGGATCCCCACTCATAACCGGAGAAGACAAGTCCCCCTACCTACACATAAGGAAGTAAGTCCTGCAGCCAGGCGTCTACAGCAGTATATCAATGAGCTCGATGAATATGAGCAGAAAAAGCCTAAACACATGCTGGTAAAAGACTGTATATTCTGGGAGCAGCTCGAAGAATTGAAAATTGAAGAGCAGCCAGAGGCAAAACAAGGAAAAGATGAGACTGAGCCCTTCTGGGGGCAGGAGCTGGCAAAGCCAAATTTCCAGAAGAAGAAGAGACGGCCCAAGTCCAAAAAGGGAAAGAAAGTCACGACAGTACAGTGTAACACTCTGTCAGTGCTCTTTTCCTTGCCCGGGGAGAATGATGAGGATGAAACATCAAATGCCCCACTAGAAGCCAACCATGCAGAGGCCTCAACTTCGGCACATGCAACACGCTCCGGAAGAAGATGGGGGCGCCCACCACCAGCCAATCATAACATTATGTTCAGAGGGGAACAACCCTACCAGATTCCTGAACCAGAGATACGAGGTGTCCAGGTTCCTCCCCCTGCCAGCCTGTACCAAGAAAAGAAGAAAGGAGGTCAAACTTCGACATTTCTGGAATTTCTGTCCAGTCTAGAAAATGGGCAGTCGATACAGGCTGGGCCAGATAAAGGCAAGAGACCTTAGCAGCTGGCATCTGTAGCCTACAAGCAGAATGAGAAAGAAGGGGATAACCCTCTAATGGCACCAGGGGCCGTTGCTGCAGAAGAAGCCCCCCAAGAAATCAGTCCAGAGGTTGAGGCCAGCACTGGTCAGCAGAGGCCGCAGGTACCACATGAACCTCCAAAACCCCGATGGGCGGAAGAAATGAGACTGTCTAATGTCAGGGTGGGCAGCCGGATCATGAAAATGCTAAAGAAGCTCCCTACCAGATTCTCCATCTGGGAGATTCTCTCTCTGAGCGAAGAGGCTCGCCAAGCAATTGTTGATGCCTTGCAGTCACCGGCACAATATGAAGCACTCCTGACAGAAGTGAATTCTGGGCCGTCAGTTACATTCACAGAGGATGACATGCTGATTCCGAATTCCGGCCATAACAGACCGCTGTATATGAGGGGCTCCCTGAACTGTCAGCCACTGAGCAGGATACTGATAGATCCCGGGGCCGCCGTGAACATTCTCCCATACCGCATCTACCAAAAATATTACTTTGATCTGCAGCTTACCAAGGTCAGAGACATGAAATTTGCAGGGTTCAACCAGAAATGTGAGACGCCCCTCGGGGTGGCTGACTTTAACCTCACATTGGGGGATCTCACTACCGTGGTACGATTCTATGTAATCGACTCCAACACCACATATAAGGCCCTGCTGGGGAGACCGTGGCTGCATGAATAAAAGATAGTGCCGTCCACGCTACATCAATGCATTAAATACTGCCATGAAGGAAAAGATGAGAGGGTGTTTGCGGATCTGCATCCCTTCGAAGTATTCGAGTGCCATATGCTCGATGCATCCTACTACACGGAGGTGTCGCGAAATGGTGAAGAGAAAGAGGCTGTGGTCAGCCAGAAAAAGCCGGCGACGAAGGCAAGAAATTGGTCTCCACCGCCACCAAAGGGCTATATTAAAAAGCATGAGGTATCTCACATCTCTTATGCTGGTGACTTTGCTCGGATCACCCCTCCTAGCATTCACTCGGATGATATCAATGAAGAAATGAAAGAAAAGTACACACAAGTGGAGGTGCCGCAGGGTTTATTTAAACCCATCGTCAGCCTTGAGTACCAGACGGTGCTACCACTGAAGACTATGGAAGTCCCTCGCTTTTGCGAGCCTCCTACCATATTCTACACTGGGGAGTCAGTCGAGGAATATGATCAAGACTGCATGGTCCCTGAAGAGGCTGCAAACCAGATGGTGCCGATTACGGGCTTGGACTATACTACCCAACGGGTTTCACAGATGTTCTCTAAGATGCAGATGCCATCACTACAACATGTTGCCCAAAAGAAGGCGTTTAAGGAGTTATGGGATCCGCCTCGGGATAATAAAGAACTGAGGAAGATCACTCAGCACCCAGGATTGGGTTATACCCTTCAAGAATACTATGAAGCTGAGGTGGACGTCATATCTGTCTCCTACCAGCATGAAGACCCTCCCGAGGTAGGATATGACAAATACCCCTCGGAAGATGAAGAAATCATTTATCAATCCATAATGAACAATGAAGTCCCAGACAGTCAGCCGGAGATGGGAACGTCTGATGAAACAAAGAAAGATTGGTGCTGGGAAGACCTACCTTCCAAAGAAGATCTGTTCCATGCTGAAGCAAAGTTTGACACGGGAACCCCGGATGAAGACCAAGCAGCCAAAGAGCTGAGGGAATGCTTGGAGTTTGAGCGCATCCTGGAAGAAGTCCGGGCTCTACAGAATGATGATCTCTCAAGGGAGTCTGCATCAGAAGAGCCTCTAAGGGCGGAAGACTCCGTCTTTGAGTTTCCTGCTGATCCAGTTATGTCCTCTGGGCATACTGAACAGAATACAACAATTTTGGCCGTATATGATGAGCCAGCACCCGCTGATGACCAGTATGATGAAACAGAAAATCATGAAACTGAAGAAGATTATATCCCGGGAGGCTTCATCGACTTACAAGAAGCCCCGCCCGAGGTCGAAGACGGAGGTCAGGCCACCGTCGATGAGCTTGTGGAAATAAATCTGGGAACCGCAGATGAGCCAAGGCCGACATTCCGCAGTGCACTGCTGGAGCCAGCTACCAGAGAACAGTATATACAGTTTTTGAAGGAATTTCGAGACTGCTTTGCATGGACATATGATGAAATGCCGGGACTGAGTTCTGATGTGGCGCAGCACCGATTGGCAATAAACCCAGAGGCTAGCCCTGTAAAGCAACCTTCCAGGAGAATGCGCCCTGAATTAATAAATCAGATTAACAAAGAGGTTGACAAGCTGATTGATGTAGGCTTTGTTGAAGAAAATCAATACACTACATGGCTAGCTAATATAGTGCCCGTAAAGAAGAAGAATGGGCAGATCAGAATCTGTGTTGATTTTCGAGACCTTAATAAGGCTTGCCCGAAAGATGATTTCCCGGTGCCAATCACTGAAGTGATGATCGATGCAACTGTTGGCCATGAGGCCCTATCATTTATGTATGGGTCATCCGGATACAACCAAATCTGGATTGCTGAGGAAGACAGAGTGCACACTGCATTCCGTACCCCGAAGGGGATATTCTGTTGTGCCTCTTAGGCACAAGCATGTGCTATGTCGCCTTGATGATAGCAATGCTATTTGGTTTTGATGATAGCAAGACAGTGAGTGCATTTGAGTACATTTGATATTGTATTTTGATGATTGCAATGTTATTGTGCATTGATGATTGTAATAAACAAAGTGCATTTCTATGCATTCTTATTCTTGAGCATTCTGCATATTGATAGCAACATGAATGATGATGTCTAGCATTGATGGCATTTGCTCTTTATATATGTGCATTGCATTCTGTCAGATATCATGTCTCTGCATATATCATGTCTGGATAGCATAGTCTATACACTGGACTGTGTCATTGTGCATCATGCTAGTTTATACATTGGACTCTCGTTCAAGCCTATGCATTGCATTGACTAAGTATATACAACGTCAGTTCATGCATTATCTTAGGCTAAGTGTGTACAGCGTCTTAGGCAAAGTCTGTACAGCGTCAACGCACTTCATTGGAAGTATGTACAGCGTCAACGCGTGAAGTATGTACAGCCGTGTCATATGCTCCTAAGTCTATGCATTACTGTTCATGTATCAGTCTTCATCAAGTCTGTACATTGACACGCCAACCTCCTTGAAGTCTGCACACTAGTCTTCACTGTCAAGTCTGCACATTGGTCTTCGATTTCAAAGTCCATACATTGGACTGTTCTTCAAAGTCTATACATTGGCTTCACATCTTCAAGTCTGTACAGCCGTTTGCTTTGAATTTCAAGTCTAGACATTGCACTGTAGCATCCATCGTCTTCGTGTTGTTTTAGTGTCTATGTCTTCGTGTTGTGTTTACGTCTTCGTGTTGGTCTGTCTTCGTGTCTTAATGTTGTTTTTGCATTCGTGTCTCCGTGTTGCTACAGTGACACTTCGTGTCGTTCTCGTTTCACCTCGTGCTGTTCTCACTTACTTCGTGTCGGTTTCTATTTTTTGTCCTTGAGTTGTTGTCAACCCGTGTCGTTTCACCTCATGCTGTTCTCACCGTCTTCGTGTTGTTTTCAACTCGTGACGGTTTCTGTTATGTGTCTTCGTGTCGTTATCTTTGTAGTGTCATCTCTGTTACAGTATGTATCTCGTGTCGTTCTCTCCTTACTTCGTGCTGTTCTCATCCTACCTCGTGTCGTTCTTTTCGTAGTGATTGTTTTGTTACAGTGACTTCGTGTCGTTCTCATTGTAGTTTTTATTTTTGTCACTACTGAATGTTGTGTCGTTCTCAATGCATCTAGAACTGCTACCACATACCTCGTGCAGCTTTAGTTATTGTGGCCCTCAGTTTTAATGGTTCGTATCTCCTTGCAGGTTCGAGGAAGAACATTCCCAAGTGACTGGGCAGCACGTGATCTGAGGCTGGAATGAAGCCTGCTGAGAGACTGCCACGTGGTCCGAATACTTAGGGCTGGAAATGTGGAGGTCACACGTCGGGGCTGATGCTGCTACTGTTGCTATATATATGAGCCTTCTTCCACAGAAGAAGATCGATCGAGTTGGAGAGAAGAAAAGTCCATACAGAGAGCCACGATCCAGATAGAAAAAGAAAAGAGAAAGAAGAAGAGCAGAAGGAGAAGAAGAGAGGCAGAGAGCTCGAGAAGAGTGTGAAGAGAAGAAGAAGAGAGAGAGAGAGAAGGAGTTCGTTCCTCAGATCTTTAGTTCAAAACCAGATCTGAGGTTGCTCATTGTTAGAGCTATATTTTGTGCTTGATTGTTTCAGCTTTTCGTTGCTGTCTTGTTCTGTCTTTTGTTTTCTATTTTACATTTCCTTTCAAGCTGTTAGTCAGCGGGTTGCAGAGGTGCTGCCTCTGGTCGGCTAAGCTGTATTGCCCAGCGGTTTGCAGTGGAGGATTCCACTGGACAGCAAGCTGTGTTGCTCAGCGGGCAGTGGAGGTTTCCACTGGACGGGTAAGCTATAATCCCCAGCGGTTGCAGTGGTGGATTCCACTGGACGGCAAGCTGTGTTGCCCAGCGATTGTTGGCAAGCTGTGTTGCCCAGCGGTTAGTGAAACCACACTCGGGTTGAGTGTGGGGTGGATGTAGGTCTAGAGGACCGAACCACCTAAAAAAATCCTATTGCACTGTGGTTTGATTTATCTGTTTTTGCTTCCGCTAGATGATTGCATAGGGGCGCTCTAAGCGTTTGGCTTCTGTTTGAGCAGAAGAGTTGATTAGTTTTCTTAGAATATTTTAATCTGTCAAGAGAGCGAAATTCCAGTTGAGCTTCAGATTGTCGAATCTGTCTTGTTATTATTCTAGTTTTTAATTGGGTGAAGGTTCTTTAAACGGGTTATATTCATTCACCCCCCCCCCCTCTGAATACTGCACCGAACCCAACAATTGGTATCAGAGCGGGTCTCTGATCTATCAGATCTAACAATCTGTAGAGGATCCTGCTAGTTCTTGGTGCATTTCAGAGTTGGTCTCTTGAAATCGTGTCTTGCTTCATTGACTTGTGCCTTATTTTGATTATCTGGTTTTAGTGTAGTTCGTGTCATTTGTTCTACTTCGCTGAAATTGCTTGCCATATGTTCTAATGGCTCGACCTCCGATTTATGATGGCTCTAATTTTGAAAGTTGGCTAGGAGGCCTAGCTGTGTACATAGACTCAATTGGTCCACATTTGTGGAGTCTTATATCTAAAGGCCCACACCGTTTACCTAAACATCAGACCAATTGGTCTAGTGAGGACAGCTCTAAGAATTGCGATAATACCATAGTTCTTAATATCTTGAGAGCCGTAGTTAATACTGATATGTATCCTTTTGTTCTCAGGTGCACATCTGAAAAGGAAATATATGACAGAGTCGTCTCTGTGCATAATCAGCAAGGTGATAGCTGCTTGATGGCCAACCGAGATGATGAAGCTGAGATCTCATCTCAGGTAAGCTCTGAATCAGCAGGATACTCTTTCGATGAATTGATAGAGATGTATGAAAACTTGTTAGAAGTTTTTAAGAAATTGAAATCTGAAAATAAAAAATTGAAAAAGAAATGTGATAGAATAAATCTGAAAGATTCATGTGAAAACTGTCCAAATATGAAGAAGTCGTATGATGCTTGCATGCTAGATGTTCAGAATCTTAAGAAACAAAATAATTCTCTAAAAATTGAAAAACAAACATGGTTGGATAAAGTGTCAGAAATAGAGAATCAGTTGAATGATGAGAAAAAGGAGCATCTAAAAGGCATGCAGGAACTCACTGAAGTTAATTCTGAATTGGACAAAATGAAATTGGAGAATGAGGATCTTCAAAAGAAGAATAAAACCCTGATTGTCAGAATAAATGAAATCAATGGGGAGGCTTCACATTCTTCTTCTGCTCAATTAACTTGCCATATGTGCTCAGCTCTAAGAGAATGGAATGAAGATCTTTATAGTGAGAATGAATGGCTAAGTAAACAAATTATCTCACTTAAAGAGGATCACAAAAACTTGGTGGCTGAGAAAATTAGAGTGGAGGAAGGAGAAGAGGAATTAATTGAAAAACTGGAACTAATGTCTGGAAGAGAAAGACGTGCTAATAATGAAATTCATGATAAAAATCTTGAGGAAGAAAATACTGAATTAAAAGCTGAAGTTAAAAAACTGAAGTGGTTGAATACTGGCATGTCTGAAAGACTTCTCACTACAGAAAAAGGGAAAGCTGTCTATGATGGAAATTCAGAAATTTTGAACAGTCTAGAATAAGAAATTGAGAAGTATAAAACTACAAACCAAGTTCTAAGCGAATGTGTTAATTGCAGTGAACAAGAAATAGCCAGTTATGAACTTCACATTGCTAGCTTGGAAGATAAAATTCATAATCTGGAAATTCAACTATTGAGTCTGCCAAGATTAAAGAAAAAATGAAAACTGTTGGGAAGAGGAAGGATGATAACTCTGAAGGGGGATCAAATTGTTGTTCTGATGTTAAGAAAATCACTAAAGACCAGTTATATACCACTTTTGTTCAAAGCACTGATGTAGCTGGTACTTCAAGGCAATCTCCAAAACAAAATGAAAATGAGAAATCATCTTCAAAATCTGTCTTTCAGTTCAAAGCCCAGAAAATTGAAAAGCAAACAAAATCTGTTGAGAATAATCAGAAATTGAAAAGAAAGAGTCAAACAAAGAAGGCTAAGAATATTTCTGGTTGTATTCTGAAATTTGTTAGCTCTGTTGAATGTAATGGGTCAATACAAAATGCTCATGCTTCATGTACTCATTCACATGCATCTAGTCAATCTGTTAGTAATCATGTCATCAGGAAATCACAAGTGTCATGTTACTATTATGGCAAGATAGGACATGTAATGGATGATTGCAGATTGTTCATTGAAGATGAGCATGCTAGTGAAGCAATGCATTCTAGGAATTCATCCGACAGAAACCATGCCATTAAGAAATCTGTTGCTTATTGTTACTACTGTGGTAGGCGTGGTCATCTAATGAATGCATGCTTTAATATGAAAGAAGACAATGATTTGAACTCTAGATTTTTCACACATGCTCATGGCCCACATAGATATGAATCTACTTCAGGTCAGCATATCATCTGTTTCAATTGCAACAAGCCTGGACACAAGGCAAATGAATGCTGGTCAGGAAATCACAGGGGCAAAAATGAATCAAACAACAAACATCTTAGATGCTTTGAATGTGGTAAGTATGGGCATGTAGTCAAGGACTGCTGGTTTGTTCAGGGAAATCATTTTAATTCCAAATTTGTAAGATTCCCTCCAAACAAAAATTTCTTAGGCAGAAATAAAGCCGGTCTTAAAGAAAAGACTCTTGTTTGTTATGAATGTGGAAAACCTGGCCACCGAGCTTCTAAATGCTGGTGGGCAGGTAATGGTAAATCAAAAATTCATGCCTACAACAGAAAAATTCATGCTGAGTTTCATAGGTCTCATGTTGCTGTAGATATGCATCATAGGACCAGAAAATCTGTTGGTTCATGTCATTATTGTGGAAATTTTGGACACTCTATGTCTGATTGCTCTCTAATGGAATTTGATGACAATGTTGTTAAGAGATTATCTAGAACACCTGATAGGGGTAATTCAGGACTCAAGACTTCTTGGGTTCCTGCAAAATCACATTGAATGACATGCTGCAGGTGTGCCTTGGAAATGAATAGAAGGGGTTAACCAAGGCACTCAAGAAAGAAAACCCAGGACTCAATTCAGGTCAGTTCTGAAATCTGTTTTTAAATTCCATTATCTGAAATTGTGAGCATGAAAATTGTAAGCTTCATGTTGATTTGCCTGATTGATCGTTGATGATCTCTTCATGTACTGAGTTTTACTGTGCATATATCTGATGCTTTTCTCTCACTGATTATTGCACTGAATAAATGGACTGCATGCTTGTGGTTGAATGCATAACCTGCTGATTGTGAATATTTCTTCAGTGTATAGAGTCATTGCATGTGTCTAATGTCTGCACACACTATTCGCATGACTGACTTTGAAGTTGTTCAATGCATGTAGGACTGCTTTATGTTGCATTGTCTTGCATAAACCTGGTATATCAAATGGTAAGCTACTAAAAGGCAGGGAAATCTGCCTGGAGGTTCTTACTATGTGTGAGATGGTCCTTGAGACCAGGTTCTCTGCCAAGTACCAAGGGTCTAGTCCTCATGAAGAACAGTGTACTGCATCATATTTTTGAAAAGTCTGAAAAAGGATAAAAATGTGCATATGACTTGGATGCATAAACTTGAATTGATTGCATACTTGCTTCATATATCATTGTTGCATAGTCTATAGAACAGCCTAGTGCATAGCATAATCCTTGCATCATGGTGTCAGGGGGAGTTGTGAGTTTAGTTCAATTCTTGAATCCTATTTACTTCTTATTGTCCCCTTTCAACTCATTCATTTTCACTGTCATCAGATGCTATTGAACCATATTGCCAATGGCTATCTTTTTCCTATCATTTTCACTGAGCAACAGTTCTGTATCTGGTTTAGTACATTGAGCTGTGATTATTACAATTGTTCTTTTATAAGAATTTCTCTTACAAACTGAAAGGAATTAAAGGGTTAACCTTTATAAATTGGAGAGTTAAGTGTCTGCACTTCAGAATTTGAGATAAAAGAAAACTTTTATAGCTTTCAATCTTTGTCTCATGGCTAAAATAGAAAAAGTTTTTTTAATTCCTAAATGTGTTAATATGGAAATGTCTAGAACAGGTGAACAAGAGTGTGTAATGTTTTTCAAACAATCACTCTAAAAGAATTAAGGGCAGCAGTAAATAAGATCATAAATGCAAAGAACTGAACATTGTGACAGAGCAATGGTTAATTGCACTGAGAAACTGTGAACTCCTCCAATGAAGCAGGAAAATTCACATGTCATGAAGTGCCTCAAGCTAACTCTGTTCATAGGGTCAAATCTATAGGGGGAGTCCTCACCAAGTAACTGAGGGTACTGGCCTCTAATCAAGGTATACCCTTAATGTCAAAAGTGAAGACTATTCCTTGTAGGTCTTGATCTGAAATAGATCTAGTAGTTTATGCCTAGTAACTGGGGGTACTTGCCTCTGATCAAGGTGTACACCTAATGCCAACAGCATAAATGCCACAAGTCTATTCACTTAGTTCAGGTTCTGAAAATTAAAAAGTGAAATCAAACTGCTATAACCCTTCGAAAATCAAAAGTCATTGAGTGAAAATTATTTTTCTCAATACATGTTCAAGTTGCCTCTCTTGAATTTCCTTGTTTAATCACAAAAGGGTATTATCTCTGACTTATCTATTAATACCATGTGCCCTAGATTCATTGCTATAAATGGAATCTAAAACTCTTTTTCAGGGGTCAGGTGTTTTACTCTAGATTTATCACTATTAAACCTGAATTTTTAAAAATTGTATGTTGATGATTCTTATACTTTAACTATTATTTATAATCAGGCTTATTCTCTGAACTAATGATTCAGCTGTTGTCGAGTGACCCTCCTACCTTCTCTATCTTGTTTATCTGTTCATATTCCTTCTCAAGGGGGGAGCTTTTATTTAGGGGGAGAAATAATTCAGGGGAGTCTTACATTCAGGGGGAGAATGTTCTAGAGGAATTTGCATGCATAATGCACCTTGCACTCTTGTTTTTACTGTTTTTCTCTTTTTGATCATGTCAAAGGGGGAGAAAATCTTGTGTGTGACTCACTGTCACATTGTGTTAATCTTGTGTGTGACTCACTGTCACATTGTGTTGCCATCATCAAAAAGGGGGAGAATGTTGTGCCTCTTAGGCACAAGCATGTGCTATGTCACCTTGATGATAGCAATGCTATTTGGTTTTGATGATAGCAAGACAGTGAGTGCATTTGAGTGCATTTGATATTATATTTTGATGATTGCAATGTTATTGTGCATTGATGATTGCAATAAACAAAGTGCATTTCTATGCATTCTTATTCTTGAGCATTCTGCATATTGATAGCAACATGAATGATGATGTCTAGCATTGATGACATTTGCTCTTTATATATGTGCATTGCATTCTCTCAGATATCATGTCTCTGCATATATCATGTCTGGGTAGCATAGTCTATACACTGGACTGTGTCATTGTGCATCATGCTAGTTTATACATTGGACTCTCGTTCAAGCCTATGCATTGCATTGGCTAAGTATATACAACGTCAGTTCATGCATTGTCTTAGGCTAAGTGTGTACAGCGTCTAGGCAAAGTCTGTACAGCGTCAACGCACTTCATTGGAAGTATGTACAGCGTCAACGCGTGAAGTATGTACAGCCGTGTCATATGCTCCTAAGTCTATGCATTACTGTTCATGTATCAGTCTTCATCAAGTCTGTACATTGACACGCCAACCTCCTTGAAGTCTGCACACTAGTCTTCACTGTCAAGTCTGCACATTGGTCTTCGATTTCAAAGTCCATACATTGGACTGTTCTTCAAAGTCTGTACATTGGCTTCACATCTTCAAGTCTGTACAGCCGTTTGCTTTGAATTTCAAGTCTAGACATTGCACTGTAGCATCCATCGTCTTCATGTTGTTTTAGTGTCTATGTCTTCGTGTTGTGTTTACGTCTTCGTGTTGGTCTGTCTTCGTGTCTTCATGTTGTTTTTGCATTCGTGTCTCCGTGTTGCTACAGTGACACTTCGTGTCGTTCTCGTTTCACCTCGTGCTGTTCTCACTTACTTCGTGTCGGTTTCTATTTTTTGTCCTTGAGTTGTTGTCAACCCGTGTCGTTTCACCTCGTGTTGTTCTCACCGTCTTCGTGTTATTTTCAACTCGTGACGGTTTCTGTTATGTGTCTTCGTGTCGTTATCTTTTTAGTGTCATCTCTGTTACAGTATGTATCTCGTGTCGTTCTCTCCTTACTTCGTGCTGTTCTCATCCTACCTCGTGTCGTTCTTTTCGTAGTGATTGTTTTGTTACAGTGACTTCGTGTCGTTCTCATTGTAGTTTTTGTTTTTGTCACTACTGAATGTTGTGTTGTTCTCAGTGCATCTAGAACTGCTACCACATACCTCGTGCAGCTTTAGTTATTGTGGCCCTCAGTTTTATTGGTTCGTATCTCCTTGCAGGTTCGAGGAAGAACATTCCCAAGTGACTGGGCAGCACGTGATCCGAGGCTGGAATGAAGCCTGCTGAGAGACTGCCACGTGGTCCGAATACTTAGGGCTGGAAATGTGAGGTCACACGTCGGGGCTGATGCTGCTGCTGCTGCTATATATATGAGCCTTCTTCCACAGAAGAAGATCGATCGAGTTGGCGAGAAGAAAAGTCCATACAGAGAGCCACGATCCAGATAGAAAAAGAAAAGAGAAAGAAGAAGAGCAGAAGGAGAAGAAGAGAGGCAGAGAGCTCGAGAAGAGTGTGAAGAGAAGAAGAAGAGAGAGAGAGAGAAGGAGTTCGTTCCTCAGATCTTTGGTTCAAAACCAGATCTGAGGTTGCTCATTGTTAGAGCTATATTTTGTGCTTGATTGTTTCAGCTTTTCGTTGCTGTCTTGTTCTGTCTTTTGTTTTCCATTTTACATTTCCTTTCAAGCTGTTAGTCAGCGGGTTGCAGAGGTGCTGCCTTTGGTCAGCTAAGCTGTATTGCCCAGCAGTTTGCAGTGGAGGATTCCACTGGACAGCAAGCTATGTTGCTCAGCGGGCAATGGAGGTTTCCACTGGACGGGTAAGCTGTAATCCCCAGCGGTTGCAGTGGTGGATTCCACTGGACGGCAAGCTGTGTTGCCCAGCGATTGTTGGCAAGCTGTGTTGTCCAGCGGTTAGTGAAGCCACACTCGGGTTGAGTGTGGGGTGGATGTAGGTCTGGAGGACCGAACCACCTAAAAAACCCCTATTGCACTGTGGTTTGATTTATCTGTTTTTGCTTCCGCTAGATGATTGCATAGGGGCGCTCTAAGCGTTTGGCTTCTGTTTGAGCAGAAGAGTTGATTAGTTTTCTTAGAATATTTTAATCTGTCAAGAGAGCGAAATTCCAGTTGAGCTTTAGATTGTCGAATCTATCTTGTTATTATTCTAGTTTTTAATTGGGTGAAGGTTCTTTAAACGGGTTATATTCATTCACCCCCCCCTCTGAATACTGCACCGAACCCCTCAAGAATGCCGGCGCTACCTACCAAAGAGCCATGACAAAGATCTTTGATGATTTGCTCTTCAAGAAAGTAGAGTGCTACATTGACGATCTGGTGGTGAAAACCAGCAGAAGAGAAGACCATTTGCAAGACCTGAGGATGGTGTTCCAGAGGTTGCGCAAATATGAGCTCAAAATGAACCCTATGAAATGCGCCTTCGGCGTGTCCAGTGGAAAATTCCTCGGGTTTATTGTCCGTCATAGGGGCATTGAAATCGACCCGTCCAAGATTAAAGCTATCCAGGAGCTCCCTCCACCAAGGAATCTGTCCGAGTTGAGATCTCTGCAAGGGCGTCTAGCCTATATCTGACGATTTATATCAAATCTGTCAGGAAGATGCCACCCCTTTCACAAGCTCATGATGAAAGATGTGCCGTTCCTCTGGGACGATGGCTGTCAGGAAGCCTTTGAGAAGCTGAAAGAATATCTCAAGACCCCTCCGGTGCTGGGGGCACCAATTAAGGGCAGGCCCTTGATACTGTATATCGCAGCCACATACTGTTCCCTGGGGGCAATGCTGGCATAGATAAATGAAGAAGGCAAAGAACAAGCCTTATACTATCTGAGCAGGAGGCTGATTAGAACTGAGGAAGGCTACAGCTACATAGAAAAGACCTGCTTGGCACTAGTCTTTGCTGTCAAAAATCTCAGACACTATATGTTGTCACATGAAGTCAGATTGATATCTGCAGCAGATCCGCTCAAATATATATTGACTCAGCCAGTTCTGAAGGGCCGGTTGGGCAAATGGGCAGTGATCCTGATGGAATTCGATATTACCTATGCACCCCAAAGGGCAATAAAAGGACAGGCCGTGGCTGATTTCTTCGCAGAGCATCCTGTGTCGGAAAATGATATGCTAGGGACTGAGTTACCCGATGATGAAACACTCGAGGCCTGCCAGGCTCAGTCAGTTATGTGGCAACTATTCTTTGATGGAGCATCTAGAACAGAGACAGACTCCGATGGAAAGACCAGAATATGGGCTGGAGCCAGTATTGTGCTGAAATCACCAGAAGGAGAGGTCGTGCATACTTCCTGTTCTATAAACAAGCCCTGCACCAATAATGAGGCCGAGTATGAAGCTCTGATAATCGGGCTATATGTCAGCCTCAACATGGGTATCCAAATGCTTCAAGTATTCGAGGATTCGATGCTGATAATAAAACATATCCAAGGGGAGTTTGAAGTGCGGAAGCCAGAACTGAGTCCCTACCACCAAAAAGCTGTGCGCCTCATGGCGAAATTCTACCATATTGAGCTCAAGCATGTGGGCCGTGGACACAATGCCCAGGCTGATGCACTGGCGAAACTGGCCAGTTCACTGGCAGTCCCACCAAATAAGACACTGAACATTGTCGTTATGAACCGGTGGCAAGTCCCCAGTATGCTAGAAGAGTGCTCCGAAGAAGACGAGGTTGCCACCATCAGCACAGAGCAAGCGTCTGATTGGAGACAACACCTGTTGTAGTGGTTTCTACACCAACAACTGCCGCAGATAAAAGAAGAAAAGATGAAACTCCGAAGAATCAAAGATTCTTATGAACTCAGGAATGGAATTCTGTTCCGAATAATGGCAGATGCACGCAAGAAGATTCTACTCCGCTGTCTATCCACTGAGGAAGCCTGGCAAGCGATGAAAGAAACACATGCTGGGACAGCAGGTACCCACCAGGCTGGTCCCAAGATGAAGATAGAAATCACGAAGCTGGGCTACTATTGGCCCACCATGTTTGAAGACTACTGTAAATTTGCAAAATCATGCCAGAAATGCTAGGAGCATGCTACTGTGCCTAGAAGGCCTCCTACGACTCTGCACCCTACAGTTCCCAGTTGGCCGTTTGCACAATGGGGAACTGATGTAGTCGGGCCACAGCCAACTTCCTCGGCCGGACATAAGTACATACTGGCCATAACAGATTACTTCTCCCGATGGGCGGAAGCTGTAGCATTAAGAGAAGTGACTGGTGAATTGGTCGCCAGATTCATCAAACAGAACATTATCTTCCGGTTCGGGATCCCCAACCAAATAATATCTGACAATGGAAGTCATTTCAGAAATCAGAAGGTCTATCGGCTTGCTGAGAAATATAATATCGAATGGAGGACCTCCACTCCTTACAATCCACAGGCAAATGGATTGGCAGAATCTTTTAACAAGACTCTCTGCACCTTGCTGGCCAAGGTCGTCAGTTCTAATAAGAAGGACTGGGAAGAGAAAATGTATGAAGCTCTGTGGGCATACTGCACTATCTTCAAGACACCTACAGGGTGCTCACCATACTCGCTGGTATACGGCTCAGAGGCAGTGGTTCCGCTAGAGCTGGAAGTCCCGTCACTCGGAGTGGCAGTCCAATATGGCCTGGCCCGTGGCGAACAGACCAATGCAGAAAGAAGACTAGAAGAGCTGGCTGAATTGGAAGGAAAGCGCCTCCGAGCTCAGAAGAGTATCCAAATGTATCAGGCCCGCGTGGCCACTGCATTCAACAAACTCGTAAGAGGACGAGAATTCAAGAAGGGTGACCTTGTCATGGTCAAGAAAAAAGAAGTCATGGCATCCAACCCAAAAGGAAAGCTGAATGCTAATTGGGAAGGTCCTTATGTGATACAGAGGGTCTACGAAGGAGGGGCCTACGTGGTTGTTAACCATCGAGGGGAAATCTAATTCTCCCCACTCAACGGAAGACATCTAAAGCTGTATCATGCGGCACAACCGGCATTCCCCGAGTGATCAGATAAAGCTACCCCATCCTTGGTCTAGTGGCACTCCGCCCTAGCCGAGCTACCCATCTCTTGGTATAGAAGCACTCCGCCCTAACTGAGCTACCCATTTCTTGGTATAGCGTCACTCCGCCCTAGCCGAGCTACCCATTTCTTCGTCTATCGGCACTCCGCCTTAGCCGAGCTACCCATTTCCTTGGTCTAGCGGCACTCTGCCCTAGCCGAGCTACCCTTTTCTTGGTCTAGTGGCACTCCGCCCTAACCAAGCTACCCTCATCTTAAGCTGGTGGCATTCCCACATGTCACCCTCTAAAAAGGAAGGAAGAAGAAAGAACAAAAAAAAAGTAAAAGTAAAAAAATGGGGTTAAAAAAATAGAGATGCCCCGCCAGACTTGCTCCTATATTAAGGGACAAGTGCAAAAATGGCCCAAAACCCAGCTATGGTGAAAACCCGAAAGGGCACTGCAGGCAAAATCGGGTACCCCGCCACGTGAAAACCCGAAAGGGCGCGTGGGCAAAAGCAAGAGGGGGCCGGCTCCGGCGAAAACCCGAAAGGGCGCTTGAGTCGGTAATGTGGTAATTCCAAAGAAAGCCTCACCTCCCACCATAAAACTCCTCGTCGATCGACCGGCGCCTTGCCCGATCAACGATTAAACCCATCCGGAATGGACCTTACGTCTATTCTGTTGAAGCCTTCATGCATTGCTCGAGAAAAATTCCCTCGATAATAGGCCCACCTCGGGATAGACCTTCTGTCTGTCCTGATAAAACATTTTCACTTGTTTCTGTCTAAGACCCACAATAATGAAACTCTGTCTGGTTTAGACCTTACGTCTATCCCAATGAAACCTATCCTACGTCTCACCGCGATAAAACCTGCTGTTGACCGATTGGCACACTGCCCGATCAACAATGAAACCCTGTCCGGTTTAGACCTTACGTCTATCCCGATGAAACCTATGAAATCCTTGCATTGGTATAAACCCAATACTAACGATGAAACCTGATGTTGACTGATTGGCACACTGCCCGATCAACAATGAAACCCTGTCCGGTTTAGACCTTACGTCTATCCCGATGAAACCTATGAAATCCTTGCATTGGTATAAACCCAATACTAATGATGAAACCTGATGTTGATCGACCGGCACTTTGCCCGATCAGCGATGAAACCCTGTCCGGTTTAGACCTTACGTCTATTCCGACTAGATCTACAGGTCTCTTTACGTCCCGCCACGATGAAACCTGCTATTGATCGATTGGCACACTGCCGATCTATGATGTAAGCTATCCAGTTTAGACCTTCTGTCTATCCTGATGAAATCCATGAACTCCTGGCATTGGTATAAATCCAATACCGATGATGAAACCCGCCATTGATCGATCGGCATCTCGCCCAGTATCAATGATAAAACCTTATCTAGTTTAGACCCTACGTCTATCCTGATAAAACATATGAAATCCTTGCATTGGGATGAGCCAATACCAATGACGAAACCTGTTATCGATCGATGGGCACGCTGCCTGATTGACGCTAAAATCCACCCAGGGTAGACCTTCCGTCCGCTCTGACATAGCACAACACTGCTCTTTGAATCTATTCGGACCCTCCGTCTGGATAGATCATGAAACTATATTCCTTTGCGTTAATGTTAAACCCCACGTTAACGATGAAACTCATATTCTCAGCAAACAGCTTCGTGCCCGAGCTGCTATTTATATCCTCTAAATCAATTCGGACCTTTCGTCTGGATAGATCATGAAACCCTACTTCCCTTTGCATTGATGTTGACACCCACATCAATGATCGTGTGTCCACAATAAACATATGGCGCCATGGTCCATAGGATGAAAGTTCTGGTCCCAGAAAAGACAATGAAAAAGGAAAAGAGAAAGAAAACGACAAAAAAAAAGTACAAAAAAGGGGTTGAAAATAGAGATACCCCGCCAGACTTGTTCAGGCATTCTGGACAAGGGCAAAAAGGGCTAAAACCCAGCTGTGGTGAAGACCCGAAAGGGCACTGCAGGCAAAATCGGGTACCCCGCCACGTGAAAATCCGAAAGGACGCGTGGGCAAAAGCAAGAGGGGGCCGGCTCCGGTGAAAACCCGAAAGGGCGCTTGGGTCGGTAATGTGGTAATTCAGAAGTTCCATGCCAACCGGCACGTTGCCTTCACCTACCCTTCACTGACGAGGCCTTCTGTCGGTCATCTGGCTCTATGCCCCACCGATGATAAAGCCTTGCCGGGGTAGATCTTACGTCTACCCTGATGAAATTTACACACCCTCCTTTCACATGTCCCACCAACAATAAAATCGGCCATCATTCCGATAAAGCCTGGCCAGTTCAGACCTTACGTCTGTCCTGATCAAACTCCTAAACCATCCCTTGACCGATCGGCTCCTTGCCCGGTCAACGATAAAACCCTACCAGGACAGACCCTACGCCTATCCTGATGAGACCTACATATTTCTTGGCAAAGCCCCACCCGCCATAAAACCTGCTGGGATAGACCTTACGTCTGTCCTAACGAGACCTACACCTCTACATATGTCCCACCATTAATCGACCGGCACCTTGCCCGATCAATGATGAAATCCTCTGTCTGGTTTAGACCTTTCGTCTATACGGATGAAACTTATGAAACTCTTTGCGTCGATATAAGCCCATATCGACAATGAAACCAACCACTGATCGACTGGCACCTCGCCCGATCAACGATGAAACCATGTCCAATTAAAACCCTGCCAGTTTAGACCTTTCGTCTATTCTGATGAAACTCATAACACTTTCTTTGCATCGATATAAACCCAATATCGATGATGACGCTAGCTGTTGATCGACCGGCACCTTGCCCGATCAATGATGAAATCCTATCCAGTTCAGACCCTACGTCTGTCCTGATGAAAACCACGCACCCTTCAATGTACCACCTGTTATAACCTCTGCCCAGTCTAGACCTTACGTCTACTCTGATGGAACTTCTTTATTCATATTCCTGCAAGTTGTCTCCCCCGCAGCACATATGGCCAAGAAGGACGTTTGCTGCTACCAACAGAATTCAGTTTAAGCACCTCCTCAGATGCCGTCACGTGGTGGAGCGAGTCCCCCATCCTTTCTATGATGGGGTGGACGCTCCCCTGCCTAGTACGAGTCATTCGCATGAAGGACTGCTAAAACCACTACCCCACTTCCCACAGTGATAAAACCACATGCAAAAGAAAAAAAAAAGGGGATGGATACATATAGAGCCAAAGAGTCCTTTTCATTGAAAAAGGGAGTACATAGAGGGTCCCCGAAGAGACATTGTATCACAATAGAAGACAAAAGAAAAAAAGAAAAGAAATGATTCATGGACGCCGGAAGATGTCTTCGAAGGCCAGAAGACCCACATAGGGGGCGGCCCCTAGTTCATGAAGTCGAGCTTCCTCCTCCTGCAGTCGAACAGACTCGTCCCGAAAGGATGCCACCTGCCCCTCCAATAGAGCTGCTTCTTCCTCGAGCTGCGGCCGGGAAGTTGTTATCTGCGACAGCTCAGCTCGGAGACCAGACAGTTCAGCCTCCAGAATGGCTATTCGGCCGCGCACGAACTGCTCCCGCTGCGCCAGAGACTGCAGTTGGCACTGGCGCTCCTGAAGAACAGAGTCCGTCTTCTCCAGCTCAGATTTGCACTCCTTCCTTTGCAACTTCAAAGCTGCCAGTCTATCAGACATAATATGCGCCAAGAATTCCCGGCAATTTACAAACTTTAGCAACAATAAAACCCGCTGGGCCCATATTTCCATGGGACAGCCCATCGCCTGCAGACCAGCGGTGAAACGCTCGGCTATCTCCTTCAGCCGCAGATAAGTCAGTCCGGGCTGGGACTCCACCAGCTGGCGCAGCATGTCCAGATTTTGCCAGACGAAACTCTCGGATGAAGCGAAGCCAGGAGAAGGGGCCGGAACTACGTCGAAAGTCACTTCGCCATCAATGTCTGCCCACAGTGCACATCCGGCTGAGAGGATGAAGATGGCAAATCCGCTGGAAGAACTGACCGATCTCTCTCTGTGCTCTCCGGCTGAGCTGAAGCCTCCTCCTCTACCACTGTTTCTGGAGCTATGGCTTGAACACCTGCGGAGGGAGAACCAATAAATGATGAAGCTATCTCTTCATGAGTCTCCTGAATAAGGGCTTCATCTTCAGCTACTCTTTCTGATAATGGGGGCGAAAGGTCCCCAGTCTGTAGAGGCGGAGATCCAGTCTCTATAGCCACTGTGGCAGGGACTGCTGATTCGAGCGCAATCGACATTACGGCAGCCGGTATAAAAGCGGAGCTTCTGGCTGGGTATACTTCGGCTCTGAACTCTGAGGCCCTGACAAGGATGGAAATCTCTCCTGATGATCCCAAGTCCAGTGATGTTAAGTCAGTTGAAGATTGTATTCTCACTGGCATGGGGCGAATAACCTCGGAAATTTCCATGCAAGTTGAAGGTAAAGCAGGGATGATGATCAAATCTGCAGATGAGACATCCATGGAGACTGCGGCCGCATCTGAGCTAGTAGTGACAGAGTCCTGAGGACAAAGCAGAATAATCCTCATCAATGGATGGAAGAAAATGAATAGAACAGCGAACAAAAAAAAAGAGAAGAAGCTCACCTTTAAAGTGGGGTCTATATCCTCAAGATGAGACAAAAGAGGAGAAAGCTCCGTAGTTGAAGCAACAAATGGAGGGGTTATGTCGACCTCAGTGTCAAGCCCGGCAAACTCCTCTTGCAATTCCTCCTCAGAAGTTAGCATCAACAGTTTAGGAGGCTGAAAGGGCGGGAGGCCTTTTGCAAATACAGGCAGGGCTTCCGATTTCTGGATTTCCTCCTCACTGCCGCTGAAGGTCACTTCCTCCTCATTATCAGGGACGGTCTCGGAGCTGCCCGAGGATATCTCCACTCTAGCTATGTGCTGCAAGGTCGCCTCTAGAGCATGCCGGGATGCAGACCGGGTGACTATGCGTCTGGCCGGAATAGGGCTCTCTTTTGTTTGAGTCCTTTCACTTTCCTGCGGCTGAGACGGCTCTCCCACTGCTATTGTAGCCCCAGTCGGCTCCCTGACTGCCACCTCAACAAAAGGGGAACTCTAAGGGATATAATGAAAGAGAATAACAGCAAAAGTATAAAGAGAAAAGATGAGAGAGCACATTTACCCTCCTCCTCACCAGCCGGGGTAGGAGAAGGCAGCCTCGTATCCCTCTCCGCAGGCACTGCAACCTGCTCCGGGGCTGTATCAGATAAAGAGAAGCTCAGTCTCGAAAGGCGCCTTAAAAGAATAGTCAAGAAAACAGTGAAGATTGCATCTCCAAGATATTTACCGCTACTCTCGGCGGGTTCCTGAGCAGCCTCCCTCTGAGACCTGAACTCGTCAAAAGAGGGGATGTCTGGAAGAGGAAGCCTTCTGCGGTGAAAACTGCAGTTGTCAAGGCCAAGAGGGCCAAAGGGAGGCTTTTTAGCCTGAGCAATAATCTTCCTGTAAAGTCCCTGCCGTTTTATGTCTGGTCTATCTGTGCAAGACACAAGAAAGGCAGTCATAGTCGACAGATGCATAACATGACAATAAAAGAAAGACGCCATGAGCACACAGGAAGGGTCATACCTGCTGGGCTGTCATAGAAGGTAGAAAGCGGCCAATACATATAAGCCACCTCCTTCGAGCGGGAAGTAGCCTCCTTCACGAGCCAGCACACGTCACCTATGGTCTGGCATTTCTCCGTCAAGGCAGCTAAATCTTGGTGGCCGTGGAAGTCAAGGCAATGAAACAGGCCGAGGTAATCCATGCACCAGCCGTCGACATAATGAAAAGAGATAAAAAGCGGCTTATTCAGAATACCGGCTATCGGATTCTCTACGGACAGCCCATGAACATTCAGTAGCACGAAAAGCTAAGAAGTATGCTGATAATATGTGCTGGTGCGGTCTTCCCTCCGCACAAATGTTCGGTAAGGGTGAAATCTATCTACCGGGCCCCTCCAGGGGGCTGCTGTCGGGAGAGGCTCATCCGGGGGAAATGGATACTGCACCTCCACATGAATACTCCCTATGTGGCCCAGCTGCCTAAGATCCTTTGTAAAAGCATCTTCATTAATCTCAGAAAATACAGGAGTGGGTATTTCAGAGCCTTCCTCTTTTAAGGACCGACGCCTGGCGATGTATGTGTCCGCCTCCCTCGGATGCTGTGAATAGAGCCTTTTCAGGTGAACCTCATCAATCTCAAATACAGGCCCTGATTGTCGCTTTAAGAAAGAGCGCTCGGCCACGTCCTAGAAGGCGCCTCTGCCATCCTTATAAAAATTGGTGCGGGTATTCCACCACTTGATGTATTCTGATGTGACCCGGGGAATACGATTAGAAACGGTCGGGATCCTGAAAGTTACGCCCTCTCGGCGATGAAAGAAATCCCACCATATCCGACCGTCACTGGCAATGGAGGACCCATGCTTGGCACGGCTGTCCAAAGGGAACTGAGCGGCTGATGAAGGAATATGCTGATCGTAGCTGAAGTTTCTGCTAAAACGGAATGGGTAATAGGGCTCCAAGATGAGCAAGCCTCCCTTCCTGAAGACCAATACACTGGGTCGGATAGCCATAGCCCACCTTACCAGTTCTGGTTCTAATATGGGCCGGGTGGCATTGGCCCCCGAAACCGGATGGACATAAACTTCTACCTCTTCCATTCTGCATTCCCTCTGAGGGTCTACTAAGGAAGCCGAGCCTGCTGCCAAGCTCCAAAAATGAATGCTACCAGGAGCATCTACAGGCACTTTTGTCAACCGGCCCCTGATCTTGAACAACTGCTCTGAGAAAAGGCCGGGTTCGGCGCTAGCAAACTCAATCATCCGAGGGAGCAGTGTGTCTGACTGCAAAGTTCTCGAGGCCAGCTCGGGGAAAATGCTGCAAACCCAAGCATTGAAGAAATGAAATGGACCTACAGTCCGTAAAGAACGGGGAACCCGATGTCTATGCAAATCTCCCAGCGATTTGTAAACTAAACACAAAGTCGCCGGGCACAGAGACAGTCTCATCCCCCAGGCCATCTGACAGGCCGGATATATAGCCTCCGGTCTGATAATCGTCTCGTCCCCTTGGGGGAGAGTGAAAGTGCACAGCTAGAAGGTCAGATAAGCTGCACAATGAGTAATGGGGTCAACCCCTGCTGGGTTCGGGCCATCTACACCTGCTCGGCGCAGTGAAGCCGGCAATGCTGATTTATAACGAGGGGCCCTGATCTGCTTACTGGGAGTCGGCCCCACGGAAGGGAAGTCTGTATACTTCAAAGGACCCCCGAAGAAGTACTGTATCCACTGTCCTACACGGACTCTCAACCTGCTGCTCTTTTCCCGGGGTTGATATCCTTTGGAAGATCCCTCCTATAGGACAGACAAATGGTCCGATAAGCCTTCATCAAGTACCGATATGCGTAGCCAAAAGAATATCTACCCTCTCCATCAGAGGCGTCCTTTACGGAGTCGTCTAGACAGACCTCTTCATATGGCTCCCCATCTATAGGCAGGCCTGAAAGCTGCGCAAGACTCCAAAGATCGAGAGAAGTCTCACCTTCTGCTGTATAGAACGTATTGAACTGTGGGCAGAACACTTCAAGCATGCCGCAACATAATCCCCGAGAGATGGGATAGCGGAACCTGGAGGCAAATACACTATGATATACCCCAGCTCTAATCAGTAAAGGGGCGTATTCCTTCAAGACAAATTCTGTAAACTCCACTGCTCCTACCCTGAAGAGATGGGCGTCCGTCACTTTAGCGTCCCCAAACCAGCCGGCAGCCAGCTGATATTTGAATTGAACGGCCAGATAGTTCAGAATGAATGGCTCGTCCCTATAACCCCACTTCACAGGAGCTAGAAAAAGTCCAAAGTTGGGCTTCTCCCGATGGACACGACTGGCTGCATGGTCCCACCTTGCCGGGGTAAACTCTGGAGCCCGGGTCAGCATCTTCTTCTCCGGCTCTAATTCGGAAATGCCCAGCACGGCATTCCAGTCCCTCTGCTCACCTGGGAGATATATAGCTCGGGCTCGATAAACAGAACCCTTCATGCTGTCTCTGTCAGCCAGTATTGCCGCTTCCACAGACCGAGCAAGCAGGAAATCCCTCATTCCGCCTATGGTGAAGGTCTGGATAAATGGCAGCAGATGACGATCCTTCGGCAGATCCAGACGGTAGTCAGCAGCCCTTCTGAAATCAATCCCTTCTGTGGAAGAATAGACTCCGGAAGACGGCACTGTGTCAGTCTCAGAATCAGAGGACTCATCAACAGTGGCGATCTGGTTATAGCCGAAGCTCAGACTATTCACATTCAGCCAGTTGACTGAAGCCCGAGATATGTCTGGCTGAGCCGATGAACTCGCCCCCGCAGTCATGGAAGCCGCAGTAGAAGCACCGGAAGCCATGTCAGCACCTGTGGTCAGGGAAGTATGAGAAGATAAGCATCAGAAGGATGAATGGGCATGTAACAATGAGGCAAACAATTTTCAAAAAATTTCGGTAGCATCTCCCCTTGTCCGGGGTCTGCCCAAAGAAAGATAGGGAGTCACCCACCAAGAGGGAGTGATCCCGAACATAAAAGGGGACTTAGTCCCGTATAACGAACCTACCCGAGACTAAACCGGTCGAAAAGGGGGGGAGATGAAACAAGGCTCTCGGAGCGGGGAGGATCACCACCGCCACCGACATGAAGAAAGAGAAAGGATGGTAAGAAATAAGGGTAAAAGCCCTCTCGGGGGGGTTAAAAAGAAAGGGAAGGAGGGGCTTCTCGGCGCGAAGGAAAGCGCGCCGAGAACCCTCCGTCAGCCGGAAGAAAAGGCAGGCGCGCCGAGATGCCCGCGCCGAGAAGTGCACTGAAGACCCCGCGCCGAGAAGGGCGCGCCGAGAAGACCCTTGCCGAAGACACCCGCGCCGAGAGGGTCACGCCGAGAAGTAGCCCAATTCTAGCGCCGAGAAGTCAAAAGGCAGTTGGAAAATATGGAGATAAAAAAAGCAAGAAAATAAAAGATATATGCACAATATTGTTACAGTAACATGAACAAGCTGAATAACAACGACAGAAAGAAATTGAGGAAGATACCCTCGAATGATGAAGGGCACCTGCAGACCCCGTGCCGCTTATTCTGCGCTTACGCCGCCCGCAGGTGGGGGGCATTTGTTGACACCTTGAAAATGAGCAAGGGTAGAAGCAGAATTGAAAAGGAGATTTGACCAACAGGGAAAGATCAATGACGAAGCTCGTCAACCGTCTACCCGGCTGAAGCCTTTTCCCGGCCAAGCTGAGGTCCGGTGCCATCGCCAATCAGACGGCGGCGCTGATGAAGTAGCAGTCACCTGACTGATGAAACCCCCTAGCACACTTTAACAAGAGCTACACTACGGCCTCGTATGAAGGGCTACAGATGACACATCATATCAAGTCAGATATTGATTTGTTGACAGATGAGACATGAGCAAAGATAAAGATAAAGCCAGAACCAGCAAATGAAGACTGTGAAGATTCTGGCAAGGTCCGAGCCACGGAAGAATTACCACTGAAACCATTACCCGGCTAAAGCCTCCTTGGGCTAAAGCTGATGTCCGGTGTTATCATCATCCAAACGACAGCACTGATGAAATCCCAGTCTACTGACTGATGAAATCTCAAGATGATCTCAACAAAGTTACGTCACTAATACTGGACCTTCTCCAGTTACGATGAATATCAATTTAAAGAATTAAGAGAAGCCAAGGCACGTGTGAGGCCTAAAAGCCCTAAATGGGCCGGCCAGATGGGCTTCCGGGAGCGACGCCGGAAACCTCAACAGAGGCCACTCGGTGTGCCGAGAGCTGCTGCGAGCAGAGTGCCGCGCCGACTTCCACCTGCCGAGAGGGTAAGAGGATCGGGTCTATAAAAACCCACCCCTTCGAAAAACACAGGGAGAGAGGAGAGAAAAAAAAAAAGCTCAGAAGATCCTCACCCTCACCACCGCCAGAAGGAAGAAGAGAGCCTCCTCCACTGAAAGAAAGAGAGAAGAGACCAAAGGAGAAAGCAGAGAGAAGGTTCGAAGCTGATTGAAGGTGGGCACCGGGGAGGGAGAGGAGTCAATGCTCCGCCCTCCCCCCCCCCCATTTCTGTATTTTCATCTTCTTGTAATTTTGATGGATGATACTTCTTCTTCTTCTGATGTATTCTGCGACATCGAAATCGGTTTTCATGCCGCTAGAACAGGACTTAGTCTTTATCTGCAATTTTCTTCTATGTACTCCGTCCCTCTGATGCATGGATGTAATAGTCATGTTCGGATGAATAAACAAATGGAACAGGCCTTGATTGTCGCCTGCTATTGTCTCTGTGGAGGTTTGCCTCTTATTCCTTTCCCCAGTCTGATTATTCATCTGCGTTTTCTTTCTCGAAGATGCTTTCATGCGCTTGTTCCAGGGCCAGGGACAGGCTATCCCTTGGCCTTCAGAACAAAGCCAAGCCACATGATGATTCACTTCTGTGAGATTCTGGAGTTTTCGATGCCCGAGTTGTTTATCGACATCATCAGAGTCGTTTCTGGACCAGAGACAGATATCTCTTGGTTCCCAGGATGACGAATGATAACATCAAGCCATCCTCCTAGAAGTCTATCCAAGCAATGGTGACAGAGGCTCCTTAGGTTCAGTTCCCCTTTTCCATTTCCCTCTGCCCTCGGATTTCCTTCTAAACCCACTCCAAAGCTGGTTGATACCCAATAAATGCATCCATCTTTGACTCCTCAGGGCCCGTCAATCTCAGCCTTAATCACCAGGAAAACCCCCTCAATCATCCATAAATCCGAAAACAGAGTGCCGTAAAACCCTAAATTCACCACGGCGCCCTCGTCTGTCTCGGCTCCACAAACAGTAAAGCGGATGAACAACCCTCGGCGCAAGCCTTCTTATGCCGAGACCCTATCTCATTCTCGCGCCGGGAGCCTCCCTGTTGTTTTACCTCACGCCGAAAAGCCACCCCATCTCATTTCTACTCGCGCCGGGAAGCCCACGCCGGGAGCCTCCTCCCTGGCCTGCTCTTCATCGCGCCGGGAAGACCCCGCGCCGAAAGCCCCTGCCTCCATGCCATTTGGCGCCAGGAGCTCCCTCTGGCCTCCTTGCCATTGGCGCCGGGAACCTACGGCTGTTTGGCCCTTGCGCCGAAAAGCCTCCTTGGCCTCCTCATTCTTGCGCCGAGAACCCCTGCCTCCTTGCCACCGGCGCCGAAAATCCCCCTTGGCCTCCTTGCCACTGGCGCCGGGAAACCATGGCCGTTTGGCCCTCGCGCCGAAAACCCTTCTTGCCACGTTGTTTCGCGCCGGGAACCTATATGCATATCCAAGCTACCCCGAGAGCCTGCTTTGCCACTCAATTGAACCCCCGGCGCCTGGATGAAACCCACCCAGGGATGCCCATGAGTCACTAGAGCTGTCCCAGGGATAAATCGAAGGGAGCAAGACTCCCTCATGTTCCGTTGATCCGCACCGGATTCCCGAGCACCCCCCTTTTAGCTAAAGTGAGCTCTGCCAATGCATGAGTGTCACCGGCTTCTATAAGGGAAGAGTCAAACATTGCCCCAGGGCATACATATGCAGTGTGGGAGGTTCGCTCCCTCTTTTTCTCAGCTTTCATCCCGGCACTCCGTGGGTGATAGCCTATTCTCCTCTGGGCATAATCCAGATTATGGGGAGATGCTACCGAAATGTCGACCGATGTTTAACCCCGATAATCCCCGGGAAGTACACGTCATGCACCTCCCGTCCGACCCGATCCTTCGGGGAATATGAACACTGTGAGGCCTTTGGCCGGATGAGAAACGTGAAGGGGGACATGTCCTCGATGACTGTCCGGACCCTGCCTCGTCGCTGTGCGGATGGTGTCCTATCTCTACCCGGCACGACCTACACAGAGGGGTCGCGCTGATTTAATAACCTATCGTTTACCCAGTCACATCCTTAGAATAATAATAGCTTTAATATCATGCACTTCATTTTTAACCGCCCCGAGCGGCCTCCTATTTCGGCGTTTAATCAAGGGTTGTCCTTCTTAGGAAGGACGTAATTAACGTCATAGCCTTTATGGTATGGCGGACTTTTGGTCCCGACTCGGACTTCACAATCGACTGACCAAGTCAAGTCGAGCGCACAATAAAATCATCACATATGTGACTGGCACGCCAATTAACCAAACCAATAAATCAATGGGTCAATAAATATCCAAATCCATTAAATCTATTAAATAAAAATAAGAATCCCCGCGTCCACAATAGCGTGAGCTCGACACCTAACATTCCCAAGAAGGGACTATGCCAAAGCAACAAGCCACTACTAGCTCACAAGCGCCCCCAAAGATGGAAGCGCGCCGATCCGCACGGTTTTGAAAACTGGCGGTGTATGGGACGGTCAACTCCACATCCGCAACTCGGAGAGTCATGGGACAGTCTCACTCTCTCACCGCAGCAGTGAAAATAACATATAAGCGGGATAGGGTCCTATCATGATCTCTAGCAGCGGCGTCAAGAGAAAATACTAAACAAGCAAGCTACGCCAAGTGAGGAGTAGATGCATACCTCCACGCTCGGGGCGTGGGGAGGAACCCGGCCAAGTCACACAGTCACCCGGTATAAAAGCTAATAGTCATACATCCAAACACGCCCACTCCTCGCAGGGAGGTAAAAGGCTACACAGTGGATCCGAGGATGTGTGACGTGGGTTGGCGGGCGACGGTTCGGTGAAGCTCGTCACCCACGAAGTGCTGCGAACCGATCGGACGAAGTCGCCACCACGGGTCAGCGAGGAACCAGCAGCAAGGAAGGCGAGTCCCGCGCGTCGTGGGTGGTGCTGATGTCCCTGATGGACTGTGGTAGTAGGTGCCAGAACTTCTGGAGGAGGGTGGGCGATGACGAGATCAGCACGGACCTCCGAAGTGGCTCGAACCGGCGGGCAGGCTGCAGCTCCGTCTGCGCTGGTCCTGGCGAGCAGCAGGAAGGCAAACCTGGAAGGCAACCTTCACGTCATCCGATTGCCATGAAAATTGGCGTTGGCACTGGTGGGGACGTCCTTGAGACGCCCATGGAAGGAGAATTGCAGACGAGTTCTGTGGCGACCGTGGCGAATTTTGGAATGACCCTCGTGCGATCTGCCTGCCTGCCTGTCACAGGGATAGTGGCCGGACGTGTAGCAACCCTGATAAATGAATATTGAAATAAAAGTAAAAACATACATAGTACAGAAGTAATGCAGACAAAATAAAGCAAATTAAAAATAACGCCTCTGAGTAAGGCGTTAATTTAAAAATAAACGCCTCTACATACGGCGTGACTAAAGAAAGGACGCCCATGCATATGGTCGTCAACTCTCACGCGACCAAATAGGCAAGTAAAATAAACGCCCATGTCTTAGGCGTGTTTCAAAAACAAGGAACGCCCTTATACAAGACGTTTCTTAAGAAACGACCTGAACAAGGTCGTTAATTTAAGAATAAACGCCCTGACCAAAGGCGTTAATTCAGTTCGTGACCCGTTCGAACCCAGAGCTTATCCAGGGAAAGATTAACCTAATCTAGTAAGTGTCTATTAGAGTAAGGACTCTATTAGGGATATGTTACCCTCAATTAAACACTACTTTTGTTAGGACTCCAAAATCCTATAAATAGTCTTGATCGAACAACCCTAAACCTATTTGGACGATCGAACTGCATAGGTACGTGAAGAACATATGTTCTTCTATTTTCTTCTTCTGTTCCTTTCTTATGAACGTAGCATGAGAAGAATTAATATTCTTAGTTTCCTCTCCAGGTTGACGGAAGAACGATTGTTCTTCTTCTATTAAGTTGCAGTTGAAGCTTCAAAGCCCTTTCATCTCCTTCATCCAGATCATAAGGTAGGATTTTCTCAAGTCTCGTAGCCCAAACTAAAAATAAATATAAGAAGCACCATGCATGATATATTTATACAGTTTGCATGTAGTTTTAATACGTTTTCTGTAAATTTTTCAAGAAACACCCTTGAATAGGGCGCTACTTTAAAAGAAACGACCATCAAAGTGGTCGTTAATTAAAAGTATACACCTTGTATACAGGCGTTAATTTCATGAACAATCGCATGTAATCAATAATTGATCTTGTTTAAAATTCAATAAATATGAAATATCGATTCTAATATCTTGCATGACTCTACCTGTAAATTCCTGCTAATTTTCTTGTCATGATCATGTCTCCTGTCTTGGAAATTTATTTGTTGAAATATTGTAAATTCCTTGAATTCACGACCTTGACAACGTCGTTTTACACCTGTTAACGCCCCATCACAGGGCGTAAATTGAAAAGAAACGCCCCTTTCTAGGGCACGTTTTCTGTAAATTCCTGAACTATGTCTATCCTGTAAAATAAAATTAAAACAGTAACGCCCCTTTCCAGGGCGTGTTTTAAATAAATCCTGAAAATTATTTATATTCTGTCAAATATTTAAATAATGAGACGCCTGCTTATATAGTCGTCAACTCTGAAGAAACGCCCCTGTCCAGGGCGCGTTTTATATAAATTATTGAAATAATGAAATTCTACAAAACGGAACATATGTAAACGCCCTTATGTTAGGCGTTACTTACCTGACAAACGCCCCTGACTAGGGCGTGTTTTTCATGAATTAATAAAATTATTGAAAATTCTGTAAAATAGAAATATGTAAACGCCCTTCTGTTAGGCGTTAATTACTTGAGAAATGACTTGACCTAAGTCGTTATTTTACTGTAAAACTAATTTTTCCCTGTTTTTGTTAACCGATGATTTCATATGTTATATAATATATATATCGGCACTATTCTCCACTCCGTGAGTATAGTCCCACATTTCACGTTGTTTCATCGATCACACTCAACTCTCATTGACATACAAGCTCTCCATTGGACATTCCGTTCCTTTGGACTAGCGAGTTAGTCATAGAGACCTCCGTAAGACTCCTCGTAGCCTTAGATTCCCTCAAGGCCGACTGAGCTGGTTGTACCCTAAAAACCCATTACACGATCCTTGCCATGTCAATCTAAAGAAACATGGTATACCAGCCCTTATGATTATACAAAGAGTATATCATAAGAAATTCTTAATGGGATGATGATATCATGCCATATCATGTCGTTCTTGTAAACCTCAATTCTATGATAAGAATGAGGGTATCTTGCTTGATCTAATGTTTATGTGGACCTCAATTCTATATAAAGAATGTCCATATTGATTTGTCATGGGACCTAAGTTAAGGGAACCATATTCTACCTAGTTTTATTGATATCGTGATTTTACCGTTATTATCGCCAATCTATGTCCTTTGTCATATTTTTGGACTCTATTCTGTCAAAGTTGTCATACATGTCTACAAGCTTGAATATTGAAACTCTATATTGGCTATATAAACAAGAGTGGATGTCAAAAATACATGATAAATGCCTGTGCATATAGGGCCCGATCTGGTCCTGGGAGGAGCACCTGAAAGTACTTGTGCCCATGGGAGTTAAAATGATAAGGTATCTGGCATTATACCGAGTACTTGACTTGCTTGATTGGACATTCCACACACATCTTGTACTTGAATCGTACTTGACTTTACATGAAATGCGTGGCCCGAAAAAGGGTAATTTACTTGCTTGATACATGATAGCCAAAGTTCTTGACATGACTTGTTAAACGTGTTTGCTTGAATACCTTGAATACACTTGTCATCTTGTTGGAAGTTCATGATTAAGTTCATCTTATTTCTTGATATTACATTCTCTCTATCTTGTCGTTTTATGCGAGCATGCATAGCTTTATTGCATTCATGAAAGATGTAATTACTTAAACCCCTTGCTAGTACTTGAGATATAATTTCCTACTGAGCGTTCGCTCATTCCGTTTGTCCCTTTGTACTTTTCAGGTAAGTCCGACGACGATGGAAATCAATCGGATGGGAATGTTCAAGAGTGAAAGTGATAGAGCTGCTCAAGTGTCGTCTAGTCTTTCCTATAGTTTCTTGAGTCAAATATGTATTCTTTTCCTTTTTAATTAAACAGAGTATTGGATTTGTAATAGTCTATCCATTATGAAATAAAGGATTGGGTTATCTTGCTATTTTGCGCATCTCTATCTTTGCGTCGAATACACGACCACTCTGATTGATATGATTGATATAGACACGTCGCGCATCTCCGGGTATCTTCCGCGCTCGGGGCGTGACAGTCTTTGTGGTATCAGAGCCTAAGGTATTCAATTCCTAGGAAAAACCCAAGTCCAAGGATAAGTTGAACCTTTACACCAGTGAGATTGGGTAGAACCAAGGGTTAGATTTAACATAGTATACGAGTCTTTAAATACGATCACGTACTAATATAGTTATTGTAATTGTAGGATAATGGCTGCCGAACGTGCTCAATGGCGCAACATGCAGCGTACCCTTCAAGGGATGACCCAAGTGCTACAACAGGTAGCACAAGGTGGTGCTCCACGAGCTGGAAGCTTACACCAAGCCTTTAAGAATATGAATCCCCCGAAGTTTATGGGATCGACCGATCCGGACGATGCCGAGCATTGGGTTCGGGAAACCGAACGCATATTCCGTGTCATGCAATGCACGGACCAGGACAAAGTGCTATTAGCTACATTCCAGTTAGAGAAAGATGCTAGATGCTGGTGGGAGTCTATTGAAGCAACCATCGATCCTACTCAAGTAACATGGGAAGAATTCGTGGAATACTTCAATGCTAAATATTTCTCGGACCGAGTCCAAGAAAAGAAGGCTGCCGAATTCGCTGCATTAAAGCAACGATCCTTATCATTAGCAGATTATGAAGCTCAGTTCTCCAGGTTATCTAGATATGCTAAGCATCTTATTAGCACAGAGAAGATGAAAGCCCGTAGATTTCTTAATGGGCTTAGGCCCCACTATATTACTCAATTGGCGCCTATGGACATCCAAATTTATTCTGAAATAGTGCGCCGAGCTCAATTACTTGAAGATGCCACGGAACTATCTGATAGGATCCGTGGAAAAGACAAGAAGGAACAAGTCACGGGTTCGGGTTCTTTCAAACCCAACTTTAAGAAGAGGCCCAGTAATGGAGGTTCTTCCTCTCAAGATCAGAAATTCAAGAAGACCAAGCCTTTCTCTATCACCACTACCCCTTCGAATACAGTCTGCAAGCATTGTGACAAGGCTGGTCACAAGACGGAAGAATGCTGGAGGAAATTAGGAGCTTGTCTCCGTTGTGGAAGCCGTGAGCATCGGATTCCCGAGTGTCCATTAATAAACGACCAAGCCGGCGATGGTAAACGCCCGGTGACAAAGAATGCTCGTCTTCATGCAATACAGGAGACCGAACCTGAAGAAGAAGGCGGATTAGTGGAAGGTACATTGAAAATTTGTTCCAAATATGCACATGTCTTATTTGATACGGGTGCATCGCATTCTATTGTTTCTAAGAAGTTTGCTGACCCGTTACCTCTAGAACCGGAATGGATGAAAATAGTGTTGTCTACTCCTCTCGGAAACGAGACGGATATCACGCATCATTACCAAAACTGTGAGGTATTGGTTCGAGGAAAGAATTTTCCTATTGATCTTATCTGTTTAGATCTAAAAGAATATGATGTTATACTAGGAGCAGATTGGTTATCTAAGTACCAGGCAACGGTTGATTGCCGTAATAGCAAGATCGTTTTCAAAGAATTTCCAGAACTGACTTATACTAGTCCTAAGAGTCGAAGCAAATCCCCTCTTATTTCGGCTCTTCGAGCAAGCAAGCTCGTCAGGAAGGGATGTGTATCCTTCCTTGCTTTTGTCACTATTAAAGAAGCTAAGAAAACCAAGATAGAAGACGTTCAGGTAGTGCGAGAATTCCCAGACGTATTTCCAGAAGATTTGCCGGGATTACCCCCTCAAAGAGAAGTGGCCTTCACCATTGACTTAGTCCCTGGTGCTGGTCCTGTTTCAAAGGCACCATATAGAATGTCCCCTGCTGAACTCAAGGAGTTGAAGGAGCAGTTGATGGAACTAATCCAAAAAGGGTTTATTAGACCAAGTACTTCCCCGTGGGGAGCACCAATCTTATTTGTAAAGAAGAAGGATGGATCCATGAGATTGTGTATCGACTATCGACAGTTGAATCATCTTACTATCAAGAACAAGTATCCACTGCCGAGAATCGATGAATTATTTGATCAGATTTCAGGATCCAAATATTTTTCCAAGATTGATCTCAGGTCGGGATATCATCAGTTAAGAATCAAGGATGATGACATTCACAAGACCGCATTCAGAAGCAGGTATGGCCATTACGAATTTGTTGTTATGCCTTTTGGACTAACAAATGCCCCTGCTGCCTTTATGCAGTTAATGAATAGCATATTCAGGCCTTACTTGGATCAATTCATAGTAGTCTTCATTGATGATATATTGATATATTCTAAGACTAAGGAAGAACATGAAGAGCATTTGAGGATTGCATTGCAAGTCTTGAGGACAAATCAATTATATGCTAAACTCAGCAAATGCGAGTTCTGGCTTGAAGAAGTGGCTTTTCTCGGACATGTCATATCCAAGGACGGTTTATCTGTAGATCCGTCAAAGGTTGAAGCTGTAAGAAACTGGGAAAGACCCACTAATGCAAGCGAGATCAGAAGTTTCTTAGGTCTTGCAGGCTATTATCGGCGATTCATCAAAGATTTCTCTAAGATCGCCGTGCCCCTCACAAGGTTAACTCGTAAGGAGATCCGATATGAATGGAGTGAGGAATGTGAAAGAAGTTTCCAAACTCTTAAGGATCATCTCACTACAGCTCCGGTGTTAGCTCTACCAATAGAAGGAGAGAAATTCGAGGTCTACACTGATGCTTCTGGCATTGGCCTCGGATGTGTCCTAATGCAACAAGGAAAGGTCATAGCATACTCTTCACGTCAACTGAAGAAGCATGAGGAGAATTACCCCGTCCATGACTTAGAACTGGCCGCGGTAGTATTTGCCCTAAAGATATGGAGACACTATCTCTATGGAGTACAGTTCACTGTCTACTCCGATCACAAGAGTCTCAAATATCTATTCTCACAAAAGGAGCTAAACATGAGACAAAGACGCTGGCTAGAATATCTCAAGGACTTCGACTTCAATATACAATACCATCCCGGAAAGGGTAATTATGTTGCTGATGCCCTTAGTCGAAAGCCGAGAGCAATGATAGCCAATTGTATGATACAAGAATGGAGGTTACTTGAACAATTCTCCGAGCTCAATATAAGCTTGGACACGGAATCCAAATTTGTTACATTATCTCATGTAAGCATACAGTCAGATTTATTATCTGAGATACAAGCACTTCAGGGTGATGATCCTATATTAGTGGAAATCAAGGGCAGATTAGAAGGACAATCTGATTTTCAACTAACTTCTGATGGAAGATTATTATTCAAAGGTAGAACTTGTATACCTGATTGTCCGGAATTAAAGAAGAAGATCTTAGATGAAGCTCACCGATCAAGGTACACTATTCATCCTGGATCAACTAAAATGTACCAAGATGTAAAGAGGAACTTTTGGTGGCCCAATATGAAAAGAGAAATAGCGGACTATGTATCACGCTGTCTTACATGCCAACAGGTCAAGGCGGAACACCAAAAGCCTGCTGGAAAACTACACCCTCTAGATATTCCTAAGTGGAAGTGGGAGGATATTGGTATGGACTTCATCATGGGTTTGTCTAAATCTAAAGGAGGACATGATGGAATCTGGGTTATCATTGACCGATTAACTAAATCGGCGCATTTCTTGCCAATAAAAAGCCGATGGTCAGTTGATGTGCTAGCTGCACTGTACATCAAGGAAATAGTCAGGATACATGGAATTCCTGTCTCAATCGTGTCTGACAGAGATCCCCGTTTTACTTCTCATTTTTGGAAGGGATTACAACATTCGTTAGGAACAAGGTCAACTTTAGTACTGCTTTCCACCCACAAACGGATGGTCAGACCGAGAGAACTAACCAGGTTGTTGAGGATATGCTTAGAGCATGCATCATTGACTTTGGAGGATGCTGGCACGATCATTTACCACTAGTGGAATTTGCATATAATAATAGCTACCAAGCTAGTATCCAAATGGCACCTTTCGAAGCCTTATACGGAAGGAGTTGCAGATCACCCATATGCTGGAACGAAGTTGGAGAAAAACAACTGCTAGGTCCAGACATGGTAAGGGATACAACTGAGAAGATACAAGTAATCAGGGAAAGATTGCAAGTTGCTCAGACGAGACAAAAAGCTTATGCTGATACAAGAAGGAGAGATCTTGAATTCCAAATCGGAGATCATGTATTTCTCAAGATATCGCCTGGACGTGGCATACGAAGATTTGGTGTTAAGGGCAAGCTTACGCCAAGATTCATCGGACCATTTGAGGTACTTGAAAGAGTTGGCGAGGTTGCTTATCGCATCGCATTGCCTCCTCAATTGTCCGAGGTACATAATGTATTTCACATATCCATGTTGAAGAAGTATGTGCACGATCCATCTCATATTATTGAACATAGAGATCTGGTGATCCAGAAAGATCTCACCTATGAACAGAAGCCTATGAAGATCTTAGATCAAGAAATACGAGCTCTAAGGAATAAGGTTATTCCCATGCTCAAGGTGCAATGGAATAAGAATCCCGAACGCGAAGCGACATGGGAGACCGAGGAATCTATGAAGAAACGATTTCCCGAGTTATTCTAAGAGGTATATACACTCTCCACGTGTATAATTATATATATTGAATTTGGGGACCAAATTCTTTTTAAGTAGGGGAGGGTGTAGCAACCCTGATAAATGAATATTGAAATAAAAGTAAAAACATACATAGTACAGAAGTAATGCAGACAAAATAAAGCAAATTAAAAATAACGCCTCTGAGTAAGGCGTTAATTTAAAAATAAACGCCTCTACATACGGCGTGACTAAAGAAAGGACGCCCACGCATATGGTCGTCAACTCTCACGCGACCAAATAGGCAAGTAAAATAAACGCCCATGTCTTAGGCGTGTTTCAAAAACAAGGAACGCCCTTATACAAGACGTTTCTTAAGAAACGACCTGAACAAGGTCGTTAATTTAAGAATAAACGCCCTGACCAAAGGCGTTAATTCAGTTCGTGACCCGTTCGAACCCAGAGCTTATCCAGGGAAAGATTAACCTAATCTAGTAAGTGTCTATTAGAGTAAGGACTCTATTAGGGATATGTTACCCTCAATCAAACACTACTTTTGTTAGGACTCCAAAATCCTATAAATAGTCTTGATCGAACAACCCTAAACCTATTTGGACGATCGAACTGCATAGGTACGTGAAGAACATATGTTCTTCTATTTTCTTCTTCTGTTCCTTTCTTATGAACGTAGCATGAGAAGAATTAATATTCTTAGTTTCCTCTCCAGGTTGACGGAAGAACGATTGTTCTTCTTCTATTAAGTTGCAGTTGAAGCTTCAAAGCCCTTTCATCTCCTTCATCCAGATCATAAGGTAGGATTTTCTCAAGTCTCGTAGCCCAAACTAAAAATAAATATAAGAAGCACCATGCATGATATATTTATACAGTTTGCATGTAGTTTTAATACGTTTTCTGTAAATTTTTCAAGAAACGCCCTTGAATAGGGCGCTACTTTAAAAGAAACGACCATCAAAGGGTCGTTAATTAAAAGTATACGCCTTGTATACATGCGTTAATTTCATGAACAATCGCATGTAATCAATAATTGATCCTGTTTAAAATTCAATAAATATGAAATATCGATTCTAATATCTTGCATGACTCTACCTGTAAATTCCTGCTAATTTTCTTGTCATGATCATGTCTCCTGTCTTGGAAATTTATTTGTTGAAATATTGTAAATTCCTTGAATTCACGACCTTGACAACGTCGTTTTACACCTGTTAACGCCCCATCACAGGGCGTAAATTGAAAAGAAACGCCCCTTTCTAGGGCGCGTTTTCTGTAAATTCCTGAACTATGTCTATCCTGTAAAATAAAATTAAAACAGTAACGCCCCTTTCCAGGGCGTGTTTTAAATAAATCCTGAAAATTATTTATATTCTATCAAATATTTAAATAATGAGACGCCTGCTTATATAGTCGTCAACTCTGAAGAAACGCCCCTGTCCAGGGCGCATTTTATATAAATTATTGAAATAATGAAATTATGCAAAATGGAACATATGTAAACGCCCTTATGTTAGGCGTTACTTACCTGACAAATGCCCCTGACTAGGGCGTGTTTTTCATGAATTAATAAAATTATTAAAAATTCTGTAAAATAGAAATATGTAAACGCCCTTCTGTTAGGCGTTAATTACTTGAGAAACGACTTGACCTAAGTCGTTATTTTACTGTAAAACTGATTTTTCCCTGTTTTTGTTAACCGATGATTTCATATGTTATATAATATATATATCGGCACTATTCTCCACTCCGTGAGTATAGTCCCACGTTTCACGTTGTTTCATCGATCACACTCAACTCTCATTGACATACAAGCTCTCCATTGGACATTCCGTTCCTTTGGACTAGCGAGTTAGTCATAGAGACCTCCGTAAGACTCCTCGTAGCCTTGGATTCCCTCAAGGCCGACTGAGCTGGTTGTACCCTAAAAACCCATTACACGATCCTTGCCATGTCAATCTAAAGAAACATGGTATACCGGCCCTTATGATTATACAAAGAGTATATCATAAGAAATTCTTAATGGGATGATGATATCATGCCATATCATGTCGTTCTTGTAAACCTCAATTCTATGATAAGAATGAGGGTATCTTGCTTGATCTAATGTTTATGTGGACCTCAATTCTATATAAAGAATGTCCATATTGATTTGTCATGGGACCTAAGTTAAGGGAACCATATTCTACCTAGTTTTATTGATATCGTGATTTTACCGTTATTATCGCCAATCTATGTCCTTTGTCATATTTTTGGACTCTATTCTGTCAAAGTTGTCATACATGTCTACAAGCTTGAATATTGAAACTCTATATTGGCTATATAAACAAGAGTGGATGTCAAAAATACATGATAAATGCCTGTGCATATAGGGCCCGATCTGGTCCTGGGAGGAGCACCCGAAAGTACTTGTGCCCATGGGAGTTAAAATGATAAGGTATCTGGCATTATACCGAGTACTTGACTTGCTTGATTGGACATTCCACACACATCTTGTACTTGAATCGTACTTGACTTTACATGAAATGCGTGGCCCGAAAAAAGGGTAATTTACTTGCTTGATACATGATAGCCAAAGTTCTTGACATGACTTGTTAAACGTGTTTGCTTGAATACCTTGAATACACTTGTCATCTTGTTGGAAGTTCATGATTAAGTTCACCTTATTTCTTGATATTACATTCTCTCTATCTTGTCGTTTTATGCGAGCATGCATAGCTTTATTGCATTCATGAAAGATGTAATTACTTAAACCCCTTGCTAGTACTTGAGATATAATTTCCTACTGAGCGTTCGCTCATTCCGTTTGTCCCTTTGTACTTTTCAGGTAAGTCCGACGACGATGGAAGTCAATCGGATGGGAATGTTCAAGAGTGAAAGTGATAGAGCTGCTCAAGTGTCGTCTAGTCTTTCCTATAGTTTCTTGAGTCAAATATGTATTCTTTTCCTTTTTAATTAAACAGAGTATTGATTTGTAATAGTCTATCCATTATGAAATAAAGGATTGGGTTATCTTGCTATTTTGCGCATCTCTGTCTTTGCGTCGAATACACGACCACTCTGATTGATATGATTGATATAGACACGTCGCGCATCTCCGGGTATCTTCCGCGCTCGGGGCGTGACAGGACGAATGGCCGGTACCGGGGCTTCCGGAGAGGTTTGGGGGCGGGGTTTTCTCTGGTGGAAGGGTGACTGAGGGGGCTAGGTCGAGGCCAAGTGGTGGGGGTAGGTTCTGTGGAGGTTTTGGGCGTGGGAGGGGAAGTAACAGGGGTCTCAGTTCTGCACTTCAGTGCAGTCAGAACTGAGACAGGGAGTGGGAGAGGTGGTCGGCACCCTTGATGGGCGTTTGGGGTCGAACAAAAATTCTTGGGAGAGGCTTGGGGTGTGTAGAGACATTCCTCAAAATCTCAGGTCGATCTGAGATTTTTTGATGGGGGTCCCTTTGTTGGGTTCGTGGCTCTGTCCCGCTAGGGCACTATAGGGGAAGTCTGCGCAATAAAAGTAGTTCCAAATGGAACTTTTCACCATGAACGAATTTTTAGACTAGACTTGTGTGGCTGGTTTGGTGACAGGTTTGGGAAGAA
Source organism: Amorphophallus konjac (assembly GCA_022559845.1). Taxonomy (NCBI): domain Eukaryota; kingdom Viridiplantae; phylum Streptophyta; class Magnoliopsida; order Alismatales; family Araceae; genus Amorphophallus; species Amorphophallus konjac. The sequence continues at coordinate 103,965,875 of CM040118.1, forward strand.
ATGTGGTGAAGGGGTCATGGAGGCCTGAGGTCAGGAAGGCGGAGTACCAGATGGGTCTTTGCGGCTCTGGTCTCAGGCGGATCTGCTCAGGGGCAGACAGCGCAATAAAAAGGCCTACAAAGCCAACTTTAGACTCTGGATGACTTAGGGTGCGGGCTTTTGAGGGGATCTAGGGGACAGGGAGAGGCACAAAATTGCAGAAGAGGTCCATGGGGTTTTGGGATCCGGAAGTGGGGGTACCAACCTATTCTTCCGGGTTCAAATCCACAGGCAGGCGACCAGATCCGAATGCAGGGGTGCAAGGTTCATCTTCTCCAAGCTTGTGATCCACCTTTCGGCCATGGCTCCGGGCTTGTGAGAGGGATGAAGATGGCGCCTCCAGCAGTGGAAGAAGACCGAAGACCTGCAAGAAAACCCTAGGGAGTCGCACCCTAGAGGGAGGAGGAAGAAGAAGGGAGGGGGTGGTGGAGGGCGTCGCACCCAACCAAGAAACAAGGGGAGCTGTGCCCAAACTCAAGATTCTTTTTTTGATTTCTTCAATAATGATCGCAAAAAGAAGATACAACATATAAATATGGGGGAAGGGAAACCCTAGATACTTGCCTAAAATAAATACACAAAAGGGGGGGGGGGGGGCGGGAATAAGTTCAAATCCTACAAAATAGGGGAGGGGGCGCACTTGCCTCCTAAAAGAAAGGAGGGAAGGTGGGGGGGGGCGCACCTCCCATGAGGTGGGAAGGGTGGGTGCGCCCTCCTCCTTCTCCAACCCTAATGGATCCCCAGATAATGGGCCTGGGTAGTGGAGCAAGGAGGAAAAGGCCCAGTATGGGCTTTCTCCTAGGCGCCCAGCCCAAATGGGCTAGAAGAGTGAACCAAGGTGGTCCACTAACCTCCCTATTAGCCTAATAAGCCTAATAAGGTCCAAATGGAGTATGATTGGCCTCAAAATGGCCTAAAAAGATCCAGAATGAAGTAAATAAAAGATCCAAAGCTCCTGGCTAGATCTCCAGGCCATATCCAAGCCATAGCGAAGTCCACGAGTCCCGAACAGTGCTACGCGATCTGGAATGTCGCTCTGCTGCATCACGTCGATCTCTAGCTCGGGTGTCCTCACCAATTCTCCCCGGGTGGGAGAAACTCGACCCCGTCGAGTAAGGGTCGGTGTCGCTAAGGTACCCCTCGAGCAAGTCTGGATCTATCCTCTCAAGCTCTGCCCCGGTGATCCATGTGTCCTCAGACGCGGGCCGTCCTCTCCACCGAACCAAGTAGCGGTGGTACGCGCCACTCCTGATGGTAGTCACCTGCTCATCGAGTATAGACTCTACCCGCTCACGCTGATGTGGTGACAAGGCTGGAAGTGGACTCTCAGGGGGTGGCTCGCTCACAAGAGGTGGAGAAGGCCCAAATAACTCACTGGGGATCACTACTGGGTCCCTATATGTGACTAGATCCGAGATGTTTAGTGTGGAGCTAATACCATAGTCCTCTGGCAAGTCCACAACGTATGCATTGGATCCAACTCGCCTCAAAACTCTAAAGGGGCCAGCACCACGAGCTTGTAGTTTCTTCACGGCTCCAGAAGGAAATTGTTCCGGTCTGACCCGGATCATGACATAATCCCCATTCTGGAACTCGCGAGGGTGTCTAAGAGCGTCAGCCAATTCTTTAAATCGTGTGTTGCTAGACTCAAGATGGTGATGATGATGTAGACTCCGAACTAGCTGTGTGGACTCATACCTATATGAATGCATGGGTGGTCCTGGACGTCCAAATATGGACCTAGCATGTCTATGGGTCCTACCTGACTGGGCAACACGGGGAGGACCTGGACAACCAAAGTTGTACCTATCATGCACAGGTGTCCTACTAAATGTGGCAGACTCAGGGGGACCAATATGTCCAAACTCACTCACTATGTAACCCTATATGATGATGCATGAGATAGTGACCGATGCCCCTTTCCTTCCAAGCTATGAGGTGTGGATGTATGCTGGGTGAAATGTTGATGGCCATGTATGGCAGGGGTATGATAGTGGACCTCTTCAACAAGGTGGGGAAAAGAATACGGGTCGAGAGGCTCACTAGGGAGGGGATCGAAAGGATCAAAGAAATGATGACTTCTCCTGACATGTCCCTTCACTATACTTGCCCGTGTCTGACATTCGCCCAGGTACAGATCGTCACCCTCAGGCACAATAATAGATGGGGTAAGGGGCTCACATGAAAGGCAAGGAAGATAAGGTTCCGCCCTCGGGATAGTAACACCACAAGATGGGGTGGAGTGAAACTCATCGAGTATAGGAAAGAACAAAAGGACCTCAGAAGTGATATGACCTATGGTGTATGCCGAGGTAATGGAGCCCAAAGCAGGGTGTGTAAAGCTATGACTATAGGGCTGGTCAGACCCTAAGGGCAACATGTATGTCAACTCCCATTGACAATCCAAACTCTAAGGAACTCCCTCACATTTTCTATAAAGTTGAAAGACCGAAAAGTAGTGTGAAATGAGTTAAGGGGTACTACTGGGAGAGCTGATTCTAAGGATGGGTAGCAAGGGATCAAGACATCTAGATGTGGACCCTTCCTTAACCAGCTAGCCAAGGATTCCCCAAGGACCAAATGAACCTCAATCGCCTCATTGAAATACTCCTCCCCCTGATCAACCCCAGAACTGACAGGTATAATCCCAGGTGTGGGCTCCGGGAGAGGTGGTGGGAGTGAGTCCGGAGGTGGAACGGGCCGTTGGGGCTGGGTGGTTTGTGACACGAAGGTGGTCGGCTGAATGCCGTCATAGAAGACGAACTCGCCGGGTAGGTGAGGTGGGTATAAGGTGCAATTCCTCCTATCCCGGTCAAAAGTTGCACTCCTCTCTTCCAACCAATTTTGCCCTAAAATGATGCATGGGCCAGCAAGTGTGCCGACCTTGCACCAGGCTCCATCGTAATAAAGAACGGTGCCGAACCTCCATTGAAACTCTACAAATGCTAAGCCACCATTGAGAACAATCTCTCCGGTCTTAGAGAGCGATTCAACTATGTCTTGTGAGACACAGTTAGACGACACCCTACTGATGAAGTCGATCTCCGTATGCAACCCATTAGGTAGGATGGCAGTGGACACGATAGGTCGCTGGAACGACTCGGTTGCTGGCTTAGGGGTCGGGTATCGGGCCATGAAAGCATTGAATTCGGCCACCAAGGATGACCAATCGGACCCATGATCTCGGGTGATAGCCATGGTGGTGGCGGGTAGTGGACATGCAAGACTCTAAGGAACAAGGCTAAGACTCTAGCTAGACACAAACCCAAAAATGGTAATGCAAGGGTAGAATGGACTCAAATGTGCCCAAGACAACCTAAAGACTCAAATGACCTAGGACCCCAATTTGTTAGAACAAACTGGTTCCCTAAGCTCTGATACCATTTGATGCGGGACGCTTAGGAAGATAGGACACTAAGTAGGTATGCGACCTAATGGACAATGAGACTAGCAATTGGCATTTGATAGAATAGCGTGAGCTCGACACCTAACATTCCCAAGAAGGAACTATGCCAAAGCAACAAGCCACTACTAGCTCACAAGCACCCCCAAAGATGGAAGCGCGTCGATCCGCACGGTTGTGAAAACTGGCGGTGTATGGGACGGTCAACTCCACATCCGCAACTCGGAGAGTCATGGGACGGTCTCACTCTCTCACCGCAGCAGTGAAAATAACATATAAGCGGGCTAGGGTTGTAGCAACCCTGATAAAATAGAAAGAGATAGATAAATCAAAATAGATTAAAAGATTAAGTAAATAAATGATAAAACCAAAAATGGAAAAAAATTAAACCCTGATGAAAATAACGCCGCAGATAAAGGCGCTACTTGACAAGAAACGCCCTCACCTAAGGCGTGTTTTTAAGAAAGGACGCCCACAGTTCAAGGCGTCAAATCTTAAACAACCAAAATTACATAAAAAGGCAAGTAATTGTAACGCCCTTTTGCTTGGATGCGTTTAAACAAGAAACGGCGCATTCCAAGACGTCAATTTAAATTCGACGCCGTTACCTAGGACGTTAATTCAGCTTGTGTTCCGTTCGAACCAGGAACTTATCCAGGGTAAGTTGATAACTATGAGAAAGAGTTCGAATGTAGTAATAACTCTATCATGGAAGTGCTACTTCCAATCAAACACTAACCCTATTAGGATCCTAAAATCCTATAAATACTCACCGTGTCGATCTGATTCGCTATTTTGGCGATCGGAGTCTTCTAAGGTATGAACAGTAGGTTATTCGTATAGTTCTTTTTCCCTGTTACATGAAGAATATTAATTATGCTTCTTCATCTTCTACATGTTAAGGAGCTCCTGTCTTCCCGAAGAACCAGTAAGTTCTTCTCTTCCTTCACCTCCTGTTATTCATACGAAGAATAATACCTTCATTTTTTTCTGCCTCTACAGGTTGCCTGTAGAGTGGAAACGTCCGACTGAAGAATTAGGGGTTCTTCATCTGCACCCTCTTCTGTGCGTGCTGCCGCTATTAGCAATTATCATCGCCAGGAGGCTCTGTTAGACAGAGTATTGTCCCAAACCTTTCACGAGTCCTTCATCCAGATCAACTATAAGGTAGGTTTTCTCAGGGATTGTAGCCCAAACTAGCATATTAATAATTATAACATCATCCGTTAATACATGCATATAGATTTCATGCGTTTTGATTAGTTTCTAAAGAGTTTTTGAAAGAAACGCCCCTATCAAGGGCGCTAAATTACAAGAAAACGACCATGACTAGGTCGTCAATTTCATATTTGACGCCCTGCACACGGACGTCAATTTCTTTTAATTACTAAATACCATGTTTAAAAATTATATATCAATTCAAACATGATTCTAGATTAATGCATGATCAATCTCTTGTAATCCTGCTATTTTTCTGGTCCTGACCCTATATCATGTTTCCTGAAATTTCATCATCTCGAAAATTGTGAATTAACGACTTTGTCCAGGCCGTCTTTTATTGAACTGACGCCCCATACCAGGGCGCTTTCTGTAAACTAACGCCCCTGTCCAGGGCACGTTTTATGAAAATTTCCAGATTTTTAATATTCTGCAAAATTAGAAATATTGAAAGGACGACTTCTACACATGTCGTCAAATTTAATATAAACGCCCCTGATTAAGGCGTTAATTTTATGAAAAATGACTTTACCAAAGTCGCTATTTTCTGCACTACTGATTTTTCCTGATTACTATTATCCGAGGGTTTCATTATACATACATACATATATATTGGCACTATTACTCCACTCCGTGAGTATAGTCCCATGTTTTCTACGATGATTTATCACATTACACACTCAATTCTCGTTGACATACAAGCTCTCCATTGGACATTCCGTTCCTTTGGACTAGCGAGTTAGTCATAGAGACCTCGGTAAGACTCCTCGCAGCCTTGGATTCCCTCAAGGCCGACTGAGTTGGTTGTACCATAAAAACCAATTACACAATCTTTGCCATGTCCCTCTATAGAAACATGGTAATACCGGCCCTCATGTCATGCCATTGGTATGATATGAGAATTATCTTAATGAACGGGGAAGAATATGCCGTTGTTATGCTGTTCTTGTAAACCCCAATTCTATATCAACATTGTTATGATGTTCTTGTAGACCCCAATTCTATATTAAACTTGATGTTCTTGTGAACCTCAATTCTATATTAAGAATGAGGACGTCTTGCCATTGAGGTGCTATTCATATGGACCTCAATTCTATATAAAAGAGTGTCTCTACTTACTTATCATGGTACCCGAGTTAAGGGAACCAATTCCACCTAGTTTTATCGAAAGTGTGATTGTACCGTTATTATCGCCTATTGGTGTCAAAAGTCATATTTTTGGACTCTAATCTCTCAAAGTTGTCTTACATAACTACAAGCTTGCTTATTGAAATTCCATGATGGCTATACACAAAAATGTGGATGTTAGAAATACATGACTAATGCCTGCGCATATAGGGCCCGATCTGGTCCTGGGAGGAGCACCCGAAAGTACTTGTGCCCATGGGAGTTGATTGATCACGGTATTGGTATTATACCGAAGTGCGTGACTAGCTTGATTGAACATTCCACAAATCTTGTACTTGACTTGATATTACATGACTTGCGTGGCCCGAAAAAGGGTAATTACTTGCGTGCTTGAACGTGATAGCCAAATTTCATCTTGACATGATAAAGTACTTGCTTGAATATCTTGAGGTCATTTGATATAAGCTCTCGAAAGTTCATGACTAGTTCTTCCTGTTATCTTATTGTTATATCCTCTTTCTATCTTGTCGTTTTATGCGAGCATGCATAGCTATAGTACATTCATGAAAGATGTAACTACTTAAACCCCTTGCTAGTTCCTGAGATATAATTTCCTACTGAGCATTCGCTCACTCCGTGTTTCCCTTACTTTTCAGGTAAGTCTGACGATGAGGGAAGTCAATCGGATGGGGAAAATCAAGAGTGAAAGAGCTAGAGCTTTTCCAAGTGTCATCTAGTCTTTTATATATTTCTTGAGTCAAATGTGTACTTTTCTTTTTTTGAATAGAGTATTGGGTTTGTAATAGACTATTTATTATGAAGAAATAAATGGATTGGGTTATCTTTACTTTTGCGCATCTCTGTCTTTGTGTCGAATACACTACTACTCTGATTGACATGATTGATATAAACGCGTCACGCATCTCCGGGTATCTTCCGCTCTCGGGGTGTGACAATTTTTGTGGTATCAGAGCCTAGGGTATTCAATTCCTAGAAAAAACCCAAGTCCAAGGATAGGTTTTAACCCTTTAACCAGTGAGATTGGGTAGAACCAAGGGTTAAAGTTAGCATAGAATGCTAGTCTTTAAAATACAAATCACGTATTAATCTAGTTATTATAATTGTAGGATAATCGCTGCCGAACGTGCTCAATGGCGCAACATGCAGTGTACGCTTCAAGGCATGACTCAGGTGCTGCAACAAGTAGCACAAGGAGGTGGACAACGAGCAGGAAGTCTCCATCAGACTTTCAAGAACATGAACCCGCCCAAGTTCACGGGTTCTACTGACCGGATGACGCTGAACACTGGATTAGGGAAACAGAACGTATCTTCCGTGTCATGCAATGCACGATCAAGATAAAATTTTGTTAGCTACCTTTCAGTTAGAAAGGGATGCCCGATGCTGGTGGGAATTAATAGAAGCTACTTTAAATCAAGACCAAGTTACTTGGGAAGAATTCGTTGAACATTTCAACGCTAAATATTTTTCGGACCGAGTCCAAGAAAAGAAAGCTACCGAATTTGCCGCACTCAAGCAACGGTCATTATCAGTGGCGGAGTACGAGGCACAATTCTCTAGATTATCTCGGTATGCTAAGCACTTAGTTAGCACCGAGAAGATGAAAGCTAGGAGGTTCCTAAACGGGCTCAGGCCCCAATATATTACCCAACTGGCACCGATGGACATTCAGGTCTATTCGGAGATAGTACGCCGCGCACAACTGTTAGAAGATGCCACAGAACTATCTGATAGGATTCGTGGTAAGGATAAGAAGGAACAAGTTACAGGATCGGGTCCCTTTAAACCCAACTTCAAGAAGAGGCCTAGCAATGGAGGTATTTCCTCGCAAGATCAGAAGTTTAAGAAGACCAAGCCCTTCTCTATCACCACTACCCCATCAAACACAGTGTGCAAACATTGTGACAAGGCAGGCCATAGAGCAGAAGAATGCTGGAGGAAACTAGGAGCATGTCTCCGTTGTGGGAGTCGTGAGCATAGGATTCCCGATTGCCCATTACTTAACGATCAAGCCGATGTCGGGAAACACCCGGTAACCAAGAATGCGCGTCTTCACGCAATCAAGGAGACCGAACAAGAAGAAGAAGGCGGACTAGTGGAAGGTACATTGAAAGTTTGTTCCAAGAATGCATATGTCTTAATTGATACTGGTGCATCACATTCTATTATTTCTAAGAAGTTCGCTGACCCATTACCCCTAGAACCGGAATGGATGAAATTAGTTTTGTCTACTCCTCTGGGTGACGAGACTGATATTACACATCATTACCAAAACTGTGAAGTATTGGTTCAGGGTAGAAATCTCCCTATTGATCTCATATGTTTAGATCTGAAGGAGTATGATGTCATACTAGGAGCAGATTGGTTATCCAAGTATCAGGCAACGCTTGATTGCCGCAATAGAAAGGTTACATTCAAGGAATTTCCAGAATTAATCTTCACTAACCCTAAGAGTCGAAGCAAATCCCCTTTTATTTCGGCTCTCCGAGCTAGCAAGCTCATCAGGAAAGGATGTGTATCTTTCCTTGCACTTATCACAGTTAAAGAAGCTAAGGAAACTAAGCTAGAAGACATTCCAGTAGTGTAAGAATTTCCAGACGTGTTTCTGGAAGATTTGTCTGGATTACCCCCACAAAGAGAAGTGGCCTTCACCATTGACTTAGTCCCTGGTGCTGGTCCAATTTCAAAGGCACCTTATAGAATGTCACCTACTGAACTCAAGGAGTTAAAGGAGCAATTGATGGAACTCATTAAGAAAGGATTCATTAGACCAAGTACTTCCCCGTGGGGAGCACCTGTACTGTTTGTAAGAAAGAAAGATGGATCCATGAGGCTATGCATCGACTATCGACAGTTGAATCATCTCACTATCAAGAACAAGTATCCACTGCCGAGAATCGATGAATTATTTGACCAAATATCTGGATCCAAGTATTTCTCAAAGATTGATCTCAGGTCAGGATATCATCAGTTAAGGATCAAAGATGATGACATTCATAAGACCGCATTCAGAAGCAGGTATGGCCATTATGAATTCGTTGTTATGCCTTTTGGACTAACAAATGCCCCTGCTGCCTTTATGCAGTTAATGAATAGCATATTCAGGCCTTATTTGGATCAATGCGTGGTGGTCTTTATTGATGATATATTGATTTATTCTAAGACCAAGGAAGAGCATGAGGAGCATTTAAGGATTGCATTACAAATATTGAGGACAAATCAATTATATGCAAAACTCAGCAAGTGTGAATTCTGACTTGAAGAAGTAACTTTTCTCGGACATGTTATATCAAAGGATGGCTTATCTGTAGATCCATCAAAAGTCAAAGCTGTAAGGAACTGGGAAAGATCGACCAATGCTAGCGAGGTCCGAAGTTTCTTAGGTCTTGCAGGCTATTACAGGCGATTCATCAAAGATTTCTCTAAGATCGCCGTGCCACTTACGAGGTTAACTCGCAAGGAGATCCGTTATGAATGGAGTGAGGAATGTGCAAGAAGCTTCCAAACTCTCAAGGATCATCTGACTACAGCTCCGGTCTTAGTTTTACCAATTGAAGGAGAAAAGTTCGAGGTGTACACTGATGCTTCTGGCATTGGCCTCGGATGTGTTCTAATGCAACAAGGGAAGGTTATAGCCTACTCTTCTCGTCAATTAAAGAAGCATGAAGAAAACTACCCCGTCCATGACTTAGAATTGGCCGCGGTAGTATTTGCACTGAAGATATGGAGACATTATCTCTATGGAGTGCAGTTTATTGTATACTCCGACCACAAGAGTCTCAAATATCTTTTCTCACAGAAGGAATTAAATATGAGACAAAGACGTTGGCTAGAATATCTCAAAGACTTCGACTTCAATATACAATATCATCCCGGAAAGGGTAATCATGTAGCAGATGCCCTTAGTCGAAACCAAGAGCCCTGTTAGCCAATTGTATGATTCAAGAATGAAGGTTGCTAGAGCAATTCTCTGAACTCAATATAGGCATGGACACAGACCCTAGATGTGTCACATTATCTCATATAAGCATACAGTCAGACCTATTAACTGAAATACAAGCACTTCAAGATAATGACCCAATGTTAGTAGAGATCAAAGGCAAACTGGAAGGACAATCGGATTTCCAAATAACTTGTGAAGGAAGATTAATATTCAGGAATAGAACTTGCATACCGGATTGTCCCGAGGTAAAGAAGAAGATCTTAGATGAAGCTCATAGATCAAGGTACACGATTCATCCTGGATCTACCAAAATGTATCAAGATGTGAAATGGAATTTTTGGTGGCCCAACATGAAAAGGGAAATAGCGGACTATGTATCACGCTGTCTCACGTGCCAACAAGTCAAGGCATAACACCAAAAGCCTGCTGGAAAACTACATCCCCTAGATATTCCTAAGTGGAAGTGGGAGAATATTAGTATGGATTTCATCATGGGTCTATCTAAATCAAAGGGAGGACATGATGGAATATGGGTTATTATTGATCGATTGACTAAATCAGCGTATTTCTTGCCAATCAAGAGCCGATGGTCAATTGATGTTCTGGCTGCATTGTTTATCAAGGAGATAGTCAGATTACATGGTATTCCTGTTTCAATCGTGTCTGACAGAGATCCCCGTTTTACTTCTCATTTTTGGAAGGGACTACAACATTCGTTGGGAACGAGACTTAACTCTAGTACAGCTTTTCACCCTCAAACGGATGGTCAGACCGAGAGAACCAATCAAGTAGTCGAAGATATGCTAAGAGCATGCATTATTGATTTTGGTGGAAACTGGCATGATCACTTGCCTCTGGTCGAATTTGCATACAATAATAGCTACCAGGCAAGTATACAAATGGCACCTTTCGAAGCCTTATATGGAAGGAGTTGCCGATCACCCTTATGCTAGGACGAAGTTGGAGAGAAACAACTGTTAGGTCCAGACATGGTAAGGGATACTACCGAGAAGATACAATTGATCAGAGAAAGACTGCAAGTTGCTCAATATAGACAAAAGGCTTATGCTGACACAAGAAGGAGAGATCTTGAATTCCAAGTTGGAGATCATGTATTTCTCAAGATATCGCCTGGACGTTGAATACGGAGATTTGGTGTTAAAGGCAAGCTTACACCAAGATTCATAAGACCTTTTGAGATACTAGAAAGAGTTGGCGAGGTTGCTTATCGCATCGCATTGCCACCTCAACTGTCCGAAGTACATAATGTGTTCCACATATCTATGTTAAAGAAGTATGTGCATGATCCATCACATATTATTGAGCATGGAAATCTAGTAATCCAGAAAGATCTCACATACGAGCAGAAGCCCATAAGAATACTAGATCGAGAAGTACATACCCTAAGGAATAAGGTTATTCCCATGCTAAAAGTACAATGGAATAAGAATTCAGAACATGAAGCTACATGGGAGACCGAGAAATCTATGAGGAAACGATTTCCAGAGTTATTCTAGAAGGTATGTACTCTACACTCTCTATATAAATATATGCTATGAAATTTGGGGACCAAATTCTTTTTAAGTAGGGGAGGGTGTAGCAACCCTGATAAAATAGAAAGAGATAGATAAATCAAAATAGATTAAAAGATTAAGTAAATAAATGATAAAATTGAAAATGGAAAAAAATTAAACCCTGATGAAAATAACGCCGCAGATAAAGGTGCTACTTGACAAGAAACGCCCTCACCTAAGGCGTGTTTTTAAGAAAGGACGCCCACAGTTCAAGGCGTCAAATCTTAAACAACCAAAATTACATAAAAAGACAAGTAATTGTAACGCCCTTTTGCTTGGACGCGTTTCAACAAGAAACGACGCATTCCAAGACGTCAATTTAAATTCGACGCCGTTACCTAGGACGTTAATTCAGTTTGTGTTCCGTTCGAACCAGGAACTTATCCAGGGTAAGTTGATAACTATGAGAAAGAGTTCGAATGTAGTAATAACTCTATCATGGAAGTGCTACTTCCAATCAAACACTAACCCTATTAGGATCCTAAAATCCTATAAATACTCACCGTGTCGTTCTGATTCGCTATTTTGGCGATCGGAGTCTTCTAAGGTATGAACAGCAGGTTATTCGTATAGTTCTTTTTCCCTGTTACATGAAGAATATTAATTATGCTTCTTCATCTTCTACAGGTTAAGGAGCTCCTGTCTTCCCGAAGAACCAGTAAGTTCTTCTCTTCCTTCACCTCCTGTTATTCATACGAAGAATAATACCTTCGTTTTCTTCTGTCTCTACAGGTTGCCTGTAGAGTGGAAACGTCCGACTGAAGAATTAGGGGTTCTTCATCTGCACCCTCTTCTGTGCGTGCTGTCGCTATTAGCAATTATCATCGCCAGGAGGCTCTGTTAGACAGAGTATTGTCCCAAACCTTTCACGAGTCCTTCATCCAGATCAACTATAAGGTAGTTTTTCTCAGGGATTGTAGCCCAAACTAGCATATTAATAATTATAGCATCATCCGTTAATACATGCATATAGATTTCATGCGTTTTGATTAGTTTCTAAAGAGTTTTTGAAAGAAACGCCCCTATCAAGGGCGCTAAATTACAAGAAAACGACCATGACTAGGTCGTCAATTTCATATTTGACACCCTGCACACGGACGTCAATTTCTTTTAATTACTAAATACCATGTTTAAAAATTATATATCAATTCAAACATGATTCTAGATTAATGCATGATCAATCTCTTGTAATCCTGCTATTTTTCTGGTCCTGACCCTATATCATGTTTCCTGAAATTTCATCATCTCGAAAATTATGAATTAACGACTTTGTCCAGGCCGTCTTTTATTGAACTGACGCCCCATACCAGGGCGCTTTCTGTAAACTAACGCCCCTATCCAGGGCGCGTTTTATGAAAATTTCCAGATTTTTAATATTCTGCAAAATTAGAAATATTGAAAGGACTACTTCTACACATGTCGTCAAATTTAATATAAACGCCCCTGATTAAGGCGTTAATTTCATGAAAAACGACTTTACCAAAGTCGCTATTTTCTGTACTACTGATTTTTCCTGATTACTGTTATCCGAGGGTTTCATTATACATACATACATATATATTGGCACTATTACTCCACTCCGTGAGTATAGTCCCATGTTTTCTACGATGATTCATCGCATTACACACTCAATTCTCGTTGACATACAAGCTCTCCATTGGACATTCCGTTCCTTTGGACTAGCGAGTTAGTCATAGAGACCTCCGTAAGACTCCTCGCAGCCTTGGATTCCCTCAAGGCCGACTGAGCTGGTTGTACCATAAAAACCCATTACACAATCTTTGCCATGTCCCTCTATAGAAACATGGTAATACCGGCCCTCATGTCATGCCATGGGTATGATATGAGAATTATCTTAATGAACGGGGAAAAATATGCCATTGTTATGCTGTTCTTGTAAACCCCAATTCTATATCAACATTGTTATGATGTTCTTGTAGACCCCAATTCTATATTAAACGTGATGTTCTTGTGAACCTCAATTCTATATTAAGAATGAGGACGTCTTGCCATTGAGGTGCTATTCATATGGACCTCAATTCTATATAAAAGAGTGTCTCTACTTACTTATCATGGTACCCGAATTAAGGGAACCAATTCCACCTAGTTTTATCGAAAGTGTCATTGTACCGTTATTATCGCCTATTGGTGTCAAAGGTCATATTTTTGGACTCTAATCTCTCAAAGTTGTCTTACATAACTACAAGCTTGCTTATTGAAATTCCATGATGGCTATACACAAAAATGTGGATGTTAGAAATACATGACTAATGCCTGCGCATATAGGGCCCGATCTGGTCCTGGGAGGAGCACCCGAAAGTACTTGTGCCCATGGGAGTTGATTGATCACGGTATTGGCATTATACCGAAGTGCATGACTAGCTTGATTGAACATTCCACAAATCTTGTACTTGACTTGATATTACATGACTTGCGTGGCCCGAAAAAGGGTAATTACTTGCGTGCTTGAACGTGATAGCCAAATTTCATCTTGACATGATAAAGTACTTGCTTGAATATCTTGAGGTCATTTGATATAAGTTCTTGAAAGTTTATGACTAGTTCTTCCTGTTATCTTATTGTTATATCCTCTTTCTATCTTGTCGTTTTATGCGAGCATGCATAGCTATAGTACATTCATGAAAGATGTAACTACTTAAACCCCTTGCTAGTTCCTGAGATATAATTTCCTACTGAGCGTTCGCTCACTCCGTGTTTCCCTTACTTTTCAGGTAAGTCCGACGATGAGGGAAGTCAATCGGATGGGGAGAATCAAGAGTGAAAGAGCTAGAGCTTTTCCAAGTGTCATCTAGTCTTTTATATATTTCTTGAGTCAAATGTGTACTTTTCTTTTTTTGAATAGAGTATTGGGTTTGTAATAGACTATTTATTATGAAGAAATAAATGGATTGGGTTATCTTTACTTTTGCGCATCTCTGTCTTTGTGTCGAATATACTACTACTCTGATTGACATGATTGATATAAACTCATCACGCATCTCCGGGTATCTTCCGCTCTCGGGACGTGACAAGGGTCCTATCATGATCTCTAGCAGCGGCGTCAAGAGAAAATACTAAACAAGCAAGCTACGCCAAGTGAGGAGTAGACGCATACCTCCACGCTCGGGGCGTGGGGAGGAACCCGGCCAAGTCACACAGTCACCCGGTACAAAAGCTAATAGTCATACATCCAAACACGCCCACTCCTCGCAGGGAGGTAAAAGGCTACACAGTGGATCCGGGGATGTGTGACGTGGGTTGGCGGGAGACGGGTCGGTGAAGCTCGTCACCCACGAAGTGCTGCGAACCGATCGAACGAAGTTGCCACCACGGGTCGGCGAGGAACCAGTAGCAAGGAAGGCGAGTCCTGGGCGTCGTGGGTGGTGCTGATGTCCCTGATGGACTGTGGTAGTAGGCGCCGGAACTTCTGGAGGAGGGTGGGTGATGACGAGATCTGCACGGACCTCCGAAGTGGCTCGAACCGGCGGGCAGGCTGCAGCTCCGTCTGCGCTGGTCCTGGCGAGCAGCAGGAAGGCAAACCTGGAAGGTGACCTTCACATCATCCGATTGCCACGAAATTTGGCGTGGGCACTGGTGGGGACGTCCCTGAGACGCCCGTGGAAGGAGAATTGCAGACGAGTTCGGTGGCCACCGTGGCGAATTTTGGAATGACCCTCGTGCGATCTGCCTACCTGCCTGTCACAGGGATAGTGGCCGGATGAATGGAAGGTACCGGGGCTTCTGGACAGGTTTGGGGGCGGGGTTTACTCTGGTGGAAGGGTGACTGAGGGGGCTAGGTCGAGGCCAAGTGGTGGGGGTAGGTTCTGTGGAGGTTTTGGGCGTGGGAGGGGAAGTAACAGGGGTCTCAGTTCTGCACTTCAGTGCAGTCAGAACTGAGACAGGGAGTGGGAGAGTTGGTCGGCACCCTTGATGGGCGTTTGGGGTCGAACAAAAATTCTTGGGAGAGGCTTGGGTTGTGTAGAGACATTCCTCAAAATCTCAGGTCGATCTGAGATTATTTGATGGGGGTCCCTTTGTTGGGTTCGTGTCTCTGTCCCGCTAGGGCACTGTAGGGGAAGTCTGCGCAACAAAAGTAGTTCCAAACGGAACTTTTCACCATGAACGAATTTATGGACTAGACTTGCGTGGCTGGTTTGGTGACAGGTTGGGGAAGAAATGTTGTGAAGGGGTCATGGAGGCCTGATGTCAGGAAGGCGGAGTACCAGATGGGTCTTTGCGGCTCTGGTCTCAGGCGGATCTGCTCAGGGGCAGACAGCGCAACAAAAAGGCCTACAAAGCCAACTTTCGACTCTGGACGACTTAGGGTGCGGGCTTTTGAGGGAATCTAGGGGACAGGGAGAGGCACAAAATTGCAGAAGAGGTCCATGGGGTTTGGGATCCGGAAGTGGGGGTACCAACCTATTCTTCCGGGTTCAAATCCACAGGCAGGCGACCAGATCCGAATGCAGGGGTGCAAGGTTCATCTTCTCCAAGCTTGTGATCCACCTTTCGGCCATGGCTCCGGGCTTGTGAGAGGGAGGAAGATGGCGCCTCCAGCAGTGGAAGAAGACCGAAGACCTGCAAGAAAACCCTAGGGAGTCGCACCCTAGAGGGAGGAAGAAGAAGGGAGGGGGTGGTGGAGGGCGTCGTACCCAACCAAGAAACAAGGAGAGCTGCACCCAAACTCAAGATTCTTTTTTTGATTTTATCAATAATGATCGCAAAAAGAAGATACAACATATAAATATGGGGGAAGGGAAACCCTAGATACTTGCCTAAAAGAAATACACAAAAGGGGGGGGGATAAGTTCAAATCCTACAAAATAGGGGAGGGGGCGCACTTGCCTCCTAAAAGAAAGGAGGGAAGGTGGGGGGGGGGGGGCGCACCTCCCATGAGGTGGGAAGGGTGGGTGCGCCCTCCTCCTTCTCCAACCCTAATGGATCCCCAAATAACGGGCCTGGGTAGTGGAGCAAGGAGGAAAAGGCCTAGTATGGGCTTTCTCCTGGGCGCCCAACCCAAATGGGCTTGAAGAGTCAACCAAGGTGGCCCACTAACCTCCCTATTAGCCTAATAAGCCTAATAAGGTCCAAATGGAGTATGATTGGCCTCAAAATGGCCTACAAAAGATCCAGAATGAAGTAAATAAAAGATCCAAAGCTCCTGGCTAGATCTCCAGGCCATATCCAAGCCATAGCGAAGTCCACGAGTCCCGAACAGTGCTACGCGATCTGGAATGTCGCTCTGCTGCATCACGCCGATCTCTAGCTCGGGTGTCCTCACCACAGAATTAAGCAATTGAAATTCTTATAACTGAAGAAGTCCGTTTTCTATTGCTTAAGAATCAGAACTGACTAACAGATTGCCATATGTCAGATTTAACTCATCAGGGCCACATAATGAATGAGTTCAAGAAAGTTGATGACCACTCTGAATTTCTAATAATACTCCCGCTGTCTATATGCATGCAGTTTTACAATTGAATGGCAAGAATTGGATACCAAGTGTTATGTTATATGAGAGAAAGCTTAGACACAATCATAACAAAATGATATGCAATGAATAATATGTCATGAAAAAATATGTCATGCATGATCATGAGTCTGTTGCAACATTCAACATCCACAAGATTTATTCAAGCTATCAGATGCAAGTCCAAATCAGAAAGTTTATTCAAAGCAGCTGAACAAATTATTCATCATGCTGAAATTTACATAAGCCAAGTTCTCTTCTAAGAAATTTAAATCTTTCATTCCCAAGAGGCTTAGTAAAAATATCAGCAATTTATTTTTCAGTTTCAATGAAGTTCATTTCAATCTCCTTTTTATTTATAACATCTCTGAGAAAATGGTGTTTTATCTCTATATGCTTAGTCCTAGAATGATGAACATGATTCTTAGCAAGGCATATAGCACTAGTATTATCACACAACATTGGAATACATCCCAATTTTATCTGATAATCATCCAATTGGTGCTTGATCCATAGTACTTGTGCAGCACAATTACCTGTAGCAACATATTCAGCCTCAGCTGTAGACAAGGCTACAGTGTGTTGCTTCTTAGATGCCCAAGATACTAGACAGCCACCAAGGAATTGGCAATAGCCACTAGTGCTTTTTCTATCTACTCGACACCCAGCATAGTCTGCATCGGTGTAGGCTAGAAGCTCCAACTCACACCTAACAGGATACCATAGACCTAGCTGTTGGGTGCCTAGTAAATACCTAAAAATCCTTTTCACAGCCTTAAGATGAGTTTCTTTAGGACTAGCCTGAAATCTAGAGCATAAGCACACTGCAAATTGAATATCAGGACTAGATGCTGTAAGATAAAGAAGAGATCTGATCATACCTCTATATAGCCTTTGGTCCACTGGTTTACCTTTGGGATCTTCATCCAAACTAGTTGAGATACCCATTGGAGCAGCTATTTCCTTGAGCTTGTCCATTTTGTACTTCTTCAATAAATTCTTTATGTACTTGGACTGAGAGATGAAAGTTCCATCCTTTGTTTGTATAACCTGCAGTCCAAGAAACAATTTGAGCTCGCCCATTGAGCTCATTTCAAACTCATTAGTCATTATATGAGAGAATTCCTCACACAATTTAGGGTTAGTTGACCCAAACACAGTGTCATCCACATAAATCTGAATAATAAGAATATCTGAATGACTCACCTTGGTAAACAATGTTTGATCAACTATACCTCTTGTGAAATTCGTGTCGGTGAGGAATTTGCTCAACCTGTCATACCAAGCCCTAGGAGCTTACTTTAAACCATAGAGAGCTTTATTGAGTTTGTAAACATGATTAGGGAAATCTAAACATTCAAACCCAGGAGGCTGTCTCACATAGACATCCTCACTAATTTCCCCATTCAGAAAAGTAGATTTCACATCCATCTGCTGAAGATTTATACCTAGGGAACATGCATAAGCCAATAATATTCTTATTGCTTCTAACCTAGCTACAGGGGCAAAAGACTCTTCAAAGTCTATACCAAATTCCGTATTGTACCCCTGAGCTACAAGTCTGGCTTTATTTTTAATGACATTCCCTGATTCATCAGTTTTATTTCTGAACACCCATTTTGTCCCTATGACTGTTTCATGATCAGGAGGTGGAACCAAATGCCACACCTTATTCCTGTCAAATTGATTGAGCTCCTCATGCATGGCATTAATCCAATGCACATCTTTGAGAGCACAGTCAATGGACTTGGGTTCTACTTGTGAAACAAAAGTAAAAGCATTCAATTCATTTTGAATTCTTAAGTGGCCTCTAGTCCTAGGGGGGTCATGCAGATTTCCAATTACATTATCTACAGGATGATCTTTAAGATATCTGATGTTAACAATTTCATCACCATGAGTTTCATTTACCTCCCCCTAAGCTGTAGGCACTTCTTCATTAAGCTCTTCATGTCCTTCCTCATCCTCGGATTTGTCTACAGGATCTCCTTCCTTCAAAATGTCATCATTGTCTTCATTCCTGCATTGACCAATATTAGTCTTCAATAAGAATTCATCAAAAATTATATGCGGAGATTCTTCAACAGTTTTGGAATTCAGATTATACACTCTATATGCTCGAGCATTTTCAGAATAACCAAGAAAGATTCCTGGTTCACCTTTAGGTTCAAATTTGTCAAGGTCTCTTTTATCATTTATGTGAATGAAACATTTACATCCAAAAACCTTGAAATAAGCAATAGAAGGTTTCTTACCCTTTAAGATCTCATATGGTGTTTGCTGGGTAGAAGGTCTTACCATGGCTCTGTTAATTACATAACAGGCAGTGTTCACTACTTCAGCCCAAAACTTCCTTGGTAGACCACCTTCAACCAGGAGTGTACGACCCATTTACACTAGGGTTCTGTTCCTTCTCTCCACAACTCCATTCTGCTCAGGTGTCCTTGGTGAAGAATAGCTATGGTTAATTCCATTTGACCTGCAGAATTCATCAAACTGTGAGTTTTCAAACTCACCTCCATGATCAGTCAAGATATTTTCAATTTTTTGATTTATTTTAACATAGAACTCCTAAAATTCTGAGAATGCATCACTCTTATGAGATAAAAAATAAACCCAAGTGTACCTAGAAAAGTCATCTACCATGACAAACCCATACTTCATCCCTGATAAGCTGACAGATCTGGTTGGCCCAAAAAGGTCCATGTGTATCAGCTCATAGGGTTTAGAAGACAGATTTTCAGTTCTAGACTTAAATGACTTTCTAGTTATCTTTGATTGAGTGCATGCATCACAAATTTTATTTTCTTTCTTGAAGGAAACTTCAGGAAGTCCTCTAACCATGCCATGCTTATTTAGTTTATGCAAAACAGTATAACTAGCATGACCTAACCTACGATGTCATAAAAATGCTAAGTCTTCTCTACTAGCAGTAAGGCATAGGTTAGTATGTTGAATATCATCTAAATCTATCATGTATGTATTATTTTTTCTTTTTCCAGAAAATTTGACAATTTTAGAATCAGGTTCAAAAACTTTGCAGCATTGAGAATCAAATAAAACCTTATATCCTTTATCACACAACTGGCTGATACTAAGTAAATTATAAGCTAACCCTTCAACCAGCATAACATCATCAATGCAGTAGGTAGAACACTTACCTACCTTACCTGATCCAATAATCCTACACTTTGTGTTGCTTCCAAAGGTGACAAGGCCTCCTAGTTTCTCAGTCATCATGCAGAACTTGGCCTTATCTCCTGTCATATGCCTGGAGCAGCCACTGTCCAGGTACCACAAGTTGCTCTTGGTTGCCAGGCATACCTGCATACACAATTAGGTAGAGAGGTTTGGAACCCAAGACTAATTGGGCTCCATAACAGATGAAGTAGAAACAAAGCAGGAAAGCAGACTTTTCGGAATCCACATTTGTTTAAAAGAACTTTGTTCAGTGGATTTTACAGTTTTCCTTCTGTTATTCTTTCTCTTATTTTTGTTGTTTTTCTTCTTATTAGCGCCAACAAAGTTATTCACAAAATTGTTGTTGTTATGCCACTGCTTCGGCCAGGTTGCATTCATAAGGTTTTGGTCAAAGTGATATTTGGGCTGGCTGAAAGATTGGAAATTCCTAGGTATCCGACTACCATACCCATTATCCCAATTTCTGACATAGGGTCTGTAAAATTGTGTAGGTTGATGAACATACCCTGTATGCATCCCTTGAGTTCTAGTCCACCCAAACCCATTAGGGTAGGTTGACTGTGTGGGGTAGTAGGACTGAACTCTAGGTGGATTAAATTTGTTGGGCTGACTCCTGAAAGCATTTTGTCTTCCCTGCACCCTTGACCCTACTGACCTGTTCACAGGTTTTTGTTGGGTCTTTTTCTGTGATGGTGGTGGTGAAGACTTTTTGGCATTGACATAGGGTTTGTTTGTCTGAGCAGCCTGACCCCTAACCTTGGGTTGAGCACTAGAGTTAGGTTTGGAAGTGCCAATTCTACTAGGCTCACCAATTTTCTGTTTGCCCTTCTCCTCTGCAGTGGGCTGTTTCAGATTCACATTTGTGTTCACAGCATTATTAGAATTCATGTTAGTCAGAGGTCCTCTCTCCTTTTGTGCAACAAAGGAAATAGTTTTCATTCCAAAGCTCTTAGTTGCACTAGAGTTAAATCCTAGGCTCTCTCTCCTGAAATTAACCTTCGACCCCAATAAAGCATTTAAGTTTTCAGATCCTTGGGTCATTTTCTCAATGGTTCTCAATTTATCCTCATTGTCTTTCTGAATTTTATCAATAGACTTTTTCAATTCATTATTTACATTGAGGACAGCTTCATATTTTTCAGAAACAATTTTTATCTCACTTTCACATTTCTGAATTTTCAGCTTCCATTCTTCAATTTCATTTTCAAGCCTCACATTTTCTTCCCTAGAAGCTTTTAACTCATTTTTGATTTCATCTAATTCAGAACATGTGAGTTTCAATTTTCCATTCTCAGATTCTAAACATGCAATTTTATCAGTTAGAGTTTTATCATTTTGCATGGAATTGATCTTTCTCCTTAGATGCCTGTTCTCTTTTCTAACATCATCAGCTCTATCAGCTATGTCATGGTAAGCATCTACCCAATCAGCAATTGTGAAATTTTCAAATCTAGTGATTACCTCATCTGAATCCTCCTCTCTGTCTTCGGAGCTTGTTGCCATAAGGCAAATGGGCTGTTCAGATTCGGCTTCACTGTCTGAGCTGCTACTGAAGGAACCTTCATCTTCATCACTCCAGGAACTCACCATTGCTTTCCCTTTCGTGTTCCTTTTCTTCTTTGACTTGTCCTTGTATTTCTGATTGTCTGGACAGTCAACTTTCAGATGGCCCGGTTTCCTGCATTGATAACAAGTGTTAGTTTCAGTTTTCTTAGCAGGGTTATGTTTATACCTTCTATCCCTTCGGCCGCCACTGTATTTCTTCTGGCTGTATCATCCTACTCCTTTCTTGAGAAATCGCCTGAACTCTCTGGTCATCATGGCCATCTCAGAACGAGTCATATCTTCTTCATTTGGGCTCTCCTCTGATGATGAACTGCTGGAGCTGGATTTGTTGGAACCAGCCTTCAGCGCTATCGGCTTCTTCTTCCTCTCAGCTTCTTCCATCTTTGGCATATTAATCTCATATGCCATCAGCGAACCAATTAGTTCATCAGCTCTTGTATTTCGCAAGTCTCTTGACTCCTCCATCACTGTAGCTTTAGTATGCTAGGCATGAGTCAGGGAGTGAAGTATCTTCCTCACCACATCATATTCTGTCTGAGGTTTCCCGAGACCTCTGAGACCATTGGTAATGATAGTCAAACGAGCATACATTTCACTGATTGTCTCGTTCTGCTTCATCTTGAAGGCTTCATATTCTAACACAAGGAGATTAGCCTTCTGCTCTCTAACCTGAGGGGTCCCTTCATGAATTACTTCTAGTGCATCCCACATCTCCTTAGCTGATTTGCAGGCTGATACGCGGGAGAATTCTGTAGGGTGCAGAGAGCACTGAATGGCGTTTATGGCACTCCAATTCAGTGTGGACCTCCTGATCTCCTCCTTGGTCCAGACCTCCTCATTAGGGGACAGCTCATAAGGCCCCTTGCTGACTACCTTCTAGATCTCGTAATCTTTAGCCCTCAAAAATACCTGCATACGATTCTTCCAGTATGCGTAGTTAGATCCATCGAAGAATGGGGGCTTTGTAGTTGAGTGTCCTTCAGCTATCATCCCTCGAGCATCCATCTCTGCCTTCCTCTTCGGGCAATGAGTCCATGTAGAAGAGTATGGCTCTGATACCAAGTGTTATGTTAGATGGACGCAGTCTATTTCCACGAAGTGTGGATCTAGAGGGGGGTGAATAGATCTAATGCCAAATTAAAAACTAGTATAAGCTCTAATGCGGAATATAGGTAAACAATAGTTAAGCAAAATGAAGAATCACTATGTAAAGGGTCGACACATGCAGCCACACAATAGAACACAAGCAATCTCACTAAGGTGCACAATGAAAACACAAGACCCACAAGCAAACACACAGTAGGTAGCAATTTTAAGGTGGTTCGATCTCAATCCAGAGATCTACGTCCACCCCACACTCCAACTAGAGTGTGGATTCCGCTGACTAACAGCTTGAACAGCTGGGTGACACAGCTTGCCATACAACCACTGATACACAGCTTCGCTGGTGATGAGAGCATCTCACGACACTCCCTCTAGCTTTGGTCGTCTACACACTCTTGATATGGATTGATCATGGTCTCCACTTGTTATCTTCATTTTCCCAGGTTCATTTTATGTATTTTCCTTTTATTGAGTCCTATCTTATGTATTTTCCTTTATTGAGTCATGTGGTTCTAGTCCATTTCCCTTATTTTGCTTAATTGGGCCTTATTTCCTTAGTTATGGGCCCATAGGATTGAGTCTAGGTTATGCTCGGTCTTTTGTCCTATTGTCAGGGACATTTTGGTCATGTAAAGAGTGGTTGCCTATATATAGGCACCATCTCTCCACTTGTACTCACTTTTTGGATATTGAAAAAAACCACTTCCTTTTACCTCTTAAATCTCTCTCTCTTACTCTCTTTCCCTCACTCTCTCTCTCACTCTCTCTCTCTCCCAAGGGAAGTTCGCCCCCACCCTCTCTCCTCCTCCCCCCCCTCACTTACTCCAACCCCCAACCACCTCCACTACCTCACCCACCTCCATTAAGACCCTCCACTTCCCCAAGCCCCTCATTTACTCCCCTCTCTTTGTCCCAAAGCAAATCCTCCACCTCCCAACACAATCCACCACTTCCCCACACAAACCCCACCCCTCCCAAGGCCAAATTCGAATTTCAACCTTCCCCCCCCCCTGCCCTTGGTCGCCCTAGACCTCTCCCCTTGGCCAAGTTCGCCCCCACCTTCCCTATCACTCACCCTCCCCTTGTGCCCACTCCCCTCCCCACCACCATCCCTAGCAGACCACCCCCATCTCCAGCCCCACTTCGCCCTCCCCACCTCCATCTCTCTAGCCTCCACAGCCCCTCAAACACCTCTCATCTCCCTCCCATAGCCATTGGAACTACCTTACACCTCTTCCTCTCTTGACCATTCCCTTTCCCACCTCTTCTTCGTCTCCTCATTCTCACCCTGTTTCAGGAAGCAGAACTACAACAACTTGCAGAGGAGGCCACGACCATCCCTCAATGACTCAGGAGGCGAGGCTTACATTTCTGGATTCGTCTGCAAGTTAGCTTTCCAGGCGAGGCAGTTTCGTCGGCATCCGAGCTCGGTGCTGTCCGCAACCACCATTCTTCTCTGACTGTGCAGAACTTCTCAGACCAGAAGCCAGAGCGGCAGAGAAGACTCTCCCACGACGAACCTTGAAGGAACCAGCCTTCAGGGTCTTCTACAAAGTTCTTCCTCCCCCTGTCAGCATCTAGGAACAGAAGGCAGAATCCCGTTCGGCATCCGACAACCAGAGATACCAATTTTCTACCACAACCACGCCGGTCTGCCTCCTCACAGTCTGTCCCGACCACCATCCACTTCTCTAGACATCCAGCTCATCTCCGACATCAGAAGACTCCCCCGTTTCTTTTGCTGCAAAGTAGACTCGTATACAATTCCAACGAGTCCAGCGGTGCCAGATTTGGAGCTCAGGAGCGACCGTGGCCGCTTCTGCAACCTGCTGTTTCAGACTGAGCTCGGCCAGAGACCATAGCTGCATCCATCTTCCAGTCGCCGGATCAGTCAGCCCCCAGATCAGAACGTCAACCAAAAATTCAAGCCGCACCCCTCTCCGGTTAGCAATCTTTTGGCGCAAGTCTCATCAGATTCTGAGCTCGGTGGATTTATTGGCTGCATCAACATCGACTCCCTGTCCAGAATTACAGAAGCTAGACAGAATCGGCGAAGCTCGGAAACTCGGTTTCCTTTGCATCTCTCCCCACCCCGCTTGGCCGGCTGAAGGCCCCTCCCTGCGTGGAGGTAGTTTTGAATGTATTAAGCATAACCCCCACCCCAAGATCACCCCTCCTGCGTGAGGAGTAGTGCTGTACCGTTTGCAATTTCAGGTCAAGCTACATCACCGCGGCGATCGGGTGCATACCCTCGCCTCCCGGCGCGCCCTCGTCTCCGATCGGGATCGGTGTCTTCACACCGATCAGGTGAGCTTCTGATACTATCCTTAGTAGCCTTATTCCTGCTAGTTTAGTATTGCTTTGATTGCTCGTCGGCGGTGAGAAGAGGGCTCGAACTTGCATGCTAGTTTGTTAGTGTCCACCGCGGACCGTGAGTGAGTGCCACCAAGCCCCCGCCTTGCGGGCCAGCCGCCCACAAAGTTGGGTATCCTAGACTCATTTGGGGTCAGCACTAGCATTGTAAGTCCATTAGAACAATTGGGTCCCACCCCAGACCTTCATCATTATCTCCCGGACCCACCGGGTGAACGTGTGAATCGGGTGAGCAAAAATCGTCATCGTGAGAATCATTGAGCGCTTGTATGCTTGCGGGTCTAAGTCCTAGGGTCATCTCATCATATTTAGTGGTCTTTGGGCTGTGCCACATCAAGTGGTATCAGAGCGGTCATAGGCTTGTCCTTACAAGTCTAGTCTTGGGTCACACTAAGTCTTTCTTAGGTGCATTCGCACACCCTTGCATAGCCCACCCAACCTTGCATGACCACCCGTAGTGGAACTTATTATCAAGGCAATCCATCTTCTTCCAATAACACCATGAATCCCAATCCCCAAGGAAATCCCCCTCACAATGAGCATGAGCTTCCCGACCAAATGAGGTTTCTTGTGGACTACATGACCGAAATTATGGGAAGGCTTGACGGTATTACGGCCCGGCTTGAACAACTTGAGGAAAATAGACCTATTCCAAGGGAAGGAGATAGGAGAGATCCCCCTCCACATGTGGAGCCAGCCATAGGAGGACTCAACCTTGACCCCCCTCCCGAACCGGAAAGGGACCCACCCCCTAGAAGGAATGAGAGGCCTCCCCGGGACAACCCGGATGACCAACTAATGAGACTTGTGAAAGTCGATGCTCCCACTTTTGATGGATCTCATCATCCGAGCATCTACTTAGATTGGGAGGCAGCCATGGATCAATATTTTGATTGGTACCCAATGACCGAGGATAGGAAAGTCCGACTTGCAAAGATGCAATTAACCAAACTTGCCAAAACTCATTGGATGAATGTTGAAGCCTTAAGGATAGTTAGGAGGGAAGTTCCAATCACCACATGGGGGGCCATGAAAGACCAACTCAAACTCAAATATGTCCCACCCTCCTACCATCAAAACCTCCTAGATGAATGGCAAGCCTTGACTCAAGAAGGAATGACCGTTATGGAATACATTGAAAAGTTTGACTAGTACCTCCTCAAATGTGGAGTCCAAGAGGACCCCTCTGTCACACTCTCCCGCTTTAGGAATGGGCTTCAATTCCATATCAAAAAGGAACTATTCATGCGTCAAGTAACAACTTTAGAGCAAGCCTACCAAGTAGCTCAGGATGCCGAGAAATTCTCTCGGTACACGCGAATGGTTCCCCCTCGGGGAATGGACCCTAGAGCCATGGCACCTCGGGCCAACCCCCCACCACCCCAAAGAGGTCTCCTTCCTACACCCATGGGAACTCCTCCCACACGGGTCACCCCACCTAATGCCAATCCACCATTCCGCCCCGCAAGTGGGCCCCTAAACACAACTCCCAATAGGCCCAATTCGACACCCACTCTCCCTCACACTAAGGTGACCCCAAACCATCAAAGTGGGCAGCAATGCTTTAGGTGTTATGGGTATGGACACTTTGCCAATCAATGCCCCACCAAGGGAGCATCAAACTTACTCATAGAGGAGACCAACCCCCAACCCCAAGCTGAGTTTGAAGGAGAGATTGAGGTATATGAACCCTCTCTTGAATGGGAGGAGGAGTATGAGAACCACTACATAGAGAGCAACCAAGAACAACCTCCTCCACCCACCGAATCCCACCTCGGGGTGGTTAGATGCACCCTCACTCAAAACCAAGAGCATGATTGGAGAAGAAACACCATATTCCACACCTACATAAGAATAGGGAGCCATATTAGGAAGGTCATATTGGACAATGGAAGTAGTGTGAATGTGGTGTCACCCGACACCGTTAAACTTTTGGGCCTTACCACCTCCCCACATCCCCACCCATATAGGGTAGCATGGATTAATACCACCTCCATGCCCGTTAGTGCCCGTTGCCTTGTCCCAATTACATTCCAATCCTATCAAGGCCAAGTGTGGTGTGATATCCTTCCAATGGAAGTTGGGAGTATCCTTTTAGGACGGCCTTGGATTTACGATGTAGATGCCACCTTCTTAGGAAGAACCAACGCTTGCATCTTCATTCATGAGGGGAAGAAGATCCAACTCAACCCATCTCCACCCCGCACTCTACCTAAGAAGGCCTCTCCCTCCCTTGAGGGACCCACTACCTTTCGCCCCATCCCAACACCAACGAACCCCACCCCATCAAGTCCTAGTCCTAGTAACATCAAAGAGCCTCCTAGGAGCCTACACCTTGTCACTAGGAAAGAGTTTGAGGAAGAAGTCAACCAAGGGGATCAAGTATGTGCCATCGTCATTTGTCTAGGGGAATCCACCCCAACCGATCCACACCCCCTAGAAATTCATCAACTCCTTAAGAACTTCCATGATGTATTTCCCGAGGAGCTTCCGGACAAACTACCACCTATGAGAGATGTGCAACATGCCATCGACCTCGTGCCCGGGGCTACCTTGCCCAACCTCCCACACTACCGACTCAACCCCACCGAGCATGCCGAGCTTCGGAGGCAAATTGAAGAACTCATCAAGAAGGGCTTCCTCCGAATTAGCAAAAGCCCTTGTGCCGTCCCGGCTCTTCTTACACCCAAAAAGGATGGGACTTGGCGCATGTGTGTAGATAGCCGAGCCGTCAACAAGATAACGGTCAAATATAGGTTCCCCATCCCTCGGCTTGATGACATGCTAGACATGCTAGCGGGAGCCACCATCTTCTCCAAAATTGATCTCAAAAGTGGCTACCACCAAGTCCGCATTAGGCCCGGGGACGAGTGGAAAACCGCCTTTAAAACTAAGGACGGTCTCTATGAATGGCTTGTTATGCCTTTCGGCCTTTCTAATGCACCAAGTACCTTCATGCGTCTCATGACCGAGGTCCTCCGGCCCTTCATTGGCATCTTTCTAGTTGTCTACTTTGATGACATCCTCATATATAGCCAATCCAAGGAAGCCCACCTCGATCACCTCAAACAAGTGTGCACCATCCTTAGGAAAGAGAGTCTCTTTGCCAATCCCGGGAAGTGTCATTTCTTGACCAATCAACTAACCTTCCTAGGATTTATTGTCTCATCCCAAGGAGTATCCATGGACCCCGAAAAGGTCCAAGCTATTCTTGAGTGGCCCGAGCCCAAAACCATTCATGACGCCCGAAGCTTCCATGGGCTAGCCACCTTCTATAGGAGATTCATCCGGGGGTTTAGCACTATCACCACTCCTATCACGGATTACCTCAAGAAAGGCACATTTGTTTGGACTAGGGCAGCCTCCAAAGCCTTTCTAGAGCTTAAAGAGAAAATGACCCAAGCCCCGGTCCTTTGCCTACCCGACTTTTCAAAGGTCTTTGAGGTCACATGTGATGCTTCCGGGGTAGGGATTGGAGGTATCCTTAGCCAAGAGGGTCACCCGGTAGCCTACTTTAGTGAAAAACTTTGTGAGGCTAGGACGAGATACTCCACATATGACAAAGAGCTTTATGCCGTGGTTCAATCCCTCCGGCACTGGAGGCACTATCTCCTACCCAAAGAATTTGTGATCTTCTCGGACCATGAGGCTTTGAAATATCTCAACACTCAACAAAAGCTCAATGCCCGCCATGCCCGATGGGTAGAATACATTCAAGCCTACACCTTTGTCCTCAAGTATAAGATGGGTAGTGAGAACCGCGCCGCCGATGCACTAAGTAGGCGGGTAGCCTTACTCTCCACCGTCCAAGTGGAGGTAACCGGATTTGAGAGAATCAAAGGGGAATACCCACATTGCCCCGACTTTGGGACTCACTACAACACCCTTTCCACCCAGCCACTCAAGGAGTATAAAGGGTTCATACTTCAAGATGGATATCTATTCAAAGGGAATAGGCTTTGCATACCTAGGACTTCACTTAGGGACTTCCTAGTTTGGGAGTTACATAGTGGTGGCCTAGCTGGTCACTTTGGGGTCCACAAAACCATAGAGTTGGTTGAGAGGCAATTCCACTGGCCCAGTCTCAAGAAGGATGCGGCCCACATTGTGGGACAATGCCACATATGTGCATCCGCCAAGCAAGTAAGACAAAACACCGGGCTTTACACACCACTACCCATACCCGACCAACCATGGGAGGATTTGAGCATGGATTTCATTCTTGGCCTACCAAAGACCTTGCGCAAACATGATTCCATCTTTGTAGTGGTTGACAGGTTCTCAAAGATGGCCCACTTTATCCCATGCTCCAAGACCTCTGATGCCTCTAGGATCGCCCGATTATTCTTTGATGAGGTAGTCCGACTCCATGGGTTACCTAAGACTATTGTGTCCGATAGAGATGTGAAGTTCACTAGTTATTTTTGGAAGACTCTATGGCACTTGATGGGGACCCTCCTCAAATTCTCCACTGCCTATCATCCTCAAACCGATGGCCAAACTGAGGTCGTCAACCGAAGCCTTGGGAACTTGCTCCGATGCCTTGTAGGGGATCACCCTGGGAATTGGGATCTCCTCTTATCTCAAGCCGAGTTTGCCTACAATGATTCTGTCAATAGGTCCATAGGCAAGAGTCCATTTGAGGTAGTACATGGTTTTAGGCCTAGAAAGCCCTCGGATCTCATTCCCCTTCCCCCACATGCTAGAGTGTCAGTCTCAGCTGAGTCCTTTGCATAGCATATCAAAGAGTTGCATGATGACATCCGCAAGCATATAGGTAAAAGCAATGAGGCTTACAAAAGACGGGCCGATGCTCACCGGCGCCACTGTGAATTCCAAGTGGGGGACCCGGTGATGGTGAGGACGGAGCGGCTCCTTCCCGGGCCTGCCTCCAAGTTGAGGGCACGAGGGTCGGGACCCTTTCGAGTTCTACGATGACTTGGCAGCAATGCTTATGAGCTTCACCTACCAGAGAGCTATGGGGTACACCCTACCTTCAACGTTGCGGACCTGCTACCCTACAAAGGCCCCGCGGTGGAACCTAGTGAGGAGCTTGAGCCTTTACCCCCCCTTATGAGAGACACCCCCGGAGGGACTCCACTTTCTAGCTTGAGGGACCGACAAGAGCAGGTAGAGGCAATACTGGATGAGCTAAGTACCATTACAAGGCACAAGGTGTATCAGCGCTATCTGGTTAGGTGGAAGAACCGTCCCCCGACCGAGGATGCATGGGTGAGTCGGGAGGATTTGATGCGCCTGGACCCCGACATGATGGAGCAGTACGACAGTTAGGTAGACCCATACTCGACAGGGTCGAGTTCTCCCCACCCCGGGGGATTTGATGAGGGCATCTCACGACACTCCCTCTAGCTTTGGTCGTCTACACACTCTTGATATGGATTGATCATGGTCTCCACTTGTTATCTTCATTTTCCCAGGTTCATTTTATGTATTTTCCTTTTATTGAGTCCTATCTTATGTATTTTCCTTTATTGAGTCATGTGATTCTAGTCCATTTCCCTTATTTTGCTTAATTGGGCCTTATTTCTTTAGTTATGGGCCCATAGGATTGAGTCTAGGTTATGCTCGGTCTTTTGTCCTATTGTCAGGGACATTTTGGTCATGTAAAGAGTGGTTGCCTATATATAGGCCCCATCTCTCCACTTGTACTCACTTTTTGGATATTGAAAAAAATCACTTCCTTTTACCTCTTAAATCTCTCTCTCTTACTCTCTTTCCCTCACTCTCTCTCTCACTCTCTCTCTCTCCCAAGGGAAGTTCGCCCCCACCCTCTCTCCTCCTCCCCCCCCCTCACTTACTCCAACCCCCAACCACCTCCACTACCTCACCCACCTCCATTAAGACCCTCCACTTCCCCAAGCCCCTCATTTACTCCCCTCTCTTTGTCCCAAAGAAAATCCTCCACCTCCCAACACAATCCACCACTTCCCCACACAAACCCCACCCCTCCCAAGGCCAAATTCGAATTTCAACCTTCCCCCCCCCTGCCCTTGGTCGCCCTAGACCTCTCCCCTTGGCCAAGTTCGCCCCCACCTTCCCTATCACTCACCCTCCCCTTGTGCCCACTCCCCTCCCCACCACCATCCCTAGCAGACCACCCCCATCTCCAGCCCCACTTCGCCCTCCCCACCTCCATCTCTCTAGCCTCCACAGCCCCTCAAACACCTCTCATCTCCCTCCCATAGCCATTGGAACTACCTTACACCTCTTCCTCTCTTGACCATTCCCTTTCCCACCTCTTCTTCGTCTCCTCATTCTCACCCTGTTTCAGGAAGCAGAACTACAACAACTTGCAGAGGAGGCCACGACCATCCCTCAATGACTCAGGAGGCGAGGCTTACATTTCTGGATTCGTCTGCAAGTTAGCTTTCCAGGCGAGGCAGTTTCGTCGGCATCCGAGCTCGGTGCTGTCCGCAACCACCATTCTTCTCCGACTGTGCAGAACTTCTCAGACCAGAAGCCAGAGCGGCAGAGAAGACTCTCCCACGACGAACCTTGAAGGAACCAGCCTTCAGGGTCTTCTACAAAGTTCTTCCTCCCCCTGTCAGCGTCCAGGAACAGAAGGCAGAATCCCGTTCAGCATCTGACAACCAGAGATACCAATTTTCTACCACAACCACGCCGGTCTGCCTCCTCACAGTCTGTCCCGACCACCGTCCACTTCTCTGGACATCCAGCTCATCTACAACATCATAAGACTCCCCCGTTTGTTTTGCTGCAAATTAGACTCGTATACGATTCCAAAGAGTCCAGCGGTGCCAGATTTGGAGCTCAGGAGCGACCGTGGCCGCTTCTGCAACCTGCTGTTTCAGACTGAGCTCGGCCAGAGACCAGAGCTGCATCCATCTTCCAGTCACCGGACCAGTCAGCCCCCAGATCAGAACGTCAACCAAAAATTCAAGCCGCACCCCTCTCCGGTTAGAAATCTTTTGGCATAAGTCTCATCAGATTCTGAGCTCGGTGGATTTATTGGCTGCATCAACATCGACTCCCTGTCCAGAATTACAGAAGCTAGACAGAATCGGCGAAGCTCGGAAACTCGGTTTCCTTTGCATCTCTCCCCACTCCGCTTGGCCGGATGAAGGCCCCTCCCTGCGTGGAGGTAGTTTTGAATGTATTAAGCATAACCCCCACCCCAAGATCACCCCTCCTGCGTGAGGAGTAGTGCTGTACCGTTTGCAATTTCAGGTCAAGCTACATCGCCGCGGCGATCGGGTGCATACCCTCGCCTCCCGGCGCGCCCTCGTCTCCGATCGGGATCAGTGTCTTCACACCGATCAGGTGAGCTTCTGATACTATCCTTAGTAGCCTTATTCCTGCTAGTTTAGTATTGCTTTGATTGCTCATTGGCGGTGAGAAGAGGGCTCGAACTTGCATGCTAGTTTGTTAGTGTCCACCGCGGACCGTGAGTGAGTGCCACCAAGCCCCCACCTTGCGGGCCAGCCGCCCACAAAGTTGGGTATCCTAGACTCATTTGGGGTCAGCCCTAGCATTGTAAGTCCATTAGAACAATTGGGTCCCGCCCCGGACCTTCATCATTATCTCCCGGACCCACCGGGTGAACGTGTGAATCGGGTGAGCAAAAATCGTCATCGTGAGAATCATTGAGCGCTTGTATGCTTGCGGGTCTAAGTCCTACGGTCATCTCATCATATTTAGTGGTCTTTGGGCTGTGCCACATCAGCTGGGCTTTACAGCTTGCTGACCAGAGGAACAGATCCTCTGCAACAGCTGGGCAATACAGCTTAGCCGTCTGAGACCAAGTCTCGCCTGCTGAGGATTACAGCTTCACCTGTCCAGTGGAGACCTCCACTGCAATGCTGCCTCACAGCTTGAAGAAACAAGAGTTCAAAAATAAAAGACAGAAGCAAATGAAAATAAAAACCCAAATGGGAATGTAGCTCGGAATGAGCAAGCCTCAGCTCAGGTTTCTGAACCAAGAGACTGAGTTACAATCAGAAAAACTCTCAAACTAAACTCTCTTAATTTCACTCTCTCAACACATCTCTTCTCTCTTCTCTTCTCCCTTTTTCTTCTTCTCTATTTTTCTTCTCACTGTGGATCGATGGCTCTCTGCTACTTTCAGACTGGCTGTATAGACTTTGCCTCTCTTCAGTCGATCAGCCTTCATCTGAAGACGAAGGCTTCAATATATAGCAGCAGCAGGTGGATAAGGGGCGTGTGGCTTCCACATTTCCCGCCCAGTGAATTCGTCAGAACCGAGGCAGTTCCATCCACATGGCAGCATCCCGGAAGGGCTTCTTCCATGTGTCACCATCATAGTTCCTCGTCCTCCTTGGATCACGAGCCAAGTCATCAGTCCAGGTAAAGAATCCTGTCAGATAGAGTATCGGATTATCAGGTTAAGTATTTGCATTGCAGTGTATAGACTTCGCTGTATAGACTTGTGAAGGTGAATGCAATGTATAGACTTCATGAATGGGATTGCAATGTACATACTCTGAAGAACAGCAGCCAATGTATGGACTTAGGCAATGTAACGACTTGGACAGACAACAGACGATGTATGGACTTCAACTCAAACATGCACAATGTACATACTTTGAAGAGCATTCAGCATCCAACGTATAGACTTAGGTAATGTAAGGGCTTGCCAGTGTATGGACTTGATGAGGGTTCAGCAATGTGCAAACTTCGACTCGATGTATAGACTTCACAACTGTTGAATGCACTGGACAATGTATGGACTTAACGATGTGCAGACTTGCCAAGACGAATGAACGATGTATATACTTGGGCAAGCAAAGTCTGTATAGACTTTACCAGTGTGCAGACTTTGAAGTGAAGACCAATGTATAGACTTCAACAGGCTTCAGCGTGTGTAGTGTATGGACTTCATGCAATGCAATGCAGATGAATGTATAGACTTCATGCAATGCAATGCAGATCAATGTACAGACTTTGGTGAAGCAAAAGGCTGTACAGACTTCAACTAAAAGATGCACGATGTACAGACTTGAACAAAGCAAGGCAGCGAATGTATAGACTTCCAAGGGAAACGACGGTAAAGCTATCAGTGTATAGACTTCAAGGGAAACGACGGTAAAACTACCGATGTATAGACTTGAAGGGAAACGTAGGTAAAACTTCCAATGTACAGACTTCGAAGTTGAACAGTTGGATGTACAGACTTGGAAGATCACTGATGGATGTACAGACTTCACCTCGATGTATAGACTTGGAAGAATGATACACAGTGCAATATACAGACTTCATGACTATGCTCATGCAGTGTATAGACTCTGGAAAGCTAAGGCCAATGTATAGACTTCAACGATGCGTGCTACAGTCCAATGTATGGACTTAGCTTCGTGCATGCTACAGTCCAATGTATGGACTTATGAAGAGTAATGCATGACCAATCGGATGTACAGACTTCACTTGAAATAGTCCGTTGTATAGACTTTAACAATGTGATGCAATGTACACACTTCATGAGACGATGGATGTACACACTTCAGCTAAGCGAGCTATAGTTAATGTATGGACTTTATGAATGATGCAAACGGCTCTGTACACACTTGAAGTAATGCATGCTGATGTACAGACTTCAGTTGAAGCCAACCGAAGAGTGTATAGACTTTATGAATGCATATGCCAAGACCAATGTACAGACTTGAAAAGAATGCAAGCAGTGTATAGACTTGGAGCACAAACGCCACGATACAATGTATAGACATGCTATGTGAGAGCTGTAGTGTATGGACTTTAAATAATGCATGAGACGAGTGTATAGACTTGTGTTCCTAGACATATGTTATGAGGGAGTCGACCCATCAAAGGAGGGGGTCGACCCATGATACATGAATAAATAGACATGTTCTAAACGATGCACAAACACAACACAAAGCAGTGTATTGAATCTACGTGCAATGTGTAGACTTTGAGTGTGTGCAATGTGTAGACATGTGAAATGCAAAGAACACACAGGCAATCTGATAACACACATTCATCAAACCATAGACAGTCACAGACAATCTGATTTTCATCAAAACATAGACAGTTGCCAATCAATCAAAACAAGGTGTTGCCAATGAAATAAGGCATATGTCAACATCATCAACACAGAGGAGTCACAACAAGAACATGTGCCAAAAAGAGTCGACTCTTATGGCTGGCTGGGCTATTTTTTATGTAAATAGAACTCAGGCAGACAAGAGTCGACTCTGAGAGTCGACTCTTTCAACCACAGTTCAGTTTCTATTAAATGGACAGGATACCCGCGAACAAGAGTCGACTCTAAGAGTCGACACTTGTCCTGGGTGTTCTAATCGGGTCTGCCAGTTTAGGTTTCCAAATGCCCATTTTGAGATCCGATTGGCTTGCCCTTTTACACCCCTATCCTTAGGGTTTCTACTCTTGATTGGGTGTGGTTCTATGAGATTATTGCATGGCCCTTCGTGTCATTTTGCATCTTTTCTTAGGGCATATATATCCTGTGGTTTCTATACGATGGAGATATCTTTTTGGGGATAAACTTCTCTATTCTTGTAGGAACGGAGGAGAGGGCTTCGCACACCCGTATGGAGGAGGAAGACGAGCCTGTAGAAGCTACATCCCACGACCCCAAGCTCAGATCTGGTGGTGGCCGTCGCTGCTCTCCATCGTCTTCCAGCTTGGGCACTCATCCCTTCGACAATCAGCTGTCTCCGCTCCGCAGTTCATTCACTCTAGTGCACCCTTCCATCATCTCCGAGTTGTGTTGAAGATTAAAGGGGAAAATCTTGTTATCTTGTTTTCTTATTTCTATTTGAGCATAGCTTATTATATTTGGACTGGGCATTGTATTTCCATATTTTCTTTCTTTCATAGATGATTTCGGGGCGTCGTCTCCGTTGGCATGATCTCTCATCATCGTGCGACAACACGTGTGTGTGTGGGGCCGTTGAGCCCGTGTATGGTGGTTTTGCTGCCGTCGTGCAACGTTTCTTAGTGAAATCCTCTCGAGTTGAGAGGGGTGGACGTAGGACGGCACTCGGGTGCGTCCGAACCACCTAACAAATCACTGTGCCGTGGGTTGCTATCTGTGAAATCATTGTTTCATTTTATCCGTCTCTTTTCCGAGTGTGATCTGATGAGCTGAGAGTATACATATATATACCGTCTGATCTTAATTGTTGTCCGAGTGTTTATCATCTGCGCTGGGAAGTTGTGAGTGGTTGGATGATCCTCATTCAGTTAGTTCACATTAATCTGAATTTAGAGTGTTCCATCATCGCATATTAATATCTCTGCGTTTTATCAAGGAAGTTTCATTGTTGCTCAATCATCTATGTGCTTTAGTTTTAATTTTGTTAAAAAAAATGGGGCGCAATCAATTCACCCCCCTCTTGATTGCATTCCTAACCGGGCCAACACACTTCTTTTTACTTCACTCTTACAACACTGGACTGGGTAGGCCTTAGTGTTGGGTTGCTCTCACTTCCCTTTTATTTTTCTCACAGATTCCTTCTTTGAATGCTCATGGGCCTGGCTCTCTCCTACGGCAGAAGCAGCTTCTCCAATAGAAGCTTCAGGTATTTATAGAGGAGCCAGTGGGAACATTTCCTTCCAAGAAAATCTGTAGAGGACCGATTCAAATTTGAACTCTGACCTTCTTTTTCAGAGGTGCTTGACTTAATCCATCAATCATAATGGAGTAGTTCAAAGGTAGATAATTTTCTCTCTGAAATATTCTCTTGGCTTGAGGTAGATGCTTTGCAGGGAGTTGACTCTGAGCTGGCTTGGCTTCTCAGACAAGTCCTAGGATAGGACAGTGGCACGAGTAAATCAGATTTCCTAGGCTGAGAACAAATGTGTCTACAACATCTTTAAACTTCATGGGCTGGCATAGTAGGGAAGGACGTCCTTTGTCTAGAGATTTTTCTCCTTTCAGGCAAAATCCTAGCTGACTGGTGCAGGGGATAGGACTAGAAGACAGAAGGACTTTTCCAAGATTGGTGGCAGACCAACCTTTCTCCAAGAAGATGTTCTGAGTTGTTATTATGGGATGGCAGAACCTCTGACGTAGGTACCTTCTTCCAGACCTCAAAAGAGGTGTTTTTGGAGGTTTGTGCCTGACATGAATGCTCTCTAGATGGTTTACGGAAAGACAGATTCATCAGAATACTTTAGAGTTTCTTCTTCAATGAGGTCAACTTGCTGAGAGGATGAGGTCGACACTGCTTCAGAAAATCCGATTTATAACGGCTTCTGGAATGATTCTGAGGTCGACCTCCTGTAGAAGTGTGGTCGACACTGCTTGCGCTGGCCGCTTCCCAGAGTGCTGGTTGCGATAGAGAGGTGACACTTCTGAGAGACTGAGGTCAACACTTCTCTTGTGATGATATATTTTAACGGCTTCTGTGAGAGCCTGAGGTTGACCTCCTGATGGAGTGAGGTTGACACTGCCTTGCAGAACTTTGTTTATAACGGCTTCTGGGAGAGCCTGAGGTCGACCTCCTGATGGAGTGAGGTTGACATTATCTTTGAGCTGCTTGGGCTTTTCTTCTCTCTGTGAAGGCTTGAGGTCGATGTAGTGAGGCTGTAAGGTCGATGCAGCTTTCTTGAAGTTGCACTTCTGAACTGAATTCTGCTGTCAATTTGATTTCCCTTTCTTTTGCCAACCTATTCTTGGTTTCTGTGCAACCCATTAATTTTATCACATGCCTTGATTTCTATGTAGCCAGTTGTCTCGATTTCTGTGTTCTAAATCTCAATTCCCTTTCTTGATTTCTCTCAATCTTTACTTGCATATCTATTAAGTCTTAAGTCTTTTAAGCTTGACTGAGATCTGTGCTGAGCATGTTGACATCATCAGATGCAAGTAAGACTCATCAATGAGTCATAGTCAAACACCATCACAAGCATGTTCCACACATGCCCAACATTCTCCCTCTTTTTGATGATGGCAACTATAAGTCATTATGAGTCATTTCTTAAAGAAGTAGTATAAAAATGAGATAAGCAATTATGACTCATCAAAACTTCTCCCCCTTTGCCATCAGCAAAGAGGGCTTAGATTTAAGTCAATTACTAAAGTCAGAAGATGCAACATGAGTCATTATGATGTTGCATGCA
This sequence comes from Amorphophallus konjac, assembly GCA_022559845.1. Lineage (NCBI taxonomy): Eukaryota > Viridiplantae > Streptophyta > Magnoliopsida > Alismatales > Araceae > Amorphophallus > Amorphophallus konjac. The sequence continues at coordinate 104,004,016 of CM040118.1, forward strand.
CAAACTCAAGCAAGCAAGCATATAATCAGATATGCATTCAATCAGTGATTGTTGGGAGCAGCCAAATACAAGAGCAGATTGTTGGGTCCCTTGGGATTGTAGGGTCCCTTGGCTTGGCAGAAACAGTTCACTCAAGGTGGCATTGGATGCCTTGAAGTCACAACAAAGCAACACAAATCGAATCATGAGAGACATATATATCCAAGATGTTGATCATAGCAGGATGATGCAATCAGAGAGCAATTCTGCAACCATAAAACAGATTTAGGTTTTTTAGGTTTTTCAAACTTTTTGGTTTTGTGATTTTCAGATTTTTAAGGTTTCCTATGCAATGCATGGAGTAAGAAGATGCAAGCCAACCAATTACATGAAGAAACCTGATACCAATTGTTAGAAGATGCCATTTGTTGAGAGTGGTGATGTTTTTATAGCACCCAAGAAAGTGTGTGTAGATTGTGTAGAGAAAGCAGATAGCATTGGAGCAAGGAACATCAAGAGGCCAACTTGTCTTAAGGACCGATGCCCGGACAGCCAGACAGAAGTCTAGACGCAAGGAGTCGACTCTTGGGGTCGACACTTGGAATTTTTGAGGCACAAGATCCAAGAGATGATAAGATGGGGGTTCGTCAACCTAAAGCCAAGTTCATAAATGCATAGTTATAGATCTTTAAGAATCTTCAATCATAAAACTCTAATGATAATGCCCTAATATTCAAATTGGTTTAAAACTGATGAATTCTGAGTTTCCCAATAAAAGTAGTTTTTGAAAATATCTGCATTCAAAATTAATAGAAATGAACCAGAATTTCATATAAAAATCAGGTTAACCTCCTCTCACCTTACTCATTCAATTCCATTAGCTCCTTTGAGAGTAACTACAAAAAGTATTGAGGTTAAACATGTCACGCCCCGAGCGCGGAAGATACCCGGATATGCGCGACGAGTTTATATCAATCATGCCAATCAGAGTAGTAGTGTATTCGACACAAAGACAGAGATGCGCAAATAGAAAGATAACCCAATCCTTATTATTAATAGGCTATTACAAATCCAATACTCTGTTTAATAAAAAGAAAAGTACATAGTTGACTCAAGAAAATAGGGAAAAGACTAGATGACACTTGGACAAGCTCTAGCTCTTTCACTCGGGACTTTCCCCATCCGTTTGAGTCTCGTCATCGGACTTACCTAAAAAGTAAGGGACAAACACGGAGTGAGCGAACGCTCAGTAGGAAATTATATCTCAAGCACTAGCAAGGGGTTTAAGTAATTACATCTTTCATGAATGTACTATGGCTATGTATGCTCGCATGAAACAACAAGATAGAGAGAATATCAATAAGGTAACAAGTTGAACTAGTCATGAACTTTCAAGAAAGGATAACAAGATATTCAAGCAAGTACTTTTATCATGTCAAGAACTTTGGCTATCATGTATCAAGCAAGCAAGTAATTACCCTTTTTCGGGTCACGCAAGTCATGTCAAGTCAAGTACGATTCAAGTACAAGATTTTGTGTGGAATGTACAATCAAGCTAGTCATGCACTCGGTATAATGCCAGATACCTTATCATTAAAACTCCCATGGGCACAAGTACTTTCGGGTGCTCCTCCCAGGACCAGATCGGGCCCTATATGCGCAGACATTTATCATGTATATTTGACATCCACTCTTGTATATATATATATAGCCAATATGGAATTTCAACAATTTAAGCTTGTAGACACGTAGGATAACTTTGAGAGAATGGAGTCCAAAAATACGACATTGGACATAGATAGGCGATAACAACGGTACAATCACGACGATCGATGAAACTAGGTGGAATTAGGTTCCCTTAACTCGGGTACCATGACAAACAAGTATGGACATTCTTTATATAGAATTGAGGTCCACATGAACAGTACATCAAAGGTAAGATACCCTCATTCTTATTATAGAATTGAGGTCCACAAGAACATCAACCAATGGCATGATATCATCATCCCATTAAGAATTCTCATGATATACTCTTTGCATATCATAAGGGCCGGTATACCATATTTCTTTAGAGTGACATGGCATTCAATAGTGTAATGAGTTTTTAGGGTACAACCTGCTCAGTCGACCTTGAGGGAATCCAAGGTTCGAGGAGTCTTACGGAGGTCTCTATGACTAACTCGCTAGTCCAAAGGAACGGAATGTCTAATGGAGAGCTTGTATGTCAATGAGAGTTGAGGGTGATCGATAGAACAACATGAAAACGTGGGACTATACTCACGGAGTGGAGATATAGTGCCGATATACATATATATAAATATAATGAAAACCCTCGGTTAGCAGTAACAGGTAAAAACATTTTTACAGAAAATAACGACTTTGATTAAGTCACTACTTAAGTAAATAACGCCTTAAATAAGGGCGTTTACATGCATTTCCAATTTTGCAGAAATTTCCATAATCCTGTGTTTTATCAAAAACACGCCCTGGACAGGGGCGTTTTATATAAATTTGACGACATATACAGTGGTCGTCTATTTCTTAATTTTCATTTTTGCAAGATATCAATTTCTGTAGTTTAACATGAACGCGCCCTAGGAAGGGTCGTAAATTTTTACAATCACGCCCTACACAGGGGCGTTATCACCGTGAGAGACGGCCTAGTCCAGGTCGTGAATTCAAGGAATTTACAATATTTCAAGAAATAAAATTTCAAGAGACAGGAGACATGGTCATGACAGGAAAATTAGCAAGAATTCACAGGTAGAGTCATGCAAGATATTAGAATCGATATTTCATATTTATTGAATTTTAAACAGGATCAATTATTAATTACATGCGATTTTCATGAAATTAACGCCTATAGGGCAGGGCATCAAATCTTAAATTGACGACCTAGTGCAGGTCGTTTCTAAAAGTAGCGCCCTAGACACGGGCGTCTCTTTCAAAAAATATTACAGAAAACATATTAAAGCCAGCAGAAAACTATACTACATGCATGTAATGCTGGTATATATATTAAATCACTTGTTTGGGCTACGTTGCTTGAGAAAACCTACCTTAATAATAATCTGGAGATGGGCGTGAGGTGTTCTGAAACTTCTACGACTTGGCAGCAAGAAAGGGCAGGAAGATGGTTGATGAGGATGAAGAAACCTGCAGAAGATATATCAAAGATATCAATCTTCTTTGTAATGACTTGCTGGAGGCGAAGGAATAAGAACTTACACAAGTTCTTCAGGACGCAGGACTTCTTAACCTGTATAGAAGAGATGAAGAAACATTAGTTCTTCATACAACCGAAACCAGTGGTCAAAAGGAAATAAGAAGAACAGATGTTCTTCACGTACCGTAGCAGACGAACGATCAAATAGGTTTAGAGTTGGATGAACGAGAGTTTTTATAGGATTTTGGGTGTCCTATTAGAGTTAGTGTTCTAGTGGAAGTAATGCTTCCAATATAGAGTCCTTACCCTAGTAGATACTTACTAGATTAGCTTAATCCTTCTTAGGATAAGCTCTTGGTTCGAACGGAACCGGAATGTAATTAACGACCTAGGTCAGGGCGTCGCATTTTAAATTGACGCCTTATCATAGGGCGTTGCTTAAAAGGCGCTTTGTATAAGGGCGTTTCGTGTTTAAAAACACGCCCATGAAAGGGGCGTTTCTTTTACTTGCCCAATTTGGTCGCGTGAGAATTGACGACCGCTCGTGTGGGCGTCCTTTCTTTAGGCACGCCTTATATAAAGGCGTTTGTTTTAAAATTAACGCTCTATTGAGAGGCATTATTTGGTTTTGGGTTTTAATTTATCCGTTTAAGCTTCTTCCCATTATCTTTACTAATTCTTTGATTCATTTAGGAAATTTTTAATTTATTTTAACCCTTTATTTATCAGGGTTGCTACAAAACACCTAGACATTTCTGATTTTATTCTGGAGCACTACAAATTCAGATATTTCTTTTGAATCCATTGTTGTATGCCAATTGATGTTGCTTTTCATTTTTACGAGTAGTCAAGTGTAGCTTGCACCTTTTGACATGAGAGTGCACGTTGATTAGATGCCAGCACCCCCAGTTACTCAGTGTAGCTCACCATCCTGCATCACATAGAACAGAGGTAGCAGGGCACTTCATGACGTTGTCCTCTCCACTTCATTGGTGAAGGGGCTCGTTTTCTCAGTAAATCCATTGCCATTGCTCTGCCTTAGAGCACTGAACTCGGCACACACCTTTTTACATAAGGATATTCATTTATCAGATGCCAATATCCCTAGTTACTCAGCATGGCTGAAGTTCATTACTTTCATTGTAACCCTTTTCGAAATCTTCAGATTTGACAAATGTTTAAAAATAATACTAGGATGCAGTTTCTCAATCAAGGATGTCGTTGTACTTAAAATAAACTTTCAGATTTAAGAAGGCATAGCAAGTCAAAACATAAAAAACTGGTTTAGGTCTATTAAGTTTGAATACAGCCACTTTCAAGACCATTAAACTTTAAATCTCAAGAAATCATTAAATTTAAACCAATAGCTTTCATGTTTAAGGTAGTACTACAGAACTCTATAAAAGAAGATTCCTCTTAAGGATTTACTCTGATAAATGAACATTAATGACAAATAGAAAATCCTCCAAGGAGTTCAAGGCATTCAAGGAGATAGGATCTGTCATCTGAGCATACAATGACGGCATAGTTTCAGACATCCAGGAAGGTTAAGATTTAAAGAGCATTTCAGACCCAAGGTAAAATAGAACAGATATAGCTTTATGATGTAGAGGCCTGGTTTATGCAGAGAGTGCAGTTAAGCAGAGAGTGAGAATGGATAGTGAACTCTCCCCTTGCGGATGTGCAGTGAGCTCAGACTAGGATGAGTGAAGTAAGATCATCAGATGCAAAGGAGTGTCGACACAGGCACCTCATGGTGTCGACGTACTGAGCTCAGACAGAGAGCAGATAGCAAAGTGGATAAACTATGGTGCCGACCTGAGTTGGTCTAAGGTCGACCTGATCAACAGTAAAGAGATTTTTAACAGATTTAGCACAGAACAAGCTCCCCCTAAGAAGATGCAGTCTCTACATATGTCAATAAAAATGTTCAAGGATGTAGAGTTGATTTTTAATGCTGACTCCCCCTAAACTTGTGCATGGGTGGACAATGAAGTATGGAGCCTATGACTTATGTGAACACATGATGTAATAGAAATGATACCAATTGATATGAATTGATGTGTCCCTTTAACATGATATGCATTGGAATGCATGAGACCAAAAGGTGATACAAGCACAGATTATTTGCAAATGCATTTTGAACTAAGGTATAAATCCTCAAGCTCCCCGTTTTTCCAATTCTTATGGAGATCAAAACAATTAAACAATGTTGTATGTCCACATCAGTGATGAGTTGAATTATATGCAGCCATGACAAGTATCATCAAAAGTAATAATCAATGTGCTAAGCAAGACATTCATGTGGCTGCTAAAATGGATGTAGCAATAAGCAAGCAGTGACTCATCATTATATCAATTCCATCAGCAAGATAGATTCCTTATGGATTAAGTATCTGAAATTATTGATTTCTGGTACAAGGCGGAGGTATTGATCCGAAGATCCTATAGAGTTCCGAGCAAGCTTAACCTGCCTTTCTGCACATCACCATTCGATATACCAGAAATTCAGATTGAGTGTTAAGTATGCAATCCAACTCAGATGTTCATCTAAAACCATGGGGGATGTTTCAGTAGTTCAGGGAGACAATTTCAGCTTACAGGACTTATTGACAATGTGACTGACCTATAGTGCAATAACTACAAAGCAAGCTTACCATGCAAAAAATGAATATAAATTGAAGACTTTATTAACATACCTGTGCCTTGAGCATTTAGTTTCTAAAAAAAGCATTTTAAATTGAACCTTGCTCAGCTTCAAGGCACCTGCAATCAAATTTCTCATTTGGAATTTTTAGGTACCCAAGCTTGCTTCGGTCTTTGTTGGTTAGCAGCACTTCTAGCAAATGAATTTCTTTTCTTTACTGCGTTCAATTCATCACTCCTTATCCAATGACAATCATCTAATACATGTCTATATTTATCACAATAAAGGCAACACACACAGGATTTAGCATTCTTCTTATGTACACGTGCATTAAGCCTTTATGAGTGAACATGGATACTACCATATTGAACATGACGATGAATCCTACCTTTTAGATGCCAACAGTCCTTGACTGTGTGGCCAATTCTTCCACAGTGGAAGCAGCAAGGAGGAGGGTTTCTTCTGACAGCCTTTGAGTGCGTCGACCTGTCCAGATGGGTGCGTCGATGCACAGGTTCATACCTGGGCCTCTGAGCATGAGCATGCCAAGCATACTTTATCCCAGCGTCGACGTGTCCTTTGCCTTGGACCTTTACATTGTTCCTTCTGTTTTGGCCTGATCTTAGCTCATCATTTTTCAAGGTAAGATAGTCATGCAAAGTGTGACCAAGCATACCACAATAGAAACAATAAACACTCATTTTATGAGAAGCATGGTGTTTAGCATGGCCTTTCCTAGCATGCATATCATCATTAGCAAAATTATTTTTCTGTTTGTGTTTTTCTTTTGAGCTGCATGCGGTTTTGGGGGACCACAAGAGGTGCTGGCTTCATTTGAACCAGGAATAAAGGAGGTATATAGCTTGTTTCCAAAGGCCTTCTTGTTCACAGGTTTATACCCCAAACCCTCTCTTTGAAGGTTGACCCTAGTCCCCAAAATTTGGTCTAGATTATCTGTGCCCTGAACAATGTTTGACAGAGAATTTTTTAAATCCTTGTTTTCATTATCTAATGATGAGACGTGCAGCTCAGATTCATCATGGTCCTCCTCGCACGCAGCCAATTGCTCATTAAGCTTGGCATTCACACTTGTGTAGTTCTCAATTTCTTGTTCTAAGGCTTGCAACTTTTCAGAGCCATCATTGACAATATGCTTACCTTTTTCAAATGCTGCCAGTTTTTCATTCAAGACATTTATTTGTTCCTTTAACTCTTAATTTTCCTGAAACAGCATCACATCATGGATTGACCCATCAAGTGTTGTTTAATCATTGGACATAGACTTAAATTGGTTTTGAAGTTGCACTTCTGAACTGAATTTTGCTGTCAATTTGATTTCCCTTTCTTTTGCCAACTTATTCTTAGTTTCTGTGCTACCCATTAATTTTATCACCTGCCTTGATTTCTGTGCAGCTAGTTACCTCAATTTCTGTGCTCCAAATCTCAATTTCCGTTTCTTGATTTCTCTCAATCTTTGCTTGCATATCTTGTGAGTCTTGAGTCTTTTAAGCTTGACTGAGATCTGTGCTGAGCATGTTGACATCATCAGAAGCAAGTAAGACTCATCAATGAGTCATAGCCAGACATCATCAAAATAATAGAATCAAACATGTTCCACACATTTCTAACAATTTGTAGTAATTTTTTGTCCATGTTCGGTGGATACCATAATTCTTTGAACATTTTCTTCCAACAGGTGGGTTGAAAAAAGGAGATCTGCTATTTTCTAGCCAACTTGATCGCGCGGCCAGTTATATACGGGAGTCCCATGATCGGGACAAGTGGATCATGCATTTCTTCAGGGAACCTGCAATCATCGTCCCCTTTTAGAGGCTGCTCTTTGGCCACATAAAACATGGTGGGCTGACCCTTAGGGTTAGGGACCTCCAGGGTCTTCAATACTTCGACTGTTTGACAGTCTGCATCAGCTATGGGCTTGATGATCCCTGGCGGGACCTTGACATGCCCAAGTAATTCTTTGAGTTCTAGTGCCCCCGGCTTGGGGTGAATGCTAGATTGAATTGCTCTAAGCTCTCCTTCTTCCTCAGATGTCAGTGACACCTCTGGGGAGGCTACATAGTCAGGCGGCGGCGGAGGGAACAAGTGGCCGGATTCTAGTTTCTTCTTTCCCTTATCCTGACCTAGAGGGGTAGGCTTCTTCGACTTCTCTAGGTACAAAGATGCATCTAACAGGTGGCATTCGAAAACCTCGAAGGGGTGTAAGTCGGCGAATGCTCTTTCTTCTTTCCCATTTTGAGGGTACTTTATACATTGGTGGAGGGTGGAGGCCACCACCTTGTTTCGATGCAGCCATGGTCGGCCCAGTAGCGCCTTGTATGAGGTGTTGGAGTTTATCACATGGAATTGCACCTTGGTAGTGAAGTCGCTGAGTGAGAGTTCAAACTCCACCACACCCATGGGGACTTCAAATTTCTAGTTGAAGCTAGCAATTCTCATATCCCTGACCTAGATCATGTGCACATCAAAATAGTATTTCTGATATACCCGATAGGGGAGTATGTTTACTACATCCCCTGAGTCAATCAAAATTCTACTTATTCGTTGCCCGTTCAGTTGCCTACTCATATAGAGCCGTCTATTGTGGTTGACGGAAGGCAGGGGCATATCCTCCTCTATAAAGGTCATTGCCACCCCTGACTATGCTTCGGCAAAATAGCTTTCAAAGTATGCTGATGTTTGCAGACCCGTGATAACGGCTTGTCTCATTTCTTCATCGAGGGAGAGTATCTCCAAGATAATGAATCTTGTAGGGATTCTTTTCAGCTGCTTCATGCTTCTATTGGTGGCTCTAAAGTTGGCCAACTTCAGTTCTTCGACCTTATTACGCCTGCACTCATGGTGTTCTTGAGGAGTTGGCTCGGGAGGCGGTTCATCTTTTTCTTCAGGTGTTGCCTGGACTTGCTGCGTCGGCCCGACCGACTCCTTCTCTTGCATGAATTCGGTGACGCTTGGAATGCTCGCATGGTCTTTATTTGCCGGAAACAGGGCCACCGAGGGTACGATTTGAGGATTCTTGGCCTTTGCTTGTAGCTGTAGGCACGACTGCTTGCCTTCCCAAGATGACAAGAATTCGGCAAATGAGGGGGCCTCTTGGCCACTTGCATGTTCAGGATAGAGCCCTGCCAGAGGGGGAATCTCTGTGCCTTTGACTTCAGGCTGGGGGACTTGGTATGGTTGCTTGCCCCGGAACATAATGTTGTGATTTGTCTGGAGAAGATGCCCCATTTTCTTTGGGAGCTTGTGGCTTGCTGGGAGGTGGAAGCTTCAGCTTGATTTGCCTCAACCGGCCGATGCATATTTCTTCATCATCCTCTTCGAAGATTCGGAATGTGTTGAAGTCCCACGATCAATGACACCCAAGAGGGGGGCGGGGTGAATTGGGTGATAACTAATTAAAACCAAACTTTAACCGATTTCAACAAGAGTGAAGAGCAGCAACAAAGAAGTTCAAATTTATATAGACTGCTAGATCTAATAAAATCTATCATACACAATGGATCCTTGGTACCGTGGCGGAGGTGTGAATCTGAAGATTCTACTCACACAAGGTATTATCTTCCTGACAATATTTGCCTTGTCGATCCGAACCTACCTGTTAATATACCAGAGATCTGATTTGGAGATAACAAGTTATGCTAGATCTAACTCGAGATACAAAAGATCTAATCTATGTGCGTGCTAGCACAGAATTGAGATAGGAGAAATGGATCAAGCCACACAAGACACAATGATTTTTAGGTGGTTCGGATGCAGCAACGGCAACCTACGTCCACCCCTCAAAAACTGTGAGGATTCACACACTATCTTGTAAGGAATTACAAGATCTGAGCACACACACACGTAGGAGTATAGGAACTCCAACAATGATGCAAAAGCACCGAAACACACACAGATCTGACCGAAATCAAACACATACACACACTGATCTAAGAAGATCCACGCACACAAGTGTTTAGAGATTACAAATAACAACACATGAATCTCAAGAGATTGGAAAATGAAACACAAGAGAAAAGTTCTGATTTAAGCTCCCCCTGAGTGGATGAAGAAAATTTTTGATGAAGCTTGCTTCTCAGCTCGATTTCCACTTGAATGGCTTCAAGATGATCTTCAAATACTTGATATTTGATGAAGAATGCTTGGATGAAACACTGTTCACGGAGCTCCTTCTGCAGCACTTTTTCTCCCTTGGCAGCCCCCTTGATCTCTCCTGGGTAATTAGGGTTTCTTTGCCCCAAGAGTTGTTTTTATACAACTAGGATGGTCAAGGAGAGGCCAAGACACAGATCCACAATTCCAGAGATGTTTGGAGACTTTAGGGATTAAAATGACATTGATATATACTTCAGCCTCGTGGAGAAAGCAAAGTCAACAAAAGAGGCTTTGAAGGGGGCGGTCGACCGGGCATAGGTGGGCGATCGACCATAATTTTACAGAAATTGAATCTTCCAACGCTGGGAAATCCGGTCAACCGGCCCTTGGTTGGCGGTCGACCGAACTCTGTAAAATGGCAGAGTTCTTGGTGCTGGTAAATCAGGTTGACCGGACCAGTCTTCCAGGTCGATCGAACTCTGGAAATCCTGCAAAAATAAAAGAGTTCAGTCCATGAATCATATCCATATAACAAGAGCTCCATGTCCTCATTCAATTCATGCATTTTAGTTTTAATCTGGCTTTGATTATGCATTGGGAGATGTTCATTTGAGCTTCATATCCATTCTTACATTTAAGCTTTTAGCATTACACAAAGTGGCCTTGAACACATTCAAAGCTTGCTCGTGATTACTCCGACATGGCACGAGATGAAAACTGAGTATACGGTTTTGTTATCATCAAAATCACTTGGAGAGACTCAACAATCTCCCCCTTTTTGATGATGACAAAACATTAGATTTTAAGAGTAATGACATGCCTTGATAACCAAATTACGTATGAGTACTGCATCAAACCAAGGATTCTTCATTGTGTAAGGCAACGCAAACCATTCAATATACGTAAGCCATTCAATATTTTATTTGCCATGATAGATGAGAAATGAGAGACAAGAGCCAACCATTCGATATCAAATACCAATTGCATTCATTTCATCATTTCATTACAAGGTACATTGATGCTTGAGAGAATGCAAGACTTCTAGACACATGCGAAAATGCAAATATAGAACTGACACAGTGATCCTCACAAATGAACATGCATACATAAAATATATAAGACCTACACTATCTAATTCTCCCCCTTTGGCATCATCAAAAGAGGGGATAGGATAGACAAACAGTAGACCCAAAAGACAAATGACCCAAGGACAACAGTCTAGAGGTAAGAAGCAAAAGATAATCCTCATGGCTCATCGGCAGGTGATTGATCATCTGGAGGAGGCTGATAGACAAGACAGCGATGAATATTTGCAATAGAGTGGCCCTGAAATTTAAGGTGGTACTGGATATGGGCAAGGGTTCGATCCCTATCATAGTCACGGCGCTCCATATTCCAAAGAGTGCAGTTCATAGTATGAAAAGCCTCATGGAAATCTTCATGGCTCTGTGTGAGGGTGGTCATGTTGGTGGAGAGAGTATGCATCTGAGTGGCTAAGGTGTCCAAAGTTCTGGAGAAGGAATCTGGACGATCGGTCGGAGATTCCAGCCTAGTGCCCATGGTTTCTATGTTATCCACAAAGGTAGAGAGTTGTTCCCCAAAAGCATCCACTAGAGTTTTCAGCCCAGTAAAACGCCTATCAAAAGTCTCATAGTCTACTCAAGAGTGCTGTCCGGCCCCCTGAGTAGAAGACTCCCCATGAAAGAACCGTGGTGGGGGAGGCATCTCGAGATCCATATGATGAGGTGAAGGTAGAGGAGGCTGATCCTCCGCTTGGATTGGAGGGGGGACTTCCGCTTGAGCCTGCTACTACTCTTGTTCCTGCTCTTCCTCTCTTTCAGCTGCTTCTCCATAAGTGGGCACATTCCAGCGTAGCTCGCCATATGGACCATAGTAATATCCAAAATCTGTGAAAATCTTATACTTATTGTAGATGTCATCCTGTCGGACTCGAACATATGTTTCATCACCAAGGGGAATCCCAGCATATACAAACACTCATGTCAGTTGTGAAGCATAAGGCAATGATCTTCTCAGTTGGGTCCGACATGTCCCTATCAAGTTTGTCATGAGCCGACCCATGTTTACTAAGCTTCCATTCATAACATGATAAAATAGAAATCTGTGAACATCTGTCACTTCATTTCTACTCCCACTTTTTGGATAGATAAGTGATGTAAACATGTGGTGAAGGATCTGTTGTAATGGTGGGAAATAGTTGGCATTCAACTAAATCAAATCACTGACACCACGCACATAATCACAGGTTGTCATGCCAATAAAAGTAGCCTCAACTTCACCATGCCCAAAGGTCATGTCAGCACCCCTGGTCGAGACTCCTAAGGCTCACTGAAAAAGATTCGGTGTAATATGTATTTCAACTTCTTGAACAACTGTGTATAGCTCTTCATTTCTCTCAATCAAATTTCCATAAAATTGCTGCACTAGGTTAGGATAATACGTAGTATATCTGGTGACAAAATCACTCCAACCCTCTTGAATCTCAAAAAGTGCACATAAATCAGGCAAAATATCATTCACCTCATCGAAGTCGACCAGTCGAGGGTCGATAATGGGCCGTGGAGGCAAACGAGGTGCTAGACGAGGTATGGGTGCCCGCTATGGTGGATGAGCCGGGGCCTCTCGTCTCTGACCATTGGGTTCCCCTTGAGCAGAACGCCGAGAACTTCGTCGAGGTAGCATCCTAGACTAGAAAACTCACCGGGAAACCCTTGAAGAATCAATCTCAACCCAAGGGATGAAGATGGACCAAAAGACACTCCTAGGGCTTGAAATGATCTTCTCCACAATCTAGAAGCTTGGGTAGATCTTCACGAACGCACGAATGGCCGCGGAGATATCATCCTGAAACTATGACGAATGGACCGGATCTTGTGTGGGTGAAGAAAGAATTAGGTTTTTGGCCTAAGGAAGTGGAGTTTTGGTGTTCTAGGGTTAAGATATACGGTATGAGAGAGAGTGGGGGCGTTGGAATAGAGAAGGGGAGTGTGAAGACCCCATTAAATGGGGTTCGGATGTTGGTTCGGTCGGTCCGATTTGCCGGGGTTCGGTCGACCAGGGCGGGTCTGGCGGTCGACCGGAGTTGTCGACCTAGCCCTAAACATTCAAAAAAAATTGTTTCCTTTACTTTTCCCTCTATTTTTTCTTTTTTTCTTGATATGAGCACCATCAGCCGACCTTTTAAATAGAACCAACATCATGAAGTAGAGAGAAAGAGAAGAGATGGGGTTTTGAGGAGAGTTCTCTAACCCCCCCCCCTCAGAAAGTGCCATAGATCCAGAAGTCATACGAGTCCACATTTATTTGAACAAGGAATATTCATCTTTAGAAGGATTTTCAAGGAGGGCTGTATGTATAAATACACTCAAACATGCAGGGAAGTAAATACACATAAGGTATTGAAAATAAGTACATACAATATGCATGTGATGAGGGCATCTCACAGCGCTCACTTTGGCTCGGATCACATGCATCATTTGGATGAAGCCCGGCTATGTGTTCACATGTTATTTTCCTTTTCTTTGAGTCATATCTTATGTACTTTCCTTTATTGAGTCATGTTATCTTAGTCATTTCCCTTGTTATGCTTATTTGGGCCCAAGTACCTTAGTTATGGGCCCATAGGAGTGAGTCTAGGATATGCTCGGTCTTTTGTCCAAATGTCAAGGGTACTATGGTCATGTAAAGAGTGGATGCCTATATATAGGCCCCATCTCCCCTCATGTACTCAACTTTTGATGAATCAATTTGAATAGAAATATTTCCCAAATCTCACTCCCCTCCACTAAATTTCTCTTCTCTCTTACTCTCTCATTATCTCTCTCTTACTCTCTCTCCACAAGGAAGGGGGCGAACCCCTCTCTCTCTCCCCCCTTCTCCCACCTACCACCTACCCCCTCCCTCATTAAGGACCTCCCCAACCACCCACCACCCCCATAACTCCACCCTATCCCCAAGGTAATCTACACCAATCAAAACCCCACCCTCCAACCACCACCTACCCCATCCACTTCCCAAAGCACCTCCCCACCTTCCCAAGGCTGAAGGGGTCCCTCCCAAGGCCATTTTTGAATCTCCCTCCCATCTCTCCACCTCCATACCAGCTTCTGGTCACCCAAACCAGCGCCCCATACCCAGCCAAGTTCACCCCCCTCCACTCCATTGCTCACCTTGTGCAGCCCTCCCCCTTCCCCCAACTCACTCCAGCCAACTCCAGCTCCATCCACCACCCCTCCTTGCTTCTCCAGCCACCACAACAGCCCTCCATCAACCACCTCTACTCCCCACAGCCTCTAGCCACCCCATTTCCCCAACTACACCCCACCATCCCTTCACTAATAACCATTTTCATTTTCAGATCCAGTCCAGGTCGCAGGTAGCAGAAGTGGCAGCAGGTTGCAGAGGACACTCCATCGTCACCTGAGAGCTTCTGGTGACCCATCTTACATCGTCGGAAGCATCATCGAGTCAGCTTTCCAACGGTTGTAATCCCACGTCCATCCAAGCTCGGAGCTGATTAAAGGAGCCGTTCTTGCCAGACTGTGTTTTCCCACTCCGGCTGGTGATTAGAGGCTGAGAGCAGAGGCCGCCACGACCTGTTCGGGAAAGCTCTGGGCGCCATTTTTGGAGGAGAGGAACTACGACCAGTCCACTTTCTTTACCAGGAAGAATGAAGTCAATCGCCCTCCCGAGCTCTAAGTTCCAAATTTTCCCGTCAAAGTGCGCAGGCTGCTCCCTACTGTTCCAGGTCGGACCACCGCCTACTCTTCTGATCAGAAGTTTCTTCTCCAACCTCCTTTTGGAGCTCCGTCAGTTCCTGCTCAAAGCTGCTCCAGCCAAGGTCGCGTCAATGCCAATTTCGTCTCAATCGGAGTTCGGTAGCTTCCGTGGCATCGTCTGCAACCAACCTCATTGTTCTGCACCTGACAGAAACAGAATCCTTCAGTCCGGTTCCAGACCCTGTCCCAGCCAGAAGTGACTTCACGAAGAATTCCAAAAATTCATGCAGCATCTTTGATCAGTGTGGAAAGTTTTGGCAGTGGTTTCGTCAAAATCCGAGCTCGACTGAGTCCGTGGCGGCGTCTTCATCAGCAACCTGTCAGGCTGTCCCTGAAGCTGGCAGAATCGGCACAATTCAGCGAATCAAGTTTCTTCTTTAGTTTCCCCACCCCACCTGGCCAGCTTACAGCCCCTCCCTGCATGGTGGTAGTGTTTGACTGTAATACATTAATCCCAACCCCTTGATCCACCCTCCTGCGTGAGGAGTAGTGTTGTACTTCTACAATTTTCAGGTCAAGCGACATCGACGCGGCGTGCGGGTGCATACCCACGCCTCCCCGCTCGCCCTCGTCTTCGGCCGGGATCGGTGTCTTCACACCGATCAGGTGAGTGACTGGTCCTTACCTGGTTGTTCCTTGCTTTGCTAGTTTAGTATTGCTTCTTATGCCCGTTGGCCAGTAAGAGAGTGCTCGGACTCGTAACTGCTTGTTTAGTGTTCCCACCGCGGAGTGTGAGTGAGAGCCACCCAACCCCACGCCCCGGCATGCCACCTGCCCACGAAATTGGGAATTCCCAGACCTTTAGGGGTCAGCCTAAGCCCACCTAGTCTTTGGAATACTTGGGTCCCACCTCGGACCCTCGCCATCATTCCCCGGCCCCACCCGGTGATCGCGTGTGCCGTACGAGTGAGCCGCTATCGTGAGATCATTGAAAGTGCTTGTATGCTTGCGGGTCTAAATCCTAGGGTCAATGAGTCTCCCAATTGCATCCTTGGGCTGTGCCACATCAAGTGGTATCAGAGCGGTCATAGGCTTGTTCTTACAAGTCTAGTCTTGGGTCGTCTTCACACTAAGTCATTCATAGGTGCATTCGCACACCCGTGCATAGCCCACCCAACTTTGCATGACCACTCGTAGTGGAACTCATTATCAAACCAATCCATCCTCTTCCAATTCCACAATGAATCCCAATCCCCAAGGGAATCCCGCCAACAATGAGCATGAGCTCCCCGATCATATGAGATTCCTAGTGGAGGGTATGGCTAGTATCTTAGGGCGGCTTGATGACATAACAACCCAGCTTGAGCAACTTGAGGAGAATAGGCCCGCCCCAAGGGTAGGTGATAGGAGGGCACCTCCCCCACATGAGGAACCAGCCATAGGAGAGCTCAACCTTGACCCTCCTCCCGAATTGGAAAGAGACCCACCTCCAAGGAGGAATGAAAGACCTCCCCGGGACAACCCGGATGACCACCTTATGAGACTTGTGAAAGTAGATGCCCCCACCTTTGATGGATCTCATCACCCAAGTATCTATTTAGATTGGGAGGCGGCTATGGACCAATATTTTGATTGGTACCCAATGACCGAGGATAGGAGAGTCCGGCTTGTAAAAATGCAACTTACCAAATTAGCTAAGACTCATTGGATGAACATTGAGGCATTAAGGATAGTTAGGAGGGAAGCTCCCATCACCACATGGGGGGCCGTGAAGGAACAACTCAAACTCAAATATGTCCCTCCCTCCTACCATCAAAACCTCCTAGATGAGTGGCAAGCCTTGACACAAGAAGGGAAGACCGTTATGGAGTACATTGAGAAATTTGACTACTACCTTCTTAAGTGTGGAGTCCAAGAGGACCCCGCCGTCACACTATCCCGCTTTAGGAATGGGCTTCAATTCCACATAAAAAAAGAGCTATTCATGCGTCAAGTAGCCACTCTAGAGCAAGCCTACCAAGTGGCCCGAGATGCCGAGAAGTTCTCTCGATACACCCGAATGTTTGCCCCTCGGGGAATGGATCCAAAATCCATGGTACCTCGGACCAACCCCTCACCTCCTCAACGAGGACTCCTCCCCACCCCCATGGGAACTCCTCCCACCCGGGTAGCCCCTCTAGTGGCACCCCTCCTCCTCGCCCCACAAGTGGGCCCCCCAACCCCACTCTCAATAGACCAAATCCGAAACCCACTCTCCCTCACACTAGAGCTGCCCCAAATCACCAAAGTGGGCATCAATGCTTTAGATGCCTTGGGTATGGACACTTCGCCAATCAATGCCCCACCAAGGGCGCATCTACCTTGCTCATTGAGGAGACAACCCCCTTGCCCCAAGATGAAGTTATAGAAGAGGTTGAGGTGTATGAGGCCTCTCCCGATTGGGAGGAGGAGTATGAGAACCACTACATGGAGACCAATCAAGAACAAACTCCTCCATCTACCAACTCTCACCTTGGAGTAGTTAGGTGCACCCTCACTCAAACCCAAGAACATGATTGGAGAAGAAACACCATCTTCCATACCTACATCCGGATAGGGAGTCATGCTAGGAAGGTCATCTTGGACAACGGGAGTAGTGTGAATGTGGTGTCACCCGACACCATAAAACTTTTGGGCCTTACCATCTCCCCACACCCACACCCATATCGGGTAGCTTGGATTGATGCCACATCCGTACCTGTTAGCACTCATTGCCTTGTCCCTATCACATTTCAATCCTACCAAGGCCAAGTTTGGTGTGACATTCTACCAATGGAAGTTGGAAGTATACTCCTAGGACGGCCTTGGATCTACGATGTAGATGCCACCTTCCTTGGAAGGACTAACACTTGCATTTTCACTCATGAGGGGAAGAGAATCCAACTCAACCCCTCTCCACCCCGTTCCCTTCCCAAGAAGGCATATCCCTCCCTTGAGGGATCCCCTACCCCTCCCACTATTCAAAACCCACCAAACCCCACCCCATCAAGTCCTAATTTGACCATTGGGACTACTAGGAACCTATACCTCATCACTAGGAAAGAACTTGAGGAAGAAGTCAACCAAGGGGGACAAGTGTGTGCCATTGTTATTTGCCTTGGGGAATCCACCCTAACCGACCCACACCCAATAGAGATTCAACAAATCCTTCAAGACTTCCATGATGTGTTCCCCGATGAGCTACCGGATAAGCTACCACCCATGCGCGATGTGTAACATGCCATCGACTTAGTGCCCGGGGCTACCTTACCCAACCTACCTCACTATCGCCTTAACCCCACCGAGCATGCTGAACTTAGGAGGCAAATTGAGGAGCTCATCAAGAAGGGCTTCCTCCGCATTAGCAAAAGCCCATGTGCCGTCCCGGCCCTCCTCACACCCAAAAAAGACGGAACTTGGCGCATGTGTGTGGATAGCCGGGCCATCAACAAGATCACGGTCAAATATAGGTTTCCCATCCCTCGGCTAGATGACATGCCAGACATGCTTGCTGGAGCCACCATCTTCTCTAAGATCGATCTCAAAAGTGACTACCACCAAGTTCGCATCAGGCCCGAGGACGAGTGGAAAACTGCCTTTAAAACTAAGGACGGTCTCTATGAATGGCTTGTCATGCCTTTCGGCCTTTCCAATGCACCTAGCACACTCATGCACCTCATGACCGAGGTCCTCCAGGCCTTCATTGGCATCTTCCTTGTCGTCTACTTTGATGACATTCTCATATATAGCCAAACCAAGGAAGCCCACCTAGAACATCTCAAACAAGTTTGCACCGTTCTTAGGAAAGAAAGTCTCTTTGCCAATCCCGGGAAGTGTCATTTCTTGACCAATCAACTAGCCTTCCTAGGATTTATTGTCTCATCCCAAGGGGTATCCATGGACCCCGAGAAGGTCCAAGCCATTCTTGAGTGGCCCGAGCCCAGGACCCTCCATGAGGCCCGAAGCTTTCACGGGCTAGCCACTTTCTATAGGAGATTCATCCGTGGGTTTAGCACTATCACCGCTCCTATCACGGATTGCCTCAAGATGGGCACTTTTATGTGGACTAGGGCAGCCTCCAAAGCATTCCTAGAGCTTAAAGAAAAGATGACCCAAGCCCCGGTCTTGTGCCTACCTGACTTCTCAAAGGTCTTCGAGGTCACTTGTGATGCATCCGGGGTAGGGATTGGAGGCATTCTTAGCCAAGAGGGTCACCCAGTAGCCTATTTTAGTGAGAAACTTTGTGAGGCGAGGACTAGGTACTCCACATATGACAAAGAGCTTTACGCTGTGGTTCAATCCCTTCGGCATTAGAGGCACTATCTCCTCCCCAAGGAGTTTGTGATCTTCTCAGACCACGAGGCCTTGAAGTACCTCAACACCCAACAAAAGCTCAATGCCCGCCATGCCCGTTGGGTAGAATACATTCAAGCCTATACCTTTGTCCTCAAGTACAAGAGGGTTAGTGAGAATCGCGCCGCCGATGCGCTTAGTAGGCGGGTAGCCTTACTTTCCACTATCCATGTGGAAGTCACCGGGTTTGAGAGAATCAAAGGAGAATACCCAAATTGCCCCGACTTTGGAACTCACTACAACACCCTCTCCACTCAGCCCTACAAGGAACATGATGGATTCATACTCCAGGAGAGGTATCTTTTCAAGGGAGCTCGGCTATGCATACCCCGGACTTCACTTTGGGAATTCTTAGTTTGGGAGTTACACAGTGGTGGCCTAGCTGGTCACTTTGGGGTCCAAAAGACCATAGAGCTAATTGAGAGGCAATTCCATTGGCCCAGTCTCAAGAAGGATGTGGCCCACATTGTGGGACAATGTCGCATTTGTGCCTCAGCAAAACAAGTGAGGCAAAACACTGGGCTTTACACACCCCTACCCATCCCAGACCGACCTTGGGAGGACTTGAGCATGGACTTTATCCTTGGCCTACCTAGGACCTTACGCAAACATGATTCCATCTTTGTCGTTGTTGACAGATTCTCTAGAATGGCCCACTTTATCCCATGTGCCAAGACTTCGGATGCTTCTAGGGTTGCCCGATTGTTCTTTGATGAGGTGGTCCGACTCCATGGACTACCCAAAACTATTGTGTCTGACCGAGATGTGAAATTCACCAGTTACTTTTGGAAAACTCTCTGGCATTTGATGAGAACCCTCCTCAAATTCTCCACCGCTTACCATCCTCAAACCGATGGCCAGACTGAGGTCGTCAACCGAAGCCTTGGGAACTTGCTCCGTTGTCTAGTAGGGGACCACCCTGGGAATTGGGATCTCCTCTTATCTCAGGCCGAGTTTGCCTACAATGATTCCGTCAATAGGTCCATAGGTAAGAGTCCATTTGAGGTAGTACATGGTTATAGGCCTAGAAAACCTTCAGATCTTATTCCCCTTCCCCTACATGCTAGAGTGTCAGTCTCAGCTGAGTCCTTTGCACATCATATCAAAGAGTTGCATGATGACATCTGCAAGCATATAGGGAAAAGTAATGAGGCTTACAAAAGGCGGGCAGATGCTCATCGGCGCCACTGCGAGTTCCAAGTGGGAGACTCGGTGATGGTGAGCACGGAGCGGCTCCTTCCGGGGCCTGCCTCAAAGTTGAGGGCATGAGGGTCGGGACCCTTTCGAATTCTGAGACAACAAGGTAGTAACGCTTATGAGCTGGACCTACCTGAGATTTTTGGGGTACACCCTACTTTCAATGTGGCAGACCTGGTACCCTACAAGGGCCCCGCGGTGGAACCTAGTGAGGAGCTTGAGCCTTTACCCTCCCTTGAGAGAGACACCCACGGTGTGACTCTACCTCCTAGCTTGAGAGGCCGACGTGAGCAAGTGGAGGCAATACTGGATGAGCAGAGTACCATTACCAGGAACAGGGTATACCAGCGTTACCTAGTGAGGTGGAAGGGTCGTCCCCCGATCGAGGACACTTGGGTGAGCCGGGAAGACTTGCTGCGCCTTGACCCGGACATTTTGGAGCACTACCACAGTCAGGCGGACCCATACTCGATAGGGTCGAGTTCTCCCCACCCCGGGAGATTTGATGAGGGCATCTCACAGCGCTCACTTTGGCTTGGATCACCTGCATCATTTGGATGAAGCCCGGCTATGTGTTCACATGTTATTTTCCTTTTCTTTGAGTCATATCTTATGTACTTTCCTTTATTAAGTCATGTTATCTTAGTCATTTCCCTTGTTATGCTTATTTGGGCCCAAGTACCTTAGTTATGGGCCCATAGGAGTGAGTCTAGGATATGCTCGGTCTTTTGTCCAAATGTCAAGGGTACTATGGTCATGTAAAGAGTGGATGCCTATATATAGGCCCCATCTCCCCTCATGTACTCAACTTTTGATGAATCAATTTGAATAGAAATATTTCCCAAATCTCACTCCCCTCCACTAAATTTCTCTTCTCTCTTACTCTCTCATTATCTCTCCCTTACTCTCTCTCCACAAGGAAGGGGGTGAACCCCTCTCTCTTCTCTCCCCTTCTCCCACCTACCACCTACCCCCTCCCTCATTAAGGACCTCCCCAACCACCCACCACCCCCATAACTCCACCCCAGCCCCAAGGTATCCTACACCAATCAAAACCTCACCCTCCAACCACCACCTACCCCATCCACTTCCCAAAGCACCTCCCCACCTTCCCAAGGCTGAAGGGGTCCCTCCCAAAGCCATTTTTGAATCTCCCACCCATATCTCCACCCCCATACCAGCTTCTGGTCGCCCAAACCAGCCCCCCATACCGATCCAAGTTCGCCCCCCCCCCCCCCTCCACTCCATTGCTCACCTTGTGCAGCCCTCCCCCTTCCCCCAACTCACTCCAGCCAACTCCAGCTCCATCCACCACCCCTCCTTGCTTCTCCAGCCACCACAACAGCCCTCCATCAACCACCTCCACTCCCCACAGCCTCCAGCCACCCCATTTCCCCAACTACACCCCACCATCCCTTCACTCATAACCATTTTCATTTTCAGATCTAGTCCAGGTCGCAGGTAGCAGAAGTGGCAGCAGGTTGCAGAGGACACTCCATCGTCACCTTAGATCTTCTGGGGACCCATCTTACATCGTCGGAAGAGTCATCGAGTCAGCTTTCCAACGGTTGTAATCCCGCGTCCATCCGAGCTCGGAGCTGATTAGAGGAGCCGTTCTCGCCAGACTGCGTTTTCCGACTCCGGCTGGTGATCAGAGGCTGAGAGCAGAGGCCGCCACGACCTGTTCAGGAAAGCTGTGGGCGCCATTTTTGGAGGAGAGGAACTAAGGCCAGTCCTCTTTCAGTACCAGGAGGAACGAAGTGAATCTCCCTCCCGAGCTCTAAGTTCCAAATTTTCCCGTCGAAGTGCGCAGGCTGATCCCTGCTGTTCCAGGTCGGACCACCGCCTACTCTTCTGATCAGAAGTTTCTTCTCTGACCTTCTTTTGGAGCCTCGTCAGTTCCTGCTCAAAGCTGCTCCAGCCACGGTCGCGTCAAGGCCAATTTCGTCTCAATCGGAGTTCAGTAGCTTCCGTGGCGTTGTCTGCAACCGACCTCATTGTTCTGCACCTGACAGAAACAGAATCCTTCAGTCCGGTTCCAGACCCTGTCCCAGCCAGAAGCGACTTCACAAAGAATTCCAAAAATTCATGCAGCATCTTTGATCAGTGTGGAAAGTTTTGGCAGTGGTTTTGTCGAAATCCAAGCTCGGCTGAGTCCGTGGCGGCGTCTTCATCAGCAACCTGTCAGGCAGTCCCTGAAGCTGGCAGAATCGGCACAATTCGGCGAATCAAGTTTCTTCCTTAGTTTCCCCACCCAGCCTGGCCGGCTTACAGCCCCTCCCTGCGTGGAGGTAGTGTTTGGCTGTAATACATTAATCCCAACCCCTTGATCCACCCTCCTGCGTGAGGAGTAGTGTTGTACTTCTACAATTTTCAGGTCAAGCGACATCGACGCAGCATGCGGGTGCATACCCACGCCTCCCCGCTCGCCCTCGTCTTCGGCAGGGATCGGTGTCTTCACACCGATCAGGTGAGTGACTGGTCCTTACCTGGTTGTTCCTTGCTTTGCTAGTTTAGTATTGCTTCTTATGCCCGTTGGCCGGTAAGAGAGTGCTCGGACTCGTAATTGCTTTTTTAGTGTTCCCACCGCGGAGTGTGAGTGAGAGCCACCCAACCCCACGCCCCGGCGTGCCACCTACCCACGAAATTGGGAATTCCCAGACCTTTAAGGGTCAGCCTAAGCCCACCTAGTCTTTGGAATACTTGGGTCCCACCTCGGACCCTCGCCATCATTCCCCGTCCCCACCGGGTGATCGCGTGTGCCGTACGAGTGAGCCGCTATCGGGAGATCATTGAAAGTGCTTGTATGCTTGCGGGTCTAAGTCCTAGGGTCAAAGAGTCTCCCAATTGCATCCTTGGGCTGTGCCACATCAGCATGTTAATCTACCTTTTATGCATATGAGTTTCTATAAGTGCAAACCTTACCCTAAGTGCAGACCTATGTATGTATGCTCTCACCCATGCACATGCCAAATTCTCTTCTTATTTTGCTGAATTGATCCTGGTTTAAGAGTTTTGTGAAAATATCAGCAAGCTGATTGTGTGTGTCAATGAAATTCAATTCAAAGACCCCTTTTCCTGCATGATCTCTCAAAAAATGATGTCAAATGTCATTGTGTTTTGTCCTAGAATGTTGAACAGGATTTTTTTGAAAATTGATTGCACTGGTATTGTCACACAGGATTGGAACACATTTCATTTCAACATCCAACTTTCGGCGGCTACATATTCAGCCTCGGCCGTTGAGAGAGCTACTGAATGTTGCTTCTTGGAGGCCCATGAAACCTGGCACTGATGGGGACATCACCCATGATTCCCTCTGGTTCGACACCTCTCTCCCTCCCGGAGATGGGTAGGATGCGGCTCCACGAACTGGACAGGCCCACCTCGACACTTGGGCTTGCTATGTGGGTTCTCTTGATGTATTTTCTCCTTTCAGTTGAGTCATTTTGATGTAATTTGCCTTTGTTTGAGTCAAGTCCCTAGGTTATCATGTTATTGACCTACGTTTGTGTCATCATGTTGGGCTAGAGTGTCATATGGGCCCATTTAGGTGGGCCTGGCCCAGGGGCGCCCTCCCCCTTCCCCCATCTCTTTGCTTATTTGTTTTTTTGCACTTATCAGAGGGACTTTTTTGTAAATGTTGGGATCCCTATAAATAGGACCCCAACTCCACTTGAGATGGCTAATGAAGTATTGAGTAAAGTTATCCACTAACATTGTCTCCTCTCTCTCTCTCTCTAGCTCTCTCTTCTCTCTCTCACACTAAAGGGGGCGAACCCCTCTCTCTCTCTCCCTTGGGCGAACCTGCCCCTTCACCTCCCCCACTTGCCACATCAGCCCCACCCCATTAAACACAACCCTTCACCTCCCAAGACTCATAAACCTCATTTACTCCCACCACTCCCCAAGCAACCCTTCCCCTTCCCCATACAACCTTCCATCTTCCCAAGAGGGAATCCCCCTCTCCCAAGCACCTCTTCCCCTCCCCAAGGTAACCCCTCCCCTTCCCTAGGCATCCATTAACACTATCATTCAATCCTCCACCCAATTCAAAGGCCATCCCCCCCCATTTCCCCAAGCCATTTCGCACCCACCTCCAACCCCCTAGACCCCTTGCGCACCCACCCCCTCTCCCCTGCTAGCTCCGCCCCTACCTTCCTCCCTCACCTCCCCTTGCCACCTCCCAACCATTCCCCACCACCAAAGCAACCATATCCCCTACCCTTCCACCAATGAAACCCCCTCTTTCAACCCTTTTCTCTTCAAACCCGTGTGCAGCTGAAGCCCTGCAGGTCGACCCCCTGTTGCAGTGCCGCCCGCGACCACTTCCCGGAGCTTCTGGGGGCGTGGCCTACATCGACGGAAAGCCCTTCCAGTCATTTTCGCAGGCGAGTTTGTTTCGTCTCAATCCAAGGTCGGAACTGCCCGGGAGACCCATTCTTCGCCAACTGTGCAGAACCAGTCCGGCCTGCAACCAGAAGTGACTTGCAGAGGTTCCTGCGATCACCCCCGTGCTCAACTTGGCGTGCCGCTTGGCCAGAGAAAAGGTCCACCTGCCCTCTGTACAACACAGCCAGCGGGGTCTCATTTGGAGCTCGGAGCTATTTGTTCCGAATTATCTCCCGACGGGATGCTGTTCAGGTCAGTCTGGGTCTGCCCCGACACCTCCCCGCTTCTCGGACCACTACGCTCTGCCCTGACCTCCGCCGGTGCCGTTCTTTCTTTCTGCTTGAAGAAGACTCGCCCACGGTCGTGCACGTCCTAGTCCCGCATCATTTGGACTTCGGGAGAGGGCGTGGCTGCTTCATCCATCTGCTGTTTCAACCTGGGTGCAGTCCGAGCCAGTTCGCAGGGACCCTGTTCCAGAGTCCGTCCCTGCCGGTGACCACTTAGGACCCGCCCCCAAAAATTCACAGTCGTACCTGGGTCTGTCAGCGACGTATTGGTGCCAGTCTCATCGAGTTCCGAGTCCGGGAGAGCTCACAGCGGTGACTACACCAACCCCCTGTCTTGCTGTCCCAGAACCGGGCAGAACCGGCAAGGTGCCCCGACGTCGCGATTCGAGCAAACCTCCCCTCCCCGCCTGGCTGGCTTAACGCCCCTCCCTGTGCGGAGGTAGTGTTTGATTTGTAATACAAAAATCCCCATCCCAAGTCCACCATCCTGTGTGAGGCGTAGTGATTGTAACTTTTAAATAGGGTTCAAGCTTCATCGCCGCAGTGTGCGGGGAACTCACACTTCCCCGCTCGCCCTCGTCTCCGAACGGGGTTGGTTTCCTCAACCAACCAGGGTAAGCTCTGAACTTTGCTCCTCTTTTAGTACTTGTTCATCTAATATCCATGGAATTGCTCCGTTGAGCAAGAGAGAGAGCGCCCGCCCCGTGTGCTCACCTTACGAGCGGTCACCGTGGGCTGTGAGAGAGAGGGACCTAGTGCCCCAATTGGCACCCGGCCAGCCCCTTAAGAGTGGGCTTCGTACCCTTGGGAGGGCAACCCTAGCCCTGCTGGCACTCTACCAGCTAGTGTCTTGATCCATCATCTCCACTCGGCATCACCGAGTCACCCGGGTTCGTGTGTGTGCGACAGCGGTTCGGTCCCGATCGTGAAACTTCGCTATTTTGTGATTGTGCTTGCGGAATAGGTCCAAGGATCTTTGTCCCTTTGCTGCAAACCCCCTTAGTGTGTCACATCAAGTGGTATCAGAGCAAGTTTTAAACTTGTCTCTACAAGCCTAGGTCCTAAGGCCATTGCATTGCCATCACCCGTGAGTCGTTCATCTCCTCGTTGTGCATGTCTACCCGTAGTGGTGCCTTGTATCGGGCCGACCCCTCATCCTCGGCTCCCCCTATGAATTCCAATTCCCAAGGCAACCAAGACATCCCTAGGGAGGCACCCCAAGATCCGATGGATCGGTTTAATGCTGTCCTTGATACCATCATGGAACGGTTATATGGTTTTTCCATCCGTCTGGAGAGACTTGAGGAAGCTAGGGTCCCACCTAGAAACCATGCCCAAAGAGCTCCCCCTCCACGAGCTGAACTTGATAGGGAAGACCTAGAGAATGACTTTTACCATGAGCATGAGAGGCCCCTACAACCTCGGCGCAATGAGAGGCGACCCCGAGAGGATCCAGACGATTTCCTCTTAAGGATGATTAAGGTAGAGGGTCCAAAATTTGATAGGGCCCATAACCCAAGTGCCTATGAAGAGTGGGAACATGGCATGGACCAATACTTTGATTGGTATCCAATGACCGAGGAAAGGAAAGTTAGGCTGGCTAAGATGCACCTTCTCAAACTAGCCAAAACCTATTGGTTAAAGGTAGAAAGCCAAAGGAGGATTAGGAGGGAAGAACCCATTGACAATTGGCTTGACATGAAGATCCAACTCAGGAGCAAATACCTTCCCAATTCCTATAGTCAACTACTCCTCGATGAGTGGCAAA
Organism: Amorphophallus konjac; assembly: GCA_022559845.1. Classification (NCBI taxonomy): domain Eukaryota; kingdom Viridiplantae; phylum Streptophyta; class Magnoliopsida; order Alismatales; family Araceae; genus Amorphophallus; species Amorphophallus konjac. The sequence continues at coordinate 104,030,675 of CM040118.1, forward strand.
GTCTTACCCAGGAAGGGAAGACTGTAGAGGAGTACATTGAAAAATTTGACTCCTATCTCCTAAGGTGTGGAGTCGTCGAGGAACCGGCCATCACACTGTCCCGATTTAGAAACGGTCTTCTACCCCACATCAAACGGGAGCTCTTCATGAGGGACGTGCATAGCCTTGAAATAGCCTATCAAATAGCCCGTGATGTGGAGAGATTTTCTAGGAATCCTAGGTTTGCCTCCCCTAGAACGGCCGATGTCAGGAGTCCGGGTCCCCGACCCAACCTTCCTCCCTTATTAAAGACCCCTATCCCTAGTGGGGGAACTCCTACTCGGACTTACCCTCAACCAACCAATCCCACCCCTACAAGGGCTACTCCACCCAACCCTCCTCCCTGTTGGCACCTAAAATATGATCGTCGGCGACCAAGCTATAAGGATGAATGACCCGGCCCACCGAAGCGCGGGAGCCGATAAAGATCAACACATCGAGGATTTCTCAAGCTGCCAGAGCCTCGAGTCATTCCGTATGGACGTGGGGACTTCACCTCAGGAGAGCCGAGATGAATCCACAACCAACCAGCAGTGCAACCAAGCCTGCCCAATGAACCGGCATCGACTTTGTCGTGCTGCATACACTACACCCGTTGTCCGATCAAGGACAGCGGTCAACCCGGTGGCTACCCACCTCATGAAAGGCTCTCCTGAAGATAAAGGAGTCCCCCCCGGCTCTCCGAGACGGAGGACTGAAAGCTCTGTCGGCAAAAGACCCCGATCACCCAGCACGGGTGCGGCTTCCCGCCAAGATGGGCCCGTCAGTGGCCGAATGATCGCCCAGCTCGGGCGGAACTATCCCTGGTGTTATCTCGCCTTCCAAGGAGCTTCGGGCACGGGCCAGGCTGAGCCAACGGCACGAATTATAGAGCCGAAGGCAGTGTCAGCGGCAGGCCCGTATGATCAACCCAAAGCTATCTGGAACCTCGAGAATGGCCGTACGCCAACCCGGGAGCTTCGACAAGATATCTCGTCGAGGTTTCAGTGAGCATCGGTGAGATAATGCTCACGGTGACTCCCGGAATCATCCCCGGACTCATCGACTGGCTCGAAGGTCGTAAAGAGCACTAGCCCGGTGCGCCCTTAACCCGGCGCACCCCCCTACCTTCAGCGCTTATGCCGGCGCGCCCCCCTACCTTCAGCGCTTATGCCGGGGCGCCCCCTACCTTCAGCGCTTATGCCGGCGCGCCCCCTTATCTTCGGCTCTTATCCTGGCGCACAAGTCACTCTATCGGATGGCGTCTTAAACCGGCACGATGAAATGATGAAGATTCCTCCCGGCGCGCAAAAGCCCACGCCGGATGAAGAGCCTCCAACCTGCTATATAAATGGGTGAAGTTCGATCAGAAGAAAAGAGAACAAAAAAGAGAACAAAAAGAAGAGGGAGGACACAGAGAAGAAAAAGAAAGAGATCGATTGAGAAAAAAAGAGAAGAGCGGAGGGAGAGAAAGGCTTCCGGAGAGGTTTTTTTCTACTGAAGCAGAGAGAGAAGGGTTCCTTCAGAGGTGCTTCCGCCGGTCGTCTTCTTCCTCTACGATACCCTGTTCCCGGAAGAGGTGGGCGCCGGTGCCGGTTCTTTTCCTGCTTTCCGTAGACTGCTCCTTCTGAAGTTCCCACCCATCGAATGTAAGCGATGGGGGGAGGAGCGACAATGATATGAGTCGATTCTCCTCCCCCTTTGTGCAATTTTCTATTTTCTCTTCCTTCCTTTCTCTGTTTTCGTGGTGCTCTGTATGTCTTCTACCTCCGCTATTGTAGAACGGCGACCGAGCAATGGTGCCGGTGCTGTACTCTCACCATGTAAATGCTAAATCATTCTCATTTCTGGGACGTTAATACATATATGTTGAATGCTTGGGTTATCGGGTTGAATGAATGATCATGTCTCCCCCCTTTCTATCTATGCCAATGTGTGTGTCGGAGTTCTTCTCTGCATAGCTCTAATTCTGGTTTCTCCGAGGTCTATAGCGTGCCCCAAATCATCGTGGGCTACAGAGACACCCCCTCCCCGGGGACCTTTCTTTCGATCATTCTCATGTTTGATTCAAGGGTTTTCGCATCCCTTTCTCTTCTCGGATGGAGCCATGCTTCTGCGTGTGCCTCTTTCCGCCATGCATAGGGTCCATCCCCTGAACGCTGCTTTCCAATTGTTCGAGCATATGCCCCTGCAATGAGCCCGTCTCGTTTATGCATTTACTGCATCTACGCATCATGAGCATTCGAACTGTTCCGAGATTTTCTCATTGTTTTAATCACCCGGGGAGGGGGACATTCCCTTATCACTTCGTGGAATTGCTAGGCGACCGGGGGCTCTATCTCTCGATGGTAGATGCTTCCTCGGGGCCATAGTAGACAATGACAGGGGCCTTAGCCAACGAGCTTAGCCCCGACAATCAGAGGTCCGATCAAGGCCAAGGGGATGTACGCTCCTCGTAGGCTAGCCCTCGGAGCTCCACTCTCCTAACGGCCGTTCCCTTCAGTGGATGTGCCATAATCTGTGGGATGTCCACCCCTCGCAGGCTAGTCCTCGGGGTGATGCTCCCATCATCAATGGCTTCATCTCTCTGTCTTTCCCTTATGGAACCTTGGTGCCCCTAGCAGGCTAGTCCTCGGGGTATCCTATCCAATGGGGTTTGCTGGCTGCCTTCGTGTAGACCGGCGGTTTAGGGGCTTGTTCCATAGGTGAGCATGACCCCGCTTCTCCCCTGCAACTCTTCAGGTTCAGGGGAGATGCTGTCCAATTTTGGACAGATTAATAATGAATAAACCATAATGAAATACTCATTCTGGACCCAATTATCCCGGTGCTCGAGTAGGAACCTCGCACTGGCTTAATCACACCATCCCTCAGGGTTCTGGACTTCAATTTAACAAACAATTGGCCTCAAATGGCTTTAAAACCCTCAACATAAACTTAACAAACTCAAATGATTCGAAATTCATCAAAAATAAGTTAAAACGGCGTGGCCTTAACCCGGCGCACCCTAATCCGGCGCGGTACCCCCCCGCGCCGGATTAACGCTAGACTCATAATCAAAAAGTTTTCCTTTGCGCCTTTCCGACGCGCCCCAAAGTCTTCATGCCGTGTTAACATTCATGATGGCCGCGCCGTATTAGCCGCTATACCTACGTTTTATCGCGCCGTATAAGCTACCCTATACGCTTGCGCCGGTTTTGAGACCTTTTGCTGCTTTAATTGTTCATTTGCCTCAGAGTGGTTCTCATCCCTCAGGGTTGATGTCAATAAACCACAATTGGTAATAAATTGAATAAAGGAAGGGCCGACCGAGTCCAAACTATCTTGTTATCACATATCTTCATTACCATGTCCGTTAGCATTTTGCTTTCGCTATCACACTTGTGTTGCCTTCCCTCTTCTCGATGGGGAGTAATAAATGTGGTCGATTACCATTTGCTTCCATGAATTCCATTATCATGCTTAATATAGTCATGAACGTCATGTGTGCATGCATGCATAGATCCTCGGGTATATTAAATGGCGTCGACAGAAAGCCGGATTACGTCTGGTCGGAAGTCTTCGCTATGCACGACGGTGGTCTTCGGACCTATGTCCTCCGCCACGTACCGAGGATCCATAATCCATGAATTATGCATCTTCTGCACGATAAATGTATGCATCCTGCATGCTTCGTCATGATCATCATGTAGCTCTTTTTAATCGGCTTCGACAGCCCGCTATCTCGGCAATTAATCAAAGGTGTTCCCTCCTCGTGGGGGATGTAATTAACGCCATAGCCTTTATGGTATGGCGGACTGCTGGTCCCGACCGAACCTCACATTCGCCCGACATGGGTCAGAATGAGCGCATCATAAAGTCCTCACTCATGTGACTGGCACGCCTGCGTCGTCAATCGATCATTTGACTACCAGTTGGTCAGTTGGTCGATCGACCGCGCGAAAGAAAGAAAAGGTCGCGAACAAGTCTGGCACGCCCGGTGGGACCAGTGTCACCTTTCATCTCTTTGCCGAGATATTCGGGCTTCGAAGCCCTCTCAAAGGCTACTGATTATTGCTTCGTTTGTCTTTGCAGGCAGATCAATGACGATCAACGGGATAGCTGGCGTTGACTTCGATCTTTCGATTGTCGCTGGACACGCGCAAGGGTACCTGGCGGTACCCATGGAATTCGGCAGCTTCCCTGCCGCTGTGGGCTTCCCCAACTTTTTGGGGTTAGCCTTTGTAGATATGCTGGAGGTCGAAGCCCCAGAACCTGTCAAGGAAGCTGTAGAGAAAATGGAGCCTCTGAAGGTTCCCTGCTGCAAAGACTTGTCCGAAAGTCCGGCCCCGGCCGCTAGCTGTCTGGTGCACCACGTCATACGTGGGACCCACCCCAATGTCATCAACAAACACCCTGGAGGACGCCAGCGTCGCCAGGCCCGCAAGAATGCTGCTGTAATCACCGGAACTCTGTCTCAGTCCGGGAAATCTATGCTAGTTGGAGGTATGCGCGTCTTCCTCAACGGACGCACTGCACGGGTGACCCCGGACCGAGTCATCCCCAACATTCCTGTCCACAATGCCTATCAGGCCCTCGCCGGAAGGAGGGCAGAAATAGAAGAAGCCGGCCACTATGGCCAGGAAAGCCCGGCACCCAGGCTGAGGAAGTTTAAACAGGTGTGGGTTCCCAAGCGGACCCGACCTGCCCACCAGCTAACTCCCATCCGCCGTCGTCTTGTGAACGACGAGGCGGAAGTGAGAAGAGAAAGGGGCATGCCCCCGAAGGAGGAAGAAGAGGTGGTCGCGGATCCTCCGCGCCACAGAAGTTTTCAGGCCGCGGCCCGTCAAGCCAACGTCCCTGCTGCGGGACGAAGATTCCAACAGCCGGCCGACAGAGCTCGGCTGGCCTATATCCCTCCTGCTGGAGGTCGACAATCACCCCCCGTCCTACATCAAGAACGGGGTCGAGAAGAGATGACCTGCTTGGTCAGAAATTATTTCCGAGGCTTAGGCAACCCCTCACTCGGACAGCAGCGACTGATGCAGACAGTCGCCACTGAGGAAGACTACTGCCGATCAATGGCAGATGAAGGAAATATGGGAGATAGAATGATGGTATCGTCAGTCGACGACAATGGATATAATGACGGCTTCGAGGTCGAAGCCGATGAAGCCTTCCCCGAGCGGGACAAAAGAAGAAGAGTTTCTATATTCGAAAGGCTGACCTTCCCGTAGCATGCTAGAAGGAGGGTCTATCAACAAAAGAGAACGATGCAAGTTTTCACCTGTAACATGGCTGGTATATCTAACCAATATGGGGAGCTTCCTGAAGACCCCCAAGAATTGGCTCAATTGGCCGCACGGCCGGGGCCGACTACCCGCAGAACAGAAGCAGCAAGAGAGCTTCTGATGATGGTTAAAGGGAAACAGTCCCAGGTCTATCCCCACTGGGATGACAAGGCCCCCGTCTTGACCGCTAATGTGGTGACGGCGGAAGAAGAAGACGACGTCCTCCTCGACATCCTGCCTGAGGGTACGTCCGGGGAGACAACAGAGGGTATCCCCACCACTATAGACCCATCAGTTCTGATGCTACTACAAAAATATCAACGGAGATAGACTCTCTGAAGAAGCAGCTGATGGAAAAGACTGAACATTCATCGGCTTCTAAACCACCCGAAGTCCAGGGTGAGTCATCTCGGGGAGCGGCTCGTCGCGACGACCCTCCACCGCTCTATACACTGCCCAGCCGTCAGAGCCAAGCATGGCGACAGCACAACAGCGGCCAGCCACAGCCTCAGCCGCTGCTACCTCCGGTGCTCCCTCAGGTGCACCCGACACCCCCGCTGCTGCGTCCTCCACAGGCGACCACCCTGGTCACCCCATACTTGCAGCCGGCGCACTTCTATCCAGAACCGGTTGACCCCACGGTCGTGAACCGGATGATGGTGGAGAGGATGATCGAGCTGAAGCTCGCAGAGAAAAGTGAAGGTGACTACGTCGCATTTGATGCCTATCGGGTGCCCTACCCGCAACACCATGCGGCTAAACGACTTCCCCCGGGGGTCAACAAGCCGCCTAAGTTTGACAAATTCAACGGGAAAGCGTCCCCTAAAGAGCATATTGCATATTACATGACCGTTATGGGTGATCTGGCCACCGACGAGTCATATTTGCTGAAGTTCTTCGGGTCCTCGCTGACAGGGCTCGCATTTGAATGGTACTCTAGCCTCTCGGCCGGGTCAATCAGTGATTGGTCGGATATGCAGAGAAAGTTCAGAGAAAGATTCCATGTCACAGAGAGGGAGGTCACAGTGGCCGAACTCTACTCAACAAAATAAAGGGCAGATGAGACAGCCCTTGATTACATCAAGAGGTGGAGGAACCTCGGAATGAGATGCAAGCGGCCCCCGCATCAGGAGGACGCGGTACAAATATGCAAACAAAACCTCAGGAGGGAGGTCCTGGAGAAGATGATTGGAATGGAAATACGGTCGTTCGACCGGCTGAATAATGTGGTGGCCGAAGTGGAGGCTTTCCTAGCCAAGCCTGTCCCGGCGTCAGCTGCCAGCACAGCCCAGAAAGGCAAGGCTGCGGAACGGCGCCCCACACCTAAAGAAGCGAATGCGCTTGATATCAAGGCGTTCGAACAACAGAAGGAGAAAGGCAAGAAGGCGGCTCCCTCGCAGCCTGCAAAAGCTCCGGATGACAAAGAAGGTCCTTCGCTGAGGGACAAGATGAAGAAAGCCTACTCCTTTCCAAAGGACAAGACCCGAGTCCTGTTCGACTGGGTAACAGAATACAGCATGGTCACCCTGCCTGAGCCAAGAAGACCGGAGGACCTGAAAAGAAAAGACAGTCCAAGATTCTGCCCCTACCACCAGATGTTGGGACATCCAATCGAAGACTGTTATGTTTTCAAAGACATCATCGAAGGAATGGTAAAGAAGAATGAAATAGAGCTGGGAGAGTACAAAGTAGACCCTCCTCAGCCACATGAAGCTCCTCCCAGGAGAGCAGCAGTCAACATGGTCTCCCTCTACCAGGCATTACCTGAGGAGATCTCTGAAGCAAGCACACGGAGCACCTACGAAATCCATTTCCTGGAGCCCGTGAAAGAACAGCAGGGGTGGCAGCAGATCCCTGTAAAGCACAAGAAGAAGAGGGCACCTCGCCCGAAAGAGGGGGCACATATCCGTGGCGTTACACCCCGGCCTGCTCCGCTAGTGGTAGCACCCGTATGGGTCACTCCACCTACAGCCATCAGAATACATACACCTAACAGGAGAAGACAGACTCCGCTACCAGTAATCAAGGAAACCAATCCTGGGGTCCTTCGACTACAGCACCTGATTGAAGGGCTAGATGAATATGTGCAGCCCGAATTGAAACCTCTGCTGGTACGGGACCACGTCCCATGGCAAGAGCTGGAACAACTCTCACTCAAACAGGTGGAGGAAGCTGAAGCAGCACCCCCTGAAGAGGGCAGCCTGTTCTGGGGGCAGGCACCCGCAGAAACCAAAAAGAAGAGAAAGCAAAAGAAGAAGAAAAGAAAGGCCGCTGGGGCCAATAAAGCACAGGTTGTCTCCTGCAATACCCTATCAGCACTCTTCAACCTACCCGGAGAAGAGGAAGAAGAAGAAATTTGCTTCACACCCCATGCTGGGGGAGGCAAAGCCGAGGCCGCAACTGCTGCACATGCCACTCGGTCGGGCCGAAGATGGGGGCGCCAGCCACCACCCAACCACAACATCATGTTCAGAGGGGAGCAACCCTACAAGACACCTCCGCCGGAGGTTAAGGGAGTTCAAATCCCCCCTCCGTCAGGCCTATACAACAAAAGTGGGGGCAAGGCAGTCCCTTCATTCCTTGAATTTATGAAAATGTCAAAGGGGAAACAGCCCTGTCAAGAGGCTAACCCTACACCCGGGGCCATTCACCCGCAGCCAGCGCAATCTACTGAGGATGCAAATGCAGATGGAGCTTGCCCTACAGCAACTAATAAAGAAGACCCGACAGCCGGTGCCAGCCAAGAGGATGCCGAGTCCGAGGAAGATGAAGCAGGTCCGTCTGGACCCACAAATCAAAACCTCCCCAAGCCCAGATGGGCTGAAGAGATGAAGCTCTCCAATGTCCGGGCTGGGAGCCGAATAATGAAGTTGCTCAAAAAGCTCCCCGCTCGATTTACGATCTGGGAAATTCTCTCTTTGAGTGAAGAAACTCGACAGGCGATCATCACTGCTCTGCAGACGCCTGCTCATTTTGAAGCCTGCATAGCGAGGCTATACCAGAAGCCAGTATGACCTTCTCTCCGGAAGACATGCTACTACCTACTGCCAGCCACAACAGGCCGCTGTATATGAAAGGGCACCTGAATGGAAGGGAGGTGAACAGAATACTGGTTGATCCCGGTGCAGCAGTCAACATCCTACCATACAGAATATACGAGAGGCACCACTTTAATGTGCATCTCGAGAAAGTCGGGGATATGCGTATCGCTGGCTTCAACCAAAAATGTGAAGTATCTATGGGAGTGGCAGAATTTACGCTGACCCTGGCAGATTTCACTACAACAGTACAGTTTCAGGTCATTGACTCTCGCACCTCCTACAAGGCGCTGCTCGGCCGCCCATGGCTGCATGAGAATATGGTGGTGCCCTCCACGCTCCACCAATGCATCAAATACAGCCTCCAAGGGAAGGAGGAGAGGATATTTGCTGATCTCCACCTGTTCGAGGTATTTGAATGTCACTTGGCAGACGCCAACCTATATACGGGGCCTCCCCGAAGGTTTCTGAAGCTAAAGCCCCCATAGGGGCCTCGAAGAATAGATCGGGTGACGGTTGGTATCCACCACCGCCACGCGGATATGTCAAGCCGAAGGTGGTCTCCCACATCACAGCTTCTGGAGACGTCGGCAGGGTAACACCCCCAGCATTATATCCCAAAGCTAAGGAAGTGCAGGTCAATCGACAGCGCGACCGCATCGGAGTCCCGCCGGCCTCACCAAGCCAGTCCTCGGCCTCAACGACCCCACTGTCGAACCTTTCAAAGCTTGGGAGGTGACACAGGAAGATGGGCCCATCAGCTTGTTCCATACAGCTGAGGAGCATCCCACTCGGGAAGACACAGACTGCAGCCTCCCTGAAGATCTAGCCAACCCGCGGGTTCCTGTCCAAGGTCTGGCGTTCACGACCGATCGATGGCCAGAATGTTTCAGAAGCAACACCTTCCTCCCGATCAGTCTCAAAAGCGCAAAGAAGCTTTCCAGAAGATGTGGTATCCTTGCAAATCTGGATAAGAAAATGAGACATGTCTCTCAGCATCCAGGGTTGGGCTTCACCCTGGAGGAATATTATTACAGTGGGCGGTACGAGGTGGATACTATCTCCGCCTTCTATCCTACTGAAGATAGCCCTCTGGGGGCAACCTTTGATGAGTATCCGGTGGAAGCCGAATATCTTGAACTGGCTCGGTCCGGGAATCAAGAAGTAGAAACCTCGGCCCCTTGCCGATGCTGGGAGCAAGTTCATCCTGAAGAAGCGGCCTTTCAAGCCGAATTTGATACGGCTAGCAGCAGCGAAGCCGAAGACATTCAAGAAGTAGGAGTCTCTCCCTCCACAGGGGTCCTACTAATGACAACTTCAACACCCTTTCTGCCAATCAGGGAAGCCTTGGTCAACTCCAATCAAGGGGAGCCAGCTACCAGGAAAGAAAAAGCCACTTCTGCGGAAGATACAACTGTCCCAGAAGGCGAGACTTCCTCAGCTTCTGCTATAAAACCAGTATGCTGTCCGAGTCCGGCAGTAAACAGCTACCAGCCCATCATGGCTACAACCTCATCTACAAACACTAAGCTACTCTCTCGCCCTTGGGAGCTACAACGGCAATGGATTTGCTAATAGAACAATCCACTCAGCCGCTAGCACAAGAAATCAAGAAACCTCGTGAGGCTCTGGCGAGATCCGATGAGGAAGTCGAAGTACTCGACCCTCAAGATGGTATTCCAGACTTCGTTGACCTCCAACCGGCACCTCCGGAGATAGAAGACGGAGGCCAGGCCACAGTCGATGAACTAATAGAAGTCAACTTGGGAAATGAGGAGGACCCTAGGCCCACCTTCCTCAGCGCCCAACTGTCCCCAGAAGAACGGGAGCTGTACATCCAGCTGCTGCTAGAATACCGGGATTGCTTCGCTTGGACTTACAAAGAGATGCCAGGTCTAAGCCCCGCTGTCTCACAACATGAGCTAACAATCAGCCCTGAGGCCGAGCCAGTGAAGCAACCACCGCGGCGCATGAGGCCAGAGCTCATCACCCAAATTTGTGCTGAAGTCGACAAGCTCATTGACGTGGGATTTGTTGAAGAAAACCAGTACACTACATGGCTGGCAAATATCGTCCCCGTGAAAAAGAAGAATGGACAGATCCGGATATGTGTCGACTTCCGAGATTAAATAAAGCCTGCCCCAAGGATGACTTTCCGGTGCCAATAACCAAGTCATGATTGATGCTACAACCGGCCATGAGGCCCTATCATTCATGGATGGATCGTCCGGCTACAATCAGATTTGGATTGCGGAGCATGACCGAGTCCATACTGCTTTCCGAACCCCTAAAGGCATTTATCATTACAAGAGAATGCCGTTCGGACTGAAGAATGCTGGCGCAACCTATCAGTGCGTAATGACCAAAATCTTTGATGAGTTGCTCTACCACAAGGTCGAATGCTACATAGATGACCTGGTGGTCAAGACCAAAAGAAAAGAAGATCATCTGCAAGACCTCCGGATTGTCTTTCAGAGGCTGAGGCAGCATGAGCTAAAGATGAACCCCATGAAATGTGCGTTCGGAGTGTCGAGCGGAAAATTCCTGGGTTTCATCATCTGATATCGGGGAATCGAGATAGACCCCGCAAAGATCAAGGCAATTCAGGAGTTACCTCCGCCAAGGAACATCTCTGAGCTGAGATCACTACAGGGCCGCTTAGCTTATATCCGGCGGTTCATTTCCAATTTGTCAGGGCGATGCCAGTCTTTTCACAAGTTGATGATGAAAGATGTTCCCTTTTATTGGGATGAAGATTGCCAGACAGCCTTTGACAAGCTGAAAGACTATCTGAAAACTCCTCCAGTGCTGGGCGCACCGGTGAAAGGATGACCATTGATACTGTATATAGCAGCTACACATAATTCTCTGGGGGCAATGCTGGCCCAGAATAATGAAGAAGGGAAAGAGCAAGCCCTCTATTACCTCAGTCGGAGACTGGTCAGAACTGAAGAGAAATATACTTATATTGAGAAGATCTGTCTGGCACTAATCTTCACAGTTAAGAAGCTCCGACACTATATGTTGTCGCATGAAATCAGCTTGGTATCGAAAGAGGATCCTCTGAAGTACATCATGTCTCAACCGGCACTCAAAGGCCGCCTGGGCAAATGGGTGGTAATCCTTATGGAGTTTGATATCTCCTACGTGCCGCGCAAGGCCGTCAAGGGCCAAGCTATTGCAGACTTCTTCGCTGAGCACCTAGTGCCCGGGGATTGCCCGTTGGAGCCAGAGCTTTCTGAAGATGAAACCCTACAAGCCGTGCAAGTACAGCCCTCTCTATGGCAGCTATACTTTGATGGCGCTTCCAGAATTGACACCTCTGCCACTGGATCAGCCAGAGTCAGGGCAGGAGCAGGCATAGTCTTGAAATCCCCAGAAGGAGAAGTGGTACATACATCCTGCTCCATAAACAAACAATGCGCAAACAATGAAGCGGAATATCAAGACCTGATAATCGGGTTGCAAATTACTCTGTCCATGGGAATTCAGATGCTGGAAGCATTCGGAGACTCCATGCTAGTTATAAAACAGCTGGAAGGAGAGTTCGATGTGCGAAAGCAAGAGCTCCTCCCCTATCACCAGTTGGCAACTCGCCTGATGTCAAGATTTTACTTCATCAGCATCAAGCACATCAATCGAGGCCGGAATGCTCAGGCAGACGCCCTCGCTAAGCTGGCCAGTTCATTGGCGGTCCCGCCAGACACAAGCCTGAATATAATAGTGATCAACCGTCGACAGGTCCCCAGCGTAACAGAGGTCCTGGTCGATGAACAAGAGATGGAAGTAGCAGTCATCGAAGGGGTTCAGCGGCCCGATTGGCGAGAGCATCTCCTACACTGGTTTCAACACCAGCAACTTCCAAAAGAAAAGGAACAGAGGATGAAGCTCCTGAGGATCAAGGATTCTTACGAGATGCGAAGCAGGACCTTGTTCCGAATTATGGCAGATGCCCGAAGGAAAGTCCTACTCCGTTGCTTGTCTTCAGTAGAAGCGGGATAGGTGATGCAGGAGGTCCATGCAGGATCAGCTGGAGCACACCAGGCTCGCTCGAAGATGAAAATTGAGATAAAGAAACTGGGTTACTATTGGCCCACTATATTCGATGATTGCTGCAGGTTTGCCAAAGCTTGTCAGAAGTGTCAAGAACACGCTAATGTGGCAAGGAGACCTCCAGTGCCATTACATCCCACCCTACCAAGCTGGCCGTTTGCTCAGTGGGGCACGGACGTAGTAGGGCCGCTACCAGCATCTTCATCAGGGTGCAGATACATCTTAGCAGCTACAGACTACTTCTCCAGATGGGCGGAGGCAGTAGCACTAAGAGATGTGACGGGAGAACTAGTTGCAAGGTTCTTCCGGCAGAATGTAATATTTCGGTTCGAGATCCCCAGCCGAATCATCTCTGATAATGGCAGTCATTTTAGGAACCAGAAGGTTTATCGGCTGGCCGACAAATACAAAATCGACTGGAGGGCATCGTCCCCCTACAACCCTCAGGCCAATGGACTCGCAGAAGCCTTTAATAAGACATTATGTACATTGCTGGCAAAGACTGTCAAGTCTAATAAAAAAGATTGGGAAGAAAGGATGTACGAAACACTTTGGGCCTATCGTACTGTCTACAAGACCCCAACCGGCTGTTCACCTTTCTCCCTCGTCTATGGGTCGGAAGCTGTAGTGCCCATTGAACTTGAAGTTCCTTCATTGCGAGTTGCCATCCAGCACGGACTAGTCAGTGGTGAGCAGACCAACGTAGAAAGAAGATTGGAGGAGCTCGCTGAGCTCGAAGGAAAATGTCTCCGGGCACAGCAAAACATCCAACTCTACCAAGCTCGCATGGCCCGTGCTTTTGACAAGCTAGTCAAGGGTCGAGAATTCAAGAAAGGAGACCTGGTAATGGTCAAAAGAAAAGAAGTGATGGCCTCCAACCCCAAAGGGAAGCTGGTCAAAAATTGGGTCGGGCCATATATCGTCCGTCGAGTATATGAAGGGGGTGCCTACGTCCTTGTAGACCACAAAGGAGTCATTCAGTTCTCTCCCCTCAATGGAAAACACATTAAGCTGTATCATGCAGCGCAGCCAACATGTCCCGAGTGATCGGTCGGAGCTAACTTTTCCTTGGTTTAGTGGCACTCCGCCCTAACCGAGCTACCTTTTCTTGGTTTAGTGGCATCTCGCCCTGATCAAGCTACCTTCCCTTGGTCTAGTGGCATTCTGCCCTGATCGAGCTACCTTTTCCTTGGTTTAGTGGCACTCTGCCCTAACCGAGCTACCTTTTCCTTGGTTTAGTGGCACTCCGCCCTAACCGAGCTACCCTTACCTTGGTTTAGTGGCACTCCGCCCTAACCGAGCTACTTTCCTCCTTGGTTTAGTGGCACTCCACCCTAACCGAGCTACTCTTCTCCATAGTTTAGTGGCACTTCGCCCTAACCGAGCTACCTTTTCCTTGGTTTAATGGAACTTCGCCCTAACCAAGCTACCCTCCCTTGGTCTAGTGGCATTCTGCCCTGATCGAGCTACTCTTCTCCTTGGTTTAATGGCACTCTGCCCTAACCGAGCTACCCTTACCTTGGTTTAGTGGCACTCCGCCCTAACCAAGCTACCTTTTTCTTGGTTTAGTGGCACTCCGCCCTAACCGAGCTACCTTTTTCTTGGTTTAGTGGCACTCCGCCCTAACCGAGCTACCCTCCTCCTTGGTTTAGTGGCACTCCGCCCTAACCGAGCTACCTTTTTCTTGGTTTAGTGACATCTTGCCCTGATCAAGCTACCATTTTCTTGGTTTAGTGGCATCTCGCCCTGATCAAGCTACCTTCCCTTGGTCTAGTGGCATTCTGCCTTGATCGAGCTACTCTTCTCCTTGGTTTAGTGGCACTCCGCCCTAACCGAGCTACCCTTCTCCTTGGTTTAGTGGCACTCCACCCTAGCCGAGCTACTCTTCTCCTGGGTTTAGTGGCACTCGCCCTAACCGAGCTACCTTCCCTTGGTCTAGTGGCACTCCGCCCTAACTGAGCTATCTCTCCTTGGTTTAGCGGCACTCCGCCCTAACCGAGCTACTCTTCTCCTGGGTTTAGTGGCACTCCGCCCTAACCGAGCTACCCTTACTTTGGTTTAGTGGCACCCCGCCCTAACCGAGCTACTCTTCTCCTTGGTTTAGTGGCACTCCGCCCTAACCGAGCTACCCTTTCCTGGGTTTAATGGCACTCCGCCCTAACCGAACTACTTTTCACCTTGGTTTAGTGGCACTCCGCCCTAACCGAATTACTTTTTCCCTTGGTTTAGTGGCACTCCACCCTAACAAAGCTACCTTTTCCTTGGTTTAGTGGCACTTCGCCTTAACCAAGCTACCTTCTGTGGTTTAGTGGCACTCCGCCCTAAACAAGCTACTCTTCTCCTTGGTTTAGTGGCACTCCGCCCTAACCGAGCTACCTTTCTCCTTGGTTTAGTGGCACTCCACCCTAGCCGAGCTGCCTTTCCTTGGTCCAGTGACATTCCGCCCTGACCGAGCTACCCTTCCCTTTGGTCCAGTGGCATTCCGCCCTGATCAAGCTACCCTCTCCTTGGTCTAGTGGCATTCCGCCCTGATCAAGCTTCCAAAAGGATACGCCGCACCGTCATTACGAGCCTTAAGTTCGGACTGGCACGAAAGCCCTTCCTTGCGTTAGCATTATCTCCGCGCTAACAAATAAACCCGTGCTGGCTGAAGATTTTGTGTTCTAGCTAGCATTCTCACATTGTTGCCACTACGGGCCATCTACTGTCGACCAGGAGTCGAACATCATACTTCGACCTGCCACCCTATACATATCAAAAAAAAAAGAAAAGAAAATGGGGTTAAAAATAGAGATACCCCACCAGACTTGCTCCTATATTAGGACAAGTGCAAAAATTGCTATAACCCAGCTGTGGCGAAAACCCGAAGGGGCGCTGCAGGCAAAATTGGGTACCCCGCCGCGTGAAAACCCGAAAGGGCGCGCAGGCAAAAGCAAGAGGGGGCTGGCTCCGACGAAAACCCGAAAGGGCGCTTGAGTCAGTAAAGTGGTAATTTCCAAATTCCTCTCCTATTCTCCACCCAATGAAACTCCGAAAGGGACAACCATCAAAGTCCCACCGAAAATCCTTTAACAAACCTACATTCGACCCTCGTCATCATCGGCGAGATCGATCGATCTCTACCCTTAAATTGGACCTTACGTCCCTGTTGATAATCCCATCTTTGCTTCGGCATGTGACCCATGTTGATGAATAAACCCATGGTCGACCCTCGTCATCATCGGCGAGATCGGTCTATCTCTACCCTTAACTTGGACCTTACGTCCCTGTGGATAATCCCATCTTTGCTTCGGCATGTGACCCATGTTGATGAATAAACCCATGGTCGACCCTCGTCATCATCGGCGAGATCGGTCTATCTCTACCCTTAACTTGGACTTTCCGTCCCCGTTAATAACCCTACCTTTGCCTCGGCATGTGGCACATGCCGATGAATAAACCCACGTTCGACCCTCGTCATCATCGGCGAGACCGGTCGATCTTTACCCTTAGCTCGGATCTTACATCCTTGTTAATAGACCGTATCCTTTGCTTCAATATCTAACCAGTGTCGACAGACCGACGCAGGGTCCAATCCTTGTCATCATTGACAAGGCCAGTCAATATTTTCGCGGTCCAGTTCTTCTGCATCCCGAATTCAAGAAAAAAGAAAGAAAGAAAAGAAAATGGGGTTAAAAATAGAGATACCCTGCCAGACTTGTTCCTATATCAGGACAAGTGCAAAAATGGCTATAACCCAGCTGTGGCGAAAACCCGAAAGGGCGTCGCAGGCAAAATCGGGTACTCCGCCGCGTGAAAACCCTGAAAGGGCGCGCGGGCAAAAGCAAGAGGGGGCTGGCCTCGGCGAAAACCAGAAAGGTCACTTAGGTCAGTAATGTGAATACAAAATTTGAATGATGAATAGTGATGATTCATTCTCTGTCCGGAAGACCCCTTACGAGGTCAACGGGGAACTTTCATCCGATATCTCGCCTATATACATCTATTGTCTACCCTTTTCGACCTTTGTCACCATCGGCAAGATCGGTCGCTACCCTATCCGATTTTTGTCACCATCGGCAAGACCGTCTACCCTTTTTGACCCTTGTCACCATCGGCAAGATCGGTCGCTACCCTATCCAGTTTTTATCACCATCGGCAAAACCGTCTACCCATTTTGACCCTTGTCACCATCGGCAAGATCGGTCGCTACCCTATCCGGTTTTTGTCACCATCGGCAAGACCGTCTACCCTTTTCGACCCTTGTCATCATCGGCAAGATCGATCGCTACCCTATCTGGTTTTTGTCACCATCGGCAAGACCGTCTACCCTTTTCGACCCTTGTCACCATCGGCAAGATCGGTCGCTACCCTATCCGGTTTTGTCACCATCAGCAAGACCATCTACCCTTTTCGACCCTTGTCACCATCGGCAAGATCGGTCGCTACCCTATCCGGTTTTTGTCACCATCGGTAAGACCGTCTTCCCTTTTCGACCCTTGTCACCATCGGCAAGATCGGTCGCTACCCTATCCGGTTTTTGTCACCATCGGCAAGACCGTCTACCCTTTTCGACCCTTGTCACCATCGGCAAGATCGATCGCTACCCTATCCGGTTTTTGTCACCATCGGCAAGACCATCTACCCTTTTCGACCCTTGTCACCATCGGCAAGATCGGTCGCTACCCTACCCGGTTTTTGTCACCATCGGCAAGACCGTCTACCCTCTTCGACCCTTGTCACCATCGGCAAGATCGGTCGCTACTCTACCTGGTTTTTGTCACCATCGGCAAGACCGTCTACCCTTTTCGACCCTTGCCACTATCGGCAAGATCGGTCGCTACCCTAGTCCGGTTCTTGTCATCATCATCAAGACCGTCTACCCTTTTTCGACCTTCGTGATCATCGACAGGACCGGTCGCTACCCATTCTCGGGTCTTGCCATCCTCGGTAGGACCGCTTACCCATTAGTTTTGATATACCCTCTTGAGTCCCCCAGACTCTCGGCTGGCATAGGCCGTTGTTAGTCTCGAGAAAAGTCACGGCGCGGTGGAGCGAACACCTCACCCCTTTGCTGAAGGCGTGAGCGCTCTCCTGCCCTAGTGACTCATACACTCGGATTAGAAACAACGGGCGAATCGAAGAGAAAAGAATAATGACAAGATGGAGTCTTCATTCAAAAAGCACGATGGAGATTTTCCATTACTATGAAGTAAAAGGTACATGTTACACGGGCCATTCCCCGGAGTACATGAAATGCGTCAAAAAGGGAGCAAATAAAGAAAAAGAGACTACGGCAGAGGGCGTCGGAAGATGTCCTCCAGCGTAGGAATACCCAGGGAAGGATGACGGGTCAGTTCTTGCAATCTGAACTCGGTGGCCTCCAGCTCGGATAGCTTCTCCTCGAGGGAAGCAGCTTGTCCCTCGGCCATCTCTGCATCCTCCGCCTTCTGGACTTCCAGGCGATCTACTTCTTCCAGTTCGGCCTCTACCCTTGAAAGTTCGGCCTGTAATGCCGCCATCCGGGCCGTCAGGAAGCTTCAATGTTGTAAAGTGGCCTTGGCTTCATCCCTCATCCTAGCTGTAGTCTCTTGCAGAGAAATGAGGGTCGTTCAGCTTTCAGCCCACTTCAATGACATGGCTGCCAGCTGGTCAGCTACTTCCCGGCCTAGAAATTATCTCCTGTTTACATACTTCAGGAGCATGACTACCCGCGGAGTCCAATCGTCCATAGGGCAACCAAAGGCCAACAACGATCGGGAAAGATGCTATATCAAGCCCCTCAGCTGAACATAAGTTAAATCCCTGCTAGCCATTATGGTCTGTTGAAGAGTCCCCAAAAACTGCCACACAAGGTCATTTGAAGATTGAAGACCCAGTGGCGACATCTCGGGCAGTTCAAATTCCACTCTGCTATCCACAACAGCCCAGATATCATCGGCTGACCCGGAAGATGACGATGGCATGAGCTGCAGTCCACTGCGGTGGGGAACAACCGCACTGGCAGATACGGTGGCTGGAGCCTCAACAACAACAATTTCTTTGCCTGCCCCCTGGGATGGAGGTGCAACAGGAATATCAAGAGCCAAGGACGTCTGTTCTTCGACTATCTCTCCGGCTTCTATTTCGGAGGGGCCACCCTTCTCCGGAGCTGACCGTTGTGTGATTTCTAATGGCTAAAAGTCCGCAACTGCTGCCAAACTATCAACCCTCAAAAATGCCCGGGACCGGGCCGGATTAAAAAGTCCAAGGGCCATGTGCGCGTCGAGTTAAAATGTAAACGGCGCCGGACTAACATCCGTGTCAAATTAAGGGCCATTCAAAGCTTCTGTCAACCGAAGAGGAGGTCAGGCTGGGTGGAATGCATCCGTCGGCCCTGCTACACTCGTGCTTCGCGCGCAACACCCACGTCTCGGGGGCATTTGTTGGCACCTAAAATATGATCGTTGGTGACCAAGCCATAAGGACGAATGACCCGGCCCTCCGAAGCGTGGGAGCCGATAAAGATCAACACATCGAGGATTTCTCAAGCTGCCAGAGCCTCGAGTCATTCCGTATGGACGTGGGGACTTCATCTCAGGAGAGCCGAGATGAATCCACAACCAACCGGCAGTGCGACCAAGCCTGCCCAATGAACCGGCATCGACTTTGTCGTGCTGCATACACTACACCCGTTGTCCGATCAAGGACAGCGGTCAACCCAGTGGCCACCCACCTCATGAAAGGCTCTCCTGAAGATAAACGAGTCCCCCCTGGCTCTTCGAGACGGAGGACCGAAAGCTCTGTCGGCAGAAGACCCCGATCACCCGGCACGGGTACGGCTTCCCGCCAAGATGGGCCCGTCAGTGGCCGAATGATCGGGCAGCTCGGGCGGAACTATCCCTGGTGTTATCTCGCCTTCCAAGGAGCTTCGGGCACGGGCCAGGCCGAGCCAGCGGCACGAATTATAGAGCCGAAGGCAGTGTCAGCGGCAGGCCCGTATGATCAACCCAAAGCTATCTGGAACCTCGAGAATGGCCGTATGCCAACCCGGGAGCTTCGACAAGATATCTCGTCGAGGTTTCAGTGAGCATCGGTGAGATAATGCTCACGGTGACTCCCGAAATCATCCCCGGACTCATCGACTGGCTCGAAGGTCGTAAAGAGCACTAGCCCGGCGTGCCCTTAACCCGGCGCCCCCCCTACCTTCAGCGCTTATGCCGGCGCGCCCCCTTATCTTCGGCTCTTATCCCGGCGCGCAAGTCACTCTATCGGATGGCGTCTTAAATCGGCGTGATGAAATGATGAAGATTCCTCCCGGCGCGCAAAAGCCCACGCCGGATGAAGAGCCTCCAACCTGCTATATAAATGGGTGAAGTTCGATCAGAAGAAAAGAGAACAAAAAGAAGAGGGAGGACACAGAGAAGAAAAAGAAAGATATCGATTGAGAAAAAAAGAGAAGAGCGGAGGGAGAGAAAGGCTTCTGGAGAGGTTTTTTTCTACTGAAGTAGAGAGAGAAGGGTTCCTTCGGAGGAGCTTTCGCCGGTCGTCTTCTTCCTCTACGATACCCTGTTCCCGGAAGAGGTGGGCGCCGGTGCCGGTTCTTTTCCTGCTTTCCGTAGACTGCTCCTTCTGAAGTTCCCACCCATCGAATGTAAGCGAGGGGGGGAGGAGCGACAATGATATGAGTCGATTCTCCTCCCCCTCTGTGCGATTTTCTATTTTCTCTTCCTTCCTTTCTCTCTGTATGTCTTCTGCCTCCGCTATTGTAGAATGGCGACCGAGCAATGGTGCCGGTGCTGTACACTCACCATGTAAATGCTAAATCATTCCCGTTTCTAGGACGTTAATACATATATGTTGAATGCTTGGGTTATCGGGTTGAATGAATGATCCTCAGCCTCCCCCCTTTCTATCTATGCCAATGCGTGTGTCGGAGTTCTTCTCTGCGTAGCTCTAATTCCGGTTTCTCCGAGGTCTATAGCGTGCCCCGAATCATCGTGGGCTACAGAGACACCCCCTCCCCGGGGACCTTTCTTTCGATCATTCTCATGTTTGATTCAAGGGTTTTCGCATCCCTTTCTCTTCTCGGATGGAGCCGTGCTTCTGCGCGTGCCTCTTTCCGCCATGCATAGGGTCCATCCCCTGAACGTTGCTTTCCAATTGTTCGAGCATATGCCCCTGCAACGAGCCCGTCTCGTTTATGCATTTACTGCATCTGCGCATCATGATCATTCGAACTGTTCCGAGATTTTCTCATTGTTTTAATCACCCGGGGAGGGGGACATTCCCTTATCACTTCGTGGAATTGCTAGGCGACCGGGGGCTCTATCTCTCGATGGTAGATGCTTCCTCGGGGCCATAGTAGACAATGACAGGGGCCTTAGCCCAACGAGCTTAGCCTCGACAATCAGAGGTCCGATCAAGGCCAAGGGATGTACGCTCCTCGTAGGCTAGCCCTCGGAGCTCCACTCTCCTAACGGCCGGTCCCTTCAGTGGATGTGCCATAATCTGTGGCATGTCCACCCCTCGCAGGCTAGCCCTCGGGGTGATGCTCCCATCATCAATGGCTTCATCTCTCTGTCCTTTCCCTTATGGAACCTTGGTGCCCCTAGCAGGCTAGTCCTCGGGGTATCCTATCCAATGGGGTTTGCTGGCTGCCTTCATGTAGACCGGCGGTTTAGGGGCTTGTTCCATAGGTGAGCATGACCCCGCTTCTCCCCTGCAACTCTTCAGGTTCAGGGGAGATGCTGTCTAATTTTGGACAGATTAATAATGAATAAACCATAACGAAATAATCATTCTGGACCCAATTATCCCGGTGCTTGAGTAGGAACCTCGCACTGGCTTAATCACACCATCCCTCAGGGTTCTGGACTTCAATTTAACAAATAATTGGCCTCAAATGGCTTCAAAACCCTCAACATAAACCTAACAAACTCAAATGATTCGAAATTCATCGAAAATAAGTTAAAACGGCACGGCCTTAACCCGGCGCGCCCGAATCCGGCGCGGTACCCCCCCGCGCCGGATTAACGCTAGAGTCATAATCAAAAAGTTTTCCTTTGCGCCTTTCCGTCGCGCCCTAAACTGGCGCGCCCCAAAGTCTTCACGCCGTGTTAACATTCATGATGGCTGCGCCGTATTAGCCGCTATACCTACGTTTTATCGCGCCGTATAAGCTACCCTACACGCTTGCGCCGGTTTTGAGACCTTTTGCTGCTTTAATTGTTCATTTGCCTCAGAGTGGTTCTCATCCCTCAGGGTTGATGTCAATAAACCACAATTGGTAATAAATTGAATAAAGGAAGGGCCGACCGAGTCCAAACTATCTTGTTATCACATCTTCATTACCTTGTTCGTTAGCATTTTACTTTCGCTATCACACTTGTGTTGCCTTCCCTCTTCTTGATGGGGAGTAATAAATGTGGTCGATTACCATTTTCTTCCATAATTCCATTATCATGCTTAATATAGTCATGAACGTTATGTGTGCATGCCTGCATAGATCCTCGGGTATATCAAATGGCGTCGGCAGAAAGCCGGATTACATCTGGTTGGAAGTCTCTACTATGCACGACGGTGGTCTTCGGACCTACGTCCTCCGCCGCCTACCGAGGATCCATAATTCTATGAACTATGCATCTTCTCCACGATAAATACATGCATCATGCATGCCTTCGTCATGATCATCATGTAGCTCTTTTTAATCTGGCTTCGATAGCCCGCTATCTCGGCAATTAATCAAAGGTGTTCCCTCCTCGTAGGGGATGTAATTAACGCCATAGCGTTTATGGTATGGCGGACTGCTGGTCCCGACCAAACCTCACATTCGCCCGACATGGGTCAGAATGAGCGCATCATAAAGTCGTCACTCATGTGACTGGCACGCCCGTGTCGTCAATCGATCATTTGACTACCAGTTGGTCAGTTGGTCGATCGACCCGCGAAAGAAAGAAAAGGTCGCGAACACTCCCCGAAGAGAGGAACCCCCCAAAGGAACAACCCCAGGGAGTAGCTCGGTAAAATGCTTTAGATGCCATGGTTATGGCCACATCGCCACCCAATGTCCGTCCAAAGGATTGTCCAACCTTATCATTGAAGGA
The DNA here is from genome assembly GCA_022559845.1 of Amorphophallus konjac. Taxonomy (NCBI): domain Eukaryota; kingdom Viridiplantae; phylum Streptophyta; class Magnoliopsida; order Alismatales; family Araceae; genus Amorphophallus; species Amorphophallus konjac. Next base: position 104,053,118 of record CM040118.1, read on the forward strand.
GGGCCTACCCCGTCCCAAGGAGAACATGAGAGCATGGTAGAGGAGTATGAGGCTGCCCTAGGTTGGGAAGAGGAGTATGAGGAACAACTCTATGAAACAAGCTTAGATCACGACCTTCCTCCCACCGACTCCCACTTAGGAGTGATTAGGTGCACCCTCACCAAACCACAAGAGGAAGATTGGCGTAGGACCTCCATTTTTCACACCTACCTCAAGATGGGGAGCCATGTTAGGAAAGTGATCCTAGATAATGGGAGTTGTGTCAACGCCGTGTCTCCTGACACCGTTAAGCTTCTTGGGCTTACTACCACACCCCACCCCAAGCCATACCGGGTCTCTTGGATTAACAATCACTCCATCCCGGTCAACACTTGTTGCCTTTTCCCCATCACCTTCTCATCCTATCAAGGACAAGTTTGGTGTGACATTATACCCATGGAAGTAGGGAGCATCCTTCTAGGGAGACCCTGGATTTATGACGTCAACGCAACCATCCTAGGAAAGCCTAACACATGCACTTTTGAACATGAGGGGAAAATCATCCGCCTCAATCCCTCCCCACCTCGAAAGGAACCTCCCTCCAAGGGGCTTCTCCCTTCACCACAATCCAAACCACCACAAAACCCAGGGATCCCACACCCACCAACCCCACCAGCTTCCCAAGAACCTACCCAAGAAAAGCCAACTGGAAAAACCAAGGGTCTGCATCTCATCACGAGAAGAGAATTGGAGGAGGAGGTTGCCCAAGGAACACCCTTGTGTGCTGTAGTCATATGCCTTGGAGAGTCAACTCCCTCCAACCCCCACCCCGTGGAAATACACCCTCTCCTGGAAGAATTTAAGGATGTGTTCCCCGATGAGCTCCCTGACCAATTGCCACCCATGAGGGATGTTCAACATGCTATCGACCTCGTCCTAGGAGCCACCCTCCCAAACCTTCCCCACTATCGCCTCAACCCCACAGAGCATGCAGAATTGAGGAGGCAAGTGGAAGAACTTATTAGGAAATGCTTTCTCCGCCTTAGCAAAAGCCCTTGTGCTGTCCCGGCCCTTCTCACCCCCAAGAAAGATGAGACATGGCGAATGTGTATCGATAGCAGGGCCATCAACAAGATTACCATCAAATATAGGTTCCCCATACCTAGGCTTGACGATATGTTGGACATGCTAGCTGGAGCCACCATTTTTTCCAAAATAGATCTTAAAAGTGGCTACCATCAGGTTAGGATAAGGTCAGGAGATGAATGGAAAACAGCCTTTAAAACCAAAGATGGACTCTATGAATGGCTAGTGATGCCTTTTGGGCTATCAAATACCCCGAGCACCTTTATGCGCCTTATGACGGAGGTCCTTAGACCTTACATTGGAGTTTTCTTGGTGGTCTATTTTGATGACATCCTTATCTACAGCCAGTCCAAGGAAGCCCACCTCAGCCATCTTAGGCAGATCTGCACTACCCTTAGGAAAGAGAGTCTCTTCGCCAACTTGGGAAAATGTCATTTCATGACCAAATCCATTACTTTCCTTGGATATGTGGTTTCCACTGAGGGAGTGTCCATGGACCCCGAAAAGGTCCAAGCTATCCTTGACTGGCCAGAGCCCTGCACTCTTCATGAAGTCCGGAGTTTCCATGGGTTGGCCACCTTCTATCGGAGATTTATCCGTGGGTTCAGCATGGTCACAGCCCCCATCACAGATTGCCTTAAAAAGGGGACGTTTGCGTGGACCAAGTCTGCTTCTAGGGCCTTCCAAGAGCTCAAGGAAAGGATGACCCAAGCCCCGGTATTATGCCTCCCTGACTTTTCCAAAGTCTTTGAGGTGACTTGTGATGCCTCGGGGTAGGGATTGGCGGGATCCTCAGCCAAGAGGGACACCCAGTGGCCTACTTTAGTGAGAAATTATGTGATGCCAGGGCAAAATACTCCACCTATGACAAAGAATTTTATGCCGTGGTGCAATCCCTCCGACATTGGAGGCATTATCTCTTGTCCAAAGAGTTTGTCATATTTTCTGACCACGAGGCCCTAAAATATCTCAACTCCCAACAGAAACTGAATGCCCGACATGCCCGCAGGGTCGAATACATCCAGTCCTACACTTTTGTGATCAAGCATAAGGCTGGGAGTGAGAATCGTGCCGCAGATGCACTCAGTAGGAGGGTCTCCTTGTTGGCTACCATTCGGGTGGAAGTCATAGGGTTTGAGAGAGTCAAGAATGAGTACCCTGATTGCCTGGATTTTGGGCCTATCCATACCACCTTGACCACCCAATCACCTAGGGAACACCAAGGTTTCATTTTAGAGGACGGGTTCATCTTCAAAGGCCATAGACTTTGCATACCGAGAACATCCCTGCGGGATTTCCTAGTCTGGGAGTTGCATGCTGGAGGCCTAGCTGGACATTTTGGAGTGCACAAGACCATTGCTATGGTTGAGGGTCAGTTCTACTGGCCAAGTCTCAAGAGGGATGTAGCCAAAATTGTGGGACAGTGTCGCATATGTGCCTTAGCCAAACAGATAAAACAAAACATTGGCCTATATACCCCACTCCCTGTCCCTGATCGTCCTTGGCAGGATTTAAGCATGGATTTTTTCTTGGGTCTACCTAGAACTCAGAAGAAGCATGATTCCATCTTTATCGTAGTGGACAGATTTTCAAAAATGGCCCACTTCATCCCCTGCTCAAAAACCTCTTATGCCTCCCATGTGGCCCGCCTATTCTTCGATGAAGTAGTTCGCCTCCATGGCCTACCCAAAACCATCATTTCTGATAGGGATGTCAAATTCACCAGCTATTTCTGGAAGACCCTCTGGCACCTAATGGGGACCCTTCTCAAGTTTTCCACAGCCTATCACCCTCAAACCGATGGCCAGACCGAAGTCGTCAATCAGAGTCTTGGGAATCTCCTTCGGTGTCTTGTTGACGATCGCCCAGGAAATTGGGATCTTATTCTACCCCAGGCAGATTTGCATACAACAACTCAGTGAATAGGTCTATAGGGATGAGCCCTTTTGAAGCCGTGCATGGGTACAAGCCTAGAAAGCCTACAGATCTCATTCCTTTACCTACACATGCTAGAGTGTCCATTAGTGCTGAGTCTTTTGCCCAACACATGAAAGAATTGCATGAGGAAATCCGCAAACACATCAACAAAAGCAATGAGGTGTATAAGAAATCGGCCGATTCCCACCGACGCCACCAGGAATTTTGTGTAGGTGATTATGTGATGGTGAGAACTGAGAGACTATTCCCTGGAAATGTCTCCAAACTGAGATCGCGTGGATCAGGCCCCTTCCAGGTTCTGAGGCGGATCGGCACGAATGCTTACGTGTTGGACCTCCCCGAGGAGTACGGAGTAAGTCTCACATTCAATGTGGCTGACTTGGTGACGGTGACACCTAGTGAGGAAATTGAGCTTGTTCCACCCCTTGAGAGAGCCACCACCCGTGAGAAAGTTCCATCAGCCCAGAGGGGCCAACGTGAGCAAGTAGAGCGGATATTGGATGAACAGGTCACCGTCACCCGGAGCAAAGCATACGAGCGATACTTGGTCAGGTGGAAGGGCCGGCCCCCTTCAGATGACTCGTGGGTGAGCAGGGAGGATCTTCAATAGCTAGACCCCGACCTCCTGGAGCGCTATCGCAGTCGGGTGGACCATTTCTCGACAGAGTCGAGCTCTTCACAGCCCGGGAGAGTTGATGGGGACATCACCCATGATTCCCTCTGGCTCGACACCTCTCTCCCTCCCGGAGATGGGTAGGATGCGGCTCCATGAACTGGATAGGCCCACCTCGACACTTGGGCTTGCTATGTGGGTTCTCTTGATGTATTTTCTCCTTTCAGTTGAGTCATTTTGATGTAATTTGCCTTTGTTTGAGTCAAGTCCCTAGGTTATCATGTTATTGACCTAAGTTTGTGTCATCATGTTGGGCTAGAGTGTCATATGGGCCCATTTAGGTGGGCCTGGCCCAGGGGCGCCCTCCCCCTTCCCCCATCTCTTTGCTTATTTGTTTTTTTGCACTTATCAGAGGGACTTTTTTGTAAATGTTGGGATCCCTATAAATAGGACCCCAACTCCACTTGAGATGGCTAATGAAGTATTGAGTAAAGTTATCCACTAGCATTGTCTCCTCTCTCTCTCTCTCTAGCTCTCTCTTCTCTCTCACACACTAAAGGGGGCGAACCCCTCTCTCTCTCCTCCTCTCTCTCTCTCCCTTGGGCGAACCTGCCCCTTCACCTCCCCCACTTGCCACATCAGCCCCACCCCATTAAACACAACCCTTCACCTCCCAAGACTCATAAACCTCATTTACTCCCACCACTCCCCAAGCAACCCTTCCCCTTCCCCATACAACCTTCCATCTTCCCAAGAGGGAATCCCCCTCTCCCAAGCACCTCTTCCCCTCCCCAAGGTAACCCCTCCCCTTCCCTAGGCATCCATTAACACTATCATTCAATCCTCCACCCAATTCAAAGGCCATCCCCCCCCATTTCCCCAAGCCATTTCGCACCCACCTCCAACCCCCTAGACCCCTTGCGCACCCACCCCCTCTCCCCTGCTAGCTCCGCCCCTACCTTCCTCCCTCACCTCCCCTTGCCACCTCCCAACCATTCCCCACCACCAAAGCAACCATATCTCCTACCCTTCCACCAATGAAACCCCCTCTTTCAACCCTTTTCTCTTCAAACCCGTGTGCAGCTGAAGCCCTGCAGGTCGACCCCCTGTTCTAGTGCCGCCCGCGACCACTTCCCGGAGCTTCTGGGGGCGTGGCCTACATCGACGGAAATCCCTTCCAGTCATTTTCGCAGGCGAGTTGTTTTCGTCTCAATCCGAGGTCGGAGCTGCCCGGGAGAGCCATTCTTCGCCAACTGTGCAGAACCAGTCCGGCCTGCCACCAGAAGTGACTTGCAGAGGTTCCAGCGATCACCCCCGTGCTCAACTTGGCGCGCCGCTTGGCCAGAGAAAAGGTCCACCTGCCCTCTGTACAACGCAGCCAGCGGGGTCTCATTTGGAGCACGGAGCTATTTGTTCCGAATTATCTCCCGACGGGATGCTGTTCAGGTCAGTCTGGGTCTTCCCCGACACCTCCCCGCTTCTCGGACCACTACGCTCTGCCCCTACCTCCGCCGGTGCCGTTCTTTCTTTCTGCTTGAAGAAGACTCTCCCACGGTCGTGCACGTCCTAGTCCCGCATCATTTGGACTTCGGGAGAGGGCGTGGCAGCTTCATCCATCTCCTGTTTCAACCTGGGTGCAGTCCGAGCCAATTCACAGGGACCCTGTTCTAGAGTCCGTCCCTGCCGGTGACGACTTCGGACCCGCCCCCAAAAATTCACAGTTGTACCTGGGTCTGTCAGCGACGTATTGGCTCCAGTCTCATCGAGTTCCGAGTCCGGGAGAGCTCACAGCAGTGACTACACCAACCCCCTGTCTTGCTGTCCCAGAACCGGGCAGAACCGGCAAGGTGCCCCGACGTCGCGATTCGAGCAAACCTCCCCTCCCCGCCTGGCTGGCTTAACGCCCCTCCCTGTGCGGAGGTAGTGTTTGATTTGTAATACATAAATCCCCATCCCAAGTCCACCCTCCTGTGTGAGGCGTAGTGATTGTAACTTTTAAATAGCGTTCAAGCTTCATCGCCGCAGTGTGCGGGGAACCCACACTTCCCCGCTCGCCCTCGTCTCCGAACGGGGTTGGTTTCCTCAACCAACCAGGGTAAGCTCTGAACTTTGCTCCTCTTTTAGTACTTGTTCATCTAATATCCATGGAATTGCTCCGTTGAGCAAGAGAGAGAGCACCCGCCCCGTGTGTTCCCCTTACGAGCGGTGACAGTGGGCTGTGAGAGAGAGGGACCTAGTGCCCCAATTGGCACTCGGCCAGCCCCTTAAGAGTGGGCTTCGTACCCTTGGGAGGGCAACCCTAGCCCTTCTGGCACTCTACCAGCTAGGGTCTTGATCCATCATCTCCACTCGGCATCACCGAGTCACTCGGGTTTGTGTGTGTGCGACGGCAGTTCGGTCCCGATCATGAAATTTCACTATTTTGTGATTGTGCTTGCGGAATAGGTCCAAGGATCTTTGTCCCTTTGCTGCAAACCCCCTTAGTGTGTCACATCAGGCACCCCCCAAGAAACTGACAGTACCCACTAGTACTTTTGCGATCAACAATGCATGCAGCATAATCCGCATCGGTGTAAGCAATCAAATCAAAAGAAGTACTGATGGGAAACCACAAGCCAAAATCTATTGTGCCAATTAAGTATCGAAAAATGCGTTTAACAGCCATTAGATGAAATTCTTTAGGACATGACTGAAAATGAGCACAGAGACATACGCTAAATTGAATGTCAGGGCGGCATGCTGTGAGATACATTAGTGATCCGATCATACCTTGAAATAGTGTGAGATCAACTGTTTTGCCATTTTCATCTTTGTCTAACTTCGTGGTTGTGGCCATCGGAGTGTACATGGGTTTCGCTTTAGCCATCCCATATTTCTTTATCCGCTCCAATATGTACTTAACTTGATTTATGAAAATGCCTTCTGACGTTTGCTTAACCTGTAATCCAAGAAAGAATGTAAGCTCACCCATTAAACTCATCTCAATTTCCCCTTGCATTATTTCTGCAAATTCATGACATAAGACATTGTTAGTAGCTCCAAAAATTATGTCATCCACATACACTTGAACTACTAATATGTCTTTACCTGATTTTCTCGTGAAGAGTGTTTGGTAAACCTTACCTCTTTTGAACCCATTTTCAGCCAGGAATGAAGTGAGCCTTTCATACCATGCCCTTGGAGCTTGCTTCAATCCGTACAAGGCCTTCTGCAACTTGTACACATGCTTTGGATATTTTTAGTCTTCAAAACCTGGAGGTTGTTCTACAAAAATATCCTCTTTGATGTACCCATTTAGAAAGGTAGATTTAACATCCATTTGAAATAATTTGAAGTCGAGAGAGCAAGTAAAAGATAATAGAATCTGGACTGCTTCTAACCGAGCAACCGGTGCAAAAGACTCATCAAAATCAATACCCATTTCTTGGCTATACCCTTTGGCTACAAGTCGGGCCTTGTTCCTAACAACCAATCCCGTGTCATTTAGTTTATTTCTAAAAACCCAACGGGTTCCAATTACGGGATGATTCTTGGGACACGACACGAGAGATTACACTTCGTTTCTTTTGAACTGGTGTAGCTCTTCATGCATAGCCTGAATCCAGGATTCATTTTGAAGAGCTTCATGAATATCTTTAGGCTCTTCTTATGAAATAATGGCCATCAAATCCTCTTCTTCAACTTGCCTTAATGAAGATATAGTTCTTACCCCATCTTCAGGATTACCTATGATGTTTTCAGTGGGGTGATCTTTTAAGAACATGGAGGAACTTGGCAAGTCGGGGGGCTGCACTTGCTGTTCTTGAAGTGTTTCTATTGAAGGATCTTCGTCCATTTCACTCTTGTTCAAGGTCCCTTCAGTTGGTTCATCTTTAACCTCAGATGTTCCAGCATCATTTGATTGTTTAGGAGCTTCATCTGCATCCAAGGTAGAAGAAATTTGATTTGTCAGTTTTAATTCAGATTCATCAAAAATAACACGAGGAATTTCTTCAACAACCAAAGTCCTTTTATTGAATAACCGGTAAGCTCTAGAATTTGATGCATAACTTAGGAAGATTCCTTGGTCACTCTTTTCATCAAACTTACCTAGGTTGGACTTACCGTTATTCAGGATGAAGCATGGGCACCCAAAGGGTTTAAGATAGAAAATGTTTTGTTTCTTACCCTTGTAGAGCTCATATGGGGTTTTCTTCAAAATGGGCCTTACCATCGCCCTGTTGATGATGTAGCATGCTATACTTACCGCCTCAGCCCAAAAGTATTTGGGTAGGGAGTTCTCACTCAACATGGTCTGTGCCATATCTGTCAAGGTCCTATTTTTTCTATCCACTACTCCATTTTGTTGAGGTATCCTAGGTGATGAGAAGTTGTGCGCATATCCTTGCTCCTGGTAAAAACTGCTGAAATCATGATTTTCAAACTCACCACCGTGATCACTTTGAATTGTGGTGATGAGACATCCTTTATCATTTTAGATTTTCTTGCAAAACACTTAAAACTCCATCAAGGCATCACTTTTATTGGCTAAAAATAACACCCATGTAAATCTGGAGTAATCATCAACAATTACAAATCCATAGGATTTTCCTCCTAAGCTGGATGTCCTAGTCGGACCAAAATGATCAAGGTGCAGCAGTTCTAAAGGCTTAGCAGTAGAGACAATGTTTTTATTTTTGAAAGAGATGCATGTTTTCTTGCCCTTTGTGCAAGCCTCACAGATCTTATCACTTTCAAATTTTAATTTAGGCAACCCATTTACCAAGTCATGTCTAGACAACTTGGAGATTACTCCAAAACTAGCATGACCTAGTCTTTGGTGCCATAGCCATGCATTATCATGGTTGTTTGCTACAAAGCACACATCATCACGGGCAACATCATCAAGATCAACAGTATACACATTATTATTCATTTTGCCAATGAATCTGATTTCGTTAGAGATTTTATGCATGACAAGGTAATGAGTTTCGTCAAACATAATTTTAAAACCCTTGTCACACAGTTGGCTTATACTGAAAAGATTGTGATTTAAACCCTTCACCAAAAGCACATTTTTGATAAGAATTTCAGAATTCTTACCTATGTTGCCAATTCCAATAATCTTACCTTTGTCCTTTCCACCAAAGGCAACCAAGCCCCCATCCTTGTCTTGCAGAGTAGAGAACACTTTCTTGTCCCCTGTCATATGCCTTGAGCAACCGCTGTCCAGGTACCATTTTCTCCCCCTAGCTTCAAGGCATATCTGCAAGAAACAACATTCTCATCCAATTATTTTTGGTACCCAAACTAATTTCGGTCCATAGGAGTTAGTCCAATTCTTCATGTATCTTTTTCTAGTCCAAATAGCATGATTCCTCTGATTGTTCTGTTTGAACCAAGAATCGATGATAACATGACCAAATCTATCAGAATGAAAGCAATTGACATTTGAAAATCTTCTTTGCTATCTATGTGGTTTAGATTGGACATGTGCTGGCTTAGCGTGTGAGCATGATGCAAAGTTATTCTCTTTTTCATGAACATAAGATGTTGTGATCTTGTGCTCAAAAGATTTTTTGTTCTGGGGAATGTACCCCAAACCTTCATTTTGGAAGTTAACCTTAACTCCCAACAAGTTATCTAGGTTTTGTTTGCCTTTGACAAACTTAGATAAAGTGGACTGCAGTTCAGCCACCTCTTCATTTAAACTTCCATTTTTCTTTTCAAGTTCTGAAATCGTGGATATCAAAGCTCCTTTTTCACTTTTCGATTTCTTAGAAATTTTTTCTATTTCAGATATTCTACATGATAATTCTTCTTTGGATTTTTCAATGTCTGAAATTGTTTGAGACCAAATTTCTTTTTCTTCTGTTAGTTCAAACAATTCTTGCTCAAGTTTTTCAAACTTAGCAGAAGAATCCTCATGTTATAAATCATCAATTTTCTTTTTGAGAGTTTTATTTTCAGATCTGATTTTTCTGCACTTTGTATACAACTTTTCATATTCTGACTCCCATTGTTCATTTGAAATAAAATCAGGATCAGAATTTACCTCCGTTGAATCATCCTCATGTGCCATGAGGCACAAGTTTTCCATGAGCTCCTCCAGCTCCTAGTTGGACTGTTCGTCCTCTTCGTCGCTCCATGTGGCGACCATGGCTTTCGGTTTCTTGAATTTGTCCTTCTTGAATTTTCTCTTCAATTATGGGCACTCTCCTCTCATGTGCCCGGGGTTCTTGCACTCATAGACAGTAACATTGTTAGGTTTGCTTGACTCACTCTTGGTTTGAAAAGGCTTCCTTTGCCATTTTCTGAAATTTCCTTGAAAAATCTTCTTTCATCTCAGAAATTTCTTCACTTGGTGGGTCAGCATAGCCAAGTCTTCTTCTTCATTACTCTCCTTGCTGGACTCCTCTTCTTGGGAGTCATCATCAGACTAGTTGGCTTTCAATCCCATGATTTTCTTCTTTTTGGATTCTTCCTCAGCTGTTCTCTTCATGTTTATTTCATAGGTCATCAATGACCCTATGAGCTCATCCAAGGAAAGTGTTGATAGATTCTTTGAATCTTTAAGAATTGTGGCTTTTGTGTGCCACGCATGTAGAAGGGATATCAAAACCTTCCTCACAAGTTCGGAGTTAGTGTACTCCTTCCCAAGGCCTTTGAGACCATTGGTAATTTTTGTGAACCTCGCAAACATTTTTGAGATCGACTCCTTCAGTTTCATTGTAAACAACTCATAATCCCAGACCAGCATATTGGCTTTGGTTTTCTTAACTTTGGAGGTGCCTTCGTAAATAAGCCGTAGCTTATCCCACATTTCCTTTGCTGAGCTGCACATAGAGACACGAGAGTATTCATTAGGATGAATAGCACATTGCATAATGTTCATAGCATTAAAGTTCACTGTGGATTTCTTAATATCCTCAGGATTCCACTCGTCTTCATTTTTAGAAAGCCCATATGGACCCTTGTCCACCACCCTCCAAATCTCGTACTCTTGGGCTCTCATAAAAACATGCATCCTATTTTTCTAGTAGGAGTAATTCAAGCTATCGAAGTATGGAGGACGGTGGATTGAGTGACCCTCAGGCATCATCCCCTTATTGGCCATTAATCTGGATCTTACTCTAGATCGTTAGATCTGAAAAATATAGAGCCTTTGCTCTGATACCAATTGAAGTCGCACGATCAATGACACCCAACAAGGGGGGGGGTGAATTGAGTGATAACAAATTAAAACAAAACTTTAACCGATTTCCACAAGAGTGAAGTGCAGCAACAAAGAATTTAGATTTATATAGAGACTGCTAGATCTAATAAAATCTATCACACACAACGGATCCTTGGTACCGCGGCAGAGGTGTGAATCCAAAGATTCTACTCACACAAGGTATTATCTTCCTGGCAAGATTTGCCTTGCTGATCCGAACCTACCTTTTAATATACCAGAGATCTGATGTGGAGATAACAAGTTATGCTAGATCTAACTCGAGATACAAAAGATCTAATCTACGTGCGTGCTAGCACAGAATTGAGATAAGAGAAATGGATCAAACCACAGAAGAGACAACGATTTTTAGGTGGTTCGGATGCAACAACGGCAACCTACATCCACCCCCCACAAACTATGAAGATTCAGACACTATCTTATAAGGGATTACAAGATCTGAGCACACACACACACGTAGGAGTATAGGAACTCCAACAAAGATGCAAAAGCATCTAAACACACACAGATCTGACCGAAATCAAACACACACATGCACACGGATCTAAGAAGATCCACACATACACGAGTGTTTAGAAATTACAAATAACAACACTTGAATCTCAAGAGATTGGAAAATGAAACACAAGAGAAAAGTTCTGATTTAAGCTCCCCCTGAGTGGATGAAGAGAATTTTTGATGAAGCTTGCTTCTCAGCTCGATTTTCACTTGAATGGCTTCAGGATGATCTTCAAATAATTGAGATTTGATGAAGAATGCTTAGACGAAACACTATTCACGGAGCTCCTTCTACAGCACTTTTTCTCCCTTGGCAGCCCCCTTGATCTCTCCTTGGTAATTAGGGTTTCTTTGCCCCAAGAGTTGTTTTTATACAACTAGGATGGTCAAGGATAGGCCAAGACACAGATCCACAATTCCAGGGATGTTTGGAGACTTTAGGGATTAAAATGACATTGATAGATGCTTCAGCCTCGTGGAGAAAGCAAAATCAACAAAAGAGGCTTCGAAGGGGGCGGTCGATCGGGCATAGGTGGGCGGTCGGTCGGAATTTTACAGAAATTGAACCTTTCAATGCTTGAAAATTCAGTCAACCGGCCCTTGGTTGGCGGTCGACCGAACTCTGTAAAATGGCAGAGTTATAGGTGCTGGTAAATCAAGTCGATCGGACCAGTCTTCCAGGTCGACCAAACTCTGGAAATCCTACAAAAATAGCAGAGTTCAGTCCATGAATCATATCCATATAACAAGAGCTTCGTGTCCTCATTCAATTCATGCATTTTAGTTTTAATCTGGCTTTGATTATGCATTGGGAGATGTTCATTTGAGCTTCAAATGCATTCTTACATTTAAGCTTTTAGCATTACACAAAGTGGCCTGGAACACATTCAAAGCTTGCTCGTGATTACTCCGACATGGCACGAGATGAAAACTGAGTTCAAGATTTTGTTATCATCAAAATCACTTGGAGAGACTCAACATGTGTTAAATAGGGCCGAAAGTGTGTTTCATGATACGACAATGCCTTTTCTTTTGTTCTTGGCTCTCTTCTTCTTATTCTTCATAGTTGGTGGTTGCTCCTTTGGGGGTTCGTCGGTTCTTCAGCCTCGGCCTCGACTTCAGCCACTTCTACTAATTCCAGGGACTCAAAATGTTCCCACGAGACATACTCCTTCAGCTAGACGGGCCAAAATTCGGTCTATTCATATTCATCTAGCCCATCAATGATTTCTTGAAGCCTTTCACCATCGGGCTAGCTTCTTTGTGCACTCGCATGGGGATGTGTTTCTTCTTATTGTTGGTGAATCTTCTGAAGACCAGCTAAGGAGCTATCTCATACTAGACGGGGGTCATAACTTGGGGTTCCGGCAGAGGTGTGACACCTCGTATGTAAATTCTTGGGCCATGACGAGGCGCTGCTCTTCTTCTTGTTTTTGGTGGCACAGTGTGCCAATTCCCCTGGTCTTTTGCTGGTGTCAGGACATAGGCCTCATAGGTGTGTTGAGTGCAGGCCTTCGCCACTTCTTCGGGTAGTTGCTGATATAGAGATATTGTAACACCCTCAAATATAGCTAAGTTGTACTCTATATCAATCGAGGCGCCTTTTCAAGTATCGGCTCAGTTCTTATAAAGAACTCCGAAGTTGAGCGTGCTTAATGGGGAGCAGTATCGGGATGGGTGACCAACCCGGGAAGTCCCCCATTCTGGAGCCGATCACTATCAAAAAGGGATAAAACCGTGAGGCTGGTAGGCCAAAGAGGACAATACCTCGACGATATAGAGTACGGGGCGTGACAGAATGGTATCAGAGCTATACCCCAGCCGGAAGTGTGGGAACTAAGTGCCATACAGGGCAAAGTGCTACGCTATGGGAGCCACCTCTTGAGTCCGTAATGGAGCAAAGTGCTACATAGTGGGAGCCACCTCTTGAGCCTGTAGGGGCCACCTCTAGAGTCCTACCTGCCTGGGGGCTTGATTGCGTGCTATATGTGCCCAGCGACGAGGACGTCGCCTATATAAGAGGGGTAGATTGTAACACCCTCAAATATAGCTAAGTTGTACTCTATATCAATCGAGGCGCCTTTTCAAGTATCGGCTCAGTTCTTGTAAAGAACTCCGAAGTTGAGCGTGCTTAATGGGGAGCAGTATCGGGATGGGTGACCAACCCGGGAAGTCCCCCATTCTGGAGCCGATCACTATCAAAAAGGGATAAAACCGTGAGGCTGGTAGGCCAAAGTGGACAATACCTCGACGATATAGAGTACGGGGCGTGACAGAATGGTATCAGAGCTATACCCCAGTCGGAAGTGTGGGAACTAAGTGCCATACAGGGCAAAGTGCTACGCTATGGGAGCCACCTCTTGAGTCCGTAATGGAGCAAAGTGCTACATAGTGGGAGCCACCTCTTGAGCCTGTAGGGGCCACCTCTAGAGTCCTACCTGCCTGGGGGCTTGATTGCGTGCTATATGTGCCCAGCGACGAGGACGTCGCCTATATAAGAGGGGTAGATTGTAACACCCTCAAATATAGCTAAGTTGTACTCTATATCAATCGAGGCGCCTTTTCAAGTATCGGCTCAGTTCTTGTAAAGAACTCCGAAGTTGAGCGTGCTTAATGGGGAGCAGTATCGGGATGGGTGACCAACCCGGGAAGTCCCCCATTCTGGAGCCGATCACTATCAAAAAGGGATAAAACCGTGAGGCTGGTAGGCCAAAGCGGACAATACCTCGACGATATAGAGTACGGGGCGTGACAGATATCATATTGATGGTTACCCCCAGAGTGGGCATTTCATGCGGGCGTGGGCGATCGACTTTGTGCTCCCCCATTTGCAGCTCCGATTTCTTAATTAAAGACTCAATAGTGTTTTTGAAAACGTAGCATTCATCGATAGCATGCCCGAGCATTTGATGATACGGGCACTAGCGAGGGTCATCTTTTCTTCTGAGATAACTCGGCCTCTTGGGCTCTAAAATAGAGATCTTGTTGTATCTTGTAGCCCATTTGAACAAGACCCAAGTTTTGTCTCGAGGGAACGAATATAGCTTCTTCATTTTATCCCGAAGGGAAGGACCTTCTCGCCGATCGGCGGGCTTGGACGGGGGAGGCTCAGCTACCCCTTTGTTTTTTCTTTTTTGTTGTTCAAAGGCCTTGAAGTCGACCGTGTGCAGTTCTTGATATGTCGGTCGCTTGTCAGCTGGCTTGGCTTTCTGGCCTGAAGTGGCGAGAGTGAAAGAATACTTTGAGAGGAATGCCTCGATTTCTACCACAACATTGTTTAGTCGATCGAATGACTTGATTTCGATGCCTATCATTCTCTCCAGCACCTCTCTTTTCAAATTTTGCTTGCATATTTGGACGACATCCTCCTAATGCGGCAGACACCTACACCTCATGCTAAGGTTCCTCCACCTTTTGATGTATTCCAGGGTGGTATCATCATTCCTTTGCCTGGTTGCATATAATTCGGCTACCGTCACCTCCCTTTCGGTGATGTAGAACCTTTCTTTAAATTTTCTTTGCATGTCGGGCCAATCAATAATGGACCCGGGCTGCAAGCTTGAGTACCACTCGAAGGCAAGCCCTGTTAGCGTGGACCTGAAGAACTTTAGCAGGTATGACTCGTAAACAGCCAAGCCACCCATCACATTAGTGTAGTAGGCAATGTGCTTGCGCGGAGGTCCTTGCCCATTGAACTTCTTGAACTTTGGAGGCTTAGTGATGCCAGTGGGAAGCCTCTTTGCAGGATGATGGGGTGGGTATGGCACCCTATATACATCAAATGAGGCAAAGTCGTCATCGCTCCTTTTCGCCAGCTTCATTTCTATCATCTGCTCGACCATGAGCTTGTTCATCACCGCCAGATCAACCGGACTTGGGTAAAAGTGAGCTTGTTGCATATGCGGCGTTGTTAACACAGCCGCGTGGGGCGTAGTAGGGGCCCCTTGAAATTGGAAGATTGAGGGTTGCGGCGCAGCCGTAAGTTGTTATTGTGGGGGCGGGATGCCCCCGGCATAATTGGAAGTCGGCTATGCAGCAATGGCTTGTTGCAAGGCTTCAAACGCCTGGTTGCTGCCCCCTGATGTCCCAAGGGGGACTTCCACTTGTCCGAGTGTGGAGTTGTGAGTATCCCTCTCGCTCAGTTGCTTCTTTAAGGATTTAATTTCCTACTGATATCTTTGCAGCAACATCAGCAAGGCCGGGCCATTGATGATGCGGGACGGGACGCGACTCGAGACAACAAGGGACTCTAGCTCGCGGACGTCCCTAAGCGTGTGACCTACGCGGTTGAGAAATCGGTAATGAGTCTCGGGTATTGGCTTTTCCGCGTGCTCGGATTGAGTCACGGGATGGGTCACACTCACTCTCTCGCAGTGGTGATTGAAAAGATATAACAAGCTTGATTTTCCTATCACTCATGCAGCGTCATATAAAAATATATACGAGTAAAGCAAATGCCAAGTGGGGAGCGGACACGATACCTCCACTCTCCGGGCGTGGAGAAGATGACCCCGGTCGAAACTCGTACTCCCGATACACAGTAAATAAATTATTACAGCAGTGAATTTAATTGTCCACTCCACGGAGGGAGGTAAAGGGCTACAGTGGGACCCAGGAGTAGCAGTCTCGGGTTGACGGGCAGCGAGCCGGAAGGGCTATCGGGTCCGAGACGGGCTGCTGGTCCGACTCGGTTCCAACTCGGTACTATTTCAACTCGATTCAGCAAGGGAACTCAGCATCTGGAACGGTGGCTTCTGATCGAATCCATGCTGTGGCGACTGGCGGGGACGCCGGTGGAACACTCCCCTTCGATCTCTGAACTTGGTGGCGGCCGAATCTGAGCCGGTGTATTTTCTGAGGAATTAATTCCCAGACTGCTTCTGCTGGCTAGACTGGGATCTGATCTGCGCGCCTTCACGAAAATAATTTTTACGCCCATATCTGGTGTCGGATCGAGGTAAAATTGGTGCCGTTAGAAAGCAGACTCAAAGGGCTACAACATATAATTATTTGAAGACCATCCATTAAGCGGATTGGAAATGAAAAACTATGTGGCTTGTAGTCTTTTGCTGGCTAGGAATTACAGACACACAGGACATAATAAGATCTGCCTGAAGATGAATTTTGACCAAAAAGAAAATGATGGATTTAGACTCTGAGAAATTTATGGTTGGAAGAGGGGGATGTGAGGAACACGTATGATTTTTTTGGGAATTTTTAGAGATGATTACGGGTGGGGGAAAAATATGACAATAGGACACTATCCCGCAGATCAGCTGATGGGTAGACTGTGAGGGGTGGAGCTAAAATTACGGGAAAAATACTAAACGATGGCGGATTGACACGAAATTTAAATTGGGAGGAGGTAACAACAAGGGGGATAATATATCAAAATTATAAGACCATCAGACTCACAGATTTGGAGGATTGGCCAGATCTTCAGGTTGATGTTCTGGATTTTGTTGTTCAAGACAGTAGCTCGGAGATGTTGTTGTGGCGGCTCGGCGGCGGCACGAATGGAGGCGGCGGCGGCGGTGGCTGGAAGTCGCATCTAGCGGAGGTGGTAGAGGTGGGAATCACTCCCAGAATATGGCTTCACACCATAGATTAGGGCAACCTTCACAGCTGCAAGAGGGGAGGGAGAGAGGGGCGCCCTTGGGCCAAGAACAATTCTTGATTTTCTTCTTCAGTAATTCTACGAAATGGGAAAATACAAGGGTTATATAGAAAGGTATGAATGACCTAAACTGTCCCAAGAACTAGGGTTAGGGAGGGGAAAATAAGGTATGGGATAATTAACCCCCCATGTGGTCAAATGACCAAAATAAATAAAAATACAACAATGAATAAACAAGTATTAAAGGGGGGGGGGGCGCCCCTTTGACTAAGGGGGGGCGCATCTTGGACTTTAAATTGTCTTCTTGGTCCAAGTCCATCTTGGACTTTGAACCAGCCCCACATGGGCCCTAGATCCTAGGTGGACCAATGGGAAAGAGGGTGGGGGACCATGTTGGACCTACGAGCATTTTACATAGAAACCCAAAGATTCCTAATGACTAACGCTTTTGCTTATAATGCCTTACAATTGCAAACCCATTTAGCCAAGGATATAAATGCAAACAAAAGGATACAAATACAAAAATAAAATGTTAGTACTCGGTGTTGATTCCCATCAATTCTCCCCCGGTGGGAAGAACTCGACCCCGTCGAGTAAGGGGTGCGGCTGCTCATGTGGCTCCGACGGATCTGTCACCGACCAGGTAGCACGGAGTACGCTCCACTCCAAGTAATCGTCATCTACTCATCATGTATATATTCGATATGCACACGCTGCTGTGGGAATGAGGCTTGTGGTGGACACTCCGGGGTGGGGTCACTCTCAAAGGGAGTTGACAGCTCAATGACTCACTAGGAATCACCAATGGGTCCCTTTGTGCGACTAGATCTGAGACATCGAATGGTAGAGCTGATCCCAAATTCTGGCAAGTCTACAACGTACGCATTAGACCTAACTTGCCTCACACTCGAAGGGGCCGACATCGCGAGCTGATATGAGACTGACTATGAAACTCCTAATATGCTCGACACATGTATGTATAGACTCTCGACAAACTGGACAAATAAAGAAAAATACGGACTTGCACATGACCCTAAACAAACCTACTGTTAGACCAACCCATACATATGCAATGGTGGACTAGGACATCCGAATGTGTGCCATGCATACACAAGACGCAACCAAATGTCAGTAGACTCATGGACTCCTAGATATCCCAAAGTGCACCACTCATGCACGGACGGCCCTTTGGACTTGGGTGTGGGAGGGCTAGGAGATCCGAAATCACTTTCTTCATCACCCCTATAAGTATGTATCTCTCGCCAATGAATGGGCTTGATGGGTGTAGATGGTTCGGCCCGTGGGGAAGGGGTGTGATAGTGGACTCCCTCAAAGAAGTGGAGTAGATGTGGTGGGTCAAGGGGTTCACTAGGGAAGGGGTCGAAGGGATCAAAGAATTTGTGACCCCTCGAGCTGGGTTCTCATAGGTCACGGTCCCACGTTTGGAATTCTTGAAGGTGTAGGTGGTCTCCTTCATACACTAGGGTAGATGGGACGGTGGTCTCATATAGTAGATATGGTTCCTCCCTCGTGATAAGTGGAATGAAATACGGCTCGGCCGGCATAGGGAGGAATAAAAGAACATCCATGGTGACATGACCCACGGTGCACATGGAGATAATGGACCCTAGAGCTGGATGTGTGAAGCTACGACCTATGGGTCGATCGAAGCCTAGGGCCAACATGTGCGTCAACTTCATTTGCGAGTCTAATCCCATAATAAGGTCATCTAATCTATCAACATGGTGACTAGACCAAAATATGGTATGGAATGAGTTGATCGGCACTAATGGTAGTGTAGGGTCCATGGATGGATAGTAAGGTGGGACCAAGCCTATCTTGAGCCAACTAAATAGTGACTTTGATGGGGACATCCCTTGCCCCTCCACATTTTTTGAAGCTCGAATTGATCGTCGGTGTACGCCATTATGTTCCTCATGTGTTTGTGAGTCGAGTCATGTGATTTTCTTATTTTTATTTGAGTCTTAAACATGTAATTTTCCCTTTATTGAGTCATGTACCTAGGTTAGAAAGTCATTTTCCAAAGTCTTGAAGTCATTATGTTGGTTTGATAGGTTAATGGGCCCAATTCATTAGGCTAGGCCCAGGGGCGCCCCTCCCTTGGACTGTTTGGTCATTAGTTAGTTTGTCAGGGTCAGTTTGGTCTTAGGAAAAGTGTGGGGTCTATAAATAGCCCCACCCCTCTCTCATTTGTAACAATTATGCTTGAATATTGAATCTAGAAAATTTCCACACCTTCTAGTTCCCTCTCAATATCTCCCTCTCTCTCTCTCTTACTATCACTCTCTCTAAGTGGGTTGTGCCCCCTCTCTCTCTCCTCCCCACCCCAATTTTGAAATTCATTCTCTCTCCTCCCCATTCAACCCTCATTAAGGCCCCTTCCCCTTCCCCATGCACTCATTCAATTCCCCCTCCAACCCCTAGGTGGAAATCCCTTCTCCTAGGCACCTTTCCACTCTCCCAAGCAACCCTCCCTCTCCCCAAGACTGAAAGAGCCCTTCCCTAGGCCAAATTTCAAATTTCCCTCTCCCTTGGGCTGTGCCCTTTCATCTCCCCACCTCCCTAACCACCCAAGGTCGCACCCCCCCTTCCCCATCCACCAAATAACCCCTTGTTCATGCCCTTCCCCACACCCTCTCCTCCACCTATTCTGTCCCTATTGCAGGTTTCAGAAAAGTAGTGATTTGTAGTAGCAGCCACGACTTCCCCTGAAGGCTCCCGGTGGCATATCTTATATTTCTGGAATTGTCTCCAAGTCTTCTTTCCAACGGTGGTACTCCTGCCTGCATCCGAGTTCGGAGCTGTCCGGAGGAATGTCATCTTCAACGACTGCGCAATCTGTCCCAGACTGAAGGCCAGAGCGATAATGGAAGCCGTTCAGCGGCCAACCTTGGAGGAATTAGATCACGCTTCCTTCTAAAAAATTCTTCTTCGTCTAGTCCTCCATCAGTAGCAGGAACGACGCCAATCGCCCCCCCGACCTATTTGTTCTGAATTTCTTCGCCGGAGTGTGCAGTCTGCCCCCTGCAGGTCCAGGTTCGACCTGTCTTCACTTCTCCGGCCACCATTCTCCTCTCCGACCTCGGATTGTGGCTCCGTCAATTTCTGCTCAAAGCTACTCCGACCACGATCGCGACACCGCCTGTTTCGTTCGATTTAGAGTTCGGGAGAGACCGCAGTGCCCTCTGCAATCCACTGTATCAGTTCTGCATCAGTCAGAGGCAGAGTGTTGCTGTCCTGCTCCAGTCGCCGGTCCGATCAGCCTCGAGTTCCAGAGCTTCCCAAAAAATTCAAGCATCATCCTCGGCCAGCTGGGGAACTTTTGGCACCGGTTTCATCAAATTTGGAGCTCGGTTGAGTCCGTGGCAGCATCTTCATCGACAACCTGTTCAGCAAAACTGAAGAGTGGCAGAACCGGCGAAGCTTGGAGAGTCGGTGTTCTCTTCATAATTTCCGCACCCCCCTCCCTGCGTGGAGGTAATCTTTGTTGTATTAAGTCTAACCCCCACCCCAAGAGCCCCCCTCCTGCGAGAGGTGTAGTTCATGTAATAATATTTTCACAGATTTGAAGCGACACCGACGCGGCTTGCGGGCGCAAACCCTTGCCTCCCCGCTCGCCCCCGTCTTCGGCCGGAGTTGGCGTCTTCACGCCGGCTAGGTGAGCCTCGGTCCCCCTTTCCTTGCTGGTCAATATCACTTGCTTAGCTTAGTATTCTTGCTTTGCTGCGTCGGACGGAGAGCGAGGGCCCGGCCCAAATTGCCGAACACGTGAGTGTCCATCGCGGGCGAGTTGTGAGCGAGCCATTTCAACCCACACCCATGGTGTGACGACCGCCCATGAGTGGGCATCCCTGGCCCAATTGGGGTTCTCCCCAAGCTTGCCAAGCACCGGAGCATCATTGTCCCACCCCGGACCCTCTCCATTATCGTTTAGTTGCCCACGGGCACAAGTGTGCACCAAGCGAGTGAGCCGCTCGAGTGGTATCATCGCCAATTTGCTTGCTTGCAACCTTAGGTCCAAGGGTCATATTGTCTTGTGGTCATCACCCCAAGGTGGTGTCACATCAAGTGTTTTCAGAGCAAGTTCACAACTTATCTCTATCAAGTTGGTCCTAGGACGCTCATATGCATTTAGAGTCTTCGGTTGCATCTCTTTTGTCCACTAGCATGGCTACTTCATGTAAGTCACATCTATCTCACTCGGCCCTCCGCAAAGGTCCGATTGACACCCCTTTGGACAAAGTCCTATTTGAGGACCTTATCTTTAACGGATACCACCCTAGTGCATATTTAGAGTGGGAGGAAAATATGGACAAATACTTTAAAAGGAATCCAATGACTGAACCCATGAAAATCTACCTTGCCAAGAGTCGACTTGTGTACCATGCCGAGGATAGGTGGAAGTTCATTGAACAATTTAGGAGGGTTATGAGGCTAGAGCCTATTAACACATGGGAGAACATGAGAGCCGAACTTAGGAAAGTCTACACTCCCCGACCTCCTCCCTCCTACCCGGGTTACCAAAACTCGAGGAGCACTCCCACTCCTCCAACCCCACCCGTCCAAACCCTTACCACTAGAACCCAAGTGTCCAAGGCCTCCACCTCCCCACCTAACCCCATGAGGGCCCCCACACCCCAACCAAACCCCCCTTCCCTAACCTACACTAGTCAAGCCCCTTTAGCCCCCACTTCCACCCCAAACGATCCCAAGGACAAGAGACCCCTAACCGACCCAATTCCCTCCATGGTGACCACCACTTATCCAACCCTCACCATTAAAAACCAAGTGGACACCGCGTCCACCCCTCCACCTAGGCCCATAATGGCCACCACCCCCAAACCCAAAACCCCTCACCAAACCCGTACCCCACAAGTCCCCTTGACCACCACCACAAACCCACCATCATCCCCAAAAAGGGACACAT
This sequence comes from Amorphophallus konjac, assembly GCA_022559845.1. Lineage (NCBI taxonomy): Eukaryota > Viridiplantae > Streptophyta > Magnoliopsida > Alismatales > Araceae > Amorphophallus > Amorphophallus konjac. The sequence goes on from CM040118.1 coordinate 104,075,010, forward strand.
CTCCCAAAATAAATCAACCCAAAACCCCTCACCCAACCCACCTCCCACTTCCTACACCAATCTTTCCCCAACCTAGGCCTCCTCTACTTCCCCTTCCTATCCCAACCCAAGCCCATGCTTGTTCACCACCCCAGGTGTGTCATACGCTAGCTATCACCAAACCACCCACCATAGATCCCCCTACTCCATTAGCAATAGAAGTTGCTACCCACACACCTACCCAAGTGGAGAAGGATGCCCATCCGAATCCACCTCCCAACATAGAGGAAATCCAAAGGCCAAACAACTCACACACCTCTAGCCTAGCTCCTCTAGAGACACCCAACCTCACCATAGATAAGTCCATACTCCAATGGCTCAAGAAAGGTCTCACCATTCCTAGTTCACAACCATGCCACCTACCCATGGGATATCAATCCCAAATCATTCCCATTCAGCCACATGTCACTTATCAAACTTCCTATTGTGTGGAAGATTTGGGAGACTTAGTGAACTACCTACATTGGCAAATTCACTTGACCAATATGCTAGCCTTGAGGCCGTCCGAAACTAACACCATTAGCCTAGCATATCCCTCCATTGGCTCCATCACTTCCATCTACACTAATGGCCAAGTTACTAGTGAGATCATCCTTCTTCTTCCTATGGAGGAAGAACCTATCCTAGTCCACTCCCCAACCATTAAGATCCCAAGTGCTTTGATTGGTCAACCCATTAGCAACCTTGGCCCAATTATTGAGGAGGATGACTCACCATTCGAGGACCTTGAGAGCATAGAGTACCCCTACCAAGGTGACCCTTACCATGATCCCTTTAACCCTTTTCTATAGGGGCCTAGATCTCAATGTAGCCCACTCACCTTATTCACCACCCACCTTACCCTACCCTTACCACCCATGATAACCCAAAACCTTTCCTTCCTAGAATTGGGTTACACCAAAGAAGCCTTAACCATAGGCAACATACACAATGGGATTGATAGATGGCCCCACTCCATGATGTCTCCCTTCTTAGATCCCTTTGACTCATACGAATGGAAGCTCAAGGGCCACCCCACACCTATGCACATAGAAGTCATCACTAGGATTGAAATGCATGTGCTTAGGCATACCACCCCACTTGACATGATTAGAAAGTCGGGTCCATTCATTCATATCACCCACATGTCAAGAAGAAAACATGAGTGGTCAATATTTGGTTGTAATGGTCCACCATCATTCATCACAAATCTCAAGCATGTTAGGAGCATTCATGGATGTCCGGGTCCCCCGGCACTCATCACACTCACACATGAAAGGGACACATATGGATGCCCCGGTCCCCCCAAGACATTCAAAGTCTTCATAACATCAATGCATGATAGGTCTACATGTGGTTGCCCTGGACCACCTTTGCATACCACGCACTACTCACTCACACCGCATCTTAGTACATGGCATATGCATCAAAACATGCATCAAGCAAAAAGCGGTGAGAATTACAAAAAGCGGGCAAAAACTCGTGAGCGCCACTTGAAATTCCACGTTGGCGACTTGATGATGATGATGATTTTAGAGTGGCTCTACTCTAGGGTCACCTCCAATTTGAGGGCACGAGGACTTGGACCTTGCCAAGTACCGAGTGGCCTTGGCACCCGGCTTGCGGGTTGAACTTACCAATGGGTTTTGGGATTCATCCCACTTCCCACGTGACAAATCCGGCACCCTCTAAGGGTACCACGGTGGATCCTAGTGAGTGTCTTGAGCCTACACCTATCCTTGTGAGACACACCCTCGGAGTGCAACCACAAACTAGCCCAAGAGCCCGACGTCAGCACATGGCGGCAATACTAAGCAAAGAAAGATCTCTTCGCCAGCCTAAGGGTGTGTCCGAGCCACTTAGTCAAGTGGAAGCACCGTTCCTCGGCTATGGACATGGGTCGAGTTTGGAGAACAAGGTTCGCCCGGAACTGCGTTTGGGATGCTACTTCCCCGGTGGACCCATACTCGACAGGGTCAAGTTTTCCCCACCCCGGGGGTATGATGGGGACATCCCTTGCCCCTCCACATTTTCTGAAGCTCGGATTGATCGTCAGTGTACGCCATTATGTTCCTCATGTGTTTGTGAGTCGAGTCATGTAATTTTCTTATTTTTATTTGAGTCTTAAACATGTAATTTTCCCTTTATTGAGTCATGTACCTAGGTTAGAAAGTCATTTTCCTAAGTCTTGAAGTCATTATGTTGGTTTGATAGGTTAATGGGCCCAATTCATTGGGCTAGGCCCAGGGGCGCCCCTCCCTTGGACTGTTTGGTCATTAGTTAGTTTGTCAGGGTCAGTTTGGTCTTAGGAAAAGTGTGGGGTCTATAAATAGCCCCACCCCTCTCTCATTTGTAACAATTATGCTTGAATATTGAATCCAGAAAATTTCCACACCTTCTAGTTCCCTCTCAATATCTCCCTCTCTCTCTCTCTTACTATCACTCTCTCTAAATGGGTTGTGCCCCCTCTCTCTCTCCTCCCCACCCCAATTTCAAAATTTATTCTCTCTCCTCCCCATTCACCCCTCATTAAGGCCCCTTCCCCATGCACTCATTCAATTCCCCCTCCAACCCCTAGGTGGAAACCCCTTCTCCTAGGCACCTTTCCACTCTCCCAAGCAACCCTCCCTCTCCCCAAGACTGAAAGAGCCCTTCCCTAGGCCAAATTTCAAATTTCCCTCTCCCTTGGGCTGTTTCCTTTCATCTCCCCACCTCCCTAACCACCCAAGGTCGCACCCCCCCTTCCCCATCCACCAAATAACCCCTTGTTCATGCCCTTCCCCACACCCTCTCCTCCACCTATTCTGTCCATGTTGCAGGTTTCAGAAAAGCAGTGATTTGCAGTAGCAGCCACGACTTCCCCTGAAGGCTCCCGGTGGCATATCTTATTATTATGGAATCGTCTCCAAGTCTTCTTTCCAACGGTGGTACTCCTGCCTGCATCCGAGTTCGGAGCTGTCCGCAGGAACATCATCTTCAACGACTACGCAATCTGTCCCAGACTGAAGGACAGAGCGATCTTGGAAGCCGTTCAGCGGCCAACCTTGGAGGAAATCGATCACGCTTCCTTCTACCAAATTCTTCTTCGTCTAGTCCTCCATCAGTAGCAGAAGGAACGACGCCAATCACCCCCCAACCTATTTGTTCTGAATTTCATCGTCGGAGTGTGCAGTCTGCCCCCTGCAGGTCCAGGTTCGACCTGTCTTCACTTCTCCGGCCACCATTCTCCTCTCCGAGCTCGGATTGTGGCCCCGTCAATTTCTGCTCGAAGCTACTCCGACCACGATCGCGTCACCGCCAGTTTCATTCGATTTGGAGTTCGGGAGAGACAGCAGTACCTTCTGAAATCCACTATATCAGTTCTGCATCAGTCAGAGGTAGAGTGTTGCTGTCCTGCTCCAGTCGCCGGTCCGATCAGCCCCGAGTTTCAGAGCTTCCCAAAAAATTCAAGCATCATCCTCGGCCAGCTGGGGAACTTTTGGCACCGGTTTCATCAAATTTGGAGCTCGGTTGAGTCCGTGGCAGCATCTTCATCGACAACCTATTTAGCAAAACTGAAGAGTGGCAGAACCGGCGAAGCTTGGAGAGTCGGCGTTCTCTTCATAATTTCCGCACCCCGCTTGGCCGGCTGAAGGCCCCTCCCTGTGTGGAGGTAATCTTAGTTGTAATAAGTCTACCCCCCACCCCAAGAGCCCCCCTCCTGCGAGAGGTGTAGTTCATGTAATAATATTTTCACAGATTTAAAGCGACACCGACGCGGCTTGCGGGCGCAAACCCTTGCCTCCCCGCTCGCCCCCGTCTTCGGCCGGAGTTGGCGTCTTCACGCCGGCTAGGTAAGCCTCGGTCCCCCTTTCCTTGCTGGTCAATATCACTTGCTTAGCTTAGTATTCTTGCTTTGCTGCGTCGGACGGAGAGCGAGGGCCCGGCCCAAATTGCCGAACACGTGAGTGTCCATCGCGGGCGAGTTGTGAGCGAGCCATTTCAACCCACACCCATGGTGTGACGACCGCCCGTGAGTGGGCATCCCTGGCCCAATTGGGGTTCTCCCTAAGCTTGCCAAGCACCGGAGCATCATTGTCCCACCCCGGACCCTCTCCATTATCGTTTAGTTGCCCACGGGCACAAGTGTGCACCAAGCGAGTGAGCCGCTCGAGTGGTATCATCGCCAATTTGCTTGCTTGCAACCTTAGGTCCAAGGGTCATATTGTCTTGTGGTCATCACCCCAAGGTGGTGTCACATCAGGCTTGGCGAGGAATAGCTTTCCCATCAGAAACACGGGTGGCTCTAACTGAGGTGGCTCCGAATAAAGATTGGAAAGTGAGGGTGATGGCAATGGATCTCTCATGGGTGGGGAAGGAATGTCCTCCCTGAGGGGAAGAGGTCCTTGGGGTGGCACCGGGTTGGGAGGCTCGGGCAGGAGTCCATCAATTTGAGTACACATCCTATCCAACCGATCCAACATGATTTTGAAGAGTTCGGCAATGGTGGGGGTTAGAGTAGAGGCATCGTGGTGTACTCGCTCATGGTCTCTCGGCCTAGTCGTGGGTTTAGGCTCATCGACATGCGGGGCTCTTTGCCTCTGACTATGACCCACTTAGTTGGAGGTGATTGGGTGGGGTCGGTTGGAGGTGACTGGGCCGGGTAGGTAGACCCTTCTAAGCTCACCCTTCATCTCACGCCATGACTCTATAGGCCATTGCCTCCTAATTTCCCTCAAGTATTCTATGTCCCTCCATGTTTCGGCGGCTTCGTAAAAAAGTCACCTTGTGGCAAAGTCGACTTGCATGGCATCGGACATAATGTAACACTCAAAGTATTTGTCCATAGCGGCTTCCCACTCTAGGTAGTCGCTCAGGACTTTGGAGCCATAGAAGTCCGGGGCTTCGGGCCTATGGAGGTGGTGGGGTTGGATTCCCCATCCTTGGGTGTGTCGCCACCATTCATATGACGTGGGCTTTTGGGGATCCGTGGGACACGGGGAGCTATAGGATGGCCATGCCGACACTCGGTGACAAGACAAACCGACTAGACACGACCCTAAAACAATAATGCAATGTTGGAATGCAGACTTGACTATAAACCTAGACTCAACCAATATCCGGTACGTGGCGGAGGTGTGATCCGAAGATCAAACTCACGCAAGTGTGCAACCTTCCCAATAGGCGTAACCTATCGTTCCGGGAACACCTTTTGATATATCGGGCAGAGGAATGCAATGTGACACCTTGGACCGACTAACCGACTACCCTAGACTTAACTTGGCTCTGATACCAATTTGATGCGGGACGGGACGCGACTCGAGACAACAAGGGACTCTAGCTCACGGACGTCCCTAAGCGAGGGAAGCGTGGGACCTGCGCGGTTGGGAAACCGGCAATGAGTCTCGGGTATCGACTTTTCCGCTTGCTCGGATAGAGTCACGGGATGGGTCACACTAACTCTCTCGCAACGGTGATTGAAAAGATATAACGAGCTAGATTTTCCTATCACTCATGCAGCGGCATATAAAAATATATACGAGTAAAGCAAATGCCAAGTGAGGAGCGGACACGATACCTCCACACTTCGGGCGTGGGGAAGATGACCCCGACCGAAACTTGTACTCCCGGTACACAGTAAATAAATAATTACAATAGTGAATTTAATTGCCCACTCCACGTAGGGAGGTAAAGGGCTACAGTGGGACTCAGGAGTAGCGGTCTTGGGTTGACAGGCAGAGAGCCGGAAGGGCTATCTGGCCGAAGACGAGCTGCTGGTCCGACTCGGTTCCAACTCGGTACTGTTCCAACTCGGTTCAGCAAGGGAACTCAGCAACTGGGACGGCGGCTTCCGATCGAATCCTTGTTGCGGCGACTGCCTGGGACACCGGGGGAACACTCCCCTTCGATCTCTGAACTCGGCGGTGGCCGAATCTGAGCCGGTGTATTTTCTGAGGAATTAATTACCGGGCTGCTTCTGCTGGCTAGACTCGGATCTGATCTCCGTGCCTTCACAAAAATAATTTTTACGTCCAAATTCAATGTCGGATCAAGGTATAATTGGTGCCGTTGGAAAGCAGACTCGAAGGGCTACAACATATAATTATGTCAAGACCATCCAACAAGTGGATTGGAAATGAAAAACTCTATGGGTTGTAGTCTTTTGCTGGCTTGGAATTACAGACACACATGACATAATAAGATCTGCCTGAAGATGAATTTTGACCAAAAAGAAAACGATGGATCTAGACTCTGAGAAATTTATGGGTGGAAGAGGGGGATGTGAGGAACATGTATGATATTTTTGGGAATTTTTAGAGTTGACTAAGGGTGGGGGAAAATATGACAACAGGACACTATCCCGAAGATCTACTGATGGGCAGACTGTCAGGGGTGGAACTAAAATTACGAAAAAATACTAAACGGTGGCCGATTGACATGAAATTTAAATTTGGAGGGGGTAACAATAAGGGGGATGATCTATCAAATTTTCAAGGCCATCAGACTCACCAAGTTGGAGGACCAACCAGATCTTCAGGTTGCTGTTATGGATTTCGTGGTTAAGGGCAACAGCTCGTAGATGTTGTTGTGGCGGCTCGACGGCGGCACGAACGGAGGCGGCGGCGGCGGTTGCTAGAAGTCGCATCCAGCGGAGGTGGTTGAGGTGGGAATCACTCCCAGAATATGGCTTCACACCATAGATTAGGGCAACCTTCACAGCTGCAAGGGAAGAGGGAGAGAGGGGCGCCCTTGGGCCAAGAATAATTCTTGATTTTCTTCTTCATTAATTCTATGAAATGGGAAAATACAAGGGTTATATAGAAAGGTATAAATGACCTAAACTATCCCTAGAACTAGGGTTGGGGAGGGGCAAATAAGGGATGGGATAATTAACCCCCCATGTGGTCAAATGACCAAAATAAAAAAAATACAACAATGAATAAATAAGTATTAAAGGGGGGGCACCCCCTTGACTAAGAGGGGGGCATCTTGGACTTTGAATTATCTTCTTGGTCCAAGTGCATCTTGGACTTTGAACCAGCCCCACATGGGCCCAAGATCCTCGGTGGACCAATGGGAAAGAGGGTGGGGGACCCTGCTGGACCTACGGGCATTTTACATAGAAACCCAAAGATTCCTAATGACTAACCCTTTGGCTTATAATGCCTTACAATTGCAAACCCATTTAGCCAAGGATATAAATGTAAAAATAAAATGTTAGTACTCGGTGTTGATTCCCATCAATTAATGGTAGGGCTCGGGAGGCTTCCCCTGTCCTCAGTTGGTGTTTCTTCAGAAGAGGTGGATGGCACCCCGCTGTCATCCTCAGTTGTAATTACATTGGCAGTCAAAGCTGTCATGGTCTCTTTTGGATTTGCTATTTCATCGAGGGTCTACACCGCCTCGCTGGCGGCCTTCCTTCTTCTTGTGAGAGGGCCCGGCCTCTCAGCAATCTTGGCAACTTCTTCGAGCTCTGCAGCTAGAGCCCCATAGCGATCGGCCACTCCGGCCATGTGACAGGTATAGATCTGCATGTTTCTATTTCTCCTTTTCACACGCCTGGTCGGCTGACCAGGGAAGGACAATCTTTCGAACACCGAGACTCTTGATACAAGAAATATGAAGTGATCTAGAAGGGGAGGGGATGAATAGATCACTGTTTTCAACCGATTAAAAATTACTGAAGAGTGATTCACTGAATACAAGCAATCTCACATATGAACCCACAAAAACCGCAGTGCGAACAGTAACTCGAGTAGATAGAAGGCACACCACAAGAACCACCACAGACAATCACACAAGGGCACAGAGGTTTTTAAGGTGGTTCGGCCAGATCTCCAGTCTTCCTACGTCCACCCCTCACTTCAAATCGAAGTGAGGCTTCCACTAGCACTGCTAGCAAAGCAGACTCAGTCTGCGACAACTGCTGATTCACAGCTTCACCAGGGGAACATCCTCTCCTCTTCCTCCACACCCGGAGGGAACCCTAAGGACGTCAAGTCCCTAGAAACGAGGAAGTAATTTCCTCTTCCTCCAACCGGAGGGAACACTAGTGATCTGCAATCACTAGAACCAGAGACCAAGGTCTCTCTTCCTCTGAATCCCAGAGGGAACACCTCTTCTACGAGAGGGAACACTACTGCAACCTCTGTTGCAAGTAAACCAGAGAGAACACGTCTCTCTCTTCCCCTGAACACCAAGAGGTAACACCGAGAACTCTCAATCAAGAAGGAAAAACATATAAGAAACGAAAACAAGAAAGGAGGAATCCAAAATTCATAAACTGGAAACAATGTAGCTCAAACTGAGCAACAGACTTCGGATTTGATCCGTAAGTCAATACCCATCTTCTGATCACACTCCTGCTCTCTCTTCTCTCTCTACTGGAACACTCTAGTTTCTCAGGGAGGCTCTTTCTCTTCTGCTCTCACTTCAACTTTCTTTTCTGTAACCTCAGAGCTCCACCTTTTCGTAGATGATGAGGCAGTGCTTTTATAAGCGATCAGGACGGTGCATGCAAGGCGTGTGCTTCCCGCGCTCGGTCCAGAACCTTCTTGCCACGTGCCCTTATAGCATTGGTTCCTTTAGTATCGGATCATGTGCAGTCCAGACACCGGTGAATGTTCTTCCTCAGACCTGCAAGGAGATAAAAATCATTAAAACTGAGGGCCACAGGAACTAAAACTGCATGAGGTATGTGATAGCAATACGAGATGCACTTTTCAGAGAACGACACGAGATACACAAGATTATTACAGTACGAGACAAGGAGAGAATGACACGAGGTCAGATGAAAACAGCACGAGGTAGAAAGAGAATGACATGAGATGCACAATAATAAAGCTGACACTAAAGAGAGCGACACAAAGTCAAATGAGAACATCACGAGGTAAAAAGAAAGAAGTCTCACGGGGTGAAACGGTAGACAGACACGCGATCAGAGGGAACTTGGACGAAGATAGAAAGAAACAACACGCGGACATAAACACAAGAATAACACGAAGAAACGAATACAAAAGCAACACGACATAACAACCAGCAAAGAGAACGGCACGAGGTGAAACGACACTTTACTAAAAGGACTTGAATACACACGAAAACAACTCGAGTACTAAGTTGCTCGAACGAACGAACGACTCGAAGATAAGGACGACACGGGCTGACAACAACTCGAAGATGAAAATAGAAATCGACACGAAGTGTGGTTTCAAAACAAGAAAGACACGAGGTCTAGGAAAAGCAACACGAAGATAGAAATAACAAAGAAACGACTCGAACTAAGGACGACATGGAGACAACCCAGTCAGACTCGACTTGAGACACTTAAAGCTTGAATTTAGAGAAGAATGCACGAAGTAAAATCAACACGAAGATAGAAGACAGACACGGCTATCACGACACGAGATGAAGCAGTGAAACCAGAACAAGAGACGACTCGAGGAACAATAGTAAGTGACACGAAAACACAAGGGCAAACATAAAGGATGACTCGAGATGAGCAACTAAATACTGAGGAAATGACACGAGGTTCACAGGGAAACGACTCAAAGTTCGTCAGAACAATTAGAGCAGCTTCAGTAAACATCACGAAGTGAAGTGAACACAACCAACACGAAGTATGAAAGGAACAGTACGGACATGCAGGGTATTATCTCATAGCAGTTTTTCTTGTTAATCATGGAGAGTTCGAATGCATAACATTACTCATGATATCTGATTAAAAATGACACTATTTAACATAGTGATGCTCATCATCAAAACACTAGGGAAGTCACAAAAATCTAACAATCTCCCCCTTTTTGATGATGGCAACACTATATTAAATAACAGAGATGACGTGCAATGAGATTATATGAAGATAAGCTGTGAAGATAAGCAATGCAGACACACAACACACTCGCCTCCTCTGACGACTCCCAAGAGCTCCCCCTGAACACAACAACTGCCTTCCTCTGACTAGATAACTCAGGGCACTTATCTTTCGCTCCCCCTCAGCAAAATACAACAGCAAAACAACACAAGCAACTATCGCTCCCCCTCAGCAAAAATAGCAAAAACACAAGCAAGACACTCTCCCCCTTTGACATCATCAAAACTAGGGGCAGGTCTGAAGATATCATGAAAAGAAACTTGCTGACAGTGGAGAGAAAACAACTGAGAGTATGGCTGATGAAGGAAAGTTATTGAGATGTTTAGGCAATTAAGAAAGCCATTAATTTTATGTGAGAATTTGGAGGATCAGTTAGTCAGACTGTGTGCAAAATGGTGAATGAAGATTCGCTCCATACACAGAACCAAATTCTAAGCAAGTAAGGTACAAGATACCAGTATGGTCAGAGTGAGTTTTTACTCAGAGAGTATAAAGCAAGGAAGTCAGGAAAACAAAGATCTGTGGTATTGAAAACAAACAAACCAAGACCTACATGCTAAGTGAGCAGGATCCTGATACCAAGAGGTAGAAAAATATTTCAAAGATGGTCAAGATCAAAGGTAAATCTGTCAAGTACACCTTTGACATTAGGGAGACACCTTGTTTAGAGGCAGGAATCCCCAGTTACTTGGTGGCAAGACCACATTACCCCTTCTGACAAGAGGACAGAGATAGTATTGTAACTGGTGTTGACATTAAGGTGACACCTTTACCAGAGGCCAGACACCCCAGTTACTAACCAGATATATACCATAGCTCTGTATGATCAAGACAGCTAATTAAGCCTGATTTACTGCCATCTCATGACATTTAATTCTTTCACTTCATTGATGAAAGTCCCAGTTTCTCAATGAACAGATAACAAGATTTGTAAAAACTTCTTTCATGAATTTTCATTAAACTGCACTTGAAGCCTTGTAAATTAGTCTTGATTCAGTTTGAGAGCAATACACCAGCTCCAAAATTTTTCAGACAAAAACACTATATACCTCATTTCGGACTCAACTAGACTAAGTAGGTATGCTGTACTGGCTAGATCAGAAGTCAGTTACAGTGTAGGAAGATAGTCTTGAATTTAGATTTTGATCTCAGTGGGACTAACAGCTGAAATTCCAACAAGAAATTAGATGAACAGTCTTAACGGATAAAACATTCAAGAATTTCTTTTATCCACCTACTCAAACTGATTCTCTTATAAGGTCAGCAAAAGTCCGTTCAAAGTATGTTCAAATTTAGCCAAAAGAACATGACTCCTATTATTAATCTAGCTCCCCCTGAGACCTTGACTCCAACTCAGACTTAACCAAGACAACCTCAAAACACCTCAAAGAAAACACAGTGATATCAATCAATACGCGTGAATCAGCAAACACTCATAATGAGGTTATTTTTTAGCAACAGATAATGAGCATAGATAAGCATAAGAGCACATGACAGATTATTCAGAGATCAAATATTCAATTATGAAATCCTGTAAATACCTAATTCTCTGCGCAATGTGCTAAATTTTTCAGTATCCAGTGGCTTAGTGAAAATATCTACAATTTGTGAGTTAGTGCCAACATGGATCAACTCAAAGGTCTTCCTAGCTACTTCGTCTCGAATAAAATGATGCCTGATTTCGATGTGTTTAGTTCGAGAGTGAAGTACATGATTCTTTGCAATGTTTATAGCACTAGTATTATCACAAAAGATGGGAGTGCAACCTAGCTCAACAGAGTAATCCAGAAGCTGGTGTTTTATCCATATAACCTGTGTGCCACAGCTCCCTGCTGCCACATACTCAGCTTCAGCAGTAGAGAGAGCCACAGAGTGTTGCTTCTTGGATCCCCAAGAGACTAGGCACCCTCCTAAAAATTCACAGTGACCACTAGTACTTTTCCTGTCCAATTTACATCCTGCATAATCTGCATCTGTATATGCAATGAGATCTAAACTACATGATGCAGGAAACCAAAGACCTAGATCATGGGTAGCAGATAAGTATCTAAAGATTCTTTTTACAGCTCCCAAATGTAATTCAGTAGGCCTAGCCTGGTATCTGGCACACATCCCGACACTAAATTGAATGTCAGGCCTGGATGCTGTCAAGTAGAGGAGTGAACCGATCATACCTCTATATAGTTTAGCATCCACCTCTTTACCTTTTTCGTCTGAATCCAATGAGGAGTTTGTGCCCATGGGTGTTGAGATAGTTTTGAGATTGGTCATTCCAAACCTTTTCAGCATCTCCAGAGTGTACTTGGTTTGATTTATGAAACAACCATCCTCCATCCGTTTGACCTGCAGCCCAAGAAAATACTTTAGTTCGCCAACTAAACTCATTTCAAATTCATCAGACATAGATTCAAAAAATTCTTTACACAGTTTTGAATTGTTAGATCCGAAGATAATATCATCAACATATACCTGGACCACTATTAATTCCTTTCCGAGAATTTTGGTGAAGAGGGTTTGATCAACCTTACCTCGAGTGTAGCCCTTGCTCAAGAGGAATTCAGAAAGTCTCTCATACCAGGCTCGGGGAGCCTGCTTCAATCCATAGAGGGCTTTATTCAACCTAAAAACCATGTTAGGCTGAACAGAGAAATTAAAACCTGGAGGTTGTTCAACATATACTTCTTCCTTCAATAACCCATTTAAGAATGCACTTTTGACATCCATCTGCTGCAACCGAATGTTCCTAGAGCATGCAAATGCAAGTACAATTCTTATAGCTTCCATCCTAGCCACTGGGGCATAGGATTCCTCAAAATCCACACCAAATTCCTGACTGTAGCCTTGAGCTACAAGTCTTGCTTTGCTTCTAGAAATAGCTCCATTCTCATCAACTTTATTCTTGAAAACCCATTTAGTGCCAATGACATGAGTGTTATCAGGTCTGGGAACTAGTTTCCATACAATATTTTTCTCAAATTGATTTAATTCCTCACACATGGCAGATACCCAAGATTCATGTTTTAAGGCTTCTTCCACAGATTTGGGTTCCACCTGAGATACCAATGCAGCTAAGTCCTGTTCTTGGACAAGTCTAAAATGAGATCTTGTCCTAGGAGGATCATGCAAATTTCCTATGACATTTTCACTAGGGTGGTCTTTGTGAAATATTATCTCACCTGAGGGTTCACCTACTTCAGCTGCTCCTTCATGCTGTGAGTTTTCTGGTTGAGCAGCTGGCTGCATCTCTTCTTCTTCAATTCTCTCCAAGAAATCTCCCTCATTAGATGGCTCCCTGTCATCATTCATCACTTTGTTAGAGGATTCATTTTCATCAAACACTACATGCGGTGTTTCTTCAACAGTTTGAGCATCTTTATTGAACACTCTGTAAGCCCTTGAGGTTTCTGAATATCCGAGAAAAATTCCAGGTGAGCTTCTAGCTTCAAATTTGTCCAAACCATTCTTACCATTATTGTGAATAAAACATTTCGAGCCAAAAACTTTAAAATAAGAAATGTTTGGCTGCTTACCCTTGAGAAGTTCATAAGGAGTTTTCCTATGAGTAGGTCTTACCAAGGCTCGGTTCAGAATGTAACATGCAGTATTCGCAGCTTCAGCCCAAAATCTCCTTGGAAGTCCACTCTCAATCAGCATAGTCCTGGCCATTTCAATTATTGACCTGTTTCTTCTCTCAACAATTCCGTTCTGCTCCGGTGTCCTGGGAGAAGAGAATCTGTGAGTCACTCCCTCTTTTGAGCAAAATTCAGAAAATGAAGAGTTCTCAAACTCTCCTCCGTGGTCAGACTAAATTGTAATGATATTATGTTCACCTTGCAGTTTGATTTTATTGAAAAGTTCTTCAAAGTGAACAAAAGCATCATTTTTATTTGCTAAACAAAACAACCAAGAAAATCTAGTGTAGTCATCCACTATGACTAATCCATATTTCTTACCTGACAAACTTTGTATGCGAGTAGGACCAAAGAGATCCATGTGTAAGTGCTGCAGCGGTTTAGATGAAAGACTCTCAGTTCTCAACTTAAAAATCGCACGAGTCTGTTTACCTTGTGCACAAGCATCACATAGCTTGGACCCTAACTGAAATCTTATTCTAGGCAAACCTCTAACTAGGTTATGCTTAGACAGTTTATTCATTGTTGACATACTAGCATGGCCTAGACGCCTGTGCCAGTCAAAAGCAACCTGTTCACAGTTAGCAGACATACACAAGTTAGTTTCAGGATTATCATCCAGGTCTACGATGTATACATTGTTTACTCTATGACCAATGAACATGACGTTATCAGAATTCAGCTCAAAAATAGTACAGGAATTGTGGTCAAAGAGTACCTTGTGTCCTTTGTCGCAGAGTTGACTTATACTTATCAAGTTGTGCTGAAGTCCTTCTACAAGATACACATCTTTAATGGAGTTAGTAGAGGACTTACCAGCTGTACCAATTCCAATTATTCTTCCTCTGTTATTTCCACCGAATTTGACCAAGCCCCCAAACTTCATTTTCAGTTTGCTAAATTTGGACCGGTCTCCTGTCATGTGCCTGCTACAGCCGCTGTCAAGGTACCACTTGTTATGCTCGGCTGCCAGGCTAACCTGCGAGAGTTCAGACAAGGTAATGTGGGACCCAATTCAAATTGGGTCCAAAGACATTTTTCAATTTATCCAAATCACACTTAGGAACCCACATTTGTTTTACTGTTCTTTTCAGTGATTTCATGTAGCTTGATTCTTCCTTCTTGGCATTTCTTAGTGGGTGTTGAATGAGCCTATTCCTATTAAAAGTTTGCTGTTTCCGAACATAAGAATTGTTGTTTGGCCTCTTAGAGGACACACGTGTGTGCTGAGCATAATTCATGTAACCATTTTTGTTCAAATAAAAATTGTGCTGAAAGTGATGCATGTTTGCATGCTTTCCTTGATAACTAGCATGCTGAAATTTCATAGTGAAACTGTTCACATTTCTAGTGACATCAATAGGAGTGGTCGTGTGAAAGCCTTTGTTCCACAACTGTTGCACAGAAGCAGTTCTAGTCTCAGGATTTCCTGACTTAGCTTGCTGACCAGTGGATTGAATGGATTTGCTGGTCGAAACCTTCAATGTAGAGACATATTTGGAACTGGATGGGGTTTCCAGTTTTTCTTTGCCCTTGGCAGGGCAGAACGTGACAGTTTTGAATTCAAAGGGTTTTTTACTTGTGGGATTGTATCCTAATCCCTCCCTGTTGAAGTTTACCCTCGACCCCAGAAGGACATCCAGATTGTTTCTCCCCTCTGTAAATTTTTCTAGTATTTTTCCTTTGTCCTCAATCTCCTTCTGAAGTTCATTACATTGGTCCTGGAGTTCCTGATTAACTTTTCTAACCGCCTCATATTTTTCTGCAATCAGTCTAAACTCCTTTTTACTCTCTTCAGTTTTACTTTTCAGCTCATTCATCCTAGCTAGATTTTCCTCTCTTTCCATTCTAAACTTCTCGATCTCACTTCTAGCCTGATCTAGCTCAATGGCCATCTCCTTGGTTTTCATATTGTCCGTAACAGCAATAGAGTGTTCCTCAGAAACAGAGTGAAACTTTCATTTAAGCATTATGTGCTCCTTGGTTAGAAAATTATATTTAGCTAACAGGTCGCCATAGGTGTCCTCCCAATCATCCAAAGTAAAATTCTCAAATAAGTTCGTTACCTCTTCCTCATGGTTGGCCATGAGGCAAGTCTTCTCTTCATCTTCACTAGACGAGGTGGCTTCTGGATCCTCCTCCTCGTCGCTCCATGTGCACAGCATGGCTTTCTTCTTCTTGTGCACCATCTTCTTCTGGTATCCGGGAGCCTTAGCTTGCAGCTCTGGACATTCACTTTTCATGTGACCAAGTTTCTGACAATGGTAGCATGTAACCTTCTTAACAAACCGGTTCTTCTCAAGTTCTCGTTCAGGAGACTTCCTTGCAGCATTGAATCTCTTTCTCCTGTAGAATTTCCCTTTAGTCCTCAGGAACTTTCTGAATTGCCTAGTGAGCATGGCCTGCTCGCTCTTGTCCAGGTCTAAGAATCCGTTAGAGTCTTCGCTGCTACCACCACTGCTGCTGCTGCTCTTCTTAGTATGTCGTGAAACTTTCAGAGCAACATTCTTTCCCTTTCTGTCATGTCCATCATTCCCTTGTTTGAAGTTCATTTCGTGGGTCATGAGAGACCCAATCAGCTGGGTTACTGACATGGTGGATAAATCTCTAGATTCCTCTATGACGGTCACCTTAGTATCCCAGATGGGAGTTAGGGACCTAAGGATCTTCCTGACAATGTCTTCTTGCTGAATCTCCTTTCCAAATCCTCTTAGACTATTGATGATCACAGACAATCTAGCAAACATTTCTGTGATCGACTCTTCTGGCTTCATCTTAAACAACTCATACTGAGTTGTAAGCATATTGATCTTGGTAGCTTTCACTTGAGATGTGCCCTCATAGATTAACTGTAATTCATCCCACATATTCTTTGCAGTCTTGCACGCTGAAATCCTCAAGTACTCTTCAGGGTGGACGACGCACTGTATGATGCTAAGAGCTGTCCAATTCAGTGCAGAGAGTTTTACCAGTTCCTCTGTCCATATGTCTTCGTTCGGTGGAAGTTGGTACGGACCATCTGTAATTACTCTCCAGAGCTTGTGGCTTTAGGCCCTGATAAAGACTTCCATCCTGTTCTTCCAGAAAAAATAGTTATTACCATCGAAGAAAGGGGGACGGGTGATTGACTGCCCTTCAGCACTGTAGCTGCGAGGACCAGCAGATCCGTTTCCCTGGCCGTTGGACCACATATTGGGAAATACCCGCTCTGATACCAAGTGATACAAGAAATATGAAGTGATCTAGAAGGGGAGGGGATGAATAGATCACTATTTTCAACCGATTAAAAATTACTGAAGAGTGATTCACTGAATACAAGCAATCTCGCAAATGAACCCACAAAAATCGCAGTGCGAACAATAACTCGAGTAGATAGAAGGCACACCACAAGAACCACCACAGACAATCACACAAGGGCACAGAGGTTTTTAAGGTTGTTCGGCCAGATCTCCAGTCTGCCTACGTCCACCCCTCACTTCAAATCGAAGTGAGGCTTCCACTAGCACTGCTAGCAAAGCAGACTCAGTCTGCGACAACTACTGATTCACAGCTTCACCAGGGGAACATCCTCCCCTCTTCCTCCACACCCGGAGGGAACCCTAAGGACGTCAAGTCCCTAGAAACCAGGAAGTAATTTCCTCTTCCTCCAACCGGAGGGAACACTAGTGATCTGCAATCACTAGAACCAGAGACCAAGGTCTCTCTTCCTCTGAATCCCAGAGGGAACACCTCTTCTACGAGATGGAACACTACTACAACCTCTGTTGCAAGTAAACCAGAGAGAACACGTCTCTCTCTTCCCCTGAACACCAGGAGGTAACACCGAGAACTCTCAATCAAGAAGGAAAAACATATAAGAAACGAAAATAAGAAAAGAGGAATCTAAAAATCAGAAACTGGAAACAATGTAGCTCAAACTGAGCAGCAGACTTCTGATTTGATCCGTAAGTCAATACCCATCTTTTGATCACACTCCTGCTCTCTCTTCTCTCTCAACTGGAACACTCTAGTTTCTCAGGGAGGCTCTTTCTCTTCTTCTCTCACTTCAACTTTCTTTTCTGTAACCTCAGAGCTCCACCTTTTCGTAGATGATGAGGCAGTGCTTTTATAAGCGATCAGGATGGTGCATGCAAGGCGTGTGCTTCCCGCGCTCGGTCCAGAACCTTCTTGCCACGTGCCCTTATAGCATTGGTTCCTTTAGTATCGGATCACGTGCAGTCCAGACACCGGTGAATGTTCTTCCTCGGACCTGCAAGGAGATAAAAATCATTAAAACTAAGGGCCACAGGAACTAAAACTGCATGAGGTATGTGATAGCAATACGAGATGCACTTTTCAGAGAACGACACGAGATACACAAGATTATTACAGTACGAGACAAGGAGAGAATGACACGAGGTCAGATGAAAACAGCACGAGGTAGAAAGAGAATGACACGAGATGCACAATAATAAAGCTAACACTAAAGAGAGCGACACGAAGTCAAATGAGAACAGCACGAGGTAAAAAAAAAGAAGTCTCACGGGGTGAAACGGTAGACAGACACGCGATCAGAGGGAACTTGGACGAAGATAGAAAGAAACAACACGCGGACATAAACACAAGAATAACACAAAGACACGAATACAAAAGCAACACGACATAACAACCAGCAAAGAGAACGGCACGAGGTGAAACGACACTTTACTAAAAGGACTTGAATACACACGAAAACAACTTGAGTACTAAGTTGCTCGAATGAACGAACGACTCGAAGACAAGGACGACACGGGCTGACAACAACTCGAAGACGAAAACAGAAACCGACACGAAGTGTGACAAAAAAGAAAGACACGAGGTCTAGGAAAAGCAACACGAAGATAGAAATAACAAAGAAACGACTCGAACTAAGGATGACATGGAGACAACCCAGTCAGACTCGACTTGAGACACTTAAAGCTTGAATTTAGAGAAGAATGCACGAAGTAAAATCAACACGAAGACAGACGACAGACACGGCTATCACGACACGAGATGAAGCAGTGAAACCAGAACAAGAGACGACTCGAGGAACAACAGTAAGTGACACGAAAACACAAGGGCAAACATAAAGGATGACTCGAGATGAGTAACTAAATACTGAGGAAACGATACGAGGTTCACAGGGAAACGACTCGAAGTTCGTTAGAACAATTAGAGCAGCTTCAGTAAACATCACGAAGTGAAGTGAACACAACCAACACGAAGTATGAAAGGAACAGTACGGACATGCAGGGTATTATCTCATAGCAGTTTTTCTTGTTAATCATGGAGAGTTCGAATGCATAACATTACTCATGATATCTGATTAAAAATGACACTATTTAACATAGTGATGCTCATCATCAAAACACTAGGGAAGTCACAAAAATCCAACAACTCTCGGTGTAGCTTCCTCATGGCGGGGAGGCCCATAGCACCCTGACTCTACATCTTCTATTTTATCCGGGTCGGTTTGGTACCCTATGTTGACACGGAAAAATCGATACTAAGTTGAGCAAATTTCATGTCACAATGTAATGCCCCAAAGTGGACATCATTATTGGCTTAATAGGAAGATTTTTCTATTTTTCTAGAATTTTAAAGCATTAGCGACCGTTCGGATGGTCGCCCTTTTAATGAACGCCTTTTTATAGCAACGCCATTCTTTCCATCCCAGGTCGACGTTGTAATGCCCCGAAAATTTTATGAAATATTATTGAAGTATTTAAATATTTTTTGAAAATTTATAAAGACCAAAATGGATTAATAAATGAATTTCTGGGTTAAATAAATCATTATTTAAGCCTAAGTGTGATAACAAATTAACCTAGCCTATTTAAATGAAAGCCCAAAGACTTAAGGACCAAGCCCATGAAGTTTGGCCCATAATCTAGAAGGTTATTTTGCTTATTCACGAAATTTAAAGGATAAATACTAATTATTAAGATAATTAAGTGGATAAATGAAGAAAAGAGTTTGAATTAAATTCAAATTCGGCGCCCAATGATGATGGCGGTCTATCGTAAAACCGCTATATGGAGAATGGCGGTCCAGTATTTGACGGCTACTTAATGTTAGTTCTGTAAGTTGAAGAGTAAAAAGATTGGATTTTAACGTTTATCTCCTAAGAGAATGAGGTAGAAGGACTAGTAAACATCTTAAGGACTCTCAGAAGTGGAGATAATACCAACTAGGGACTCTAGAATTGATCTAATCAACGAAACCCTAGCCAAACCCTATAAATAGACTCTAGGTTTCGCATGCGTGACCCTTACATTTGGCTCGCGTGGAACCAACGTAAAGAGGTATTATTTAAGGTAGGTTCTTTTGAGATTTTTATTCCAAATACTAAGGACTAACTTGCCTCAAAATTTCGTGCTAGGAGATCAAGCACACAAGGAGATAGAGTCTTGTAATGTTGCTGGTTCAACATTAGCGACCCAGGAAACTGAGCGAAAGTCCAGTGAAGATCCAGGAATTTGGAACCCAGAACGAGGTATTTAGCATTAGTGCCTTTAGACCTTTTTGATCCTCTTAGTATCTTCTTCTTACCCTCCAAATTTCACATTCTTAGGTCAAGTATATCAAGAGATATCTGGGCGTGAAGTTACTGATTTACCACAAGAAGTGCAAAACTAGGGTTGACTTCCAGTCCGAAATTCAAAGTTTATAAGTGTCACCAGAGGTAGGTCATCTCATGAACGGCTAAAACATCATTCTAGGATTAAAAGCCCTCTTGTTGCACTTGATTTCATTCATTATGTACGGAGAATTTCATGTTTTACTAAGATCTAGAATACATGTATCTTTCTTAGCCCTAAATGAACTAGATTAATTCTCTTTGTCATAATACATGAATCCTATGCATATTGTTAGCCTAACCTTCGTTCTATCATTATAAGAAAGTTTATACATGTTGATTTCTAGACATGATGTGTTTTAAACATTAGATTTCTTCTTATTTAATTTACTGTCAGACGTGCTATAGCGGCCTAATGTTCGACTGCCAACCTTGTGCAGCGGCCCTACGATAAACTGCTAAGTCACCTTGAAAATGTGATTTTTATGAAACCTCTGGCGGACCATAAATAGACCGTTAAAGTCCATCTGGCGACCTCACGATAAACCGCCAACGTTCTGTAATGGCCCTAATATAGACCGCTAGTGTTCTGATTTCTGTCAAACCGAGATAGAATCAAGAGCAGTCCATCTAGCTGATAAATAAGCCTAGTTAACTATATACCAACATGTTTAATGTTATTGTACTACTCTGAGTTTTAATTACTGATTCATAACAGTGATTTCATGTTCTTTATTGTACTAGGGATTATTTTTAACATAAGTTAATTTATTGTCAAAGTTAAATACTTTTGTATTAAATACATGTTTCTAAAGTTAGATCGCTGTTTTAATGATTTCTTTCTCATCTATAGAGTCATTTTCATAAGTTCATGGCATATATCCCGGTATATGACCATTAGTTACACTTATGCATATTAAGTACATAATCTTGGACTTGATACCCTGTCCTTTGGATATTCCGTCCAATGGTCTAGGAAATCTTGTTTCAAGGCCTCCGTAATTCTCCGTGAGGTTGGGATTCCCAACAGGAGGCCGAGTTGGTTGTACCATCAAAGCCCATTGTCTAGAGAACACTAATATCGGTGTTTTATATTTCTGGAACTTAGCGGCCTTATTGTTGACCGCTAGAGTCTTCTAGCGGGCCTTTACTAGACTGCTAAAGGATCCTTGACGGTTCTTTATTTGACCGCTAATTACTTCAGATAATCTCTTTTAAATATCAAACAGTCTTGTCCTCAACGGTGCAGAACTAGTCGGATTTCATCATGAAACGGCCCAATAAATGACCGCTATTTTTCTGAGTACAGTTGACCCAAGGTTGGACCCCAGGGTTAATATTCCTATGTTCCTAGATCGTCCCAATTGATTATCTAGAACCTATCACATTATCCCAAAATTACCTAAGTAAATTATGAAAGTCAATAAATGTACCGTTATGCTGTCGATTTATTTCCACGGTGTAACCTAGTTATTAATGTGTTTATTGAAATCTTGTTCTCAATAGAAGCATTCTTATTTTTGGATACTTATTCATGAAACATTCATTGAAATTGTACATTCTTGGCCACAATATTTTTATACGTGGAAGTAGCTTGATTTATACTTGAAGATGCAGTTCGAGCACTGATTGTGTTCAAGGGCTCTATGCTAGTCCCCTCGGCTGATTGTCGAGAACATACTATTTAAACCATGGGGTATGATGCTACTGGTGTCGCATTGCGCTGGGAGTACTTTCTTTATAAATAAGTGAAAAGCCACCGAACATAGATAAATATCCACATGAATACACGAAGTACTTATTACTAAGTGAAGAGTACATTCTTACTTGCTACATGACTTTCTAGTGCATAGCCTTCATGGTTATGAAAGTACATTCTTGTTCATTAAAAGGCCAAAGTAACATTCTTGATATAGTCTTGATTTATCATATCTCAAGCTTGATTATACCTTGTTACTTTAAGTTTTATTCACATGATTTATCATATCTATAAGATTTTGTCTTGTTCTTTAGAGCTAAGACATTAATTACTTTAACATTACCAATCATGTTGATGCGAAGATACCTACTGGGCAAGTGTGATCATTACCTATTTTCCAATATTTTCAGGAGTTATGGGTGAATCGGATTCTGATTACTCAAGTAGCGGGTCTGAGAGTGATTAAAGGATATATGGACTTGAGTGAAGACTTAGCATGTCAAATGTGTCTAGATTGAGTCTATGTAATTTTGTCTTTATTGAGTCTAGAAAGAAAGTGTGATATTATGTACTTGACTTATGGTTATGAAATAAAAGTGAAGGTTGATTAAATTATTGTGCAATTACTTTGTGTGATTGTTATTGCGCTCTGATTATATTACTTGCTCGAGGCTTACCATGCTGGCTGTTCGTGTTCCCGATTATTTTCGCTGCATAATCTCAGGGCATGACAGTTAAGGTGGTATCAGAGCCTAAGTCTAAGGACTTAGGGAAAAAAATGTCTGTCATAGATTATGTCCAAGGTTTAAGAACCCATACCTATGAACTAGGAAAGAAAATCTCAACATGTGAGAGAAATTGGGTAGAACCTGGGGTGAGAGAGTCATTAAGATTATTTCTAAGAATAACATCCCCTAGAATTAACAAATTCATTATTCTTCTCAGGTACCTTATTCTTATCGTAATGGCTCATCGCGTAGACTGGAATGGAATGCAAGAGACCGTCGCTGGTCTTACTCAGGCTTTGCAAACGATGGCACAAGCTGGTGCAGGAGTAAGGGCTGGATATTTACATCGCAACTTTCGGAGTCTAAATCCTCCACGATTCTATGGTTCTTCTAATCCAGATGAAGCTAAAAACTGGATTGATGAGATGAATCGTTTATTTGAAGTTATGCAATGTGCGATCAAGAGAAGGTTCACCTTGCCGCTTTTAAACTTAACAAGGATGCCCGTACATGGTGGAAGTCGGTTCCGGCACCGCCAGCAGATGCACCCCATACATGGGACGGTTTTCTTATACTATTCTGTGCCAAATATTTTTTCGAGCACGTCAAGGAGTGGAAGGCTATGGAATTCACTTCTTTACGCCAGGGTATGCTGTCAATGGCAGAATATGAGCTTCAGTTTTATAGACTGGCGCCATATGCTCCTCATCTGATCAGTACCGACTTACTAAAGGCCAATCAGTTCATGGACGGGTTAAGACCCGATTTTATTCAGCAGCTCGGGACTCAAAATATCCGTACTTATGCGGAGATGGTCCAACGGGCATATCTATGTGAGAGGACCTTAGAGAAGGTCGAGAAGTTGAAGGGAAAGGGTGAAGAACCAAGCCGAAGGTCAGATCGGCGTGATAAGAAAAGCAAGTTCAGCATCACGGAACCCTACAAATCCCGTGATAGCAAGAAGAGATCCCGAAATGGGAGTGGTAATGGCTACCACAAGAGTAAGAAAGTCAAAGAAGAAGACAAGAAGGTCACCACGGCCTATACCTTTTGTGAGAAGCTCGGTCATTTGGCTGAAGAATGTTGG
The DNA here is from genome assembly GCA_022559845.1 of Amorphophallus konjac. Taxonomy (NCBI): domain Eukaryota; kingdom Viridiplantae; phylum Streptophyta; class Magnoliopsida; order Alismatales; family Araceae; genus Amorphophallus; species Amorphophallus konjac. The sequence goes on from CM040118.1 coordinate 104,098,604, forward strand.
AAGCACCTTGGTACTTGTCTACGTTGTGGCAGCAGGGAGGACCGCATGCCAGATTTACCCCTTATGAAGGAACTATCTTCCGGAAGTGGACGTAAGCGTCAGGCCCGTTTAAATGCTATTCTAGAAGAGGAAGAAGCGCCCCCGAATGATGGGATAATGGAATGTACTATCCAGATCTATTCCCATCCTACTTTTGTACTATTTGATACTGGTGCTTCTCATTCTTTTATATCCACTGCTTTTGTAAAGACCTTGCCAGTTTCATCAGTTCCTTTACCTTCGAATCTTGCTATTACTACACCTTTAGGTCCTGGAACTAAACTTACCAACTATTATCCTGATAGTGAGGTGGTAGTAGAAGGTCACAATCTTCCTGCAAATCTCGTATGCCTTGATATGGAGGTCTACGATGCCATTCTAGGTGTGGATTGGCTAGTGGACCACGATGCCTACATTAATTATCGAAATAGAATTATCTCTTTTCAGAAACCTGGTCTTCCAAGGTTTTTCTTACTTGGTATCAAATATAGAAAGCATCCTACCATAATTTCATCTCTACATGCTTGCAAACTTATCTCGCAAGGATGTGTAGCTTTTCTTACTTCCGTAATCCTCACCGAATCCAAGGAGATCGTCTTAAAAGACATCCCTATTGTCAATGAGTTTCCTGATGTATTCCCATCAGATTTACCTGGTTTACCACCCGAAAGGGAAGTAAACTTCTCCATTGAACTTGTTCCCAGAGCAGCACCTGTTTCAATAGTTCCCTACAGAATGTCCCCCACAGAACTTAAGGAATTGAAGAAACAGCTTCAGGAATTATTGGACAAGGGATTCATTCAACCTAGCACATCCCCTTGCGGTGCGCCAGTTCTATTTATCAAAAAGAAAGATGGATCTCTCAGGTTATGTATCGATTACTGGTGACTGAATCAGCTTACTATCATGAACAAGTATCCGTTGCCGTGTATAGATGAGCTCTTTGATCAAATTTCAGGAGCAAAATATTTCTCCAAGATCGACCTCAGGTCGGGTTATCATCAACTTAAGATTAAGCATGAAGACATACACAAGACTACTTTTCGAAGCCGTTATGGCCACTATGAGTTTGTAGTAATGCCGTTCGGATTAACTAAAACCCCGATAGCTTTTATGCAACTTATGAATAATGTCTTCAGGCCCTATCTTGACCAGTTTATTGTTGTCTTCATTGACGCTATCCTTATTTATTCCAAGACTAAGGAAGAACATGAAAAGCACTTAAGAATAGCCTTACAAATGCTAAGAGAACACAAACTCTATGCGAAGCTTAGTAAGTGCGAGTTCTGGCTAAAGGAAATCTCATTCCTTGGCCATATTATTTCAAAAGGAAGGTATTGATGTCGATCCTTCAAAGGTAGAAGCAGTTAAGAACTGGAGCCGACCAACGACCGTGTCAGAAGTTAGAAGCTTTCTAGGGCTAGCTGGATATTACATGAGATTTATTAAGGATTTCTCTAAGATCGCCGTTCCTTTGACTAGACTTACAAGAAAAGAAAATCCTTTTGTATGGTCGAAAGACTGTGAGGAGAGCTTTCTAAATCTTAAGGATCACCTCACCACAGCCCCTTTTCTGGCATTGCCCATTGAGGGTGGTGGATTCGAAGTCTATACAGATGCATCTGACATTGGCCTAGAATGTGTTCTCATACAAAATGGGAAGGTCATTAGTTATTCCTCAAGATAGTTGAAGCGTCATGAAGAGAATTACCCTGTGCATAATCTGGAATTGGCTGCGACTATTTTTGCATTAAAAATTTGGCGACATTACCTTTATAGGGAGAAGTTCACCATATTTTTAGATCATAAAAGTCTGAAATATCTTTTCACCCAGAAGGAATTAAATATGCGATAACACAGATGGTTGGAGTATCTCAAGGACTTTGACTTTACAATTCAATATCATCCAGGAAAAGCAAATGATGTGGCCGATGCTCTTAGCGTCTTTCCTCCCTCCTTCTTCACGGAGCGTCGTGTTATCAAATTTGAAGCATGGAAGATGTTCTAGAAGATGAAGCTGCAGACGACAAAGGGCAGCGAGTCTTTTCTGCTTCGGGTCTGAAGGGGGTTTGACAGCTGGTGGGTAGGTTAGAAGTGGGTTTGACGGGATCGTCTCGGGATCGACAAGCGACAACGGTCGATCGTCAAAAGCGGCACCAGCAACTATCAAATTATATTTGCTATATTTAAGTGTTTTATGTTATTGGGCCACATGAAATGATATAAGTGGGCCTAGTGAGAATTTTCTTTTATTAGGAATAGGTATATAGCTATAACTAGGCACTAGTGTGCACTCATGAGTACCCTCGTAGGAACCCAAGTCCTTTGGGTTTTCAATGTGTCCCTCTACCTCCCACTTAAATGTGACCTCTCCCCTTCCCACTATTTTCTATTTAAGTTACTTGTAACCCACGTTGAAAAAAGAAGAATGAAGTGTTTTAGAATTTTTGGAAACCCACGTGAGGTGTGAAGCCTTAATATCTTCTCCGAGAAGGAGATGGGGTCGTGAGAAGCGGCCCAACCCTCCCCTCTCCCACAGCTACAATTTTCAACGTCTTCCTCCTCTACCTTCTCGTTCCTACACCATCTCTCAACAGCGCCGTCGAAGGTGATAAGCCCATGGTTGCAAAGTCTCTGTGAGGGAGACGGTGAGAATCCCCAACCATGCATGCCTCCTACCCGGTACCGTCGTGCCACCCTCCCCAATCACCACCGCCCACCTCCCTATTCCCTTCTCCTAAACAATCACAACAGTTGTGCCAAAGCCCCGGAACCCACGCCCCTGCCAGCCACCTCCTTCTTACCACCCCACCACTGAACCATCCCCACCATCCGTCCGTTCCCCGTCCATCATGCAGAGCTGCCCACGGCATCCCCCATGCCGGTCACCACCTACCACCCACGTCCCTCCTTTGCCATCACCCTCAACCGCAGCCATCTCACACTGCACTGCTGGCAAGAACAAGAAGCATCGCCAGGATCCCCTCAGTTCCTCGCCATGACCGAAGACCCCAGCTCTGGTCGTTGCCGACGTCTACTTCTCGCGGCCGCTTCAACTCTCCTGTATGCAACCTGCAGGGTGGCCGAGCAAGTTCGAGCACCACAAACCCCCACCCCCGGACATCAACAACGCATGGCCACCCGTTGCAGTGGCCTACACGAAGTGCGGCAACACGATCGGCAACACGTCACCACCGGCTTCCCCGACTCCACTCTCATGCAGCAGATGACCCCGTCATTTTTGTCTCTCCCTCTCTTTCTGTACTCACGCCCATCCCCTCTCCTCCTATCTTCCATATTCACACACACTAGCACACATCGTCGGCCAACCTCTCGCCCTCTCCCATTTACCCATGCATCCACACTATGGTGCGCAACCTCCCCTCACACCGTTGCCTCATACTTTCTCTCTCTATCCCCACACAAGCACGCCCTGGCCTTCTGGGCATCGCCAGCCTCTCTTCTCTCTTCTGCGCACACCCCCGTTCAAGTAACACCGCCCCAAGCCTCTTTCCTCCCTCTCCCTCACCCTCTCAAACCACCTCGCGGCGGCCCCCATGCTTGGAACAGGGGCACCGCAGGTGCCCCATCCCCCTCCCCTCTCTCTCCTTTGCTTCTCCTCACAAACCCCACTTACGTAAACCACCCCCCTCTCATTATCTCTCACACATACGAAGTGTCTCCCCACCCTCTTGCTTTCCCTCTTTCTCCCTCTTCTCTCTGCTACATCACCATGCATGCACACCTCACAGTAGGACCCCCCCATCTCCATGCAACGTTGCCGTCGCCGCCTCCATCTCGTGTGTCCCTGCATGCCGCCTCGCCGCTGCCACTATCGGAGCCGCTGCCCTCGCCGCGGCAATGCATACGGCCTCACAGTGGTCACACCCACGACCATAGCGACCGCCATGCAGAGCCCCGACCCTACGCCTGCCGTCGTCGACCCCAGCAACAACGGGCTCCATGGTGGCTACTCTACACCGCCATCCCTAGCGCGCACGGCAACTGGCCGTGAATCCTTGCGTCCGAGTACGGCGCTGGCATCTCGTCACCTGCCCCTTCCCTGTCGACCGTGGTGCCGCCATGCCCAGGCACCCGCACGTGAGCATGCCAATGTCGTCCCTGGCATTCTTGCACATGCATGCTCACCACCGCCCAGCAAGGTCCGCGCCCGCCACATTCTTCACCCACGACGGACGAGCACCCAGCTACGACCCCAACCGCACCGAGCGAGCTCCGAGCACCACCCCTCCCACTCCTTGTCGAACACTTGCCACAAGCGACAGTTGCGGCTCAGCTCGGACGATCACCTCCTGGACACGGTGCCGTGTCCTCGTGTAACGGTTCCTACCACCGGGGCACGACTCCACTGCTCGTCGGCCACCCACAACGGTGCCGCGTCGCCCGTCCCCCTCCAAGTCCAAGCTCTCCTCCACATGCAACACCGTGGGCAGCCACGGTTTCACCTTGGACGATCACGGCGGGAGAAAGCTCAGAACAGAGCACCGTTTGGTGCGTCCATTCTATTCCATCATGGTGGGAGGACTGCTGCTGCAGAACCTGGCTCCCACGACCATCCCATCGTGGCTCTCTCTCTCCCCCCTCTCTCTTCTCTCCCTCTCTAATCCATTCTCTCTCTTCATTCTATCGTGAAGCTTGTGTAACAGGGAAATAAAAACAAACAACCCCTCCCCCGTGATCTCTCTCTTTCCCACTCTTTCATTCTCTCTCTCTCTCCCCACTCTCTTAAATTCCCTCTCACGTAATCTCTCCCTCTCTTATCTTTATTCCCTTTCTCTCGTAAAGCTCTTTTAAAAGTGGTGAAAATGGGAAGTGCCCAGAAAAAGAAAAGGAGAGAAGTTGTTTTATGAAAACAAAAGAAAACAAAGTGACCAAAGGGGAATAGTGACGAGAAATAAAGAAAAATCTCACACTCAGAAGATCGTATTAGACTCGAATGTTTGTCTCACATCAAATGGTATCAGGGCATAGGGAACCGGGTTGCTCCATCCAACCGGGATCCTGAGCTACGAGGTTCGAGGTCGAACCTCCTCCAAGCGGAGGGGTTTGACGGGATCGTCTCGGGATCGACAAGCGACAACGGTCGATCGTCAAAAGCGGCACCATCAACTATCAAATTATATTTGCTATATTTAAGTGTTTTATGTTATTGGGCCACATGAAATGATATAAGTGGGCCTAGTGAGAATTTTATTTTATTAGGAATAGGTATATAGCTATAACTAGGCACTAGTGTGCACTCATGAGTACCCTCGTAGGAACCCAAGTCCTTTGGGTTTTCAATGTGTCCCTCTACCTCCCACTTAAATGTGACCTCTCCCCTTCCCACTATTTTCTATTTAAGTTACTTGTAACCCACGTTGAAAAAAGAAGAATGAAGTGTTTTAGAATTTTTGGAAACCCACGTGAGGTGTGAAGCCTTAATATCTTCTCCGAGAAGGAGATGGGGTCGTGAGAAGCGGCCCAACCCTCCCCTCTCCCACAGCTACAATTTTCAACGTCTTCCTCCTCTACCTTCTCGTTCCTACACCATCTCTCAACAGCGCCGTCGAAGGTGATAAGCCCATGGTTGCAAAGTCTCTGTGAGGGAGACGGTGAGAATCCCCAACCATGCATGCCTCCTACCCGGTACCGTCGTGCCACCCTCCCCAATCACCACCGCCCACCTCCCTATTCCCTTCTCCTAAACAATCACAACAGTTGTGCCAAAGCCCCGGAACCCACGCCCCTGCCAGCCACCTCCTTCTTACCACCCCACCACTGAACCATCCCCACCATCCGTCTGTTCCCCGTCCATCATGCAGAGCTGCCCACGGCATCCCCCATGCCGGTCACCACCTACCACCCACGTCCCTCCTTTGCCATCACCCTCAACCGCAGCCATCTCACACTGCACTGCTGGCAAGAACAAGAAGCATCGCCAGGATCCCCTCAGTTCCTCGCCATGACCGGAGACCCCAGCTCTGGTCGTTGCCGACGTCTACTTCTCGCGGCCGCTTCAACTCTCCTGTATGCAACCTGCAGGGTGGCCGAGCAAGTTCGAGCACCACAAACCCCCACCCCCGGACATCAACAACGCATGGCCACCCGTTGCAGTGGCCTCCACGAAGTGCGGCAACATGATCAGTAACACGTCACCACCGGCTTCCCCGACTCCACTCTCATGCAGTAGATGACCCCGTCGTTTCCCTCTCTCCCTCTCTTTCTATACTCACTCCCATCCCCTCTCCTCCTATCTTCCATATTCACACACACTAGCACACATCGTCGGCCAACCTCTCGCCCTCTACCATTTACCCATGCGTCCACACTGTGGTGCGCAACCTCCCCTCACACCGTTGCCTCATACTTTCTCTCTCTATCCCCACACACGCACGCCCTAGCCTTCTGGGCATCGCCAGCCTCTCTTATCTCTTCTGCGCACACCCCCGTTCAAGTAACACCGCCCCAAGCCTCTTTCCTCCCTCTCCCTCACCCTCTCAAACCACCCCGCGGCGGCCCCCCTGTTTGGAATAGGGGCACCGCAGGTGCCCCCTCCCCCTCCCCTCTCTCTCCTTTGCTTCTCCTCACAAGCCCCACTTACGTAAACCACCCCCCTCTCACTATCTCTCACACATACGAAGTGCCTCCCCACCCTCTTGCTTTCCCTCTTTCTCCCTCTTCTCCCTGCTACATCACCATGCATGCACACCTCACAGTAGGACCCCCCCATCTCCATGCAACATTGTCGTCGCCACCTCCATCTTGTGTGTCCCTGCATGCCGCCTCGCCGCTGCCACTATCGGAGCCGCTGCCCTCGCCGCGGCAATGCATACGGCCTCACCGTGGTCACACCCACGACCAGAGCAACCGCCACGCAGAGCCCCGACCCCACGCCCACCGTCGTCGACCCCAGCAACAACGGGCTCCATGGTGGCTGATCTACACCGCCATCCCTAGCGCGCACGGCAACTGGCCGTGAATCCTTGCATCCGAGCACGGCGCTGGCATCCCGTCACCTGCCGCTTCCCTGTCCGCCGGGGTGCCGCCATGCCCAGGCACCCGCACGTGAGCATGCCAACATCGTCCCCGACATTCTTGCGCATGCATGCTCACCACCACCCAGCAAGGTCCGCGCCCGCCACCTTCTTCACCCACGATGGACGATCACCCAGCTACGACCCCAACCGCACCGAGCGAGCTCCGAGCACCACCCCTCCCACTCCTCATCCAACACTTGCCACAAGCGACAGTTGCGGCTCAGCTCGGACGATCACCTCCTGGACACGGTGCCGCGTCCTCATGTAACGGTTCCTGCCACAGGGGCACGACTCCACTGCTCGCCGGCCACCCACAATGGTGCCGTGTCGCCTGTCCCCCTCCAAGTCCAAGCTCTCCTCCACCTGCAACACCGTGGGCAGCCGCGGTTTCACCTTGGACAATCACGGCGGGAGAAAGCTCAGAACAGAGCACCGTTTGGTGCGTCCATTCTATTCCATCATGGTGGGAGGACTGCTGCTACAGAACCTGGCTCCCACGACCATCCCATCGCGGCTCTCTCTCTCTCCCCTCTCTCTTCTCTCCCTCTCTAATCCATTCTCTCTCTTCATTCTATCGTGAAGCTTGTGTAACAGGGAAATAAAAATAAACAACCCCTCCCCCGTGATCTCTCTCTTTCCCACTCTATCATTCTCCCTTTCTCTCCCCACTCTCTTAAATTCCCTCTCATGTAATCTCTCCCTCTCTTATCTTTATTCCCTTTCTCTCGTAAAGCTCTTTTAAAAGTGGTGAAAATGGGAAGTGCCCAGAAAAAGAAAAGGAGAGAAGTTGTTTTATGAAAACAAAAGAAAACAAAGTGACCAAAGGGGAAAAGTGACAAGAATCAAAGAAAAATCTCACACTCGAAGATCGTATTAGACTCGAATGTTTGTCTCACATCAGGGTTCGACGTGCGGAAGCACGTCACCTTCTTTTTATCAGTTCCGGCGGTGCTTGCGGGGAGGGATGTAACAGCGAACGGATAGGGGGATCTGGCACCCCTTTCTCTCGTCCCTTTCCGCTCACTCTCTAGAGGGGATTCCTCTCCACTTCCTACTTCTCCTCCCTTCTCCTGCAGCCTCTTTCTCTCTCTTCTGCCCTTCTTATCATTTCTTTCACTCTTCGGAGGGTGCCTCTTGACATCCTCTTCTATTAGTTGGCTTCCTCTTCCCCTTCATCTTCCCTGTACAACTTGGAAGGTAGACTTCTTCTTCCTAATCCCTCTGTCACCTTTGTTCCGAGTTACCCGAGCCAACGGGGTCGACTATCCTTTATCCGAGCCAGTTTCCGCACTAGGCAGAGTTAGTGGCTGGACGCAGGAAGGTTAACCGAGTCAGCCGAGTGATGGGCCCGTACGGCGGCGGCAGATGGATTTTTGCTTTTTTGGCATGTATTGTATTGGCTTCGGTCTTTCTGATGTACAAACAATTATTTGAATAGAAGGGGAAGGAAAATTTTATTTTATTTCATATTACTTACACGACTGAAGTATTCAGAAGTAGAACTTGCGTAGTGTAGTCGCATTCCACGTCTGAGGTATGGGTTCTCCTTCCATAGTAGATAGCCGATACGCTCCTTTCCCGAGCGTCTCGACCACTCGGTAGGGGCCTTCCCAATTAGGGGATAGCTTGCCCGCCGCCTCAAGTGGTCGAGAGGCTTCGGCTTTTCTGACAACGAAGTCTCCCGGCCGGAAGTGTTTGTCTCCGACTTTGGCGTTGTAGTATCGAGTGAGGCGGCGTTGATATTCCGTTGCTCGGATGCTGGCAATCTCTCGGACTTCATCTGCTAGGTCGAGGTTTTCGAGCAGTTTCTGGTCGTTTGCCTCGGGCGAGAAGCAGGTGACTCGGAGGGAGGGATTGCCAATCTCCAACGGGATCAAGGCCTCGGTGCCGTACACCAGCTGAAAGGGACTCTCACCGGTTGTCATTCTGGGAGTCGTTCTGTGCGACCAAAGTACGTTCGGAAATTCCTCGAGCCAGCTGCCCTTGGCTTTACCGAGCCTAGTCTTGATGCCTTTTAAGATAGTCTTATTGGCATTTTCGACCAGCCCGTTAGCCTGAGGGTGGGTGACCGAAGTGAAGTGATTGCGAATGTTTAGGTCGGCACATCTGTCTTGGAAATAACAAGAATTAAATTGCCGACCATTATCGCTTACTATCACCCGGGGGATGCCGTAGCGACAGATGATCAACTTTCAGACGAAACTCCACACGACTGTCTCGGTGATCCTAGCTGTAGCTTCGGCCTCGATCCACTTGGTGAAGTAGTCGATGGCGATGATGACGAACTTCTTCTAGGCCTGAGCCGTAGGGAACGGCCCAAAGATGTCGATCCCCCACCGAGCGAAAGGATAAGGCACAGCTAGGGTGACGAGCTCCGTTGCCCGCTGATGACCAAGTTGTCAAATCGCTGGCATCGGTCACACTGTTGTACGTAGGTCGAGTAGTCGCGCTGCAGAGTGGGCCACCAGCAACCCTGCCGATGCAAGATCCTGGCGAGCGACCTTCCTCCTAGATGTGCTCCGCACATGCCTTCGTGAACCTCTTGAATCGCTCGGCTGGCTTCGTCAGTATTGATGCACTTCAGGAGGGGACCGAAGAAGGATCTGCGGTACAAAGTGCCGTCCAGAATGACGAAACGCCGAGCTTGGTATTTCAATATCCGGGCTTCCCGAGGGTCGGGAGGGTCTTGAGAGTCTTGGAACCATAACAGGTAGGGGGCCCGCCAGTCGCTTGGGGGGGCCGAGTCAACAGTCATGAGCTCTAAATCAATGCTTGGTTGCTCTAGCTCTTCGAGAAGGACTGATTGAGTACCCTCGAGGTCAAGAGAGGAGGCCAGCCGAGTGAGGACGTCCACTCGGGAGTTTTCCTCCTGAGCTATTCGGACTACCTCAAAACTCTCGAACTGTTGCGCCACGGTTCTAACCAACTGGAGGTATCTGACCATCGATTCTTCCCGAGCTTCGTAATCGCCGTTGACCTGGCTAGTGACCAGTTGGGAGTCAGTGTGAATTCTGACTTGCTCAGCCCCCAACCACCGGGCCATGCGGGCTCCCGAGATAAGGGCTTTGTACCCGGAGGCATTGTTGGATGCCTGGAAGTTGAACTTCAAGGCGTATTGTAGCTCTGCTCCTTCGGGGAACATCAGGAGGATACCGGCGCCGCTCCCAGCCGAGTTGGAGGATCCGTCGATGAACAATTTGTTGTGCCCCTTGTGCTTTCATGATAGGGTGTTGTTGTTTTGATGATGGCAACTCAAGGAGTCACCACATAAGATGGCAAATCAATGAGTCACCACTTGAGTATGATGTTGATCAGTGCATCTATGTTCGTGCATCCCATGTTACTACTCTCGACATACTCAGTGCATCGTCTTAAGTCATGTATATATATAGTCGGTGCATTAACTGTAGCTTGCACACACATAGTATGTGCAATGTTAGTGATAAGGCATAATGGCATTGGTACATACCACGTTGTTTGGAAGATGATTTCAGTGCATTGCTTTCTTTCACATATACACATAGTCCGTGCACTACTTCACAGGTTTGTACAACCGTTGCTGGTATGAATGTTTAAGTCCATGCATCATTTCATCAGCAAGTCCGTTCATCGTCTTGTCGCATGCATGCAAAGTCTGTATATTCTTCACCTGGCATTCAAAGTCTATACATTCTGTTGCACACCTAATGTTCGTTCATGAATACTAAGTCTGCACACGGGTGCCCTGATGAAATGCAAGTCTATACATTCTTACATCGTTGTGCTTCACGCATACACAAAGTCTGTACAACATCTTGTCGTAGGCACAGAAAGTCTATACATCCATTCGCTGATAACTGAGCAAGTCTATTCATCCGTTAGCTCAGCTCATGGCTTAGTCAGTGCAATCCATGTTCATTGTGCATGTGTGCATACCGCTGCTGGTATGAGTGTTCAAGTTCATGCATCATCACACCAGCAAGTCTATACATCGTTGTCGAATGCACGCAAAGTTCATACACTCCTTGATGGCATGCCTTTGCATTGACCTTCATTGTGCATAATTTGTTACATGCATACTGCACTACACACTAGCAAGTCTATACATGCTTAGTTTAAAATCTCAAACCTACTCGATGCATCTTTGTGCGTCTCTCCTTTCAGATTCGGTGCAAGGTTTGTCTTGCATCCGTTTTTTGTTCGTATGATTCTTCTCTTTCATCTCAGTGCAATTCTCGCAAATCCAACTCGGTGCATCAACTGTGTTACACAGTTGTTTTAAGAGTCCGTGCATATCTTTGATCCTTTTTTTTGACTTGGTATAATGTCTTCTTCTTGTGCCTCTTGGACCCATGTCTGTGCATATGGTTTCAAGCTGTTGTGTAAGTCAATACAATGGTTGACTTGAATATCTCTACTCAGTGCATTCTATGTTTGAACATAACGGTGTAAACTATGCTAAGCGTTTGATTAAAGGCCTTGTGTTTTTGTGACATAGCTTCTCTCCGAGGAGGGGCACGTGATCCAAGGGAGATCGACCCCCTAATGAGTGCCACGTGGACGGCTACAACGCTTAGATCGCGACACGTGGCTGAGAGCCTTCTGGAAGCTAATGGGCAGAAGTTCTTCATCCACACGCCCAGTGAGAGTATATAAGAAGACAGTGATCGATGCAGAACATAGTGGTGAAGAAGAATGAGGAGTGAGCCTAATTAAAAAAGGGGAGCCTGCACGATCTAGAGAGAAAAAGAAGAAAAGAGAGCAGTAGAGAAGAAAAGGAGAAAGAGAGAGAGTAGCAGAGAAGAAAAGAAGCGATCAGGAGAGAAGAGAAAGAGAGAAAAAAGATAGAAGGAGAGTGAAAAGAGAGATAGAGAGTTCGTGAAGAAGAAGAGAGAAGACTCCATCAGAAGATCTGTCTTCACTGGAATCTGGATCAAATCCAATCCAGTTAGCTCCATGGGAGCCACATTTGCATTTCATTGATTATAGCTTTCAGTCGCGGTTATTTCCTATTTCTTGCTTTCATTTTTAACCTTTCTTCAAGCTGTTTGTCAGCGGGCGAGGTGGATACCTCGGACAGCAAGCTGTGTTGCTCAGCGGGCAGAGGAGGATTCCTCTGGACGGGTTAAGCTGTAGTCCCCAGCGGTTGGCAAAGCTATAATGCCCAGCGGTCAAGCTGTTAGTCAGCGATTGTAGGCAAGCTATGAGGCCCAGAGGTTTAAGCTGTGTATCAGCGGAATCCACACTCTAGTTGGAGTGTAGGGTGGACGTAGGTCTGGAGGACCGAACCACCTTATAAATCTTCTGTCCATTGTGGTGTGATTGCTTGTCTTATTCCGTTAGGTGAATGCTTAGGCACGATCTGTTTCTCTCTGTCTAGTAAGGTTGTTGATTGCACACTGTCTGTTCGTTGACTGTATTGAGAGTCTTTTGACATTGATCCTAAGTCACTAATACGTTCATCTGTAAGCATTTTAGTTTACTTAGTGAATCTGTTTATTCCGCAACTATTCATCGGCTTTCAGTTTGTATTAGGTAGTTTGAATTTGGGGAAGAGTTTTTTAAGGAGATTCATTCAACCCCCCTTCTGAATCCGAGCCTTGAACTCAATAATTGGTATCAAAGCGGGTCTCTGACTTTCCAGATCCAACGATCTGCAGAGGATCCTGCTTATTTCATTTTGGTGCTTTACCGTTTTATGTTCGGTGCGATTAGGGGTACTTCGCTCGCTTGGATTGTGGTTGATCTGTGTTCTATTTAGAATCCTTATTCTGTCTGAGCATGGAACTCACTATTGATCCTCCAAAGTTTGAAGGTTCGAGTTTTTACAAGTGGTTTAATCAATTTAGAGAATATGTGATGCAGATTAATCCAGATCTGTGGATAATCATTGCACACAGTTCTTATGAAGTTCCAAAGGATAGATCCTTATGGAAAACTTCAGACAGATTAAAATTCTCTGAGAATCAGAGGGCCCTGGACCTAATCAAAAGGGTGATAAATACTGATAAATTTCCTGGTATAGTCAAATGCTGCAGTGCCTCCGAAGTGGTCGAGATGTTAGCAGCCAGCAGGAGCCGGGACGAAGTGAAATGCCTTATGGCTTCAGATGAAGATCAGATTCAAATTGAAGAAACTTCGTCATAGGTAAACTCTGATATTGTTAACTTTTCATTTGAAGATTTGGTAGCTTTGAATGAACATTTGTTAATAAAGTATGATAGAATTAAATCTGAGAAGAAGAAACTAAGAAAAGAAATGCTTCATGAAATCAGAAGTATGAAGGTAGAAAATGAAAACCTAAAGTTAGATATGAACAGAAAAGAAAATGAAATTGGGTTGTTAAAAGAAAAACTGGCTGATTATGAGAAGGAAAAAGTTGATTCAGAAAATCTCATAATCTCCTTGGAAAGTAAAGTCACTGAGCTAAATAATACTTCATCTAAGTTTGCTAAGGATAAAGGCAAAATGAAAATGTCTTCGGAAGTGAAGTAAGTGATCAAAGAAAGGGGACAAGCTCTGAAGTAGCTGGAACCTCAAGACAATCCCCAAAACAGTCTACTGCAACTGAAAATCAAAAACCATTGAAAAATAAAAAGAACAATCTGCATGTTAAGAACTTATTTGATAAATGCCATGCTTCAAAGAAATCCAATAATGTTTCATGTCATTACTGTGGCAAGCATGGTCACTTCATGGACAATTGTCTTGTGCTGAAAAAGGATGATCTGAATGTTGATAGAATGCATGCTAGAAATTTTCATGCTAAGAAACCTTCTTTTGTTCAAAAGAAAAGAAGTCACTGCTTTTACTGTCATGAGATAGGTCATCTCATGTATGATTGTAGACAAATGAAATTAGATGATCTAGATGCTGTAGGAATGCATGATAAATAACTCCATGCTAAATATCATGCAACTCCTAAAAGAAAACTTCATTGCTTTCATTGTGGCAAATTGGGCCACATTGCTGCAAAGTGTTGGCATGCTAAGGGAAGAACACTTAACTCCAAACCTGCTAAAATCCCTGCAAAAAGACATGCATTGTATGAGAATTTTAACAGAATGAATTCTTCAATCTTTGAATATGGAAAACCTGGCCATAGAGCAAATCAGTGCCAGTTGGCCGGTTTCAAAAAATAGAACTTTCATGTGCATAATAATAGAAACTTCAATGGTCATACATTCAATGATCACAATAATGTGCATAAAAAGAGCTTGAAATATGTTACTTGCCATTACTGTGATCAGTTTGAACATTCAATGTCCAACTGTAAGCTGATGGATCTTGATGATCTTAATGCTCAAAAACGGTGGAGAGCACCCTTCAAAGGTGCCACTGGTACTTCAGGACCCAAGACCACTTGGGTACCTGCTTGTACAAAATAGTTTGTTGTATTGCAGGTGTGCCTTGGAATGAACAAAGAGGGGTAAATAAACCAAGGCACTCAAAATGAAAACCCCAGGATCCTACGCTTCAGGTCAGTTCTGAACACTCTGTCTAAATTTCATCATCCGAAAATTAAGAATTTGAAATGACGATATACCATGTTGCTCTGTTGGTGCTAAATTGAAATTTTCTGAAATGGAATTGCTAAATCATGTTCATGGTAGCTCACTTATGTCTGAAGTGCATGGATTAGAATTGAATGTCAAACTTGAAATAATGTGATGTGCTTTCATCCTATATCATGCACTTAGTCAGGGGGAGTTCAATAATTCTTGATTAACCATACTGTTGCTCATGCTTTGTTGTATATATGATGCATCTAGACTCAGCTACTGTTTGTTGATAGACTCTCTTCTAATGCTCTTCTCTCTTGTTGCTGACTCTTCCACCAGCTTATACTCATCCTTCACATTCTTCGTAGCTGGTGTGACTAATTTGTTTCTATTGTTGATAAGTTAGTCAGCTGTATTTCTGATCTGATCTGAGGATCACAAGTTGCAGACCATGCAATTCAGTTTGAGAATCATATACAAACTCCTATCATATAGGTTTAAGAATAACCACTAAATCAGACTGATGTAAGAGTTATGTATTCTCAGATTTGCATTTAAATGACTTGAAAATATCTGAATGGTAAGCTTTAATAAATTTTAACCACATATGTCATGAAAACCTTAGACTCACTCATCTGAAATCTGAATATTTGAAATCAAGGCTATCTTTGGTTGAGATACATAGAGTGAGTATTATTTTTAAACATTAACTTGATAAATGTTGACTAAGTGAAAAAATGTGAATTCAGAGCAATGACTTGGTCACTGAGAAACTGGGTTCTCTATCAATGAAATAAAGTAAACCTATGTCATGAAGTGCCATAGTTACCTCTGGTGAAAATTTATTGAAAATACTGACAGAGCAATGGCATATTTGTGTTGAGTAACTGGGGAGTCTGGCCTCTAATCAATGTGTCTTCTCACATAAAAAGACATTTCTATTGCTAACTCTGGTCTCAATATTGAGAGGCAATGACAGTTATCACACTGAGTAACTGGGTCACTTCACCTGAGACGTGTTGTGCCTCACGTAAAAAGGTCTTGATTGACTTAAATTGCTCAAGAAAAGTATAAAGTGCTTCAAATGAAAATATCTTGCAAACTCTGTCAACTCATGCTCTTGTAAAAGTGTTTAATCTCAATACTAATCTGTGTAACTCTCAAAGGAGTCATTGAGATCATGCGTGTAAGACAAAGATGATTGGTCCTGAGTGTTATCCGATTATTTGGTTCACCTTTATTAAAACTTGAATTCAGATATAAGTATTGAATTTAATTGATAAATTTGGTATACATCATAATTAAATCAGGTTGGTCAAGTTGCCAATTCATAACCCTCTATGATAGGAGAGTCTATTCATGTTAAGACTTATTGTAGTGGTGCATGCCTTACAATCCCTCATGATCTGATTCATCCCTGACAACTTGATCAACAGGAACTTTGTTGACAATTCTCTCTTATCGGTTGATTAATTGTTCCTTGAGATGTACTGTGCTTTGACTGTTTCTCACCTGTTGAAATCTTCCATCTTGTTTCTGTAACCAGTTCTGGTTCTGTGGACTTTCCACCTACTCTATTCTATCCATGCATATATAAGGTGCCACAACCATTATTGTTTTGGATTCCTTGTGGTGGCAGATTTCAGATTGCTTTTGGTTAACCAGAATTCATTCATGCACTTCAGGGGGAGTTCTGGGTCATCTGCATTTAGGGGGAGAGTAGTCAAACATTCATGTTGATAGGGGGAGTTCTTATATTTTATTCTACAGTGCTCATTTTGCATGTTTCTATGGGGGAGTATTGGTATCAGATTTCATACATGTCTTTCATTTCACTCGCAAACCATCTCCTTTTTGTTTATGTCAAAGGGGGAGAATTGTTTGCTGAGCTTTAATGATAGGGTGTTGTTGTTTTGATGATGGCAACTCAAGGAGTCACCACATAAGATGGCAAATCAATGAGTCACCACTTAAGTATGATGTTGATCAGTGCATCTATGTTCGTGCATCCCATGTTACTACTCTCGACATACTCAGTGCATCGTCTTAAGTCATGCATATATATAGTCGGTGCATTAACTGTAGCTTGCACACACATAGTATGTGCAATGTTAGTGATAAGGCATAATGGCATCGGTACATACCACGTTGTTTGGAAGATGATTTCAGTGCATTGCTTTGTTTCACATATACACATAGTCCGTGCACTGCTTCACAGGTTTGTAGAACCATTGTTGGTATGAATGTTCCATGCATCATTTCATCAGCAAGTCTGTTCATCGTCTTGTCGCATGCATGCGAAGTCTGTACATTCTTCACCCGGCATTCAAAGTCTATACATTCTGTTGCACACCTAATGTTTGTGCATGAATACTAAGTCTGCACACGGGTGCCCTGATGAAATGCAAGTCTATACATTCTTACATCGTTGTGCTTCACGCATACACAAAGTCTGTACATCATCTTGTCGTAGGCATAGAAAGTCTATACATCCATTCGCTAATAACTGAGCAAGTCTATACATCTGTTAGCTCAGCTCATGGCTTAGTCAGTGCAATCTATGTTCATTGTGCATGTGTGCATACCGCTGCTGGTATGAGTGTTCAAGTTCATGCATCATCACACCAGCAAGTCTATACATCGTTGTCGAATGCACGCAAAGTCCATACACTCTTTGATGGCATGCCTGTGCATTCACCTTCATTGTGCATACTTTGTTACATGCATACTGCACTACACACTAGCAAGTCTATACATGCTTAGTTTAAAATCGCAAACCTACTCGATGCATCTTTGTGCGCCTCACCTTTCAGATTCGGTGCAAGGTCTGTCTTGCATCCATTTTTTGTTCGTATGATTCTTCTCTTTCATCTCGGTGCAATTCTCGCAAATCCAACTCGGTGCATCAACTGTGTTACACAGTTATTTTAAGAGTCTGTGCATATCTTTGATCCTTTCTTTTGACTCGGTACAATGTCTTCTTCTTGTGCCTCTTGGACCCATGTCTGTGCATATGGTGTCAAGCTGTTGTGTAAGTCAATACAATGGTTGACTTGAATATCTCTACTCAATGCATTCTATGTTTGAACATAACGGTGCAAACTATGCTAAGCGTTTGATTAAAGGCCTTGTGTTTTTCTGACAGAGCTTCTCTCCGAGGAGGGGCACGTGATCCAAGGGAGATAGACCCCCTAATGAGTGCCACGTGGAAGGCTACAATGCTTAGATCGCGACACGTGGTTGAGAGCCTTCTGGAAGCTAATGGGCGGGAGTTCTTCATCCACACGCCCAGTGAGAGTATATAAGAAGACAGTGATCGATGCAGAACATAGTGGTGAAGAAGAATGAGGAGTGAGCCTAATTAAAAAAGGGGAGCCTGCACGATCCAGTGAGAAAAAGAAGAAAAGAGAGCAGCAGAGAAGAAAAGGGAAGTTGCAGAAGAAAAGGAGAAAGAGAGAGAGTAGCAGAGAAGAAAAGAAATGATTAGGAGAGAAGAGAAAGAGAGAAACAAGATAGAAGGAGAGTGAAAAGAGAGATAGAGAGTTTGTGAAGAGGAAGAGAGAAGACTCCATCAAAAGATCTGTCTTCACTGGAATCTGGATCAAATCAAATCCAGTCAACTCCATGGGAGCCACATCTGCATTTCATTGATTACAACTTTCAATCACTGTTATTTCTTGTTTCATGCTTTCATTTTTAACCTTTCTTCAAGCTATTTGTCAGCGGGTGAGGTGGATACCTCAGACAGCAAGCTGTGTTGCTCAGCGGGTAGAGGAGGATTCCTCTGGACGGGTTAAGCTATAGTCCCCAGCGGTTGGCAAAGCTGTAATGCCCAGCGGTCAAGTTGTTAGTCAGCGGTTGTAGGCAAGCTGTGAGGCCCAGCGGTTTAAGCTGTGTATCAGCGGAATCCACACTCTAGTTGGAGTGTGGGGTGGACGTAGGTCTGGAGGACCGAACCACCTTAAAAATCTTCTGTCTATTGTGGTGTGATTGCTTGTCTTATTCCGTTAGGTGAATGCTTAGGCACGATCTGTTTCTCTCTGTCTAGTAAGGTTGTTGATTGCACACTGTCTGTTCGTTGACTGTATTGAGAGTCCTTTGACATTGATCCTAAGTCACTAATCCGTTCATCTGTAAGCATTTTAGTTGACTTAGTGAATCTGTTTATTCCGCAACTATTCATCGGCTTTCAGTTTGTATTAGGTAGTTTGAATTTGGGGAAGAGTTTTTTTAAGGAGATTCATTCAACCCCCCTTCTGAATCCGAGCCTTGAACTCAATACAATTCCCAGGTTGGCTAGGGCGCGGGCGGAGATTTTTCTTCGGTCAGGATGGTGCTCTCGACGATGAAGTCAGCGAGTGCCTGTCCTTTGATAGCCGAGCGAGGCCGATATGATATATCGTAGGCCCTAAGCATAATGGCCCACTTGACGAGGCGTCCCAAGGCTTCAAGGTAAGCGAGGATCCTCTTCAGTGGTTCGCTGGTCAATACGATGATGGAGTGCCCTTGAAAGTAGGGTCGAAGGCACTTGGCCGAGGAAACCATCGCTAGCACAAGTCTCTCGATTGCGGGGTACCTTCTTTCAGCTTTGTTAAGCACCTTGCTGGTGTAGTAGACCGGTCTCTCGACTCCCGAGTCATTTCTGACCAGGACCGAGCTAACTGTGGATTGAGTTGCTGAGAAGTAGACATGTAGGGCTTCACCTAGAACGGGCTTGGACAGCACCGGGGGCAAAGCCAGGAACTCCTTAAGCTCAGTGAACGCCTTTTGGCATTCCTCGTCCCATGCGAACGTAGCAGATGCCATTTTGGGCCCCCTCAACAGTTTCAAGAAGAGTAGGCATCGTTCGGCCGCACGGGACAGGAATCGGTTGAGCGCAGCAATGCGCCCGGTAAGGCATTGAACGTCCTTGGTTCAAGTGGGGGGCCGCATGTCCAAGATGGCCTGGACCTTGTCGGGGTTGGCCTCGATCCCACGTTGGGTCACCAAGAAGCCCAGGAATTTCTCAGACCTTACTCCGAAGGCACACTTGGTGGGGTTGAGCTTCATATTGCACCTCAGGAGAGTGTCGAAGGTCTCAACAAGGTCGGCGAAGTGGTCCTCGGCCTTGGGGGTCTTGACGAGCATGTCGTCAATATAGGCCTCGACGTTCCGGCCGAGGTGTCCCATGAACATATGGTTGACTAGCCTCTAGTACGTGGCTCCGGCATTCTTCAACACGAAGGGCATCCGGGTGTAGCAGTGCACGCCGAAGTCAGTGATGAAGGTGGTCTTCTTGATATCTTCTGGATCCATTGTGATATGGTGGTAGCCTGAATAGGCATCCAGGAAGCTGAGTATCTCGTTGCCTGAGGTTGAGTCAACCAGTTGGTCGATGCTCAGCAACGGATAATAGTCTTTTGGCGTGGCTTTGTTCAAGTCGGTGAAGTCCACGCACATTCGCCACTTTTCCAAAGCTTTTGGCACCAGGACGACGTTAGCCAGCCACGTCGGGTATAGGATCGATCTAAAAAGACCAGTCTTTTGCCCCTTGGTGACTTTCTCCTTGATGACCATCTTCTTCTCGGGCGCGTGCTTCCTTCTGAGTTGTTGTACGGGCTTCACGGTCGGGTCAAGGTTGAGTTTATGCACTACCGTCTCTCCCGGTATCCCGGGGAGTTGATCATCAGAGCATGCAAAGACTCGGATGTACCCAGAAAGGAATTCTTTGTATTGTTGCTGAACCTCGGATGGTAGGTCGGCTCCAATCCTTACTCCTAGGGTCGGGTCATCGTTTAGGAAAATCGTTAGTAACTCGCCTCCAGGCTCGGATGTTACGGGTTTTTCCTCGACTTCCCGGGGGCCCTTGTTCTTCCCGTCCCACCTTGTGGCTTCAACCGAGATATTATAGCACCTTCTGGACAACGCCTGGTTGCCCCAGACTTCCCCCACCCCATGCTTAGTGGGGAACTTCATTTTTTGGTGATAGGTAGAGGGCACCGCTTTCGTTCGGCTAAGGATCCCCCGGCCGAAGATTGCGTTGTATGCCATCATACCCTTGATCACTATGAAGTCCACCATAACCGTAACGATTTTGGGTGGGATGCCGAGAGTAACCGACAGGCTCAGGGCTCCCTCGGGATAAGTGGCCTGGCCATTGAACCCGCAAAGGGGGGTTCGGATCGGGCGGAGTTTAGACGGATTCTCCCCCATCTTAAGAAAACACTCATAAGATAATACATCAGGGGCGCTTCCATTGTCAACTAGAATCCTATCTACGTTACAATGGTTTATCGTAGCCGATATAACTAGGGCGTCGTCATGCGGGGTGGTCAGCCCTTCCAGGTCTTGGTCGGAGAAGACTATGACCTGGGACTCACTTGGCGGAGCCTTAGGAGGCTCGATGGCTCGGCTCGCCCGCTCAGTATGACGCTTCCTTCCTCGGCTATTATCTCCTCCTGATGCAGCTCCTCCAGCGATGACATTGATGTGGACCCCGCGAGGGGCGTTGTCGATCTCCTCTGAGGCGCCTCAGTCTTCCTTATGCCCGGCCACGAACTGGGATAGGTGTCCCTGGCGGGCGAGGCGCTCGATCTCATCTTGGAGCTAGTGGCAGTCACCGGTATGATGCCCGTGGTCGCTGTGGAATAGGCAGTGCTTACTGCTATTGCGGCTCTTCGGCCTCATTGGCTCGGGTTGGCGGAGGAGGCCCGAGCCTTTGATGTCTTCATAGATCTCGTACACTGGAGCGGTTAAGGGAGTGTACCGCTCGTACTTCAAGGATAGTTCTTTGTGCTCCCCGTCTCGGTTCCGCCTTTTTCCTTGGCCCGAGCTTGACTCGGGTGCTCGCTTCTTGTCCCCCTCCCGACCCAAGCCGGTTGCGCCTTGGCATGCGCTGAGAACTTCTTCGCACTCAGCATGGCGTAAAGCCAAAGTCACTAGCTCGGCAAGGGTTGAGGGAGGGTGGAGGACAAGTTTGCGGTGGAGGTTCTCGTCACGGGTGCCTCCGGTCAGCGCGGTTATGGCCGAGGCAACATCCACGCGGGGGATTCTCAGGGCTTCCGATTTGAATCGGGTGATGAAAGCCTGGAGTTTCTCCCCCTGCGCCTGTTTAAGAGCCAATAGCCCCGCTACCGACCTTGGGGGGCCGCTGCCGGTAAAACATTCCTTAAATACTCACCCAAACTACTTGAAGTCTCGGATGGATCCGGGGGCGAGGGCCCGGAACCATGCTTGGGTTCCTTGGACTAGGGTGGTCACGAAGGCTCGGCACTTGATGGCATCGGACGCCCCGTGGAGGGTCATCAGGGCATTGAAGCTGTCAAAGTGGTCGGCCAGGTCACCTTGGCCGTCGTCAGACTTGAAGGTCGGAATGGAGATTCTGGGAGATATCTCTGCCTTCAAGATGCAGTTGGAGAACGGGGATTTCTCCTCGTCCTCTACTGGGAAGGTCTTCTGTAGGGCGCGTAAGGCGCGCTCATGCTCTGCAAAGCGCCTCTTCAACTCTCGTAGTCAGAGGGATAACTCCAGCTGTCGTTGCGCCGTGGGGCTAGGGGGGCTGTCCTGGCGTTCCCCAGGGACTTCGGTCTCTGAGTGCGGACAGCGTGCCCCAGGTTTTCCCCTTTTCAGCGTGGAGGAGGCCTCTTGCTCCGGAGGAGGGGCTTGTGAAGGTCCTCCTGACCTATTGCGAATAAGCCGCCGTCCTTGGAGGGTGAAGCAGCCTCCGACGGTGTGTTGGGATGCGTCTCTACGGGGAGAGCTTTCCGGAGGGGCGCGTGACCTTCCTTCCCTGGCCGCCTGGGTCCTCATGAGTTCCACGAGGATGTCAAACTTTGCGTTGAGGGCTTGGAAAGCGTCAGCGCCCCCGTTGGATGGTTGCTCCATAGCTGCGAACGAAGGCGGTTCGTCGGCTGGGGCGCTGGCGTTGGAGGGGGGGTTCTGTGTGGCTTGAGAGGGGCCTTCTCCCACCGCCACCACGATTTTTCCCCTATCACCGGCGGGCCTCCTCCTTGTACTTCTTCACACCATACTGGCTCTTTGATCGTTTCCCATAGACGGTGCCAGATGAAGAGGGGCGATCTCGTGCTGGTCCTGAGCTGGAGGAGGTGAGTACCGAACAGTGAACTGCAAGGAAGGGAAACAGATCAGGGGGCCCATCGATGGTTCCCTGGGGAAAATCCTCTGATGCCTAAGTCAGTAGAGCAGTGGTGGAAGCTATGAAGGGAGGAAGAAGGAGATGCACGAGATCCCTCTCCACCAAGGTGGTGAAGTGGTTCCTGCTCAGGGTGTTTTAGGCGTGTGTTGGCCTTACCTTTTGCTGGAGGGAGTCCTAGGTTTAAATAGTGCGCCAGCCTTATGAGTCCCGTAAGCTGAGGAGTTTCAGGCGGGGGTTACGTCCTCAACATGAACTCTTTACGTCCTCGTCATGGGCTCTTTATAGCCTTGAGGAGTCGTGGGGCCCCTTATCCTCGTAAACTCCTACTCAGAAAGGGCTCTCGATGGCAGCGTGGATAAGCATCCGTCGGTCAACCCAAGCGTGTAGAGTGCCAACCCTGTCCTGGGCGACAGGCGTAGCTCAGGTGAGGTTCATTCGGAGTGGGCGCTGGGCGCTAGCCTTTATCCCGGTGAGAGGAATAGATCGGGCGTGGGTCTTTCTTCGACCGAACCGACGCTCGGCCTTCCGAGCCTAATGGCCGCCTAGAAAGTGCTTGATCCCGAGTGAACTTATTGGGCTTTTATGCTAAGTGGGCCCTACGGGCGGTCACTTAGATGAGCTGGGCCTCGTTTGGTCTCGCGGGACCTAGTTCGGCCGCTCTTAGATGGGCTACAGAAATCCCCCTCTCCATGTTGAATATTATTTATTTGTGTTTATTTATTTTCTGCTCGAATTATCATGACTATTTCGCTACCACGTTCCGAGCATTGCTTCCTGCTGCTATCGGTTCGGGGCATGACAAAAGTGGTATTAGAGCCTCAGTTGTTTGAGTCCTAAGTTCTTGTCCTTAAGTATAGGTTACCCTAAGTAATAAGTCGTGTAATCGGTGTCATTCCTTATGTCCCCTTGTGAGATTGGGTAGTGATTTGGGTTAAGTAATAAAATATGTGTAAGATTGCGTAGCACGACATGTAAGGATAATAAAATTTTTAACCTTATAATTATTTTGCAGGTAATTAAGCTCCTTTTGACATGAAAGTGATAGGGTCTACGCGTAAGCTAAAATTAAGTTCCGTTAAAAGGTGGCGAGTTCGTCGTAAAGGAATTCGAAGTAATAAGAAAAAAAGGAATAATCTTTTTCAAATAAAATATTTTTGTGAGCGACGTCACGCGGTTCGGGGAGCGAAGAGGACGCGGAGCGCGCGGGCTCCTCTTTTGTTTGCTGCAACACAGAAATAAGAGAAAAGAGAAGGGGCCACCACGGGAGATTGCTCCGGCGGGGTGAGCGGGACAAATGTAATATAGCAATATATGGGGGTTAAACGGCCATAGCGGGAACTGACTCGCCGCGACCTCGGGGGGACGGGAATGGTGCAGAAATTAAATAGCAAGAATTGAAACGGCCATTGGGGAAGTGACTCGCCGCGGCCTCGAGAATATGAGCAGATAAGAATATAACAGAATATAAGGAGAATATAAAGAGCGTGAATTTAAACGGCCATTGGGGAAGTGACTCGCCGCGGCCTCGAGAACATGAATAGATATAAATATAATATATAAGAACGGGAATTTAAACGGCCATTGGGGAAGTGACTCGCCGCGGCCTCGAGAATATGAATAGATAAGAATATAACATATAAGAACGGGAATTTAAACGGCCATTGGGGAAGTGACTCGCCGCGGCCTCGAGAATATGAGCAGAATACAACAGAATATAAAGAGAATATAAGAACGAGAATTTAAACGGCCATTGGGGAAGTGACTCGCCGCGGCCTCAAGAATAAGATGTGATCGCCAGGGGCCAAAATATCCCAAAATAAAGAAAGTGATCGCGCCTACCTCAAGAGCGGGAGATGGCGGGTTGCTTCTTCCTCCCCCTTCGGCCGGCCGACGGAGAGGGCTTTCCTTGGGTACCCTTGCAAAACAGTAGACAATAAACGAACGGAATTAGAAAATGGCAGTGTAGTAACAATTCCTTGCAATAAAAGTAACGAGATCGTGACCTAACACACACCTGGTTGGTGTGGTTTTAAACCCCTCTCGGACTCGAGTAGGAGGAAAATGCGATGATGAATGCAAGAAGTATGCAAGAGACGGCGCCCTTATGTAGGGAGATAGAGGATGCAGTATGATGAATGTAAAGAACTATGGAGAAAAAGGGGAAGAAAATGCTTATTGGATGAGCCGAAGGTGAGATCCGGCGGAGCTCCGGCAGCGTAGGGACGACGTGGAAGCACGGTGGATGAAGACGACCTTCCTCTCGCGAGCGTGGGCACCCGAGAAGCCGGCAGAACCTCCACCTACAAAAGACCCCACGGGTTAGAAATGACTCTGGTAGCCTCTGGGCTCCGGCAGCCTATCGGATCTCTTAGAAGCTCTTCGAGAACTGAGGGGGTGGGCCTCTATTTATAGGGCTCCGGAGGATGGAGGCGTCTAGGACCCTGGACACCTCCATCAAAGCCGAACTAATATTTTATTCTATTTTTATTTATTTTTTTTGAATATTTTTGTAGACGCCTCCAACAGGTCCACTGAACACCACCGAGGGCCGCACGCGGTCTGGCACAACGCGTGGTTTTGTGAGCGGCGCCTCGTGATTCAGAAATGGGCACGTCCAGCTGGCTGGACGTCTTCACAATTTGGATTTCTTCACAATTTGGATTTTTGTGAGCGGCGCCCGTGAGGGAGTTGATGGAGGCGTCCAGGGTCCTGGACGCCTCCAAGAAAATATTTTTTATTATTTTTGTTTTGTTTTTTATGCCAAAGTTGGCACATTAATTTTTATACTTGTTTTTATGGAGGCGTCCAGGGGCCTGGACGCCTCCATTAATATATTATTTTTTTAATTTTTGTTTTGTTTTTATGCCAAAGCTGGCATTTTATATTTTTTATACTTGTTTTTATGGAGGCGTCCAGAGTCCTGGACGCCTCCATTAATATATTATTTTTTATTTGATTTTGGGATGTGAAAAAAAAATTAAAAGAATGGGGGCGTCCAGGGGCCTGGACGCCCCCATAAAGACCCACCCGGGTCCTCAGTTCAGGCGTTGGTGGCTGCCCGGTAGACACCCTTCTTGGTTCCGGAACCTCCTGATGCGTCTGACTGGTGTTGATGCCGTCCGAACGCCGTGACGAGACGAATCCGGATGCCGAAAAGGGCGGAAGAAGACTCAAGAAAAGAAAGCACTCAAGTGATTCAAAACGCGTAAGCCGTCGCGGGGCGTTGTATAGTGATATGAGACTTTCTCAGGAGACGTCAGGAATAGCATGTCTACAGCTGTCCCGCCTTGGCGTCTGCTTTGCAAGGGAGCGACACGTAGTGGAATGGTTTCGAAGTGGAGTGAAATGAAGTGGGAGCGGACTGATAAGTTGATGCCAAGATGTGATGAGACACGCTTTTGACGTTACTGTCTGGAATTTTTCCTGGAGTTTCAATGAGGCGACCTTGAAGAAGGTCTTTCAAATCTTGACGATTGCTTGGACGGAGATCAAATAAGGGAGGGTGAGATGTGCGCTCAGGCACGCAAAAGAGACCAACTTCTCGGTATGGAAGTACCTGGGTCATAAACCGGAGGTTTCACCTTTGGGGAGCAGTTACCAGCCAATGTGGAAGTGCTGCGGCCAAGGTGGGTTAAACAAGGTAAAAAGTAAAGGAATATCTGAGGGTCTGTCCAAACAAGGGTCTTCTTTGGAAGAGCAGCGTAGGCCGTTTCAAGGAAATTCAGTATTTCATTCGGAGTGGAATATCTCATATTTGTAAGAATTGAAGCACAGCGACTTTCGCAATCGAATCACTTGAATGATCTTCCGCAATAAATCAAAGTCCTATATGAATGCATGCTGGGCTTAAAGAAAAAATTAAAACAAACTAAAATAGAACATAGCCAAGGATAATATTATCAACTTGTTAAGAATGGGTCAGGATACCGATCCGGTAAGCCGGCACTGGGTTGGGGCCCGTTTATCCGCGCACCAACTCACTGAATGGAACCGTCGTTCCCATGCTACCACAAGTTAACGGCCTATCCGTACAACCCAAATTCTTCGGGATCATCACTATTTTTGTTGAAGGGGAACTCAAATCCCAGATTCGTTCGGGTCGCAAGGTCCTTGACACGTTCTAGTAGCGTAGGTATCATATACTATGATGCATGACATGGTGGGACCAACCATTGAAAGGTGGGACAGGAGATAGGACAAAGACGTCCGTTAGTAAAACCTGCACAGACTATCAAAGGTTAGCAACATCAGAAAGTAGCAGAATCATAGCAGAATCGCACCACAGTACAAAGGAGATCCAGATAAAATCTTGACAATGACCACTGATGTGACATGTTCCATCCTGTAGCACCTTACCCTTCCTATAAGAACTCCCCTTAGGCTAGTTCATTCAAATGCACCAAGGTGGGTTTTGGAAGCTCAGGAGAGGAAGGAGAGGGGGATCTAGAGATCTCAGGATGGAAGGAGAGTCTTCCCGCATTATGAAGAGGAGCAGGCCTAGTAGCGAGATCAGGCGACTCTCTGACCTCGAGGGTCATCTGAGTGGGACGATCATGTCGCATATGGTAAGCTGATTCTTTTCAAATTTCTCCACGTGAGCCTTCTTCTTACTTCCTTCATTTCTTCTTCTTTCTTTTCTCTTCCAGCCATATCCACTCTTCCCAGGTCCGAGGAAGTTTTCCAAACTGCCATGGCTTTCAAAGCTAACTTCCAACATCTCCATCGGCATGAGGGCCATACTCTCGAAGTGGCATCTGCAGGGGCTCCTTATTCACGCCAAACACTACGAGAAGATTCGTATGGACTGGGCGGCTATGGGCGCACTAGTGGAGATCTGGCATCCCCAGACCCACACTTTTATCTTCCCGACCTTCGAGGTGACCATCCTCCTCGAGGAGGTGGAACTTCTGCTCGGATTGAAGAAATTCAAGAGTGACGGGAAGGTGAAGGCTATGCGGATGCTGACACGGGGGACTTCTGAAAGCGTCCTTGGAAGCTTCATGCCACCCGACGCAGCCCGAAAGGTCCGTACTCAAAAGGGGATCGATCTCCAAAAGCTCGCGGAGTGGGTCATGGACGCCCTGAGAGGGTCACCAGACGATGACTATTTGGAGGGAATCATGAAGGGGTTCGCCATTTGTCTGGCGGGTGCTCTCTTGTTTCCTTATACCGACAACATGGTGGAGGAAGACCAACTAAGTGCTATCTGCGGGATCTGGCGTGGAAAGAGGGTGGGACCCGCTGTCCTTGCCTACCGGTATAGTGGCCTTACTGCCTCGAGCATGGGTAAGCCTCCTTTTGGTTGTGCACTTGTCCTGAGTTGCTGGCTGGATTTGCATTTCAAGTTTGATCACCGTGAGGGAATGCCAACCGCTTCGAAGCTCTTCCAACAAAGCCCTCTTCATCACATAGCCGACGTGTTAGGGTTCGGTGGTACTGTAGTGAACCGCGTTCCGTGGCTGAAGAAACGTGAAGACTGGCGGTCTCACTTCCCCATCATGACACAAGGCTTCTTTACTTGCGCACCGGCATGTTTGCTTTCGCTTGAGCTCCTCATGAGGCCTTCTCCCGAAGTTGATCTTCAACTGATCGGCGCGACCGAGTTTGTCCTTTATAACGCGCATCGATGCTGCCTCCAGGTTGGCATTCCACGCCATTCGTTCCCACTACCGACTGGCATCGTTCCTTTGAAGAAGAGAGAGTTGGGTACGGAAGCGGATGCGAAGGAAGCGAAGGCCGTCAAAGCACCCTGGAAGACAAGTGTTGCGGGAAAGGCCTTAGCGCATGTGGGGGAAGAATGCGAGCTGTGGAGGGCTTATGTAACCGAACTGGGGAAGTTAAGGCCTAAGGCACCTAAACCCCTGATGTAGCTCATTCTGCTTCTCTGATGGAATAAAATCTGGCATTTGGATGTTTTGGACCCTTGTCCCCTTAATTATTATTATTTTTGGTGATTTTTCTTTTTCTTTGTGTTTTTATTTTGTTTGGATTATATACATACTCTTATCTTTTTTCTTTTATTATATTTTTTTAAAAATTTTATTATGGGGGCGTCCAGGGGCCTGGACGCCCCTAATTTTTTATTTATAATTTTTTTCAGTTTTTTTTTGTTTTGGGGGCGTCCAGGGTCTTGGATGCCGCTATTTTTTATTTTTTATTTTTTTTGGTTTTTTTGTTTTGGGGGCATCCAGTGCCCTGGACGCTCCTAATTTTTTATTTTTTTATTTTTTGGTTTTTTGTTTTGGGGGCGTCCAGGCGCATGGACGCCCCAAAAAAGGGTGGATTTTATATATATGGGGGGGGCCTCCCCCCCTTTGCTCATTTACTGTTCATTCCAACGACCCAGTCAATCCAGACGACCCATTCTTAGTCCCAATGGAGCAAGGAGGCCCGAGCCAGGGTGGAGAGAAGCGCAAACGACGGGCTCGTCGTCCGAGGAGGCTGAGGGACGATGCCGAGGAGGCTGCTGCGGCGGAGGAGATTGTCGCGGAGGAGGCTCCTCCTTTGGCCGTGGAGGCTGCAGTGGATGCTGGCGACGCGGGAGAGGACGATCACGACCCGGTAAGCTCTTCGGAACTTCAATCTGTTGGTTTAATAGGCTGGATAGGCGGACGAGAGGCCATGCGGTGAGGACCGGTGAGTGAGGTATGGAGGCGTCCAGGGGCCTGGACGCCTCCACATTTTCTTTTTTCTTTTTATTTATTTATTTACGTAAAAAATAGAATTAAAAATAAGGAGGCATCCAGGTCTTGGGACGCCTCTATGATAATATATATATATATTTTTATTTATTTTGGTTTTAGTTTTTGGGTTTTTCTAAAAATAAAATGAAGAAAATAAAAGGGAGGCGTCCAAGGTGTTGGACGCCTCCAAAAACACATAAATACTTTTTTAAAAATAAAAATAAAATAAAATAAATAAGTAGTATATACAGTGTTATTGTTTATTACTATTCATAATGCTGATGTGTTCTTTATTGATTTTGTGGTGTGCAGGGTGTGATGAAGGGCTGGATCAGCTGGTCCCTAGTGGTGGCAGCATACCGTGGGCTGCCAGACTTTCAGAGGGCGCGTGTGGACGCCATGGGCTTTGGAGCTTTCCTTAGGATCGAGCCCTTTCGGCTCGACCTTCCTCTTATCTAGGCATTGAGGGAGCGGTGGCACGCGCCGAGCTGGGCGTTTCTGATGCCCTGGGGGCACATGGTGCCGTCACTGGAGGACGTGGCTCGGATCACCGGGCTACGGGTGGACGGAGAGGCGGTGAGTGGGGTCACCTACCCCGACTACCGAGAGAGTGCCCTGGACCTGCTGTGGTTAGAGACGAGCGTGACTGATAGAGACAGCAGGGTAGTTGGCCAAGTGGAGATTATGGAGGCGCTCGGATTTGTCGACCCGCGCCAGCGGGTTAGCGAGACTGGAGCGGAGTTTCTGGCACGACTGGAGGGAGATGCCCGTGCAGCTTTCACCCAGGACCCGAGCGAGCGGGAGCTGGTGGACCTAGACCTCCGGAGGTTTCTTTTCTTCTTCTTGGGCCGCCTTCTGCTGGGGACGAAGGGGGATGGCATCCACTGCCGCTTCCTCGGGATCCTGGCGGACCTTGACAGAGTGGGGCACTACGCATGGGGAGCGGCTCTGCTTGCCCATTTGATTGTTGATCTCTCCCAGACTTCAGAGAGGGAGACGACAGTCAGCGGCTTCGCACCTTTTCTCCAGGTACACAATTTATTTATGCATTTTACCGTAGTTAAATATGTAATTACTCGTGCTAATGATGTATGATGGATGCAGGTGTGGAGTTATTACTACTTCCCGATGGGGAGGGCCAGGTAGGGGAACAGGAGAGCCGTTCCTCTAGCGCGACAGTGGAGGCCGGTCGTGGTAGCGGCACCACACAGCTACCAGCTGGCGTCACTTCGTCGGGAGCTGAGCGAGTATCCCGAGGCCATGGTATGATGCGTATGATTTTTTGTGTTTTCTTATGTGACTGAATGGCAACTAATATGATGCATGTATGATGATACAGGTGGTGTGGAGACCCTACCTGGGCATGGGCGACGCTGGCCAGCCTTGGGTTGTAGCGGGTCTTCCTCGTTTCAGGCGGGGTCCATTGCCTGAACGAGATCGAGCCGCTTCGGCTGAGGCTGGTTATGAGCACATTGGGGCTAGCCCAGGAGTGGGTTGATGTAGATGAGCCGGCCCGCATCGGGTGGAAGACCAAGGGGAAGGTGAAGATTGTGGACTGGCGTACGCGCTTCCCAGCACAGTACCAGGACTGGCAGTAGGGCGGGGCCCCAGTGGTGTCCCATGTACAGGACAGTACTGATTACCTGAGACGGTACCGGGCTACGTACGGGGACCGCCTCTTCCTTGGTGGTATGGCAGGGGTAAGTGAAATGAAAATGCTTCACCCTTCTATATGTATATGCATGTGGCACTAACTTATGTGCAATGCAGGATGCTCGTGACAACATGATCGCCGACCTGCGGGCCCAGTTGGCAGACGCCAGGTGGTAGTTGGTGGCCATCCGACAGGAGTTGGAGATCCTGGTGAGTTTATGCGATGCATTTTTTGTGACCTGGATTTTTGATACTTGGCCTCTAACTGTCGTTCGCTTTGTGTTTCAGTGGGCCCACCAGACAGCGGCAGCCAGGATGGCTGGTGGAGCGGGTTCCAGTTCGCGGGGCCCTCCTCCGGAGGTTTCTGCCCTCCAGGAGCAGCTGGCGTATGCGGTGGCTCGGGCTGAGGAGGCCAAGCGTGACCGCGAGGCTCGAGTGAGCGTTTGCCTGACCTCGACTCTCCTTCTGGCTGCTCTCCTTCTATCACTGTTCTCTTACGGTGCATGCGTGCTTTGACAGATGGCCGAGATCCGAGAGGCCCTGGCGCGTGCTGTTCGTGCCGAGCAGGAGCGCGACGCTCGGGTGACGGAGCGTGACGCCCGGATTGTGGAGCTGGAGGAGGAGCGTCGACGGGAGGCTGAGGAGCTCCCTCGTGACGTGCTGGATCTGCGGATCGCCCTCGAGCTGTCGAGGAGGGAGGCGGTGAGAGAGAGAGAGGAAAGGGAGAGAGAGAGGGAGGAGCGACAGCGGGATCAGACCGAGAGGAGGGCTCTGGAGGCCCAGCTGCTGGAGCTCCGATTGAGTCTCGGCACGGCGGAGGGGAGGCTTCGGGAGAGCGAGGAGCGGTACCAGAGGGCGAAGGAACGCGGGGCGCTACTTCGTCAGTCTGGTTCTTTTTCCATGGGCAGCTATCTGGTTTCTTCAGCCGAGGAGCGTCGTCGCGCCTTCGAGGCTGGAGTGCCACCGCAGGGCGAGGCGAGCACGGCTTCTCAGGGTTCGCAGAGGCCCCCTAGGGATCCCCGGCAGAGGAGGGAGGAGAGAGATGACCAGGAGGGTGGCAGCGAGAGTTAGAGAGTTGCTTGTACACGTCACCCTTCTCACTGTATGATGTACTTTGACTATTATATGAAATGGATTTCGTGTGGCATGCCCTTTTCTTTCCCGCACTTTCTTTTGCACCACGTTGTTTACGCTTCACGAGACTTTTGCCCTGGACAGAAGGGAACTACTTTGCACGGGGGGATTATGTTCCTTTCTCCCTTTTTGGGCGTGTCCAGGCGCGAGGACGCGTCTTAATCCTTGAATTCAAATTTAAAGCGTCGGGTGGCCTTTCTTCTCCCGTGCCTTACCCGCAAACGAGCCCGCCTTCCGCCGAAACTCGCTTGCCCCCTTTTTCATCTTCCTCCTCTTTTGATCGATGGAGTTCGGTGGGCCCGACCATGGTGAAGGTGGAGAGGGACGAGGAACTCCTCGCCCGAGGAGGGACACGCAAGAACACGGAACGGCGTCCATGGAGGAGGAAGGGCCGCTTCGGGCCCCCGAGGGACCCGAGGGGCCCGATGTCGCGGAGGGAGGTGAACACGGTCTGGTAGGTCCTCCAATCTCTTCCTCTTTGATCCATTTTGAGTTTTGAAGCAAGGCGTGCGAGGGGGAAAGGGTTCGGCGAGTGTTGCACTCAAGTGATGGACGCGTCCTAGACAGGGGACGTGTTCTTTGTTATGATGCGAGGTCCTCCTTCCTTGGTGCAGGACATGGCGAGGACCCTGGGCCTGGCCGATGAGTGGGCGAGTGCGGATGAGCCGAGCCGCGTCAGGAGGGAGAGTCGCGGCAAGGCGAGGCTCGAGAACTGGCACGTACGTCTCCCTGGACAGCAAGGGAGTGTATTGGTGCAGGACAGCGCCGACTTCCTACGGCGGCAGAGGGAGAGTTATGCGGGGCTTCCCCAAGCTGGGGACACGCGTGGCATCGGCGGCTCGCGCGCCCAACTGTCAGAGGCTAGGCGGCAGCTGGCCGTCGCTCAACATGAGCTGTCGCTCCTGGTAAGTTACGTGCCGCACTTTTATCTTCAGATTTTGGAGTTTCACTGACGGTCGTTGTTTATTTTGTTCCAGCGTGCCCAGCAGACAGTGACGGCGGGGATGATTGGTGGCGCATCTTCCAGTTCCTTGGTCCCTTTTCTCGAGATTGCCTCCCTCCGGGAACAACTTGCCGGTGCGGTGGCCCGCGCGACTCGGGCGGAAGAGGAACGTGATGCCTGGGTGGCGACTGTAGCGGAGCTGCGGCATCGTGATGAGGAGAGGCCTTCTCCAGACATCCTGGAGTTAAGGGTTCTTCTGCAGATGATGAGGAGAGAGGTAGAGAGAGAGAAAGCCGAGAGAAGGTCCGAGCGACAGCGGGATCAGACCGAGAGGAGGGCCTTGGAGGCCCAAGTGAGGGAGCTCCAGCTGGGCCTTCAGGCCGTCGTGCAGAGGCTAGGAGGGATGGAGACGCGCTACGAGAGAGCGCGAGAGTTCAGGGAGCGACTTCGCCAGTCCGGTCGCTTTGCCGCTAGTGGCTTCTTCGCCACGCCAGGGGAGGAGCAACGAGTCACTGTTGCGGAGCAGGCGCCAAGAGGCGAGGCAGGTGCTGCTGCACGAGGATCCCAGAGGCTTCTGAGGGACCCGCACCTCAGGGGAGAGGAGGGGAACGCCCAGAGAGATGAGTGATGGTGAGGATCGGCGAGCTGGTGGACTCGCCTCCTCCTTATGTTTATGATGTTTTTGACAGCTCATGTAGAATTATGAAGGGAGTGATTTGATTTTCTGCTGCTTGTTTGTTCTCTTGTGCGTTCCTTCCTCCCTACACTTCTTCTCCTTTGCACTGTTCCCATGTGATGGGTCTGCCGAGACTCCGCCTCGAGCGGAGAATCACGTCTTGTTCTGAGCATTTTCCACAGGAATCTGCCGTCGAAGTCAATAATGACGGCCATAGTCCCTTTTCCCGGATGTTGTGTCAAATTTTGCGGACGTCCTCCAAAACATGATAGGGTATCCCTAGACAACATAGGGTGCTAGTCGTCATATTCTTCGTCCAATCAATCACCCTGTGCGAGCGGTGAAGTGATACACGGGATCGCATGGCAGGTGCCTCATCGTGAGGGCTATCATTAATAGGTGATGGAGGTAATCTTGGCCTGCACTCCTTCCATTTCTATAAATTCATGTCCCTTTTATCCTCCCAGGTATATCAAGAGCTAACTCGAGGAGCACAAGTTCTCACGGGAGAGGAGGAGTTCAAAATTCCGAGAGTTGGATGGAGGGCGAATCTTCCCACTCCTCGAAGAGAAGCAGATCCAGTGGTAGTAGTTCCAGGAGGCTTTCGGACCTCGAAGGGCACTTCAGCGAAAGGGCCCAATCATAACTCGTAAGCCAAGTTTTCCTGCCCCTTCTTTTTCATTCTTCTTTTTTTCTTCCTTTCTTTCTGACCAAACCTCCTTTCCATTCCCTGCATGCATAGAGTGTGATGAAATCACAGATCTCATGGGAGTTGGTAGTGGCAGCATACCGAGGTCTCCTAGATTTTCAGAAGGCCAGGCTAGACGTGATGGGTTTTGGCACCTTTCTTCGGATCGAGCCGATCCAGCTCGACCTGGTCCTGATCCAAGCCTTGTGTGAGAGATGGGACCCAGTGAGTCGGGCATTCCTGATGCCCTGGGGGCACATGGTGCCCAGCTTGGAGGATGTGGTCTGGATCACAAGCCTAAAGGTGGAGGGTGAGGCAGTGACCGGGGTCACTTATGCAGATTACCGAGAAGGTGCCCAGAAGTTACTGGGTTTGGACCTAGATGGTCGGAAAAACATATCGGTAGCTAGGGCATCCCTCATGGATGCATTAGGGCTCAATGACACTCGTCGGCGGGACGATGAATCCTCAGAAGAGTTCATGGAAAGGATGGAAATACGATGCCGTGCCGTGTACTGCACAGATTTCGACAACTGGGAAAGATGCAACATAGATTTGAGGAGATTTCTCATCTTCCTTTTGGGGAGATTGGTACTGAGCTCGAAAGGGGATGGTATCCAATGTCACTTTCTGGAGCTGCTATCAGACCTTG
This sequence comes from Amorphophallus konjac, assembly GCA_022559845.1. Taxonomy (NCBI): domain Eukaryota; kingdom Viridiplantae; phylum Streptophyta; class Magnoliopsida; order Alismatales; family Araceae; genus Amorphophallus; species Amorphophallus konjac. The sequence goes on from CM040118.1 coordinate 104,133,727, forward strand.
AAAGAGTAGGGTACTATGCCTGAGGAGCCGCCATGATGGCACACTTGTTTGCAGGCCTGTTCCAAGAAGCGGATCGTGAGATGACTGTGAGTGGTTTCACACCATTCATCCAGGTATTTTTGGCTTTACTTGTTTTGTATTTTTGTTTTGTTTTTGTTTTTGTAAGATATTGACGACATGTGCCAAAGCAGTTGTGGAGCTATTATTACCTCCCCATGGGGAGAGCTCGACATTGGCGACCCACGATGGTGCCGTTAGCCAGGCGGTGGGAACCCATCATGAGTGCGGCACCCCTAACCTACCAACTGATGGTGCTAAGGCGGGAGCTACAGGAGTTCCCTGCAGTGATGGTAAACTGGAGACCCTACTCAGACATGGTCGATGCCGACCAGCCGTGGGTTCTAGCAAGTCATGCCCGGTTCAGATGGGAATTGTGGATGCACTGTCTGAATGAAATTGAGCCGCTTCGGCTACGATTGGTTATGAGGTCCTTGGGACTGGCTCAACAATGGGTGGATTCAGCTGCGCCACCTCGCGTTGGGAGAGAGACGCGAGGACCGGCGACCTGCATTGACTGGCGCGTGCGATTCCCCGAACAGTACGAAGACTGGCAACGGGGTGGCATGATTGTAGAATCGCAGGCGCGGGATAGCGAGGACTACTTGCGTCTATATAGAATAAAGTACGCAGAGCGGTTCCAATCCCGGGGACTTGTGGAGGTAGGTTTCCATTTTTTCTCTTTTCTTCTTTCTCCCTTTTTGGTTTTCTGGTGGAAATGCTGACTCGTATGGCTGCAGGATATCTGTGATACCATGATAGCGAATTTACGAACTCGTTTGGCAGAGATGGAGCAACGGTTGGGCGATGCCCGCGGAGCTACGAGCGCCTTGGTAGGTGTACAGTGCGTTCCTAATTAAAACCCCAGATTCCAGATGTTAGTTGCTAATTCACGCGGTCGTAGCATGCCCAGATTGGCGCGGCTTCCCCAGCGATGGGAGTAGGTGGTGCCTCTTCCAGCTTGTGGATTCCCACCTCAGAACTTGACTTGCTTCATGAGCAACTTGCTCATGCCACGCAGCGTGCTGCGGAGGCAGAAGGGATGCTCCGTATACAGGTAAAAACTTCAGTGTTGAGTTCTCTTTGTTTACGCCTTATCGCGTATCTGAGATGGTACACTCGGCAGGAAAAGGAGACGGAAGAAGCGCTTGACCAAGCTGCGCAGAAGGAGGCTAGGATAGCAGAACTGGAGAGGGAACTGCGGCGTCATTCTGATGACGACTCTTCCAGGGATGCTATGGAACTGAGGATCACTCTCCAGTTAGAGAGGGAAGACCGTGAGAGAGAACGGGCAGAGAGAGAAAGAGACGCAGAGAGAGAAAGAGCCAACAGATTGACTGAAAGGGAGGAACGAAGGGCCATGGAGGCCCAACTATTCGAACTCCGAATCAGCCTTGGTCTTGCTGAACAGTGGCTGAGAGATGGTGAGGAGCGCTACCGAAGAGCACGAGAGCGCGGCTTTCGTGTTGGTAGCTTCTCTGCTGCTTCCGTGGATCAATGCCGGGGTGTGGGAATAGGAAGGGGAGTACAAAGCGGTAGGAGTACCGCTTTTCGTAGTTGGGTAGCACCTTTGAGAGCGTTTTACCCGGAGAGTAGTGGGACGAGTAATGCAGAGAGAGAGGGCGGAACTTGATGTAATTTTTTTAGTTTTTGGAATAAAATACAAGGTTCGGTTTGTTTGGTTTTCACCTTTACTTCTGTTGCCTGAATCCCTGCACATATCACTGAAACAAACAAATCAGAATTTCTGTTCTGAGTTGGCCCCTTGCTCAATAAGCAAATGGTCACTGTGACTGTCCTTAATAACTGGTCAAGGGGCCAAGCCTTTATTTTAACGAAGGCAAGGGAAAGAAGTGGTGATGATAAATGCGACAGGCAAGCACACGAATGCAAGCAGTATTAAAGTGAGATGCTGCACGCAAATGCAATCATGCAAAATTGATTTGTTTTCTTTTTTATATTTGGCATTTTTTTTGTTTTATCATAAAAAAGATTTTTTTTGTTTGCAAATATGTACATTTTCTCTTTTCCATTTTTTTTTGTTGCTTTTATCATTTTGATTTTTTTGTTGCTAATGCCCGGTAAGCACCCACATGGCACCTAACCTACGTGAGAACAGGGATTTCTTACTAACCTCCCAGGTATCCTAAGTGCACATCTAGGTTGATTTGGGCCTCTAGACCCCTCGAATGATGATCCCGCCGGCTAAGACTTACCCTGATGACAATACCGGCATGCCACGCTTAGGCTCCCAGTCACTTCCGACCACAGGGATTCACCCAAAAGGTGTTTGAGGTAAGAGATTTGCCCGACCCGGGTCTATTTCCTCACAACTCTAGATGGTATATGATAGAACACCCTGGAACCCTAACGACCAACCGCGCGACGCTGACCCGGAATCAGACGTCGTCGCACCCATAGGTGACGCGCTTGCATTGGCCTAAGCCCGAGGTTAAACAAGAAGACATCAAGGTGGTAAACAGGGGTCTTGACCAGCCAGAAACACGGAGACTCCTTCGCAGCGATAGCTTTTACTTTTCAAAGTAGGCAACCAAATGTGTATATTAAAATAAGGTCGCAGACCCTAGGCAGTTTTCACCCTTCAGAAACTCCATCGAACCTTCATCTTTAGAGGGAGAAGGAAGAGTGTAGGGGATAAACCTCCCGAGAGGACCGGCAAAACCGTTAACCCGGCGAGCGAATAAGGGCCCATTAACTCTTTCCTTTCGGACAACTTCGGACCAAATCTCGAGCGTTTACATTCCACGGCCCCTTTTGTGGATTCAAACTTTTGCTTTGAGGGGTTCCGTTTATCGCAACAGGCACGGTCACGACCAGGCTTTTCTCTTGATTTTGATTTTGTATTTCTTTTTGTGAGGGAGATATAGTCGTTTGACGTTTGTGGGCTCCCTTTTTGTATGCCTGCGGGGACACTGCCCCCTTCTCATGCTCTGATCGATGCTCGAGGAAATGGATCCTACTCTTGCCTTTGGGGTTTGAGTTTTGGTTTCTCATGCTCAGCGTTTTAAGGGCGACGACTGTCTCATTTGGTCGAAGAGAAAAGAATAAAGATTACAGCTTCCGGAGATCTTCTGGGTGGGGCCCCACCTGTTGACGCCTAAAATAAAAATAATAATAATAATAGCAGCGATGAAACAATCATAATAACCCTAAAATACCTTTATTTCTGGCAAAATGTCTTATTTCTGTTATCTTGTTTTCAGGAATAGAAGAAGAAAAGAAGAAAAGAAGAGACGGCCGGCTCTAATAGAGAACAACTGAAGCGAGACACAAAATCTCGGAAGATACTCGGGGCCATCCCCGAACGAGCAAGAAAGAAGCCCAGCCGACAGGATATGTCAGCCGATGAGTCAGCCCTCACAACTGAAGAAATGAACATAAGAAGCCCAAAAGCCCTAGATGGGCCAATACATGTGGCACCGAAAAGCTGCTGAAGAGGCCCACGGCCACCAAAAGGCACACCGATAGTGGCCACGCCGAAAGCCCAACATGGCCCATACGGGGAAGGGGCGCCCAAAAGCCTACTGCTTCCGACTAAGGCGCGCCGGGAGCCTCGTCAAGGGCGCGCCGGTTGCTATCGGCCGAGAAGTCAGTCAAGGGGCCTATATGAACCCACTCCTTCGATGAAACGAAGGGGGGCGGACAGACAGAAAAAAAGAAAACAAAGAGACGAAGGAAAAAGAGCGAACAGATAGCCAGAAAGAAAAAGAGATAGGAAAAGAGAGGGAGAGAGTCTCCGTCGAAAGAAGAAGCAGAAGAAAGGAAGGAAGAAGGGCTCCAGGTGGGCTGATAGGGGGAGGGAGAGGAGTCAATGCTCCCCCCTCCCCCCCCCCCCCCATGTTCGACGTTTTTTTTTCTTCTTTTTTACTGATTCTCCGTATGTAATAGTCGAGGTCTTGATGTTTAGATTATTCATACGATTCTCTCCCTTTTCCTCCCCTGTATGTTTCTTGGCTTCAGTTATGTAGTCGATGTAAGTGAGTGTGAGATGAATAAATGCAATGGCCGTGTTGGATTTTAGGCGATACTATCTTCTTTTGTCTCCATATGTATGCATACCGTTTGTATGAATGCCCCATCGGTGAAATGATTCAGGCTTCAGAGTCGGGTCTGTTCTTCGAACAAGAATGAAGGTAGAACCCCCACCCTCGTTCAATGGGTTGCTGGGTTCTATTCTCTTCTCTCTTCCCGCTTCAATAGCATGCCCTCCGTATGTATTTGAGTCTGTTCCTCAAGCCTCTTGTGTTGTCCGGGAACCAGAGACATCAATCTCTTGGTTCCCTGGATTGCCGGCTATAAATGATGCATTTGGGCCCGCAGACGAATGCAACCCTGGATCTTCATTCCAATCGATTGGATGACTAAGGCCTGGGGTCCCAGCATCGAGGGTTCTTTCATCGCCGTTTTGCCTCTCAGATGATGCTATGCTAGTCTGGGGAATCAGAGACAGCCATCTCTTGACTCCCCCAGACGTCTGGCAGCAGACAGTTAAAAGCTACTCAGGCCCCGACGATGGTCTCTCCTCCCCCTGATGATTCGGCCTCTCAACTCCCTTGGCGTCCTTCTAGCAGAGGCATTCATGAAACCTCCTCATGCACACTTGATTCGGTCTCGATCTGAGCCATAAAAAACCCAGAAATCCCAGAAACAGAGTACCGTAGCATCTCTGAAAACCCTGAAATCCTGCCGCATTCCACCTTCTCGGCGTGCGAGTTTCCCCGCCGAGAGCTGTAAGGCCGAGAGGCCTTCCCTTCCTTTCAGCTAAACGACAAACCCCTTGTCTTTGAAAAAACCATAGCCCACGGCCTCCCGGCGCTTGGCTCCCGGCGCGGCCATGAGCGCGCCGGGAAGTCCCACGCCGAGAGCCTCTTCAAGCCACTAAAACCCACGCTGAGAACCCCCTTGGCCAACCACCAAACCCCACGCCGAGACCCTCTTCAAGCCACTAAAACCCACGCCGAGAGCCCCCTTGGCCAGCCAAAGAAACCACGCCGATACCCCTGCTTTGGCCAATGAAACCCAGTCCAAGGCCCTCCTCTGCATTGCCACCCTTCGACCCTTTTGGTTCCCTGTACATCCATCTAGGGGATGCTCAGATATCATCATATGTGCCCTGAGGTGGTACAATAATGGGGAGGACCTCCCCTACATTCCTATGTCCCGAATTTGATTCACATGCAACCCCGTGGGTTCGGTGGACCTTGTCTTTACAAGGGTTTCGTCGGTCTCCGAGAAGGGGAATAGTGACCGATGCCAGAGACATGGACAGTCTCTTCGAGTCTTAGTGCTCACTCATTTTCTGGCTTTCATCCCGGCACTCCGTGGATGTCAGCCTATACCATTCTCCAGCAAATGCTCGGTCCAGGGGAGGTGCTGCTAAAATTCTCTCAGGAGACGAAAGTCGACATCAGGTTGTCCCCCGGGCTCTGCATGATAATGGTGACGGGGTTTCCCTCGACCCTAGTCTTCCTAAATCCCTCTTCTATCCTGTTGCTTCTGTAAAGCCCAAACCTAATCCAGCTCAGATTTGATGAACTGATCCACTTTGACTTCACAGAACCTATCTGGCCTGTCCCGAATCGCCAAGAAACCCAAAATAGAGCCACCGGAACCCCTTACGGGTCCTTACGGCGCGAGAACACCAACATTCTCTCGGCGCCATAGCTCTCGGCGCGGCCCTGAGCGCGCCGGGGACCCTCGCGCCGAGAGCCACCCCCTTGGCCCTCTTGTCAGCGCGCCGGGAAGCTCACGCCGAGAGCCTCCCTGGCTTTCTTTTCTGCACGCCGAGAAGCCCCATTGGCTTTCTCCCTCGCGCGCCGGGAAACCCCCCCTTTGGCCCCCTGCGCGCCGAGAAGCCCACACCTATGGCCATTTGGCCCTCGCGCCGAGAAGCCTACGCCGGGAACCTCTCGGCCTCCTTGCCTTTACGCCGGGAACCTATGCACGCTTGAACTGCACTCATAACCTACTCAAATATTTTATTACTGGGCCTTCAATCCAAATTTTGTTCCGGGGGCTTCGCCCCCGGAAACCCCCGTAAGGGGCGCTGCCCCCTTGACCACCGCGACCTGACCGGGCAGGTCGATCCCCGCGACCTGACCGCGCAGGTCGATCCGCGTGCGAGGGCGCAACATTGAGCGTTCGCTCGCTTTCCGTCGTACCGCATCGGGTTCACGAATAACCCCTTTAGCTCGGGAGGGCTCTGTCACTGCATGAGTTCCACCGGCTTCTACAGGGAATATCAGACATTGCCCCATGGCAGATATGCGGTTCGAGAAGTTTAGCACTTCTCTCTTTCGGCTTTCATCCCGGCACTCCGTGGGTGATAGTCTATTCCCCCCTGGGCATAAACCAGATTAAGGGGAAATGCTGTCGAAATATCGATCGATGCTTTGAACCCCCATCATGGCCGCGGCCCAGTCTGCCTGTGACTGAAATTTTCCCTTTCCCTCTAAGCTCGGTCTTTGAACCGCTGACTTAACGATATCATCCGTTTCTATGGTTGATGTTATTATCTTGCCCGCCTTCCTGGCTCCGATATGAAGTTCCATTTCGCGCACATGAATACATGTTGACCTCTCGAGGCCTCCTATTTTGGCGTTTAATCAAGGGTTGTCCTTCCTTCGAAGGACGTAATTAACGTCATAGCGTTCATGGTATGACGGACTTCGGGTCCTGACTCGGACTTCACAATCGACTGACCATGTCAGATCGAGCGCACAATAAAATTGTCACTCCGGTGACTGGCACGCCAATAAATCAATAAATAGATCCATAAATATAAATAAATAAACAAATAATAAAATAAATCGCGTCCACACCACCGTAGGTGATGCTACCGACTTTTTTTGAATAAAATACATAAGTGAGCACATGTTAGCTTCCTTCGAGCGAGCATAGGCCAACGTGGCCGGACAGGGATCTCCACGGTTCTGGCAAATCAAGACCCGGTGCCTACCAAGTCTTAATGGGCCCTATCCTAACATGAAGGTTAGATGCAGGGACTTAACTACATGGTGACTGCCAGGCATCGGCATTTTGAATTTCCATATTTTTAGTGGTTTTCAATATTTCTTTATTTTTGATGTTTTTATCTTTTCATCATTTTTTTTATTTTGTGCTAAGGGTAGTATTTCTTAAGATAAAGCTCATTCCAAGGGTGGGATAACTCGGTCCCTTCGGCGTTGATTAGCTTGTAGGCATTGCCAGGGTACACGGCTTGAATTACAAATGGTCCTTCCCAATTGGGTTGGAGCTTAGAACGCGGCCCTCCAAGTTTGACAAAAATTCTTTTTACAACCATCTCACCGACTTTGAATTTTCTCTCAACGACTTTCTTTTGGTAAAAGCGAGCGAGTCTATTTTGATACATACGCGCGTGTTCGGCAGCGGCCAGTCGCTTCTCATCCAAGAGTTCCAACTGGGCGAGGAGTGAATTACGACGATCGTCGAGGGGAAATTCCTCGTCCAATTGTACCCTGAGAGAAGGGATCAGAGTCTCGTACGGGACTACCGCTTCCATACCATAAGTAAGGGCAAATGGAGTCTGCCCGGTGGGGGTACGGATTGAAGTGCGATAGGCCCATAGAGCTTCGATAAGCTTTTCTGGCCAGTCTGAAAACTTACTAGACTCGCAGGTATTTTTGATGATTTTGAGCAATGTTTTATTGGTGGCCTCCGCTTGGCCGTTACCTTGTGGGTAATAAGGCGATGAATGATGCAATGTAATTGCGTACCTTTTGCAGAGGTCTTGAAGGTCCTAAGAAATGAACTGTGGCCCATTGTCGGTGACGATCGTGCTTGGGACGCCGAATCTGGCGAGGATGTTTTTCATGATGATCTTGCAGACTGTTGACGCCTTTATTTCCGCGTAAGCTTCGGCTTCGGCCCATTTAGTGAAGTATTCCGTCGCAGTAAGGATGAAAGATTTCTACTTGGTGAGGGAATTGGGATCACCTAGGGGACCAATGATGTCGAATGCCCACATGGAGAAAGGCCACGGGGTAGATATTGGATGAAGTGAGGAAGATGGTGAATGGATTTTATCGACGTGAAGTTGACACTTGACACACCTACGGACATAGACAGCACAATCTTCTTCCATAGTGGGCCAATAAAAGCCTTGGCGAATGATCTTCTTGGCGAGCATCTGACTATTCACGTGGCCACCGCACACTCCCGAGTGCGTCTCCTCTACACATTTCCAAACCTCATCGTCACCAAGACATCTTAACAGAATACCAGTAAGGCTCCTCCTATAGAGTAGACCTCCAACAAATGTATATTTCCGAGCCACCCTTTTTATGGCTTTCTTGTCCTCTGTGGTGGCCCCTTCAGGATAAGACTGATCTTGGCAGTATTTGACGATTTCATAGAACCATGGTTTCTCTTCATCAGCCAGTTCTTCTTCGGCCTCTGCCAACATGATTTCCCTCTTCTCGAGGATATCTTCCTGCAGGATCTTCCTTGCTATCCTGTCTTTGATGTTTACGTAGGAAGCATCATCGATTGCAGGGGCGTGAAGTTTGTAGATGGAAATGGACTCAAACCATCTTTCTAGAGGGAACCTTATGGATGATTCCAATGAGGCGAGGGCATCGGCGAGAATATTCTGATGACGAGGGACATGAACAAAGATCAGTTTGGTGAAAAGTTTGGCAAAGGCAGCAGTGAGTTCTTGGTATGGCTTGAGTTTGGGATCGCGAGTGCGATATTTAGTGAGCACCTGGCGAAGGATGAGTTGACTATCACCTACGACTCGTAACTCAGTGATACGAAAAGAATGAGCGAGTTCTAGGCCAGCTAGAAGAGCTTCATATTCGGCTATATTATTGGTAACTGGAAATTTGAGCTGGTATGCCAATGGGAATGTGAGGCCTTCAGGCGACAGGAGGGCGACGCCGATTCCACTCCCTTGAGAATTCAGAGCTCCATCAAAATATAGTGTCCACATTGGCTCATCTGATTGGTTGACGGACATTAGTTCCTCATCTGGAAACGCTGATTGGACGGGATCGAACTTGGGAAGAGGATGGTGAGCGAGATGCTCGGCTATGGCATAGCCTTTAATCGCCTTTTGCTAGATGTAGGTGATGTCGAACTGTGAGAGAAAACTTTGCCAGCGTGCTAGCCTATCCGTAAGGATGGTTTTCTCCCGAAGGAATTTGATAGGATTCATTCGAGCAATCAAGTGGATCTCATGAGCTAAGAAGTAGTGCTTCAATTTCTGCACTACCCAAACGAGGGCAGCACAGGTTTTCTCCATGACGGTGTACTTATGCTCACAGGGATTGAGAAGTTTGGACAAGTAATAGGTTACCCGTTCCTTGCCTTCTTCATCAGCTTGTGCGAGGACGGCTCCCACGGAGTCATCCAAGACTGAGACGTAAAGGATCAGAGGTTTTTCTGGTTTGGGTGGATTGAGAACGGGTGGACCAGCTAGATATTCCTTCAACCCTTCAAAAGCTTTCTGACATTTAGAATTCCAGTGGAATTCTACTCCTGGCTTGGTCAACTCGTAGAAAGGTCTACACCTTTGTGAATGTTGGGACACAAACTGACGAATAAACTGCAACCTCCCGATTAAACCTCGGACTTCCCTCAAATTCTTGGGAGGCGGCATATCCCTGATAGCCTTGGCTTTGTCGGGATCTATCTCGATCCCTCTTTTACTCACAATGAACCCCGGCAATTTACCTGACGACACACCAAACACACACTTTTTCGGGTTCATTTTCAATTGGAACTCCCTTGACCTCTGCAAGACCTTAGCCAAAACTTCTGGATGTTCCATCCTAGTCCTTGATTTTACCAATAAGTCATCAACATACACTTCCAGATATATGTGCATCATGTCATGAAATATGGCCATCATAGCTCTTTGGTAAGTAGCTCCAGCATTCTTTAACCCAAACGGCATGACCACGTAACAGTATGTTCCCCAAGGGGTAGTGAATGACGTCTTTTTCTGATCTTCTTCTGCCAAACGAATTTGATTGTATCCTGAAAATCCATCCATGAATGAGAGGGTTTCATATCCTGCCGTGTTATCGATCAACACATCAATGTGAGGCAAGGGAAAATCATCCTTTGGACACGCGCGGTTAAGGTCCCGGAAGTCGATGCAAATCCTGACTTTCCCATCTTTTTTCATGACCGGGACAATATTCGCCACCCATTGAGGTTAAAGAACGACTCTAATGAACCTGGCTTTGTGGAGCTTATCAACCTCTTCTTTCATTTTCAAAGCCATTTGAGGGTGGAAACGCCTTAACCTTTATTTTACCGAGACGGACCCTGGTTTTAAGGTTAAACAGTGTTCGACCAGGGTTGAATCTAGACCCGGCATATCCTCGTAGCTCCATGCAAACGTGTCTTTATATTCCTTGAGAACCTCAATTAATGCCTCTTCTTCAGAGGGTGGTAGGTTGTCACTTATGAGGATGATCCTAGGGTCTTCCTCAGTTCCCAAGTTGACTTCTTTGGTGGATTCTTCTACGGCGGTTGACAGCTCGTCGAATCTCCTCATTCCACAAGCGTATGTGCCCGCCGCATCCTCATATTCTTCACCCTCATCTTCAGTGGGGCATTCTTCATCCGTGATCTCGTAGACTCAATACCCTTCATCAAATGCACAGTCGCCCTCACATTCTATTTTCGATAGCTGGATGGGATTTTCTAACAACTGGGGGATGGCAAGAAGGGCCTGACACCTGGCGGGTAAATCCAGAAGGAATCGACGAGGGATCTGCCTACCCTTGGATTTCTTCCTAGGTACTACCCTTGGCCCATCATTCCTAGATTGACTGACAATATTTACAGAAGAAGAGGAAGACGAAGAGGATGGTGTAGAATGTACAGGAGAAGACCCCTCAGAGGAGGGGTAGAAAAGGTCACTCATCGGACCTTGGACGGGTGGTCCGCAAGGGGGGACGCACCCGTAGGAGATGTAGGAGGTTTCCTCAACGAAGATGTGTTGTTGGGGAGTTTGAAAATTGATGTTTTTTTTTCGTTTTCATTTTTGATGACAAAACAGTGAAAAGAAATCGGAGGAGAAAGAAAAGTGGTTATGGCTAGAGGATTGGGAGGCTCGTAGAGCAGATCATGATTGAAAGCCTGGCGCGGGTTAAGAAGCCCGCGTAGGTATGTAAGCAAAGAAGGGGACCTGGGAAGATCATCAGACAACTGTCTGGCCAAGGAAGAAGATATCAGCAAAGGCTGAGACGAGTGGATGGAGAAGATGGCGGCTAATAAGCCGTCGATGGCAATGTTGAGGATGGATGAAGATCCGTCGATGACAGGGTCCTTCTGGCGAGGACGAGGATAGTTTGGAACTTTGGCAAGAGTGGTAATATTCTCTGGTATTCCGGAGATCAATGGTGGTCCTTCAAGCTGCGGAGATGAGAACATCCTTTCCAGTGCAACGGAAATGTCCCGTATGTCGAACCATTTGTTCCACTCGTATTCCGGATCTTTGATCTTGCCTCTTTTGGTGATCCTCAGACATTTTTCAGCCAAATATACAGCATGTGATCCCCCATATGCTTCTCGTGGGTAATCTACCATCTGAACAACGGGCCCTCTGTTGAAGTGGTTTGATAGAGTCCATGTGAGGGGCTTCCAATCCGCCTTGAACGGTCCTTTGAAGTCAAGGCCAAACCTACGGTTCGGCCTAATTTCCTTTGGCGGTTTGAGCATACCCTGTAATTGTGCGCCCAGACCTTTACCCTGTTGATAGCCGATGTTCCTCATAATCTCCCAACCTTTGGAGTGAAAAGGGGGACATGATGTTGCGGTTCTCCTGACCGGCTCCTTTGGTGCTAGTGGAACGTGAGATAGATCACGCACGTCCAGCAATGACAATATGGGCCGATGAGATGGCCACACAGAGGGCAGAGAGGTGTTGATAGCATCCACTGTGTGAAGGACAGGTGTACTGACCACTTTAATAATCCTCCCATTGTAAGGAAACTTCAGGCACTGATGGTTGGTGGAAGGCACAGCGTCCATGGCTTCGATGTAAGGGTGACCCAGTATAGCCTTGAATGTGGGGTCCATGTCGAGGACATGGAATTCCGTGGGAATTGACATGGGGCCTAGTTCTGCCTTTAGAATAATCATCCCCTGTGGCGGCCTTTTGCTATTGTCATAAGCCGTGATCGTGATCGAGGAAGGTCTTATTTGTTCCTCGTTGACCCCACACGACTGAAGGGTGTCCATGGAGATCATATTTATGGACGCACCCATGTCCACAAGACACGGGTTTATGGATACCCCATTAATTTTTATTGAAATGCACAATGCATATTTTCGAGCTTCCTTGGGAGCGAGCTCGTAGTTGTGGAACATTATGGCCGGTTGTGTGTCTGTTGGGGTCAGGACGGTCGAAATCTTCTCCACGGGGAGGTCCTCATTAACCATGACTTTTTGAAGGTATTCCATCAAGGCCGCCTGGTGGGATGTGGATCTTTGAAGTAGCTCCAGGATGGAGATCCGAGCAGGTGTCTTGTCCAAGTGTTTCAATAGATCATACTGTGTTCCAGGGATAGCTCTTTCTGGTTGTTCTCCATCATCCTTCTCTGGCTGAGATTGCTCAGGATTCTGACTGTTGTGGGGGAAAACCCTGTGGAAAATCCTTCCACTCCGGAGCACCATTGCCTGCGGCTTTTGTACCTCTGTGGGGGTAGCAGTGGGTTTTAACAGAGGTTTGAGGGGTAGTGGTGGAGGAATGGTTGATGAAGCAGGGGTGATGACGGGAGCAGGGATTCTGATGAGGGGTTTGTTAGGTGGAGGCATGGTGGAGGTAGAGGGGATATCGCGCGGATTATGAAGGATAAGGGGTCTGGAAGGTGGAGGTGGAGACGAAGTAGAAGTGGGTAGGGCTTGAAGCGGGTAATGATTTTGAGGTGGGTGATGGGTAATGAGTGGTTTTAAAGGCATTAGTGGTGATATGGTGGAGAAAGACGAGGTTATGTATGGTTGACGGATGATAAGGGGTTTAGGAGGCGTAAGGGTAAATGTGGTAGAGGTGGATGGTAAAGTGGGGGAGTGGGAGAAGATGAGAGGGTGTGAAGGCGTAGTGGAGAGTGTCGGTTGATAGGGGATCGGGGTACGGATGAGAGGGCGTAATGGTAGTGGAAATGGTGAAGGCGATACTGACGCGGGTTGATGAGAGAGAGGTGCTACCCGGGCAAGGCAAGGGTGTTGCGTGATGATAGGATTGGCGGTAGAAAGAATGGAGGTACTTTCCTGGTGCCACACCTGCTCTCTCCCGACTTCCGGGAAGGAGGAGATGGGGTTAACCTGATGATTGGGCTGTTGGTGCTCCGGTAATGGATTCTGGATTATGCCCATGTCGGGCTGTTGTTGTGGGGCCTGTTGAGGCTGTTGTTGTTGTTGTGGTTGCTGCTGCTGCTGCTGTTGTAACTACTGCTGTGGCCTATGAGGAGGTCTCCTAGCCTTAAGAGCGGCGACGTATCGTCTCATTTCATCCCAATCTATTTGATGTTCATCATTCATATCGTGGATGTAATCTTTGAAATGGAAGCAGTAATCTACTGTGTGTCCTGGCTGCTTGTGGTAGACGCAGTATTTGGAGGTATCAACATTTGGAGGCCACACGGGCCTTTCTCTGGGTAGGGTGAGTTGGTTTGATGCCATGAGGGCATTAAAAATGTCTGCTAAGGTTTCTGGCAATGGTGGATAGTAGGCTCTCTTGGGACCGAGCGGCCTCCTTTGTTGCTGTTGGGGACCATAGTTCCCCGGGGGTGGAACTTGGTTGTACTGAAGCGGTGGTTGTTGTTGCTGAGGTTGTGGTTGTTGTTGCTGGGGTTGACGTAATGGAGGCATATTATCCTGGGGTGGATTATTTTGGGGTGGAGGACGAAGAGGGAAAGGACCTGGTTGGAGGGGAAGCCGGGGCATTTGTGGAGGCCTTGGGTTGACTGCATAGTTGGCATTGTTGACCGCACCCACTTGCTCATTTGTCACGACCCCTTCTGTGGCTCGCCCGGGACACCAGCGCCTGTCTTTCTGACTACTTTGGGCTTCGGCGACTCAAACATGTTCATAATGGGGGAGTCTTTTAACTGGGTTTGGATGTACCGGGCTCTTTCATAGAGTTCCTCATTGTAGTAAGTTTATTCATGGCCAAGACGTGTCTGAATTGTGGGGTTGCATTAGATAGAATCATCTTCACTTGTTCGGGCTCGGAGAGGGTATCCCTTATTCTTTCCGCCAGAGACCTCCATCTATCAGCATAGCTGACAAAATCCTCGTCGGGCTTCATCTTTTCGGCCACTAGGTTGGTAATGGAGAGTGTGGGACCGACCCTATCCCTATATTTCTGCTAGAACCTTCTCTGGACTATTTCAAAATTCTCGGCCTCGCGGGGCTCCAAAGAATAGAACCACTCTAGCGCGGGACCATCCAATGATCTCCGAAAGAGGTATGCCAAGGACCTCTGATCATTTTTCCAATAGGAGGATTCATACATGAAATCCTTGAGGTGAATGAAGGCGTTGCCGGTACCATTGTATCTGCGGTACGTGGGCATTTCGGAGGGAGGAAGATGAATGACGGGAAGGATTGGCAAAGCAACCTCCGGGGTGGCTTTCACGTCCACCATCCTTCTCAGATTTTGAAACTGCTCGTCCATGCGATTGAACCTATTGAGGAGCGATTGGGCGAGCTCCTCTGGAGGTGAAGGTGGCACTTGCCACTGGGGGAGAAACTGTCTCCCGGAGACTTGAGGGGGGAACCCAGAATGAGAGGGAGCTGTCGGACCGCCGACAGTTGGCCCTGGCTGAAGCGGTGTATGGGGAACAACAGGAGTTTGAGATTGTGACGGGAACTGGAATGAGGGTGGTTGTTGGCTCGCTTGTACTTGAAGCGAGGGAGACTGGATGGCTTGCGCCAATGAAGGAGATGGAATAGCCTGCACTGACTCTTGGAGAGGTGCGATGGCCGGAGTTGATTCCTGGGGCGTGGGGGAAACAGATTTCCCCTTCAGAATGGCCTGGAAGGCCCGGAGCTGTTCAGAGGTAAGCTCCGTGTTGGCGAGGACGCCCAGTAAGGAAGAGATATCCTGCGGTGGGGATGTGTCCCCGGTAATAACCTGCACCTCATGCGAGGGCTCATGAGAAGGACCCGAGTCCATAGCATAGACTCGCGGGTCGGCTGACAAACCACGACTAGGGTGGTTCTCCTCAAAAGACTCGTGAGCCATGCTCACAGTTTTCCCAGAACGCAAAAACATACACTAGCAAGCAGGTAGCAGAGATTATCAAACAAGTGGATGCCTTTACGCCTTTTTTGTGTTTTGATTTTGATGATTTTTTGTGTTTTTAGCGAGATCCGAAGTTCACACAAAATAGGGGCCCTAGTTTATTTTTGTTTCACCGCCGTGTCAGCTAGGGTCTCTCATCTCACCACGAATGAAATGACTAAGTCCGGGGAACTTCAATGGTACAACCAGCCCAGTGAACGAAGAGGAGATTCTTCGATGTCGGGGACTTACGGAGGTCCCAGTGTAGGAGATTCTAGTCCGTTGAGAGGAATTCCCAAACGGATAGTCCTTCCTTCACCGGGAAAGGGTGATCCTCAAAAAAATGAAAAAAGGATAGAAAAGAGGGATGGATGCATGCAATGAAATGCTGACAGAGATATGGAGTGGGAAAACAACAGAAATAACAGACATATAATAAACAAACAACCAATCACAACTGACAGTGCTGCCGTGAGCACAATGGGGGCGCGCGCGGGCGCCAAGGTGGAGAGGCACGGATGGTGCCGAACTTGCAAGGGTAGCCAAAAGGAAGCAGTAGAAGTCCCACCGTGATCGCCAATCTGTGAGCGATGTCACGCGGTTCGGGCAGCGAAGAGGACGCGGAGCGCGCGGGCTCCTCTTTTGTTTGCTGCAACACAGAAATAAGAGAAAAGAGAAGGGGCCACCACGGGAGATTGCTCCGACAGGGCGAGCGGGACAAATGTAATATAGCAATATATGGGGGTTAAACGGCCATAGCGGGAAGTGACTCGCCGCGACTTCGGGGGGACGGGAATGGTGCAGAAATTAAATAGTAAGAATTGAAACGGCCATTGGGGAAGTGACTCGCCGCGGCCTCGAGAATATGAGCAGATAAGAATATAACAGAATATAAGGAGAATATAAAGAGCGAGAATTTAAACGGCCATTGGGGAAGTGACTCGCCGCGGCCTCGAGAACATGAATAGATAAGAATATAATATATAAGAACGGGAATTTAAACGGCCATTGGGGAAGTGACTCGCCGCGGCCTCGAGAATATGAATAGATAAGAATATAACATATAAGAACGGGAATTTAAACGGCCATTGGGGAAGTGACTCGCCGCGGCCTCGAGAATATGAGCAGAACACAACAGAATATAAAGAGAATATAAGAACGAGAATTTAAACGGCCATTGGGGAAGTGACTCGCCGCGGCCTCGCGAACAAGATGTGATCGCCAGGGGCCAAAAGACCCCAAAATAAAGAAAGTGATCGCGCCTACCTCAAGAGCGGGAGATGGCGGGTTGCTTCTTCCTCCCCCTTCGACCGGCCGACGGAGAGGGCTTTCATTGGGTACCCTTGCAAAACAGTAGACAATAAACGAACGGAATTAGAAAATGGCAGTGTAGTAACAATTCCTTGCAATAAAAGTAACGAGATCGTGACCTGACACACACCTGGTTGGTGTGGTTTTAAATCCCTCTCGGACTCGAGTAGGAGGAAAATGTGATGATGAATGCAAGAAGTATGCAAGAGACGGCGCCCTTATGTAGGGAGATAGAGGATGCAGTATGATGAATGTAAAGAACTATGGAGAAAAATGGGAAGAAAAGGCTTATTGGATGAGCCGAATGTGAGATCCGGCGGAGCTCCGGCAGCGCAGGGACGACGTGGAAGCGCGGTGGATGAAGATGACCTTCCTCTCGCGAGCGTGGGCACCCGAGAAGCCGGCAGAACCTCCACCTACAAAAGACCCCGCGGGTTAGAAATGACTCCGGTAGCCTCTGGGCTCCGGTAGCCTATCGGATCTCTTAGAAGCTCTTCCAGAACTGAGGGGGTGGGCCTCTATTTATAGGGCTCCGGAGGGTGGAGGCGTCTAGGACCCTGGACACCTCCATCAAGGCCGAACTAATATTTTATTCTATTTTTATTTATTTTTTCCGAATATTTTTGTGGAGGCGTCCAGGGCCCCGGACGCCTCCAACAGGTCCACCGAACACCACCGACGGCCACACGCGGTCTGGCATAACGCGTGATTTTGTGAGCGACGCCTCGTGATTCAGAAATGGGCGCGTCCAGCTGGCTGGACGTCTCCACAATTTGGATTTTTTCACACACGACAAATCGTCGTTCGGTGGGCGGCGCCCGTGAGGGAGTTGATGGAGGCGTCCAGGGTCCTGGACGCCTCCAAGAAAATATTTTTTATTATTTTTGTTTTGTTTTTTTTGCCAAAGTTGGCACATTAATTTTTATACTTATTTTTATGGAGGCGTCCAGGGGCCTGGATGCCTCCATTAATATATTATTTTTTTATTTTTTATTTTGTTTTTATGCCAAAGCTGGCATTTTATATTTTTTATACTTATTTTTATGGAGGCGTCCAGAGTCCTGGACGCCTCCATTAATATATTATTTTTTATTTGATTTTGGGATGTGAAAAAAAAAATTAAAAGAATGGGGGCGTCCAGGGGCCTGGACGCCCCCATAAAGACCCACCCGGGTCCTCAGTTCAGGCGTTGGTGGCTGCCCGGTAGACACCCTTCTTGGTTCTGGAACCTCCTGATGCGTCTGACTGGTGTTGATGCCGTCCGAACGCCGTGACGAGACGAATCCGGATGCCGAAAAGGGCGGAAGAAGACTCAAGAAAAGAAAGCACTCAAGTGATTCAAAACGCGTAAGCCGTCGCGGGGCGTTATATAGTGATATGAGACTTTCTCAGGAGACGTCAGGAATAGCGTGTCTACAATTTTCACTGTCACAAACTGATGTGGCACAGCCTGAAGATGATAATGGAGGAATTGATGAACCTAGGACTTAGATCCACAAGCATACAAGTACTTTTCAATGAACTCGCGTTAGTGGCTTACTCGCACAGCTCATACGATCTCCCGGTGGCACCGGGGGATGATGGCGAGGGTCCGAGGTGGGACCCAAATATTCAAAGGACTAGGTTGGCTTAGGCTGCCCCTAAGGGTCTAGGATTCCCAAATTCGTGGGCAGCCGGCACGCCGGGGCGTGGGGTTGGGTGGCTCTCACTCACACTCCGCGGTGGGCACACTATTGAACAATTACGGGTCCGGACACTCCCTCACCGACCGACGGGCATAAGAGATAATACTAAACTTGCAAAGTATGGACCAGCAAGGGAGGGACCAGTCACTCACCTGATCAGTGTGAAGACATCGATCCCGGCCGAAGACGAGGGTGAGCGGGGAGGCGTGGGTACGCACCCGCACGCCGCGTCGATGCCGCTTGACCTGAAAATTTATAGAGTACACCACTACTCCTCGCACAAGAGGGTGGGAAAAGGGGTTGGGGTTAATGTGATGTAGTCAAACACTACCTCCACGCAGAAAGGGGCTGTAAGCCGGCTAGGCGGGGTGGGGAAAGTACGATAGAAAAACTGAGTTGCCGAGCTTCGTCGGTTCTGTCGGCTTCAGGAACAGCTTGATAGGTTGTTGATGACGACGCAGCCACGGGCTCAGTCGAACTTAGAATTAGTCAAAACTGGTGCCGAAACATTCCAGACTAACCCAGGATGTCGCCTGAATTTTCTTGGAATTTCGTGACGATGTCGCTGGTCGGGGCAGAGCCTGGAACATGGCTGGTCTTCGCTGGTTCTGGTTGCTCCCAGGGTGATGCTACTGGAAGACGGGGGCGCCACGAACTGTCCTGTAATCTTTTAGAGCCGAGACTAGTATCGTTGAGATCAAGATCGAGTCTTCTTTCCATCGGGACCAACGGCCCCATCAGCAGATATCGAAGCTGATCGTGAAGGCTCGAACAACAGGGATGTGTCGGTTCTGGCTCGGGAAAACTGACCTGACGCACTTGGAATGGAAAATTTTGAACTTTTGATGTCGAGGTCCAAATTCAGCTCTGCTTCTTGGGGATGGGAGAGGACTTGAAGGAAAAGCCCTCAGCCAAGTTTTGTGCCCAGATCTACAAGGGAGTGGCCATGGTCAAACTTGATCTGGAGCTCTAGTTATCTGTCTGAGTGGTTCTGCGCAGTTGAGGAAGAATCACTCTCACGGGCTGCTCGGTGCTTGGACGATGACAAAAACACCTTTCTTGGAAAGCTCTCTGGATGACCTTTCCAGAGGTATATGACTTGCCACCAGAAGGATCACGGAAGGGCTGGAGACAATGCTGCTTCTAGGACCCTAGCTTACTGCCTGCGAACTGCTATTGGAGCTGCAACCTTGTAATGGCAAATAGAGTAGGAGGGGGGGGCAACACAGCAAGGGGATGATGGCTGATGGCTATGGGAGAGGGGAGGACGTGGCTGGGGTCTCCAAGAAGGCTGTGGTGGCAGGGATGGGGGTGGAGGGGGCTGGAGCTGCTGGAGGTGGTGATGGGGGGGTGGTTGTGCACAAGAGAGAGGGTGGGGTGGAGAGGAAGAGGAGGGGGCGACCAAGGGCTATGAGGGGGTGAGGGGCTGGTCTCTTAGATCTGATAGGGGGGGTAGGTGAAAGGGCACATCCAGCAGTGGAGGGAAATTGTAATTTGGCCTAGGGAAGAGTCACTTCAACCTTGGGAAGGTAGTGGGGTGCTTGGGGAAGGGAAATGTGTAGTTGGTGGTTGGAGGGTGGAGTGGGGAGTGGTGGAA
The DNA here is from genome assembly GCA_022559845.1 of Amorphophallus konjac. Classification (NCBI taxonomy): domain Eukaryota; kingdom Viridiplantae; phylum Streptophyta; class Magnoliopsida; order Alismatales; family Araceae; genus Amorphophallus; species Amorphophallus konjac. The sequence continues at coordinate 104,153,663 of CM040118.1, forward strand.
TCTCCCTTGGGGCTTGGGTGGAGTTAAGGTGGGGTGGTGGGGAGTTGGGGATGAGTTATTGGAGGGCGGAAGAGAGAGAAAGTAGGTGGGAGGTGGAGGAGAGAGAGGGGGGTGTGCCCCTTCCCTTGAAGAGAGAGAAAGAGAGAGATAATGAGAGAGAGAGAGAGAAGGGAAATTTTGTGGAGGAGAGAAAGACTTGGGATTTTCTTCTATTCAAAATGATTCATCAAAAGTTGAGTATATGGGGAGAGATGGGGCCTATATATAGGCATCCACTCTTTACATGACCAAAATACCCTTTGTTAGAATGTAAGGCCAGGATACAGAGGGGGGGTGAATATATCCCTCTACAAATATGGCCTAATTAAAACTCTAATGCTCAGTAATGCGGAATTAAAACTGTTGCAGAAATAGCCTAAGTAACCTTAGAAGGATCAAAGCAAGACAGCAACTCAAGAAGCCCTCAAACGATCCTAAGCAAGCATCTAATGCGCAGCAATTAAGTGAACATATAAGAAACTCAATTAACCTCTAGGATATAGATAATCAATTAAATCACGGTCCTAGCATGCATCTAGCGGAAGCAGGAAATCAAACAAACCACTGCACGATGATTTTAGGTGGTTCGGTCAACAGACCTACGTCCACCCCTCACTCCAAACCAGAGTGAGGCTTCCACTAGTAACACTAGCACAGCAGACTCAGTCTGCAACAATGGCTGCCAAACAGCTTGACCAGGGGAACAACCTCCCCTCTTCCTCCCAACTGGAGGGACACCCCAAGTGACTCCCAGCCACTTGGAAACCAGAGACACACGGTCTCTCTTCCTCCAGACCAGGAGGGAACACCTGGACTTGCTACCCACAAGCCCAGAACCGGAGGAACAAACCTCCCTTCCTCCAAACCGGAGGGGAACCTAGAGACCCAAGTCTCTCTTCCTCTGAACCCCAGAGGGAAGCACAACCGGAGATAAATCTCCCTTCCTCCAACCCGGAGGGAAACAACCGATGACACCCTGTCAAAGGCAACCAGAGACGCAAGTCTCTCTTCCTCCACACCGGAGGGAACCAACCACAAGTAGCACCCAGCTACTTGCAAACCGAAGACACAAGATCTCCCTTCTCCTGAGTCCACAGGAGGAACCCGATCCCCAACAGGGCAATCGGAAGAACAACAAGTGAATAGTTCAAAAGAAAATCAAAACCCAGCAACAGAAAGCTGAAAAGATAAAATCAAATGTGGCTCTCGCAGGAGCTGGCTGGCCTGGATTTGATCCACGGTCCAGCAGGAACTTCTTCTACTGCTTCTCTCTTTCTCCCAGCACGAACTCTCTTTTCTTCTTCTTCTTCTTTCTTACTTCTTGTTCTTCTCACAACTTCTGCCTTCACCTTCTTCTCACTCTCTGTATCTCACTGTCTCTCTTTCTTTTTCTTCTTCTGCTCTCTCGATCTAGCTCTGAGCCTTCTCTATCTCTTCTTTCTCTTCTGCACCTCTTCTTCTTTTCTGGCTGCTTCTACTTCAGTCACTCTCTGCCCCACCCTTCTTCAGAGGAAGAAGACACATATATATAGCAGCAGCAGATTAGGGCGGCGTGTGCTCTCCACGATTCCCGCCCAAATGCTTCAGTCCACGTGGAGGCTCCTCTGCATCTCGGATCACGTGCCAGATGCCAGCCTCGTATCACGTGCCCACTCTGTATAGGCTTCACGAACAGTACCTGTCACACAGTCATAGGAGATTAATCAGAAGGATAGAATGTATAGACTTTGAAGACTTAGCCAACGAGTGTATTGACTTGAACAGCTAGCCACGAGTGTATAGACTTAATATGTGATAACAAGTGTGTAGACTTGAACTTAGAAATGAATGTATAGACATTAGAACAGTAAAAGATGCACTATACAGAAAATGACACGAGGTACATAAGATGACTACAGCACGAGATAAAAGGAAAACGACACGAAGTACATACAGTATCAAAGCTAACACTACAAAGATAACGACACGAAGTCAGATGAGAACAGCATGAGGTAAGAGAGAACGACACGAGGTAAACCGGTAGTAAAACACGCGATCAGAGGGAACCTGGACGAAGATAGAAAGAAACAACACGAGGACATAAACACAAGAATAACACGAAGACACGAATACAAAAGCAACACGAAGACACGAATACAAAAACAACACGACACAAAAACAAAAGATAACACGAAGACATAAAAACAAAAGATAACACGAAGACATAAAAATGAAAGATAACACGAAGACATAAAAACAAAAGATAACACGAAGACATAAAAACGACTCGAACACGAGGACGACACGGGCTGAGAACAACTCGAAGATGAAAATAGAAACCGACACGAAGTGTAATCACAAAGCAAGAAAGACACAGGGTCTTGGAAGAAACAACACGAATACAGAAGACTCGAAGATAAAGGGGTGACAAGGATGGAGCGACACGAGGTGGCACAGAAAGTAGCACGAGGTGCTGCAGTGTTCAGCACACGATGGAACAAATGACGACACGAAGACAACTGGAATGATGCGTGTAACAGTTCGTTGTACATACTTCCATTGTACAGACTTCATATGATGTGAAGCGATGTGTGGACTTTGCGTTCAACTGGATGTATAGACCTTATGAGAAGGCAACTGACCACTGTACACACTTCCAATGTACAGACTTCATATGAACAGACCAATGTGCATACTTCCCTTCGATGCATCTACAGTGCAATGTATTGGCTTGACAAACATTATGCAATGTATGGACTTTGCGAACGAGATGCAATGCTGACCGATGAATACACTTGGCAAAGAGAGTGATGCATGAACTACCCTGTACAAACTTTAAGACTTAATGAGCAACAAAAAAGGGACAAAGCAGCATGGCGTCAACCCAGCTGTTCCACTGCGTCAACGCAGCCATTGCACCGCACCCATATTAGTGAAAGACAGACATGCAGACATGATCTATGCCATGCTCACAGTTAAACTGTGTACCAATGAACTGCAACATGAACATTATCAGCAGAGAAGCAATGCACAGAACAGAGCACAAACCAATTTATCACAGCATGACTCAAGCATACACATGCATTCTTCACAATTCAAACATGGCACACTCATGCAATCTCCCACAGAATAGATCAGACATATTCAAGATAAAGTGGTGACTCAATTATGTTGCTATCATTAAAACACCACATCATCAACAAAGCACAAGGGGCACAACAACCTCCCCCTTTTTTATGATGGCAACATAATGAGTCACACTGACTCATCAAACTATTCTCCCCCTTTGACAGAATCAAAAAGAAGGGAAATGGTTTGATAGTCAACTTGTAGCACATAAAAGTAGAGAATGTGTCATAGTTCCCAAAAAAAATGAAGATCTCCCTTATGACAATGAAACAGCTCTCCCCCTATCAACATGCATGATTGACTACTCTACCCTTAGAAGTAAATAAACCATAACTCCCCCTGAAGCACAAGAATGGACTCTGGTTATCCAATAAATCAATCTGAAATCAGCCATTTCAAAGAATCTGAATTCTGGTGAAAATACCATAGAATCAGAACTTATTGCAGAACAAGATGGAAGATTCCAACAGTGTGGAGAGAAATGCATCTCAGAATCAATCTGAAATCCACCACCATAAGGATTCTGAAGTTCAGAGGGCTGCAAGTGAACAAGGTAATAATGGGAGTGGCACCTCACATTTGTATGGTCAGAAAAATGCAGATGGAATCAGTCAACTGATAAGAGAGAAGTTCACTTTGTTGATCATGCAAGAATCTGATCATGAGGGATTTGAATGCATACATCACTTCAATAAGTCTTAAAAGATGTAGACTCTTCTATCATAAAGAATTATGAAGTGGCAACTTAATCAATCTGATTTAATTTTGATGTATACCAACTTTGCCAAATTAAACTCAATGCTCATATCTGAATCCAAGTTTTAATAAAGTGAACCAAATAGTCAGAAAAACACTCAAAAACAATCATCTTTTATCTTACACATATGATCTCAATTGCTCCTTTGAAAAATACACAGGTTAGTACTGAAATTAAACATTTTTTCAAGAACATGAGTTGACAGATTTTTCAAGATAATTTTATTTGAAGCACATTATATTTTTCCTGAGTAATTTAAGTTGATCAACACCTTTTTACATGAGGCACAACAAGTCTTAGTTGAAGTGACCCAGTTACTCAGTGTGATAACTGGCATTGCCTCTCACTTTGAGAGCAGAGTTAGCAATATGAGTGTCTTTTTACATGAGAAGACACATTTATCAGAGGCCAGACTCCCCAGCTACTCAACACAAATAAGCTATTGCTCTGTCAGGTTTTGTTTCACTAAATTTTTATCAGAGATAACTGTGGCACCTCATGACATGAGTTACTTTATTTCATTGATAAAGAACTCAGTTTCTCAGTGACCGAGTCATTGCTCTGAATTCACAATTTTTTATTTAGTCAACTTTTTCAAGTTAATGTTTAACCAAACCACTCACTCTATGTATCTCTACCAACGTAGCCTAGATTTCAAATTTCAGATATCAGATGAGAGACTTTAAGGATTACATGACACAAGAGGTTAAAGTTTATTAAACCTCATCATCAGATACTTTCAATTCATTTAATTACAAGGCTGAGAATACATTAATCTTATATCAGTCTGATTAGTGATAATTCTTAAATCCATATGATAGGAGTTTCTGCCAAAATCTCAGACTGAATTGCATGACATGCAGCTTAAGTTCCTCAGATCAGAACAATAAATTTAGCTGACCAACAACTCAATAATGGAGCCAAAGTAGTCACACCAGCTAAGAGGTATATGAAGGAAGAGTACAAGCTGGTGGAAGAGTAAATCAACAATAGAGAAGAGCATCAGAAGAGATTTTTATCATCAGACAGGAGCTGAGTCTGGAATACAGACTGATCAGCTATTTTAGAGATATCAGCAGAGAATACAGTTGAATAGCGCATAGTCAAGAGAATGAATCAGGTTACTTAAACAAAAGGAGTTCATGAGGTGAAGAAGATATGAAATAGGAATGCTCCCCCTGTCTAAGTGCAGTGAATTTCTTTTTAGATTTTTTTCAAAATTTTATGATATGCACTATCCTACATATGCAGTATGCAACAATTCTAACAAGGAGAGCATGATGATCAATCAACAACAAACTAGCTCCCCCTGACAAAATGCATGATGTGCAATGAATCATTTCTTTTCGAATTTTATTTTCTTCAAATTTATGATATGCAATACACTGCTCTATATGAGAACTAGACCATGGTACTAGGCAGAGGACTCGGTCCAAGGACCACCTCACACATGGCAGTAGCATCCAGACATACTCCATATACCCTTCAGCACTGTTCCATTTAATATATCATGATGGTCATGCAAATGACATATGCAGTGCAAAGCAATCTCATTTGTTTAGTGCAAACAACAGCATGAGAAGAACATCAAAAATCAACCAAGCAAAACAACAATTTCAGATAATGAAATTGAAACAGATTTCAGAACTGACCTGAATTGAGTCCTGGGGTTTTCTTTTTGAGTGCCTTGTTAACCCCTTTTATTTCTCCCTCCAAGGCACACCTGCAAAGTATTTGATCATCTTGATCCTGCAGGGACCCAAGCAGCTTTGGGTCCTGCGTTAGCCCTGACAGGTTTTCTAAACATTTTCATTGCAACATTATCATCAAATTTCATCAGTGAACAGTCATCCATAGAATGTCCAAATTTTCCACAGTATCTACATGAAATGGCTGGTGTTTGATTCTTATGATGCATATTGACAGCAGGGTGATGTTTATAAACATGTTCATAAGATTTTTTGTTATATGCATGAGCAGTTTGATGCTTGTTCTTAACCATCCAACATTCAGCAGATTTATGGCCTGGCTTCCCACAGTTATAGCATGAAATTTTCACAAAAGGTTTTGCAGGGAATTTGACAAAATGGGGTTTAACATAGTTCTTTTGAACATACCAACAGTCCTTGACTGTATGCCCATTTTTCCCACGTGGGAGCAAGCAAAAGAATTTCTTCTACGAAAACCATTTTTACCCCAAGTAGATCTAGACCAGCACTCAGTAGCCTTGTGCCCAGGCTTATTGCAGTTGAAGCACACAATGTGCTGACTAGAATTGTGTTTAGATCCATATGGATCATGAAAGTGCATGGAAGACCTGGCTTGTAGTTTGTTGTCTTCTTTCATGATAAAACAATCATTCATGAGATGACCATGTTTCCCACAATAATAACATGAAGCATCAGGCTTCCTAGCAACATGGTTTCTAACAAAAGAGTTTCTAGAATGTAAAGTTCTACTAGCATGCTCATCCTTTAACATCAATCCACAATCCTCCATTATGTGACCTCCTTTCCCACAATAATAACATGAACCCTTTTTAATGTGAGTGTGTGAGAGATCATGTGAATTGTGTGTAGCCTTCTTTATAGTAACAGGAGTGTCTGTATCCTTCTTCTGTGAAGTTTCATCCTTTTTCAGTTTTTGATTTTGTTCCATAGTTTTAGGTTTTACAGTGGATTTTTGTGCAGTGAATTTGAAAACAGAAGGAGCAGAGGTTGTGTTCTGATTGGTGGCTTTGACAAAAACAGTAGATGTTTCATTCCCATTACTCTTTTTCTTTGTCGGACTATAGCCCAGTCCCTTTCTCTCAAAGTTATCACTCTTTCCAAGAAGCTTATTCAGATTGTCCTTACCTTTGACAAATTTTGATAGAGAATTTTTCAAATCTTTAATCTCAAAATTCAAATCAGCAATTTTAGCTTCATATTTGGACAGATCTGTTTCACAAGAAATGACTTGTTGATGCAAGGCATCATTCAGACTTTTGAGTTTTTCAACTTCCTGTTTTAGTTTTGTTTCATTGTCAGCTTCAGATAGGGACTTGTAAAGATCATCAACTTCTTGCTGAAGGATGTGATAGTAAGCTCATATCCAGCTATTTTCCATTCACTACCACTGACATTTCCATTTAACATTAAGTTGATGGTTTTCAGACTCTCAATTTCTTGTTCAGCATTCATCAACCTATCAGAATTGTCCACACTCACATACTTGCCTTTTTCCATTGTCATTAGCCTATCTGTCAGCTGGGTGTTTAGATGTTTCAACTCATTGATTCCTCTTCCAGTTTACTGTTCTGCTCTAGGAGATCAGCATCAAGCACCCATTCATTTGAGAGAGACTGACATTCATGAAACATTTCCTGTTGTTTTTCAGAATCTTTCTGTAATTCTATGTTTACAGATTTTATGGCATTAAGCTTTTCAATCAGCAATTTGTTCTCCTGTCTAAGTTTCTCTGATTTTTCATCGTTTTTATTGGAGAACTCTTTAAGAGAGTCATTTTCAGATTTCAGCTTGTTTAATTCAGACTTAACACATTCAATTTCTTTCAGCAAATCCTTGCTCTGAACAGAATCATGACTAGCTAGACTAAGCTTCTTTTCAAGTTCAGAGATTTCTTTCACATGATCTTGATTCTCAGTTTTCAATAAAGAAATTTGTTTCTTCAACATTAGAGAATCAGACATACAGGCATCATGAATATTTTTCAATTCAACACACTTTCTACAAGGAGAACTTGAACTATCTAAACCAGTACCCTTCTTCAATTTTTTATACTGTATTCTTAACAGTTCATGAGATTCAAATAATTCAGCATAAGCATTCTCCCAATCTTCTAGAGAAAAATTCTCGAAGAGATTTACCTCATCATCATCATCTTCAGTCTGACTGCTGCCTTGATTGCTGCCAATTGGATTACTTCTGTTAGCCATCATGCAGTTGTCCTCGTTTACCCTGTGAAATTACTTCAGCCTATCCAGGATGTCCTTTGCTGAGCTGCAATTATGAAGACAAGACCATAAGGCTCTGTCAGTAGCTGCTTTCAACAGGTTAAAGGCTTTCTGATTTTCTCCATCCTTTGATCTGTGTCTGTCGGTCCATTTGGACACTTTCGTTGGTAAGGTGTGAGGGCCTTGTGAAATTAATTTCCACAAATCAGGATTAGCAGAATTTACATAGGCATGTAAAGCAGTGTACCACTGACTGAAACCAGAACCATTAAAGACGGGGGGTAAAGCCATTGAAAAACAAATAGCGAATAAGTTCAAGGCAACAGGAACAATTATGCACTAAAAATAAATTAGCACTTAAGACAGCAAGATCGAATCTGCAGGTCGCTGGACCTTGTATGCAGACACCTCTCTGATACCAATTGTTAGAATGTAAGGCCAGGATACAGAGGGGGGGTGAATGTATCCCTCTACAAATATGGCCTAATTAAAACTCTAATGCTCAGTAATGCGGAATTAAAACTGTTGCAGAAATAGCCTAAGTAACCTTAGAAGGATCAAAGCAAGACAGCAACTCAAGAAGCCCTCAAACGATCCTAAGCAAGCATCTAATGCGCAGCAATTAAGTGAACATATAAGAAACTCAATTAACCTCTAGGATATAGATAATCAATTAAATCACGGTCCTAGCATGCATCTAGCGGAAGCAGGAAATCAAACAAACCACTACACGATGATTTTATGTGGTTTGGTCAACAGACCTACGTCCACCCCTCACTCCAAACCAGAGTGAGGCTTCCACTAGTAACACTAGCACAGCAGACTCAGTCTGCAACAATGGCTGCCAAACAGCTTGACCAGGGGAACAACCTCCCCTCTTCCTCCCAACTGGAGGGACACCCCAAGTGACTCCCAGCCACTTGGAAACCAGAGACACACGGTCTCTCTTCCTCCAGACCAGGAGGGAACACCTGGACTTGCTACCCACAAGCCCAGAACAGGAAGAACAAACCTCCCTTCCTCCAAACTGGAGGGGAACCTAGAGACCCAAGTCTCACTTCCTCTGAACCCCAGAGGGAAGCACACCCGGAGATAAATCTCCCTTCCTCCAACCCGGAGGGAAACAACCGATGACACCCTGTCAAAGGCAACCAGAGACGCAAGTCTCTCTTCCTCCACACCGGAGGGAACCAACCACAAGTAGCACCCAGCTACTTGCAAACCGAAGACACAAGATCTCCCTTCTCCTGAGTCCACAGGAGGAACCTGATCCCCAACAGGGCAATCGGAAGAACAACAAGTGAATAGTTTAAAAGAAAATCAAAACCCAGCAACAGAAAGCTGAAAAGATAAAATCAAATGTGGCTCTCGCAGGAGCTGGCTGGCCTGGATTTGATCCACGGTCCAGTAGGAACTTCTTCTACTGCTTCTCTCTTTCTCCCAGCACGAACTCTCTTTTCTTCTTCTTCTTCTTTCTTACTTCTTGTTCTTCTCACAACTTCTGCCTTCACCTTCTTCCCACTCTCTGTATCTCACTGTCTCTCTTTCTTTTTCTTCTTCTGCTCTCTCGATCTAGCTCTGAGCCTTCTCTATCTCTTCTTTCTCTTCTGCACCTCTTCTTCTTTTCTGGCTGCTTCTACTTCAGTCACTCTCTGCCCCACCCTTCTTCAGAGGAAGAAGACACATATATATAGCAGCAGCAGATTAGGGCGGCGTGTGCTCTCCACGATTCCCGCCCAAATGCTTCAGTCCACGTGGAGGCTCCTCTGCATCTCGGATCACGTGCCAGATGCCAGTCTCGTATCACGTGCCCACTCTGTATAGGCTTCACGAACAATACCTGTCACACAGTCATAGGAGATTAATCAGAAGGATAGAATGTATAGACTTTGAAGACTTAGCCAACGAGTGTATTGACTTGAACAGCTAGCCACGAGTGTATAGACTTAAGATGTGATAACAAGTGTGTAGACTTGAACTTAGAAATGAATGTATAGACATTAGAACAGCAAAAGGTGCACTATACAGAAAATGACACGAGGTACATAAGATGACTACAGCACGAGATAAAAGGAAAACGACACGAAGTACATACAGTATCAAAGCTAACACTACAAAGATAACGACACGAAGTCAGATGAGAATAGCACGAGGTAAGAGAGAACGACACGAGGTAAACCGGTAGTAAAACACGCGATCAGAGGGAACCTGGACGAAGATAGAAAGAAACAACACGAGGACATAAACACAAGAATAACACGAAGACACGAATACAAAAGCAACACGAAGACACGAATACAAAAACAACACGACATAAAAACAAAAGATAACACGAAGACATAAAAACAAAAGATAACACGAAGACATAAAAACAAAAGATAACACGAAGACATAAAAATGAAAGATAATACGAAGACATAAAAACAAAAGATAACACGAAGACATAAAAATGACTCGAACACGAGGACGACACGGACTGAGAACAACTCGAAGATGAAAATAGAAACCGACACGAAGTGTAATCACAAAGCAAGAAAGACACGGGGTCTTGGAAGAAACAACACGAATACAGAAGACTCGAAGACAAAGGGGTGACAAGGATGGAGCGACACGAGGTGGCACAGAAAGTAGCACGAGGTGCTGCAGTGTTCAGCACACGATGGAACAAATGACGACACGAAGACAACTGGAATGATGCGTGTAACAGTTCGTTGTACATACTTTCATTATACATACTTCATATGATGTGAAGCGATGTGTGGACTTTGCGTTCAACTAGATGTATAGACCTTATGAGAAGGCAACTGACCACTGTACACACTTCCAATGTACAGACTTCATATGAACAGACCAATGTGCATACTTCCCTTCGATGCATCTACAGTGCAATGTATTGGCTTGACAAACATTATGCAATGTATGGACTTTGCGAACGAGATGCAATGCTGACCGATGAATACACTTGGCAAAGAGAGTGATGCATGAACTACCCTGTACAAACTTTAAGACTTAATGAGCAACAAAAAAGGGACAAAGCAGCATGGCGTCAACCCAGCTGTTCCACTGCGTCAACGCAGCCATTGCACCGCACCCATATTAGTGAAAGACAGACATGCAGACATGATCTATGCCATGCTCACAGTTAAACTGTGTACCAATGAACTGCAACATGAACATTATCAGCAGAGAAGCAATGCACAGAACAGAGCACAAACCAATTTATCACAGCATGACTCAAGCATACACATGCATTCTTCACAATTCAGACATGGCACACTCATGCAATCTCCCACAGAATAGATCAGACATATTCAAGACAAAGTGGTAACTCAATTATGTTGCTATCATTAAATCACCACATCATCAACAAAGCACAAGGGGCACAACACCCTTGACAATTAGACAATAGACCAAGCATATCCTAGACTCAATCCTATGGGCCCATTACTAAGATACTAAGGCCCAATTAAGCATAACAAGGGAAAAGAACTAAAACAACATGACTCAATAAAGGAAAGTACATAAGATATGACTCAAAGAAAAGGAAAATAACATGTGAACACATAGCCGGGCTTCCTCAAAGTGATGCAGGCGATCCGAGCCAAAGAGTGCGTTGTGAGATGCCCTCATCAAATCCCCCGGGGTGGGGAGAACTCGACCCCCTCGAGTATGGGTCCGCCTGACTGTGGTAGTGCTCCAAAGTGTCCGGGTCAAGGTGCAGCAGGTCCTCCCGGCTCACCCAAGTATCCTCGGTCGGGGGACGGCCCTTCCACCTCACTAGGTAATGCTGGTATACCCTGTTCTTGGTAATGGTACTCTGCTCATCCAGTATTGCCTCCACTTGCTCACGTCGGCCTCTCAAGCTAGGAGGTAGAGTCACACCGTGGGTGTCTCTCTCAAGGGAGGGTAAAGGCTCAAGCTCCTCACTAGGTCCTACCGCGGGGCCCTTGTAGGGTACCAGGTCTGCCACGTTGAAGGTAAGGTGTACCCCAAAACCCTCAGGTAGGTCCAGCTCATAAGCGTTATTGCCTAGTCATCTTAGAACTCGAAAGGGTCCCGAACCTCGTGCCCTCAGTTTGGAGGCAGGCCCCGGAAGGAGCCGCTCCATTCTCACCATCACCAAGTCTCCCACTTGGAACTCGCAGTGGCACCGTCGAGCATCTGCCTGCCTTTTGTAAGCCTCACTGCTCTTCCCTATATGCTTGCAGATGTCATCATGCAACTCTTTGATATGCTATGCAAATGACTCAGCTGAGACTGACACTCTAGCATATGGGGGAAGGGGAATAAGATCCGAAGGCTTTCTAGGCCTATAACCATGCACGACCTCAAATGGACTTTTTCCTATGGACCTATTGACGGAATCATTGTAGGCAAACTCGGCCTGAGGTAATAGGAGATCCCAATTCCCGGGGTGGTCCCCTACTAGACAACGGAGCAAGTTCCCAAGGCTTCGGTTGACGACCTCAGTCTGGCCATCTGTTTGAGGATGATAAGCGGTGGATAATTTGAGGAGAGTTCCCATCAGATGCCAAAGAGTTTTCCAAATGTAACTGGTGAATTTCACATCTCGGTCGGACACTATGGTCTTAGGTAGTCCATGGAGTCGGACCACCTCATCAAAGAACAATCGGGCGACCCTAGAAGCATCCGAAGTCTTGGTACATGGGATAAAGTGGGCCATTCTAGAGAACCTGTCAACAACGACGAAGATGGAATCATGTTTACGTAAGGTCCTAGGTAGGCCAAGGATAAAGTCTATGCTCAAATCCTTCCAATGTTGATCTGGGATGGGAAGGGGTGTGTAAAGCCCAGTGTTTTGCCTCACTTGCTTGGCTGAAGCACAAATGCGACATTGTCCCATAATGTTGGCCACATCCTTCTTAAGACTGGGCCAATGGAATTACCTCTCAACTAGCTCTATGGTCTTTTGGACCCCAAAGTGACCAGCTAGGCCACCATTGTGTAACTCCCAAACTAAGAAGTCCCGAAGTGAAGTCCGGGGTATGCATAGTCTAGCTCCCTTGAAAAGATACCCCTCTTGGAGTATGAATCCCTCATGTTCCTTGTGAGGCTGAGTGGAAAGGGTGTTGTAGTGAGTCTTGAGGACAAAGGTATAGACCTGAATGTATTCTACCCAACGAGCATGGCGGGCATTGAGCTTTTGTTGGGTGTTGAGGTACTTCAAGGCCTCATGGTCCGAGAAGATCACAAACTCCTTGGGTAGAAGATAGTGCCTCCAATGCCGAAGGGATTGAACCACAGCATAAAGCTCCTTGTCATATGTGGAGTACCTAGTCCTAGCCTCATAAAGTTTCTCACTAAAATAGGCTACTGGGTGACCCTCTTGGCTAAGAATGCCTCCAATCCCTACCCTGGATGCATCACAAGTGACCTCGAAGACTTTAGAGAAGTCGGGTAGGCAAAGGACCGGGGCTTGGGTCATCTTTTCCTTGAGCTCTAGGAATGATTTGGAGGCTGCCCTAGTCCACACAAAAGTGCCCTTCTTGAGGCAATCCGTGATAGGAGCGGTGATAGTGTTAAACCCACGGATAAATCTCCTAAAGAAAGTGGCTAGTCCATGAAAGCTTCGGGCCTCATGGAGGGTCTTGGGCTCGGGCCACTCAAGAATGGCTTGGACCTTCTCGGGGTCCATGGATACCCCTTGGGATGAGACAATAAATCCTAGGAAGGCTAGTTGTTTGGTCAAGAAATGACACTTCCAGGGGTTGGCAAAGAGACTCTCTTTCCTAAGAACGGTGCAAACTTGTTTGAGGTGATCTAGGTGAGCTTCCTTGGATTGGCTATATATGAGAATGTCATCAAAGTAGATGACAAGGAAGATGCCAATGAAGGGCCAGAGGACCTCGGTCATGAGGCGCATGAATGTGCTTGGTGCATTGGAAAGGTTGAAAGGCATGACAAGCCATTCATAGAGACCGTCCTTAGTTTTAAAGGTCGTCTTCCACTTGTCCCCGGGCTTAATGTGAACTTGGTGGTAGCCACTTTTGAGATCGATCTTAGAGAAGATGGTGGCTCTAGCAAGCATGTCTAGCATGTCATCTAGTCGAGGGATGGGAAACCTATATTTGACCGTGATTTTGTTGATGGCCCGGCTATCTACACACATGTGCCAAGTTCCGTCTTTTTTGGGTGTGAGGAGGGCCGGGACAGCACATGAGCTTTTGCTAATGCAGAGGAAGCCCTTCTTGATGAGCTCCTCAATTTGCCTCCTAAGTTCAGCATGCTCGGTGGGGTTGAGGCGATAGTGAGGAAGGTTGGGTAAGGTTGCTCCGGGCACAAAGTCGATGGCATGTTGCACATCGCGCATGGGTGGTACCTTATCCGAAAGTTCATCGAGGAACACATCATAGAACTCCTCAAGGATTTGTTGAATTTCTATAGGGTGTGGGTCGGTTGGGGTGGATTCCCTAAGATAAATAACAATAGCACACACTTGTCCCCCTTGGTTGACTTCTTCCTCAAGTTCTTGCTTAGTGATGAGGTGTATGTTCCTAGTAGTCCCAATGGTCAAACCAGGATTAGGACTTGATGGGGTGGGGTTTGGTGGGTTTGGAATAGAGGGAGGGGTAGGGGATTCCTCAAGGGAGGGAGATGCCTTCTTGGGAAGGGAGCGGGGTGGAGAGGGGTTGAGTTGGATTCTCTTCCCCTCATGGGTAAAAATGCAAGTGTTCATCCTCCCAAGGAAGGTGGCCTCTACATCGTAGATCCAAGGTCGCCCTAGGAGTATGCTCCCTACTTCCATTAGTAGAATGTCACACCATACTTAGATTTGGTAGGATTGAAAGGTGATGGGGACAAGGCAACGAGTGCTAACGGGTACGGATGTGGCATCAATCCAAGCTACCCGATAAGGTATTGGGTGTAAGGAAATGGTGAGGCCTAGAAGTTTGACGGTGTCGAGGGAGACCATATTCACACTACTCCCGTTGTCCAAGATGACCTTCCCAGCATGACTCCCTATCCGGATGTAGGTATGGAAGATGGTGTTTCTTCTCCAATCTTGTTCTTGGGTGAGGGTGAGGGTGCACCTAACCACTCCAAGGTGAGAGTCAGTGGGTGGAGGGGGTTGTTCTTGATTGGTCTCCATGTAGTGGTTCTCATACTCATCCTCCCAATCGGGAGAGGCCTCATACACCTCAACCTCTTCTTCAACTCCAGCTTGGGGTAGGGGGGTTGTCTCCTTAATGAGCAAGCTAGATGCACCTTTGGTGGGGCATTGATTGGCGAAATGTCCATACCCAAGGCACCTAAAGCATTGCTGCCCACTTTGGTGATTTAGGGCAGCCCTAGTGTGAGGGGGAGTGGGTGCCGGATTGGGTCTATTGGGAGTGGGGTTGGGGGGTCCACTTGTGGGGCGAGGGGGAGGGGTGCCACTAGGAGGGGCTGCCCGGGTGGGAGGAGCTCCCATGGGGGTAGGTAGGAGACCTCATTGAGGAGGTGGGGGGTTGGCCCGAGGTGCCATGGATTTAGGGTCCATCCCTCGAGGGGGGAACGTTCAGATATATCGAGAGAATTTCCCGGCATCCCGGGCTACTTGGTAGGCTTGCTCTAGAGTGACCACTTGACACATGAAGAGCTCCTTCTTTATGTGAAATTGAAGCCCATTCCTAAAGTGGGAAAGTGTGACTGCGGGATCCTCTTGGACTCCGCACTAAAGAAGGTAGTAGTCAAATTTCTCAATGTACTCCATAACGGTCTTCCCTTCTTGGGTTAAGGTTTACCACTCATCTAAGAGGTTTTAATGGTAGGAGGGAGGGACATATTTCAGTTTGAGTTGTTCCTTCATTGCCCCCCATGTGGTGATGGGATCTTCCCTCCTAACTATCCTTAATGCCTCAACGTTCATCCAATGAGTCTTAGCTAATTTGGTAAGTTGCATTTTTGCAAGCCGGACTCTCCTATCCTCGGTCATTGGATACCAATCAAAATATTGGTCCATAGCCGCCTACCAATCCAAATAGATGCTTGGGTGATGGGACCCATCAAAGGTGGGGGTATCGACTTTCACAAGTCTCATAAGGTGGCCATCCGGGTTGTCCCGGGGGGGGTCTCTCATTCGTCCTTGGAAGTGGGTCTCTTTCTAGTTCGGGAGGATGGTCAAGGTTGAGCTCTCCTATGGCTGGTTCCTCATGTGGGGGAGGTGCCCTCCTATCACCCACCCTTGGGGCGGGCCTATTCTCCTCAAGTTGCTCAAGCCGGGCCGCTATGTCATCAAGTTGTCCTAAGATACTAGCCATACCCTCCACTAGGAATCTCATGTGATCGGGAAGCTCATGCTCGTTGTTGGCGGGATTCCCTTGGAGATTGGGATTCATTGTGGAATTGGAAGAGGATGAATTGGATTGATAATGAACTCCACTATGAGTGGTCATGCAAAGTTGGGTGGGCTATGCACGGGTGTGCGGATGCACCTATGAATGACCTAGTGTGAAGATGCCCCAAGACTAGACTTGTGAGAACAAGTCTATGACCGCTCTGATACCACTTGATGTGGCACAGCCCAAAGATGATAATGGAGGAATTGATGAACCTAGGACTTAGATCTGTAAGCATACAAGTACTTTTCAAAGAACTCACATTAGTGGCTTACTCGCACGGCTCATACAATCTCCCGGTGGTACCGGGGGATGATGGCGAGGGTCCGAGGTGGGACCCAAATATTCAAAGGACTAGGTTGGCTTAGGCTGACCCCTAAGGGTCTAGGATTCCCAACTTCATGGGAAGCCGGCATGCCGGGGCGTGTGGTTGGGTGGCTCTCACTCACACTCCGCGGTGGGCACACTATTGAACAATTACGGGTCCGGACACTCCCTCACCGACCAACGGGCATAAGAGATAATACTAAACTTGCAAAGTATGGACCAGCAAGGGAGGGACCAGTCACTCACCTGATCGGTCTGAAGACACCGATCCTGGCCGAAGATGAGGGCGAGCGGGGAGGCGTGGGTACGCACCCGCACGCCGCGTCGATGCCGCTTGACCTGAAAATTTATAGAGTACACCACTACTCCTCACGCAGGAGGGTGGGACAAGGGGTTGGGGTTAATGTGATTAAGTCAAACACTATCTCCACGCAGGGAGGGCTGTAAGCCGGCCAGGCGAGGTGGGGAAACTACCATAGAAAAACCGAGTTGCCGAGCTTCGTCGGTTCTGCCGGCTTCCGGAACAGCTTGACAGGTAGTTGATAATGGCGCCTCCACGGGATCCGTCGAGCTCATAATTAGTCAAAACTGGTACCAAAACTTTCCAGACTGACCCAGAATGTCACCTGAATTTTCTTGGAATTTCGTGATGATGTCGTTGGCCGAGGCATAGCCTGGAACAGGGCTGGTCTTCGCTGGTTCTGGTTGCTCCCAGGGTGATGCTGCTGGAAGACAGGGGCGCCACGAACTGTCCCGTACTCTGTTGGAGGCGAGAATGGTACCGTTGCGATCGTGGTCAAGTCTTATTTCCGTCTGGACCAACGGCGCCATCATAAGATGTAGGAGCTGATTGTGAAGGCCAAAACAACAGGGATGTGTCGGTTCTGGCTCAGGAAAACTGACCTGACGCACTTGGAATGGAAAATTTGGAACTTTTGATGCCAAGGTCCAAATTCAGCTCTGCTTCTTGGGGATGGGAGAGGACTTGAAGTAGAAGCCCTCAGCTGAGTTTCGTGCCCATATCTTCAAGGGAGTGGCCATGGTCAAACTTGATCTGGAGCTTTGGTTATCTGCCTGAGTGGTTCTGCGTAGTCGTGGAAGAATCACCCTCACAGGCCGCTCGGTGATTGGACGATGACGAAACCACCTCACCTGGAAAGCTCTCTGGATGACCTTTCCATAGGCATATGACTTGCCACCAGAAGGATTAGGGAAGGGCCGGAGACGATGCTGCTTCCAGGGCCCTAGCTTGCTGCTTGCGAACTGCTACTAGAGCTGCAACCTTGTAATGGCAAATGGAGTAGCAGGGGGGGCAATATAGCAAGGGGATGATGGTTGATGGCTATGGGAGAGGGGAGGACGTGGCTGGGGTCTCCAAGAAGGCTGTGGTGGCAGGGATGGGGGGGTGGTTGTGCACTAGAGAGGGTGGGGTGGAGAGGAGGAGGAGGGGGCGACCAAGGGCTATGGGGGGGTGAGGGGCAGGTCTCTTAGATCTGATAGGGGGGGAGGTGAAAGGGCACAGCCAGCAGTGAAGGGAAATTTGAATTTGGCCTACGGAAGAGTCACTTCAACCTTGGGAAGGTAGTGGGGTGCTTGGGGAATGGAAATGGGTAGTGGGTAGTTGGTGGTTGGAGGGTGGAGTGGAGAGTGGTGGAATCTCCCTTGGGGCTGGGGTGGTGGGGAGTTGGGGATGAGTTATTGGAGGGGGGGAAGAGAGAGAAAGTAGGTGGGAGGTGGAGGAGAGAGAGGGGGGTGCGCCCTTTCCCTTGAAGAGAGAGAAAGAGAGAGAGAGAGAGATAATGAGAGAGAGAGAGAAGGGAAATTTTTTAGAGGATAGAAAGACTTGGAATTTTCTTCTATTCAAAATGATTCATCAAAAGTTGACTACATGGGGAGAGATGGGTTCTATATATAGGCATCCACTCTTTACATGACCAAAATACTCTAGACAATTAGATACAAGACCAAGCATATCCTAGACTCAATCATATGGGCCCATTACTAAGGTACTAAGGCCCAATTAAGCATAACAAGGGAAATGAACTAAAACAACATGACTCAATAAAGGAAAGTACATAAGATATGACTCAAAGAAAAGGAAAATAGCATGTGAACATATAGCCGGGCTTCCTCAAAGTGATGCAGGCGATTCGAGCCAAAGAGAGCGCTGTGAGATACCCTCATCACAAACTTGGTCATCTAATCAAGGAGTGCTGGCGAAGGAGCGGAGCGTGTCTTCGTTGCGGAAATAAAGATCGTGTAATGGCTAATTGCCTTAAGCTACTTCCACAAGTAAATTACAACTGATTTCTATCAAATGAAGAATTTTATATAAGGTATCGTTCTCCCTTATCTTTAACTATAGTTAAAATTCTTTTACATTCCATTAGCTGTATGATTACCATGTTATTTTACAAATAGATAATGGCGATTGACAAACTTGGGGACCAAATTTCTTGAAGTGGGGGAGGATGTAACACCCCGGTTAAATAATAAAACATAAAAGTAAAATTTTGAAATCTGTATTGGAATTAAAGCTATTTTCCTTGTTATTTAACAACTTCAATGATTTTCTTAATTAAAGAATATTATTTATTTTTGAAAGTGGCCAAATTATATCAATAATTATTTTTATACAAACACCATAAAAAGATTTTTCATATTCCAAGATGCAATCGATTTTTTCTACAATGAATTGAATTTAGTAGGAATAAATTAAATTAATTGAATTTCACCCGTAGGCCAAAGTTTCGACTAATTTCTAAAAATCTGAAAAAAAATTATATTCTTATAGAGAACGGAGTGTTTAACAATACTGTCAACTGGGCCAACCCCTAATAAAATCTTAATTAGGTTGAATTACGTAGTTAATGGCCAAATTCATTGTTCGTAATGGGTTAACCTTAAACGATCTAATTCGAGCCCATTTCTCAACCAATCGAGCCCAAACTAGGCCCATTTGATAGATCTACTCTAAGAGATCATTTTGCCCCTGAAACCCTAGACTCTAGAGCCTTCCAGCGTCAGCGGTGGTGCGGATTTGGTCAAAGGACCGAAATTTTAGGCACTTTTCCCTCCTTGGACTCTTGAGTCCGATTCGATCCCTAGAACGACCTATAGGCTCTATAAATAGAGTGCTTTCGCTGCCCTAGACGTCCTTTTATTTTTTCAACAGGTGGCGCAAGCAATCGTGGTAGATCGAGGGCGAATTAGGGTTTTAGCGCGCCTTCCCTTTCTTCTTCCAAATCGGTAGGTTTCTCTCGGGCTTAACCTAATCAAACAATGTGAACATGTAGATCGCGTTCTCACCTTTCATTTGAATCTATTTTGCCTAATTTTAGCCATCTATATTGTAAGACCCGTTCTTTAACGGATCTTTACCGGTATTAATATAAAATTCAATCCATGAATTTAGGCATTTTTAATGGATTTAAGGGGCTTTTTCTAGCATTTTATCCTATTTATTAAAAGAGTTTTAAGAAATCAATGGGCATATACATAATTATGCTTCTTTGGGGGTTTAGAATGCAATTATAGGTTAAAAATCAAAAAAAATAATATAATAATAAAATTTAACCCACCGTCGATCACCCTCTCTCCCCCCATCTTTCTCTTTCACTCTCTCACTCTCTCTCTCTCACGCGAAGCTCTCTCCCCCTCTCTTGGTGGCGCGGCCGGCCCGGGTCGCGGACGGAGGCGTGGGAGGCGTCATCAGATAGCTCGTGACACGTGGAGCGCGGTGACATCAACTTTGAGACGGACCGCGGCGTGTGGAGACGGGTGGGCGTGAGAGAGCGACGCGGCTCCCTCGGCTTGCATGCGCCCCTAACGGTATTTTTGTCGCGATCGAGGTAGGGGGATGGCTTCCCGAGCTCACTAGGATCATTTCCTCTGCCATGTCCATCGTCGTTGTGTCTTCCATAGCTTGAACCTCGTCATTTTTGTTTTTGGAACATGAACATCGTATTTATGTTTTAATCCTCCATAGCCATTGTTGTTGGGTTCTTAGGCTGTAAATTATGTTTGTATGATGGTGGAATGGCAGGGAATAGGTTAAAACCGTGTATCCAGTCGATCTAGGTCCATCGGGAGGGGTTCCGGTTACAAACCCCACGGATTCGGTTCACTGGGCAGGTGGTGGTCCTGCCATTGACCGTTTCTTTTAAGCAGTGAGGCGGTGGACCTTGGCGGCCCACAACCCCTGCGCTATACCCCTTGTAGCGGCCCATCATTGGACCGTCTACTTCCCTATAGCGGCTCATCCTTCGACCGCTAGAGACTGTTGACCAGGTCAGTCGACCTTTGACCCGTTAGGGCAGTTAGTGTGGCTGCTTATCGTAAAACCGCCGGAGGGCCTTTGGCGGATCCATCTTGGACTGCTAGAGCATGTTTTCACTGTATAAAACAATATGGCGGTGGAGTGTGGCGGCCCATTAGTCGAGCGCCACGGCCCTTGTAGTGCCCTTATCTTTGACCGCCAGAGCCTGTGGAGGGCCAATGTTAGACCGCCATGTTCTGCATGATTTCAATTTAATCATGCTCATTTCTTTATGCTTTCCACGTTGCATATTCGCCATATTTAAATTATTTTGGCATGTTTTTAGATTCCGATAGAATTAGTTCTCTTTTCTTGTGATGGAACCACTAGTCGTAGCCCGACGACCTCTAGTGTCGGCCCACCTAGGAGAGGTGGCGGGGTAGTCCCGGTTTATGGTTTTTAAACTAATTTCCGTGGGCCCTTGCTTTACAGTAGCGTCCTACTGGGGGGAGGGGAACTAGCTAGAGGCCTGTCTCAAGGCAATGAGCCGGTGTGTGCACACATGGTCAGAGGCTTGAACTAACACCGACGAGTGTTACTCTGACTAGTTCTTATTTCTGGTACTGTTATGCGTCTCACTTGTCGCGATCCAGACTTGCGTAGCTTGAGACGCAGTATAAGCCGTCAGTGGACGCATCTGGTTTCACTTTCTAGTGGTCCTTGTTTCTCGTCACTTGGAAATATTGAGTTTATTATATTGGTAGATTTCGAGTACTCACGTTTAAATTCAATTGGCATTATAGTTAGCTGTTGTTAAACTGCTTAGATAGTTTTACAACTTTACTAAATTGTTGTTTATTATGCCATAGCATGTTTAATTATGTCAATGCATGCTTTAACTACTTTTACATGTTTAGTTGCGAGGTAGGGATTTGTGTGACCCCTACTGAGTCTGGTTGAGACTCACCCTTACTTTTTCTGGTGAGCAGCAGCAGCTGTCTTCCGTAGCTTCCCGTGCCTTAAGTGGCAGGTCGTAGTGCCAGCAGTAGTTTGTCAGTAGTTTGTCAGTAGGTTATTGTCAGTTGTTTGTCATTTCTTGTACCTTTTGAGCAGGGTATGCCCCGAGTAGTTGTGTATGTTTGACTCTTGTACAGTTGTTGGACTTGTATAAATTGTGGATCTGGACTATTGTATATATCTATCACTCTGATATTTAATTTTCTTCCGTTTATAGTTCAACTGTTGCTATAATTAATATTGCACGCGTGTAATTCCAACTCGTTATGCATCCCCTCGACAAAACCCTGCAACCCTTACGGGGCCTCATCAGCCTCTTGGGTGGCTTCCCCGAGTTCTTGGTATCGGTTTACCGGTATCCAGATCTCCGGGTCGTTACAGTTGGTATCAGAGCGGTGTTGAGGTTATGTATAAGGAATCAAAATTGCATTAGTCCAGAACAAGTCCATGTGATTTTACTACTGCTTGCTTAGGATGTTTTCCATGATTACTGATGAATTTTTCATTGTTTATGTGTCTTCTTTTAGTTTAAAATGCTGCCTCGTAGAAGGGCACGTGTACCTAGGGAGGAAAGTGGCACTTCTCCTCCTCCGGCTAATGTGCCAGCGCCAGCTCAAGCTGATCCTGCTCCTCAAGCTGATTTGCCTCCAGGTGGCCGTGGCAGGGCATTGAAAGAGTTTTTGCTGTTCCACCCACCGACTTATGAAGGATAGATAGACCCTAATGCAGGCAGAGTGTGGCTTGATGCAACCGAGCGTGTATTCCGTTCTATGGAGTGCACAGAGGATGAAAAAGTCATGCTGGCTACCTTCTAACTTCAGGGAGCAGCACTCGCGTGGTGGACCACAGAGTAGGAGGTTGCTTTCAGATCTCGTCCGCTTCGTCAGATCACATGGACGGAGTTTGTCACAGCCTTCTAGCGCAGTTACAGTCCAGCGTACCTCAGAATGGACAAGATGCACCAATTCATGGAACTGGCTCAAGGTGACATGACTGTGCTGCAATATCGGAACAAGTTAATGGAATTGGGTCGATATGTGCCTCATATTCTTGCTGATGAAGGTCTGAAGACCGAGAAAATTCTGCGTGGGTTGAAAGCGGAATTAAGGCAGCCTCTGATTGCAACCTGAGTAGCAGTGATGGATGCGGCTTATCAGGCGGCGGCAACATTAGAATTGGATATGGCAAGATCCCGAGGGCGTACCCAAGTTGACTCAATTCAGCCGAGTGTGCATTCTCAGCAAGCCAGTAGCTGTCTGTGGCAGGAGTTCCATCTGCTATACCTGCTGCCAGTGACACTTCTTTTTCCAAGCCCAAGTTTAAGAAGTCATTCAAGAAGTTTAAGAAGCGGTATGGAAGTCAAGCTTCTAACTCTGCCATGGCCGGTCCCAAGCCTGGATGAGAAAAGAGGAGGGTTTGCTTTAGGTCGACAGCCAGCAGTAAAATTTTGTCACATCTCCAACATGAATTCTGATCTAAATACATTTTGTGCTAATGCTAGGGCGTTCCCGTTAAGCGACGCGTTACATCGGAACCCGGATGGAATGACAAGTGAGCAAGGGCTAGCTAGGGCGTTCCCCGTAAGCGATGCGTTACATCGGAACCTGGATGGAATGACAAGTGAGCAAGGGCTAGCTAGGGCGTTCCCCGTAAGCGACGCGCCGCAATGGCGCCCGATTGCGGTGTCAAATAGGCAAGGGTTCTCGTGTGGGGTTGGTTACACACGGGTAAAGAAGCAAGTCCAAAAATATAGGATCCGTCTAGCTACTTGGAATATAGGAACTTTAACGAGTAAGGGTTTAGAATTAGTTACGTTAATGAAGGACAGGAGGGTTAACATAGCTTGCCAACAAGAAACTAGGTGAAAAGGACATAAAGCTAAATACATTGATGGATATAAAATCTAGTATATGGGTAATAATAACTCTAGAAATGGTGTTGCTATAATAATAGATAAAAACTTAAAAGATAGAGTTGTGGAAGTAAATAGATTGGGGGATAGACTAATGTTAATTAAACTTATCTTAGGTGATGATATTTTGAATATAATTAGTGCATATGCACCTCAAGTAGGATTAGAAGAGAGCATTAAAAAGTAATTTTGGGAGGCTATTGACAGTTTGATCCAAAATATCCCTAGTGAAGAGTAAATCTTTATTGGAGGGGATCTTAATGGTCATGTGTGTAAAGATAATAGAGGCTACCACAACCAGAAAAAGCGGGATTTCAGACGGACGTTATCCGTCTCAAATCCGTCTGAAAATCCGTCGCAACACATATTTGTAACGGATTTCCGACGGATTTAAGACCGAACTCGACCGTCTGAAATTCTTAGTCACAAATTTGTGACAGTTAACTTTTCAGTCTGAAATTCCGTCTGAAATTAAGACACAAATAATTTCGGTCATAAATTCCGTCTAAATCTCACACGATAAAATTTCCGTATGTAATTATCAGTCTGAAATTTCCGTCTGTATTTCATACGGTTTTTAAGACGGATTTATTATCCGTTGTAAATACCGTCCGTAATCCGTCTGAAATATTGTCTGAAATCCGTCTCTATTTCTGCCGGATATTACGACGGATTACTTTGTCGTCGTAACTTCCAACGACGGTTCCATATGTTGTTCGTCCTAAATCCGTCGGTGTTTAAAACGCAATTCACGACGGATATGAATTCCGTCTGAAATTACCGTCTCTATTACAAACGTCATTTCAGACGGATTATAAATCCGTCTGAAAAAAATATATATTTTTTTAAAAAATTTAAGATTATTTATCTAATAAACCTGTTAAAAAAAATTATTGGAACTAACCACAAAAAAAAACTCAACATCAACATACCCAAATAAATAAACACCACCGAAAAAATCTCAACATAACATAGATGTTCAAATAAATAAACACCACCAATAAAAAAATTCAACACCATGCTGACAAAATAAATACAAAGAAAAACACATTAACCCTGCTGATCCGTCTGAATAACATAAAACAAATATCATTAAACATCAAGAAATATCTGGTACATCGTCAATATCCTCATCATCCATATCGTCACTGCCCTGCTCATCTCCTCTGTCGCTGCCCGCAGAAGGATCCCCCTACATTAAAAAAATAATAACATTCATTCATAGATAAAAAAATTAGTGCGAAGAAATGAGCATAAATATAAATCAAACATATCAAATTGATAACTGCAGATTTTATAGATCAACTACTAGCTTGAAACAATATTTAGACCCCTGGACCTGACCTGGGAGTTCATTTAAGCTAAGTTTATTTTAAAATTGAACTTTGAGTGCCGAGCTCAAACCGGACATCCGATTTGGATTCCGTCAGTTCTGACAAGTCACTTTCATCTCCCCGGTCCCGTTGGAATGATCGGCACGGCCGTCCGACCGGTATTTCCAATTTTAGACCCCCGGACCCGACCTGGTAGTTCATTTAAACTAAGTGTATTTTAAAACTGAGCTTTGAGCGCCGAGCTCAAACCGGACATCCGATTTGGATTCCGTCAGTTCTGACAAGTCACTTTCATCTCCCCGGTCGCGTTGGAATGATCGGCACGGCCGTCCGACTTGTATTTCCAATTTTAGACCCCCGGACCCGACCTGGTAGTTCATTTAAACTAAGTGTATTTTAAAACTGAACTTTGAGCGCCGAGCTCAAACCGGACATCCGATTTAGATTCCGTCAGTTCTGACAAGTCACTTTCATCTCCCCGGTCGCGTTGGAATGATCGGCACGGCCGTCCGACCGGTATTTCCAATTTTAGACCCCCGGACCCGACCTGGTAGTTCATTTAAACTAAGTGTATTTTAAAACTGAACTTTTAGCGCCGAGCTCAAACCGGGCATCCGATTTGGATTCCGTCAGTTCTGACAAGTCACTTTCATCTCCCCGGTTGTGTTGGAATGATCGGCACGGCCGTCCGACTTGTATTTCAAGTTTTTGACCCCCGGACCTGACCTGGGAGTTCATTTAAGCTAAGTTTATTTTAAAACTGAACTTTGAGTGCCGAGCTCAAACCGGACATCCGATTTAGATTCCGTCAGTTCTGACAAGTCACTTTCATCTCCCCGGTCGCGTTGGAATGATCGGCACGGCCGTCCGACTTGTATTTCAAGTTTTTGACCCCCGGACCTGACCTGGGAGTTCATTTAAGCTAAGTTTATTTTAAAACTGAACTTTTAGCGCCGAGCTCAAACCGGACATCCGATTTGGATTCCGCCAGTTCTGACAAGTCATTTTCATCTCCCCGGCTGTGTTGGAATGATCGGCACGGCCGTCCGACTTGTATTTCCAATTTTAGACCCTCGGACCCGACCTGGTAGTTCATTTAAACTAAGTGTATTTTAAAACTGAACTTTTAGCGCCGAGCTCAAACCGGACATCCGATTTAGATTCCGTCAGTTCTGACAAGTCACTTTCATCTCCCCGGTCGCGTTGGAATGATCGGCACGGCCGTCCGACCGGTATTTCCAATTTTAGACCCCCGGACCCGACCTGGTAGTTCATTTAAACTAAGTGTATTTTAAAACTGAACTTTTAGCGCCGAGCTCAAACCGGGCATCCGATTTGGATTCCGTCAGTTCTGACAAGTCACTTTCATCTCCCCGGTTGTGTTGGAATGATCGGCACGGCCGTCCGACTTGTATTTCAAGTTTTTGACCCCCGGACCTGACCTGGGAGTTCATTTAAGCTAAGTTTATTTTAAAACTGAACTTTGAGCGCCGAGCTCAAACCGGACATCCGATTTGGATTCCGCCAGTTCTGACAAGTCACTTTCATCTCCCCGGCTGTGTTGGAATGATCGGCACGGCCGTCCGACTTGTATTTCCAATTTTAGACCCTCGGACCCGACCTGGTAGTTCATTTAAACTAAGTGTATTTTAAAACTGAACTTTTAGCGCCGAGCACAAACCGGACATCCGATTTAGATTCCGCCAGTTCTGACAAGTCACTTTCATCTCCCCGGTTGTGTTGGAATGATCGGCACGGCCGTCCGACTTGTATTTCAAGTTTTTGACCCCCGGACCTGACCTGGGAGTTCATTTAAGCTAAGTTTATTTTAAAACTGAACTTTGAGTGCCGAGCTCAAACCGGACATCCGATTTGGATTCCGTCAGTTCTGACAAGTCACTTTCATCTCCCCGGTCGCGTTGGAATGATCGGCACGGCCGTCCGACTTGTATTTCCAATTTTAGACCCCCGGACCCGACCTGGTAGTTCATTTAAACTAAGTGTATTTTAAAACTGAACTTTGAGCGCCGAGCTCAAACCGGGCATCCGATTTGGATTCCGTCAGTTCTGACAAGTCACTTTCATCTCCCCGGTCGCGTTGGAATGATCGGCACGGCCGTCCGACCGGTATTTCCAATTTTAGACCCCCGGACCCGACCTGGTAGTTCATTTAAATAAGTATATTTTAAAACAGAACTTTTAGCGCCGAGCTCAAACCGGACATCCGATTTAGATTCCGTCAGTTCTGACAAGTCACTTTCATCTCCCCGGTCGCGTTGGAATGATCGGCACGGCCGTCCGACTTGTATTTCCAATTTTAGACCCCCGGACCCGACCTGGTAGTTCATTTAAACTAAGTGTATTTTAAAACTGAACTTTGAGCGCCGAGCTCAAACCGGGCATCCGATTTGGATTCCGTCAGTTCTGACAAGTCACTTTCATCTCCCCGGTCGCGTTGGAATGATCGGCACGGCCGTCCGACTGGTATTTCCAATTTTAGACCCCCGGACCCGACCTGGTAGTTCATTTAAACTAAGTGTATTTTAAAACTGAACTTTTAGCGCCGAGCTCAAACCGGACATCCGATTTGGATTCCGTCAGTTCTGACAAGTCACTTTCATCTCCCCGGTCGCGTTGGAATGATCGGCACGGCCGTCCGACTTGTATTTCCAATTTTAGACCCTCGGACCCGACCTGGTAGTTCATTTAAACTAAGTGTATTTTAAAACTGAACTTTTAGCGCCGAGCTCAAACCGGACATCCGATTTAGATTCCGTCAGTTCTGACAAGTCACTTTCATCTCCCCGGTCGTGTTGGAATGATCGGCACGGCCGTCCGACTTGTATTTCAAGTTTTAGACCCCCGGACCCTGACCTGGTAGTTCATTTAAACTAAGTGTATTTTAAAACTGAACTTTGAGCGCCGAGCTCAAACCGGACATCCGATTTAGATTCCGTCAGTTCTGACAAGTCACTTTCATCTCCCCGGTCGCGTTGGAATGATCGGCACGGCCGTCCGACCGGTATTTCCAATTTTAGACCCCCGGACCCGACCTGGTAGTTCATTTAAACTAAGTATATTTTAAAACTGAACTTTGAGCGCCGAGCTCAAACCGGACATCCGATTTGGATTCCGTCAGTTCTGACAAGTCACTTTCATCTCCCCGGTCGCGTTGGAATGATCGGCACGGCCGTCCGACCGGTATTTCCAATTTTAGACCCCCGGACCCGACCTGGTAGTTCATTTAAACTAAGTGTATTTTAAAACTGAACTTTTAGCGCCGAGCTCAAACCGGACATCCGATTTGGATTCCGTCAGTTCTGACAAGTCACTTTCATCTCCCCGGTCGCGTTGGAATGATCGGCACGGCCGTCCGACCGGTATTTCCAATTTTAGACCCCCGGACCCGACCTGGTAGTTCATTTAAACTAAGTGTATTTTAAAACTGAACTTTTAGCGCCGAGCTCAAACCGGACATCCGATTTGGATTCGTCAGTTCTGACAAGTCACTTTCATCTCCCCGGTCGCGTTGGAATGATCGGCACGGCCGTCCGACTTGTATTTCCAATTTTAGACCCCCGGACCCGACCTGGTAGTTCATTTAAACTAAGTGTATTTTAAAACTGAACTTTGAGCGCCGAGCTCAAACCGGACATCCGATTTGGATTCCGTCAGTTCTGACAAGTCACTTTCATCTCCCCGGTCGCGTTGGAATGATCGGCACGGCCGTCCGACTGTATTTCCAATTTTAGACCCCCGGACCCGACCTGGTAGTTCATTTAAACTAAGTGTATTTTAAAACTAAACTTTGAGCGCCGAGCTCAAACCGGGCATCCGATTTGGATTCCGTCAGTTCTGACAAGTCACTTTCATCTCCCCGGTCGCGTTGGAATGATCGGCACGGCCGTCCGATCGGTATTTCCAATTTTAGACCCCTGGACCCGACCTGGTAGTTCATTTAAACTAAGTGTATTTTAAAACTGCACTTTTAGCGCCGAGCTCAAACCGGACATCCGATTTGGATTCTGTCAGTTCTGACAAGTCACTTTCATCTCCCCGGTCGCGTTGGAATGATCGGCACGGCCGTCCGACCGGTATTTCCAATTTTAGACCCCCGGACCCGACCTGGTAGTTCATTTAAACTAAGTGTATTTTAAAACTGAACTTTGAGCGCCGAGCTCAAACCGGACATCCGATTTGGATTCCGCCAGTTCTGACAAGTCACTTTCATCTCCCCGGCTGTGTTGGAATGATCGGCACGGCCGTCCGACTTGTATTTCCAATTTTAGACCCTCGGACCCGACCTGGTAGTTCATTTAAACTAAGTGTATTTTAAAACTGAACTTTTAGCGCCGAGCTCAAACCGGACATCCGATTTAGATTCCGCAGTTCTGACAAGTCACTTTCATCTCCCCGGTTGTGTTGGAATGATCGACACGGCCGTCCGACTTGTATTTCAAGTTTTTGACCCCCAGACCTGACCTGGGAGTTCATTTAAGCTAAGTTTATTTTAAAACTGAACTTTGAGTGCCGAGCTCAAACCGGACATCCGATTTAGATTCCGTCAGTTCTGACAAGTCACTTTCATCTCCCCGGTCGCGTTGGAATGATCGGCACGGCCGTCCGACCGGTATTTCCAATTTTAGACCCCCGGACCCGACCTGGTAGTTCATTTAAACTAAGTGTATTTTAAAACTGAACTTTGAGCGCCGAGCTCAAACCGGGCATCCGATTTGGATTCCGTCAGTTCTGACAAGTCACTTTCATCTCCCTGGTCGCGTTGGAATGATCGGCACGGCCATCCGACCGGTATTTCCAATTTTAGACCCCCGGACCCGACCTGGTAGTTCATTTAAACTAAGTGTATTTTAAAACTGAACTTTTAGCGCCGAGCTCAAACCGGACATCCGATTTGGATTCCGTCAGTTCTGACAAGTCACTTTCATCTCCCCGGTCGCGTTGGAATGATCGGCACGGCCGTCCGACCGGTATTTCTAATTTTAGACCCCCGGACCCGACCTGGTAGTTCATTTAAACTAAGTGTATTTTAAAAGTGAACTTTTAGCGCCGAGATCAAACTGGGCATCCGATTTGGATTCCGTCAGTTCTGTCAAGTCACTTTCATCTCCCCGGTCGCGTTGGAATGATTGGCACGGCCGTCCGACCGGTATTTCAAATTTTAGACCCCCGGATTTTCTCAATTATTCTGAAGTAAATGAGTTTTAAAATTAATAATGAACATAATTGAGTAATTCCATCAAAATAAAAACTTGGCTAGAGACTCACCTGTGCGGGCTGTGCTGTGGTGGTGGTTGATTTCTGAGGGACCATTCCGCTCTGGGAGAGGAGGCCACTAATTGCCTGCAAGAATACTAACACTTGGCTAGAGATCTCTTGCTGGAAATGCTGCTGCTGCCGCTGCATATCAGAAATCTGCGATCGGACCATGTCCATCATGTCGCTGGCAGAAGCGCTGGGCGAAACGGAAGGTATAGTGAAGGCACTGCCACTGGAAGAAGTATAGCTAGAACTCGCACACGCTGATGTCACCGCGCTTGCGTCTAGGCTCTCCCCAAAACCATATATTCGGCCTTTCTTCGGTACGCCAGCTGCTGCCACCCACTCCACCGGATCGAACTCCGGCTGCTGCGTGTCTCCCTCCCCGTACTTCTCTGTCACTGCTTTGCTATATGTTTCCTACAAATTGAATAAAATAACTAGTCAATTTCATATGAATTACATGCCGATTTAAATGAACGGTACAAGTTACATATGTAGATAAACTTATCGCTGCTGACTTAGCTGTGTCACTCACAAAATCATTAGTCCCCTTCTTTTTGTGTGTTCTGTCGAACACCTCGAGGAACGACGGAGGTCGATTAAGCTCCACAGCCTGTTATACAATTCATAGTAAAAAAAAGTCAAATATTGGGATAAATTGTAAGAAGATAAATTGGTATATTACTTACCAATTTTTGTTTATGAGCCGCATAAGAGATGGACCCACTCGTATGCAAATTTGAACCTGGTTTTGACGCCCTGTTTGCTTTAGCTTTTTCGGACTTTTCTATCCACTTGGGGTCGGCAAAATGGTCACAAGATATCTCCCAATCCTCCTGCCTCATCCATAGAGGGCGATGCGCCTTCCACAATTGTCGGTCTTCACTCCCCCCACTCAATTTTTTAGCGTGTGCTCGGGCCTCATGTATTTTCCTCTTGTAACTTGAGAGCATAGTAGACTCCCAGGCACGACGACATCTCGCCGCGTCATGTCCACATGTGAATTGAAAAGAGCGCTGTAAATCAATTGCTTTTCACACTTAGTATAAAGTTGTAAATAGACTTTGGGAAATACTTGAATTAAATGACGTAATTACTTACTAAGAACATGTTGTACAATGAATCGCGGACGGACATCGGAAAATCTCTGAAAGTGGAAGCTGCCCCGGGCACATGTGCCAACATGAGTTCGGTGGAATGATGGACAGCGCCGTGGGGTTCAAATTTCATACTGCAATTGCAAATGTCAAAATATTCATATTACACAGTTGAGGGCTAATTAATGTAATATAACCTTATAGATTTACCCGGATACCCAACATGGGCGACGTCTATCATGGGTCGTGCCTCCCTCGTGACAACTGCCGACATCGTCAAGGGGCTGACTGGTGGGGGTGGGCCCTGTACAAGTGGGAGGTGGTGGGAGGGCACTGAGACCTGCAAGAATTTATTGTCATGTGGAGTGATACATATACTGCGAATATATAATTAAAATATACATACCTGCAGCGGGAGGTGGTGGGGTTGGCGTATGCACAACATGTGGGAGGCCACTGAGACCTGCAAGAATTTATTGTCATGTGGAGTGATACATATACTGCGAACATATAATTAAAATATACATACCTGCAGCGGGAGGTGGTGGGGTTGGCGTATGCACAACATGTGGGAGGCCACTGAGACCTGCAAGAATTTATTGTCATGTGAGTGATACATATACTGCGAACATATAATTAAAATATACATACCTGCAGCGGGAGGTGGTGGGGTTGGCGTATGCACAACATGTGGGAGGCCACTGAGACCTGCAAGAATTTATTGTCATGTGGAGTGATACATATAATGCGAACATATAATTAAAATATACATACCTGCAGCGGGAGGTGGTGGGGGTGGCGTATGCACAACAGGTGGGAGGCCACAGAGACCTGCAAGAATTTATTGTCATGTGGAGTGATACATATAATGCGAACATATAATTAAAATATACATACCTGCAGCGGGAGGTGGTGGGGGTGGCGTATGCACAACAGGTGGGAGGCCACTGAGACCTGCAAGAATTTATTGTCATAAGTAGAACAAATATTGAAGAATTTAAATTAAAATATACATACATGATCCTCGAGTCTTTTTGCCACTGAGACCTGCAAGAATTTATTGTCATGTGGAGTGATACAAATATTGCGAACATATAATTAAAATATACATACCTGCAGCGGAAGGTGGTGGGAGTGGCGTATGCACAACAGGTGGGAGGCCACTGAGACCTGCAAGAACTTATTTTCATAAGTAGAACAAATGTTCAAGAATTTAAATTAAAATATACATACCTGTAGCGGGAGGTGGTGGCGTATGTACAAGTGGTGGTGAGCCGACACTTGCACCTATAAATAAATTCTTTTAAGTTTGTAAATAAATAAAATATTTATATAGCTAACTTATTGATCAAATATACCTGTGTCTGAAGAAGATGGTAGCGAGGAGATAGTAGTGCCCCTCTCACTGCTAGATCTCCTCCCACCCCTACTACGACCTCCTCGCACCATTTCCTTATTAATAACAAAACAATTAATACATATTAATCCACAATTATATAAGGCTAGACAAATGTTATTTAAAATTATGCTTAAAAGTAAGAATCTTCTTACTAAATTATCAAAACATGCCTCCCTCATGTTGATATATCTAGCTCAACTTCATCATCTTCGTCATCCATAGTAGTCTCATGAGATTCAAAATCTTCATCTTCATCTGATTCTTCCTCCCCTCTAACATCAACATTTAGCTCCGTCGGATCGACTTCTTCCACGCCATCTCGCGTACGTAATGACAGTGGCTCATCAGATTCGTCCATATTAAACCTAGAGGAACCAACAACGCCAACTTCGTCTGATTGATAATATTCAGCACGAGCAACCTCTGAGACATCTCCACTCATAGTTAACTCATAAGTGGGAAAGAGTTTTGAGTTAACCCTGCAAACTGCCCACCAATCTCTATTCTTGGATGATGGATAGCTTGAATAGTACACTTGCTGGGCTTGTGCGGCTAAAATGAACGGTTCATAGGTCTTAAGTTTAAACCTATGCTTGACATTGACAATCCCATAATTTGTGTCATGTAGAACAGAATTAGGATCAAACCATTGACACTTAAATATATATACATGATTGTCTTGTCCCAAATACTGAAGTTCTAAGACTTCTTCAATAATACCATAGTAGTCCAATTCCATTTCATTGTATAAATTTCCCTTCACACATACGCCGATGTTCATCGTAGACTTATTTCGCCCATAATCCCTTGTATGAAATTTGTATCCATTCACAATATATCCCGGATAGGCACGTGTCTGGTTCGAGGGGCCATAACTTATCTGTTGTACTCTTTGATCAGTAATGAGACCTTGTTCAACCTATATTCAAATTAGAGTAGTTAAAATAATAACAATTACCTCAACATACGTAAATACAAACATATATATTCAGAGTTCACACTAACTCGGTTTCTTAGCCATTTGGAAAAAAACTTGTCGCGTTCTTTTTCAATCTCCACATCCTGGATATTTGGACATTTTTCAGCTAATTCTGAATCAAATTGTCTGCAATATAAATGAAGCACCCCGTAAAAAAAATGATTAAAAAAATTGATAAAGCCAATGTATAGACTTGTTGTGAAGTCAATGTTGTATAGACTTTGAGGAAGCCAATGTATAGACTTTGAGGAAGCCAATGTATAGACTTTGTGAAGTCAATGTTGTATAGACTTTGAGGATGTATAGACTTATGGAGTTGCTGGAAATGTGAATTAATATCTTACTCAACATAAGGTTCAATCTCGAGGCAATTCAAAAGAATATATATCTCAGCGGCGTGCAACTCTCTATCTTCGAGCGTGCGAGTCAAGCAACGTCCGAACGCACGTCCAGGATGTTTAAATATGGAGAGCCGATCGGACGATTCATCCACTCCCCCATCATCATTACGTGGAGGTCGAGTACGACGAGTTTGAATCTCTGGCTCAAAGTACATAGAACAGAAGTTCAAAATTTCTTCAAGAATGTATGCCTCAGCAATCGAACCCTCCACCTGTGCCTTGTTGCGAACTTTCATTTTTAATTCATGCATGCACCTACAACAACAAGTCAGATGGCAACAAAATGTAGCGGCTATGGACGACTTATAAGTTAACAAAAATTGTCACATACCTCTCAAATGGATACATCCATCGAAATTGTACTGGACCTCCGACGATAGCCTCATATGGCAAATGAACTACCAGGTGCTCCATCGAATCAAAGAATGCCGGAGGAAATATCTTCTCTAGCTTGCAAATGGTTGTGACAACATCTTGTTCGATAGTTTGTACATCCCGAAGTCTGAGTTCAGATGCACATAAAATCTTGAAAAATTGACTCATCTCAGCTAGTGCTCCCCATATCTGCTTTAGCAACAAATCACGAAATGCAATGGGCAGTAGCCTCTCCATGAACACATGACAGTCGTGACTTTTCATACCATATATTTTCCCCTCATTAACATTCACACAACGGGCTATGTTGGATGCATATCCATCTGGGAATCTCAGTTGTTTCAACCACTGGCATACTTCCTTGATCTGTGTATCATGAAGCACATAAGTTGCTTTAGGCTGCACAGTTTTGCCATTGACACTTTGTAGTTCCAATTCTGGACGTCTACAAAGCATCTTTAAATCCATACGTGCTTTGGCGTTGTCCTTTGTTTTCCCTTTAACATTCATGATCGTATTGAACACATTATCAAAAAAATTCTTCTCGGTATGCATGACATCCAGATTGTGTCGTACAAGAAGAGTTGACCAATAAGGTAATTCCCAAAAAAGGCTTTTCTTGACCCAGTTGTGATCCTTTCCAAAATTAGGGAGTTGCCGTGTGCTACCAGACAATTGAACTACATCTGGTAAATTGTGCACCCGTGACGCCATATGTAGACCCGACACCCGTTGCAAGTCAGCTTCATCCATTTCAACAGTATTTTTTTTAAACGAGTCTTTTTGCCTTCGAAAAGGATGGTCACTTGGTAGCAACCGCCGATGGCAATCAAACCAGCAGCTTTTCCCCCCATGTTTCAATACAAATGATTTGGTATCTTCCATACAGTAAGGACATGCTAGCCTCCCATGTGTGCTCCAACCAGATAGCATTCCATATGCAGGGAAGTCACTTATTGTCCACATCAGTGTAGCCTTCATAATAAAATTTTTCTTCCTATATGCATCATAAGTAACAACTCCATCAGTCCATAAAACTTTGAGCTCATCAATCAACGGCCTGAGATATATGTCCAAATTTTTTCCGGGACTTTTTGGACCAGGAATTACTAGGGACAAAAACAGATTTTCTCGCTTCATGCACATGTGCGGCGGAAGGTTGTACGGTGTCATGAACACTGGCCAACAAGAATAAGCTGCCACTGAACCACCGAATGGATTAAAGCCATCTGTGCATAAACCCAATCGAACATTACGTGACTCCCTTGAAAAGGCAAGATGAGTACGACTAAAGTGAGTCCAAGCTTCACCATCGGCAGGATGACTGATTATATCATCGGCACGACGTACTCTTTCGGTGTGCCATGTCATATGCCGAGCCGTCTTTGAGGACATATACAGTCGCTGCAGCCTAGGCACAAGAGGGAAGTATCGCAACGCCTTGTAAGGTACATCTTTTGCCTTTGAATTGACCCCCCCCCTTAGGTTTGAATCTATCATGGCCACAAACTGAACATGATATCTTATCTGCATCATCTTTGTAATATAACATACAATGATTCGGACATGCATCTATTTTCACATATCCAAGTCCTAAGTCATTGACCATCTTTTTTGCACGGTAAAAAGTTTCTGGCAACTTCTCGTCTCGAGGTAACATACTCTTGATCAAGAGGAGGAGACGGTCAAAACAAGTCTCACTGATGTGAAATTCAGATTTCAAGTTCAACAACTGTGACACTGCAGACAATCGAGTGTGATTTTCACAACCATCCCACAGCGGCTCATCAGCATCCCTAAGTAGTTCATAAAATCTTCCGGCTATCTTATTCGGCACTTCATCGTGAATATTAAAACTAGGACCAGCAGCATCTACAACCATATCCACGTACCCACTTGTGCCTGCAATATTGTCGGGCTCATACCTCCCGAATTGCTCACCATGACACGTCCAATTCGTATAACCATCCACGAACCCTTTCGTGTACAAATGATGTTGCACATCCCATGTTGAACACCACCTCAAGTTTCTACAACTTGAACAAGGGCAACGAATGTGACCGTCGCGATCTATTGCTGCATTTGGATTCCCCAATGCAAATTGAATGAAACTCTCAACCCCAAGCTTAAAGTCATCTGACACCACCCGGTCAACTATTCTACGATACATCCATGAACGATCTGTCGACATTTTGCCTGCACCCAATAAATGACAATACACATCCTAACTTTCAAATCATTACTCATAATATTACACCCGACCCTTTCCTCACATCGTTCATCATAGACCATTTGCAGTTGGAAGAGGAATATTGATTAGATTATCACTTTTTAACCCATCCATGAAGGTTTGATCGCACAATCACTTACTATATGTGCTGCACGATTTGCTAAAAATTTCGGCATCATCTCCCCACACTTCTCCGATATACCAAATATATTTATTGATTTTGAAATTTTCTTAAACACTTACAAGTAAGTGGTTAAGAAAACACTCAAAATCAATAATGGTATATCAGAGAAGAGTGAGGAGACGCAACCGAAATTCTCAACAAACCATACAAACATATATAGTAAATGACTGCCTAAGTGCGATCAAACATTCACAGACTGTCCAAACGGGACAATTCAAGACTTTGAGGTAGATATATACATTCTCATAAATAAATGAGAACATACATATCAATCCCAAAGTCTTGAACGGGAAGGCACATTGACACGGTTTTAACGCGCTCTCCTGAGGTGCGTGTAATGTTAGGTCACACCCACGCACCTCAACTCACAGGGAATACCCTATGCATTTATATAACATAAAATTAAATAACAACGCAATTATCATTATGCACATATCAAATTAAATAACACCCAAATTACAAAAATTTTCAAATGAATAACATCGAAGCAAAACAATCTACATTTTTGAGCTAAATTAACATCAAATTTCTATTAAAATCAGATTTAAAATTATATTTACATGCAATTAAAATCCACAAAGTTTTAAATCACAAAACGAATTTTTTGGGTATTTACCTATTGCTATAGAGAATTCTAATTTCTTTGCATTTATCCACATCTTTGTATATATGTACTACTTAAGATATGTGGTCATTCCATTTCTCTATATCTTCTTATCATCATAAGACAAGGTTCAAATGGGATCACTTTCAACCTCAGTGGAGCATGTACGGATGCCCCTCCCACAAAGCTCCCCCTCCTCCCACCCGCCCTCCTACTCCCACTGAGCTCCCCCCCACTGGAACCCTCTCGGATGCCCCTCCCCCCTCCCACCGAGCGCCCCGTCCCACAGAGCTCCCCCCCCTCCCACCCCCCTCCCACAGAGCTCCCCCCCCCCCCCACTGGAACCCTCTCGGATGCCCCTCCCCCCTCCCACTGAGCTCCCCCCCACTGGAACCCTCTCGGATGCCCCTCCCCCCTCCCACGGAGCTCCCCGTCCCACCAAGCTCCACCCCCCTCCCACAGAGCTCCCCCCTCTCCTCTGTATGCTGAACAGTCGAGCAAGATCCTACTTCAACTCATCATTGCCCGAAGACCGAGTGATATCTATTGATCTACCAATCAAAAAGCTGCTATCATTAGTGGAGTCACTAGAATTAAATGCCACATCTGGAACCCCAAAAGATTGAGAAACAATTGATGTTGAGAATTCTGCTTGAGTTTCCTTGGAGCCACTGGAATTGGAAATAATGTTGTTTGAAGTGAGATCAGTCTGATAGTCTTTGCCAGAGCTTATATTTTTTGCTAGTAAAGGATCACTAGGCATTGGTATCCCAAGAGGGTTATCAATGTCAACTCCAAAAAGGACATTGTTTCTCGGATCAGAAGTTGGAACTTCACTTTCCTGCATACCATCTGAACTAAAAATTAATGATTGTTGATTGAATGAAGGTTCTTTGATGGTGTTCTTGTAAACTCTGGCTATTTATTGCGTTTAGAATGTCACATGCCCAGGAAAGGAAAAATACAGCTATCATCAAGTTCTGTCCGGGGCAAGACTAGGAACATGTGTAGCATTTCACACAAGCGATTTATTTTTTTAAAAAAAAATAACCTGTGTATCGTTAAACTAAACCCATGGTTGTTCAGTCCAAATCAGTCTCCGTGGGTCCGACGAGTCTCCCCAGTCTAATTCAGTCCAAATTAATCAGGAAGAAGCTACCCAGGGAGATCCCAAGTGATGTGAAATTGTTCACAATGGCCAATTTGGGCAGGGAGTGAGACGGT
Organism: Amorphophallus konjac; assembly: GCA_022559845.1. Taxonomy (NCBI): domain Eukaryota; kingdom Viridiplantae; phylum Streptophyta; class Magnoliopsida; order Alismatales; family Araceae; genus Amorphophallus; species Amorphophallus konjac. The sequence goes on from CM040118.1 coordinate 104,192,482, forward strand.
CACTTAGGCCACGGGTCCAAATTATCTATGACTCCGTTACGTGGAGTTTGGCTGGATTTGTGGGGATGAGTTTTAAAATTCTACTCATTAAAATATCTGACATCTCTATCATTTTAATCAAATGTAGTATTAAGATCTTGACTTATGCGCCCTGATAGAGTTTTGGAGGAGAATAAGACATGTTCAAACTGAGTCTATTTTCGGAATTTGCGATATCTCACTCCAACGAGTTTTTAGATAGATTCTACAAATTAAAATACATCCACCTAATGTTCAAACTAGATTTTACAAGAACAGCATCATAATGAGAGGGGGAGAGGGGCCACGGACAGGGGAAGAGAGGGCAGTGGAGGGGGTGGGGGAGGGCGGCCAGAGGGAGTGAGGGAGCGCGAGAGGGGAGAGGGAGAGGGAGTGAGGGAGCCAGACAGGGGAGAGAGGGCAGTGGAGGGGGTGGGGGAGGGCGGCCAGAGGGAGTGAGGGAGCGCGAGAGGGGAGAGGGAGAGGGAGTGAGGGAGCCGGACAGGGGAGAGGGAGAGGGATTGAGGGAGGGGAACATGATCGGGAGAGAGAGAGGGAGAGCGAGGCCACTTACCGCGGGTTTTTTGCATGAAAATTATTGTTAGACGTGAATTTGTAAAAAAAAAATTACTCGTGAAAATACATTAATAGTTATATCACTCTGTATTAAGGGCTGTCAATGGGCCGGGCCTGGGCTGAGCTTAAGTTGACCCGGCCCGAGCCCGACTTGTTAATATTAAGCTCGAGCTCGGGCTGGGCCCGATATTATTTAAAAAATATAAAGCCCGACTAAGGCTTGGCTCGGCCCGACAACGTAAATAGAAAAATAAAAAATATAAAAATTAATATATTTAATAATATAAAGTTTATAATCTCACTAAATTAATTAACAAATTGATATTAATTACATAATTTATGTGAAAAGAGAGTTTTAAATTTTCTAAGTAAGTAAAATAACATAATTTTAATTAAATAATTTTTAAATTTTAAAGTGGGAATAAAAAAAGAGAACGGGCCAGGCCGGCCCGCGGGTCAAACTCAAAGCTCGAGCCCGACCCGCGGGTCTAGTCGGGCCGGGCTTTTAGGTCCGACTAAAAACCCGCGGGCCTAAAAAAATCTTGTGGCCCGGCCCGAAATCAAGCCAAACCCGAGGGCCTGTCGGATCGGCCTGCCCCATTGACAGCCCTACTCTATAAACCCTAATTGTGCAAAAATGTCATTGTCGTAATTATTCGTTATTGCCCGAGAATCTAACCATGATTAATTTTAACCAGACATTGAGAAAAAATTAACATATACCTAACTAAAATAAAATAAAATAAAATAAAATAAAAATAATTTGTAACACCCTCCCCAACCTCCCACCGAAATATGCCCCCACACTCACACCCCACCGTATGCTCCCCATCCCCGTCGGAGTTAAGCCCCCTCCACCACCCCACCCTGCCACTACAACCCCCCCTCCCCAGTCCCCACCAAGGTAAATCCCCCTCCATCACCCCACCTTGTAGTTGCAGCCCCCCTCCCTGCATGAGTAAGCCCCCCACACACCCCACATCTATGCTGCCTCCTCCCGGTGGGAGTAAGCCCCCCACCAACCCTGTTTGACCCCCTCCCCACTGGAGTAGCCCCCACACCCTACCCCCCTCCCCGCTGAAGTTAGCCCCCCCCCCACCCCCACACTGTGAGCCCCCCTCACCCACCAGAGTAACCGTGCCCCACCCTACCCCCTTCTCACCAGAGTAAGCCACTCCCACCCCCCACACTATATGAAACCCCCCTCCCCATCTGAGTATTCTCCCCAACCGACCCCCCCGTCCCCTCGCTGCCGGCCACCGCAGGAACCCCCTCCCCTACCAAAACACCCGTCCCCTCATCGCCGGCCCCCCTCCCCTTCCCAAACCCCCATCCCCTCACCCCCGGCCGCCATGGGAACCCCCATCCCCTTCCCAACTGCCCTCCCCAACCGACCCCCCTCCCCTCGCCGCCAGCCGCCGCCACGGGAACGACGCCCCTCCTCTCCCCTTCCCCATCGACACCTCTCCCACACCCCCAGCGAGAACAAATGCAGGTTAAAAAAAAGACAGAGGGTGAGGGGGGACATACCGGCGGCGATCGTCTGAGCTTCGGCGAGGAAGGTGGGCACGGCTGCGAGCTAACACGAATGGCGGTGGGCACGATAGCAAGGACGTCGACGTTGAGGATGGCGAGGATGGCGACGGTGGCTTCTGACGACTTTGCGGCTCCGGCGGCTCCGGCGGCTCCGGCGGCGACGACCGGAAGCAGAGGGCAGAGGAGAAGGAGAGAGTGAGAGGGAGAGTGGGGGGGGTGGAAATGGGGTCGGGTGGAAGGGGTGGGAGAGAGGGGCCGACGGTGGCGGGAAAGGGGGAATTTTGAGACGGAAATTTGGACGGAACTTATTTCCGTCTGAAATTTCAGACAGATTACTTCCGTCTGAATATCCGTCCTAAATTTATGACGGATATAAAGACGGAATATATTCCGTCTATAATTATAGACGGATCTTCAGAGCGAATGTAGTCTGTCGTTAATAGAGATGGAATTTGTGACAGAAACTAATCCGTCACAAATACAGACGGATATTAAGACGGAAAATATCAGTATGAAATATCCGTCTGAAATCCCGCTTTTTTTGGTAGTGTACGAGAGGATTCATGGAGGGCTTAGTTTTGGTAATAGAAATGATATGGGTTACACTATTCTTGATTTTGCTATGGCCTACGATCTAGCAATTACTAATACCTTCTTTAAGAAGAGGGACGAACACTTAATAACATACAAGAGTGGAACAGGTATAAGTCAAATTGACTATTTCCTCATTAGGAAGGTCGATAGAGTTTTATGTAAAGATTGTAAAGTAATTCCTGGTGAGAGTGATGGGAATCGACGTCGAGCACTGACTTTTATTTTTGCATTTGTGTCATTTAGTTTATTTTTTCTATCCTCGGGAAAGTATATGAGCAATTGTAAGGCTTTATAAGCCAATGTGTCATTCCCTTAGATTCTTTGGGTTTTTATGTAAATTGTCAGTAGGTCCAGCAAGGGGGCCCTCACTCCTTCCCCATTGGTCCACATAAGCCATATGGGTCCATGTGGGGCTGGTCAAAATCCTAGGTGGCATCTAGAAGGTCAAATGGACACATGGGAGACAAAGGGGTTAAAAAGTCCAAAGATGCCACCTATCTTGCCCTCATGGTCAAGCCCCCCCCCTTTTGGGATTATTTTTAATTTTTGTAAAATTTTATTAGAACTAATTAGTTCTATCCCTAGTTAGCCCTCCCTAACCCTAGATCTGAGGTTAGTATAGGTCATTTTGTATTTCATATATATATATCATGTATTTCCACATTTTAGAGAATTAATGTGAAGAAAATTCTGAAATTGGCTTGAGCCTCTTGGAGGGTGCGCCCCTCTCCCCTCTTCCTCTGGTTCATCTCCTTCATCCATCCCTCTAGGGTGTGAAGCCCCTTCTCCTTAGCCCCTCTGAGTTCTCTTTCTGCTGCCGCCGCCATCGCACCGCTGCCGCGCCGCCGCCACCGTCATCGAAGTTCAGTCTCCATCAGGATAGAACCTTTCCTCCAAATTGTATCTCTGGTTCTTGTTGTCTGATTGAGCCCTAATTTTGAGGGTTTGTTCTGTCCATCACCCCTAACCTCCAGTTAACATTTCGTGTCATTTCGAGTCCATTTGATAATTTTCCCATATTTTTATTTGTCCTCTCAGTAATCTGCCCTTTTACAGATCTACGGGATAGAGTCTCCTTGTTGTAATTTTCCCACCCACTTATAAAATTTTATAAAATTCACAAAAATTCCCTAGTGCTCCTCATGTATACCCCCTTCCATCATAATTTTCGTTGAGTCAAAAAAAATCATTAAGCCCTCGATCAAAGGTCTGTTTCAGGCAGATTCATCTCTGCCCTATGTGTCTATCAGTCTGGGTCATAAAAAAAAGGCAGTTTGCAGTCGTTTTTATTTTTAATCCGTTCTATGGATGAAGCCACCAAAAATATATGTTGTAGATATCTGAGTCCTCTATCCATCGGTATCTCTTGTGCATCAATCCGACATCGGATCTGGTCGTCGAAATTCTTTTTGTGAAGGTGTGCAGAGCAGATCCGAATTCAAACAGCACAACTAAGTCCGGGAGAAAATTCAGAAATAAATATCAAAGGTCAACTTCAGCGACCGCCCCTTCAGAGAGTCGATCAGGGGCTTCCCGCCATCGTCCCAGCCAAGCGGCGCCTCCAGAAGATCTCCAATAGGCGACGCTCCTTTGGAAACCGTTGTTTGCTGTCCAGCGAGTTAGCAACCGAGTTGGCGCAGCACCGAGTTGGAATAGTGCCGAGTCGGACCAGCAGGCCGAGTTCGTGCCGTACGCGCCTCCAGATTGCTGCCCGTCAACCCAGGGTCGGTCCTCCCGGGCACCACTTGTAGCCCTTTACCTCCCTGCGTGGAGTGGGTAATAAAATTCACGGTTGTAATTAACTTTTTACTGTTGTTACCGGGAGTTACCGTAACTGGCCAAGAACGTCTTCCCTACGCCCGGAGCATGGAGGTTAACTCGCTGCCCTCCTCGTAGGCATTGCTATACTTGTATTACATCGTATATGCTGCAGCATGTGATAGGTTTCTAGCTTGTTATTCTATTATCACCGCTGTGAGAGAGCGAGATTGAGTGTACCGTCCCGTGACTCGATCCGAGTTAACGCGGAAAGGCCGATACCCAAGACTCACGACCGGTTTCTCAACCGTGCCCGGTCCCATGTCTTACCTCACATAGGGACGATCGCGAGCTAGAGTCCCAGGTCGCGTGTCCGTCCCGCATCAATTTGGTATCAGAGTGCCAGTTGAGTCTAGGGTGTTTAAAACAAAAAAAAAAGAGTCGTTTATGTCTAGTCATCGTCTAAGTCGGTCTAAGGTTGCATCCGCATACCATTGTTCGGTATATAAAAAGGTGTTGTCCGAATGTTAGGCTACGCCTATCGGCAAGGCCGCACACTTGCGCGAGTGATCTTCGGATCGATTAACTCCATCAAGTACCGAATCTTGGTTTTGTCTAGGTGTGTAGTCGAGTCTCATTTCAACATTGCATGTGCATCGCATTCTAAGTCGTGTCTAGGTGCTTGCATTAGTTGGCATAACATTTTTCTTATAAAACAAAAATAAAAAAAAGAGATGCCATTGCATAACCATTCCTAGGGATCTATTCCCATCTTTTGGCCACTATGGTCAACCCATGCCGACCCATCCAAGGCGACAAGTCCGTGTCCGAGTACATTCGGGACTATGATAAGTACCGATTGGAATATGGAGTTGGAGAGGAGAGCACCACGACTGCTTTTGAGTTTCGGAGAGGTTTGCGGCTATACTTTCAACTCCAATGTTTTATCAGCAACGCATCCTCTTTGGCGCAGTCCTATAAGGTCGCCCTGGAGGTCGAGTCATTTGAGTCTCAATTTAATGATGACGTACGGCAAGTCGATGTCGCCCTTCGGCAAGCATCTACCTCCCAGCCGAGTCCCGATCTGGTCGGACCCCCTCCTTCATCACCCATGAGAGCTCCAATGCCACCACCCTCCACTTCCGAACTTTATTCGGAACCATCTTATTTGGAGCCACCAAAGCCCGAACCACCCGTCTTTCTAACGGGTACACTATACATAGGCGAGCCGCTTATTAGTTGGCTCAAGGATGGCTTGGTCCCACTTCCTTACCCATCCATGGACCCCACCTTACCATTAGTGCCCGTCAACTCCTACCACACTACCTTTCGGTCTAGTCACCATGTTGATACATTGGATGACCTTATTGTGGGATTAGACTCGCAATGGAAGTTGACACACTCATTGGCCCGAGGCTTCAACCAACCCACTAGTCATAGCTTCACCCATCCAATCATAGGGGCCAATACCTCCGTGTGCACCGTGGGTTGTGTCACCACGGATATTCTACTATTCCTCCCAATGCCGGCCGAGTCCGACTTCGTTCCCTTTTGCCCAAGGGAGGAATCCTATTTTCTAGACATGATCGTCGTACCACCAATCACAATGTATGACGGTGATTATGAATTCTTAACTTGGGACCGAGTCATGGGGGAACCCAGTTCAAGGGGTCATACCTTCTTTGACCCTTTTGACCTCTTCACTAGTGAACCTCCCGAGCTATCATATTTACTCCACTTCTTCCAAGGAGTTCACTATTCCACCCCTACCCCTCGGTCTAGTTGGCAAGCCGTACCTACGTCTAGGGGTAATGATGAGGGTAGTTTTCGATCTTCTAGCCATTCCCCACCCAAATCCCATAGGTCGCCAATGCATGAGTGGTACATCCTAGGGTATCCAGGAGTCCTCCATTCCGTCAACCATCGAGTACATCTAGTGTATGCATGGCACATATTCGGGTGTCCTGGTCCACCATCGCATGTGCATAGGTCGGACTAACATTAGGTTTGTTTAGGGTCTGTGTGAATCTTTGTTTCGTCCGGTTTGTTTGTCGAAGTGCATTGTCTGTCTGTGCATGCATCGAGTCAAGTCAGTTTATATGCTCGTGTTGTTCGTCCCTTTCGAGTACGAGACTTATCGGACTTTGGGATCGGTTCTACTTAACATATCGAATCTAGTCACATAAGGGACCCACGGTGATTCCTAGTGAGTCTTGGAGCCGCCTTCCCTCCTTTGAGAGTGACCCCACCCCGGAGTGTCCACCTCTAGGCTCATTCTCACGTCAGCGTGTGCATATCGAATCTATACGGGATGAGTAGGTGTCGATTACTTGGAGTGGAGCGTACTCCGCGCTTCATGGTACAATGACGGATCCGCCGGAGCTACTCGAGCAACCACATCCCTTACTCGACAGGGTCGAGTTCTTCCCACCCGGGGAGAGTTGATGGGAATCGACGTCGAGCACTGACTTTTATTTTTGCATTTGTGTCATTTAGTTTATTTTTTATATCCTTGGAAAAATATATGTGCAATTGTAAGGCTTTATAAGCCAATGTGTCATTCCCTTGGATTCTTTGGATTTTTGTGTAAATTGTCAGTAGGTCCAGACAGGGGGCCCTCACTCCTTCCCCATTGGTTCACATAAGCCATATGGGTCCATGTAGGGCTGGTCAAAGTCCTAAGTGGCATCTAGAAGGTCAATTGGACACATGGGAGACAAAGGGGTTAAAAAGTCCAAAGATGCCACCTACCTTGCCCTCATGGTCAAGGGGGCGCCCCCCCCCCTTTTGGGATTATTTTTAATTTTTGTAAAATTATATTAGGACTAATTAGTTCTATCCCTAGTTACCCCTCCCTAACCCTAGATCTGAGGTTAGTATAGGTCATTTTGTATTTCATATATATATCATGTATTTCCACATTTTAGAGAATTAATGTGAAGAAAATTCTAAATTGGCTTGAGCCTCTTGGACGGTGCGCCCCTCTCCCCTCTTCCTCTGGTTAATCTCCTTCCTCCAGTCCTCTAGGGTGTGAAGCCCCTTCTCCTTAGCCCCTCTGAGTTCTCTTTGCTGCCGCCGACATCGCACCGCCGTCGCGCTGCCGCCACCGTCATCGAAGTTCTGTCTCCATCAGGACAGAACCTTTCCTCCGAAATTGTATCTCGGGTTCTTGTTGACTAATTGAGTCCTAATTTTGAGGGTTTGTTCTGTCCATCTCTCCTAACCTCCAGTTAAAATGTCATGTCATTTGGAGTCCATTTGATAATTTTCCTATATTTTTATTTGTCCTCTCAGTAATCTGCCCTTTTGCAGATCTACGGAATAAAGTCATCTTTTTGCAATTTCCTCACCCACATAGAAAATTTTAGAAAATCCACAAAAATGCCCTAGTGCTCCTCACATATACCCCCTTCCATCATAATTTTCGTTGAGTCAAAAAAAATCATTGAGCCCTCGGTCAAAGGTCTGTTTCAGGTAGATTCATCTCTGCCCTGTGTGTCTGTCAGTCCGGGTCAGAAACAAAGGGCCGTTTGCAGGTGTTTTTATTTTTAATCCGTTCTATGGATGGAGCCACCAAAAATATATGTTGTAGATATCTGAGTCCTCTATCCATCGGTACCTCTTGTGCATCAATCCGACATCGGATCTGGTCGTAGGAATTCTTTTCGTGAAGGTGTGCCGAGCAGATCCGAATTCAGCCAGCACAACTCAGTCTGGGAGAAAATTCAGAAATAAATATCAAAGGCAGTGACCGCCCCTTCAGAGAGTCAATCAGGGGCTTCCCGCCATCGTCCCAGCCAAGCGACGCCTCCAGAAGATCTCAGAAAGACAACGCTCCTTTGGAAACCGTTGTTTGCTGTCCAGCGAGTTAGCAACCGAGTTGGCGCAACACCGAGTTGGAATAGTGTCGAGTCGGACCAGCAGGCCGAGTTCGTGCCGTACGCGCCTCCAGATTGCTGCCCGTCAACCCAGGGTTGGTCCTCCGGGGCCCCTCTTGGAGCCCTTTACCTCCCTGCGTGGAGTGGGCAATAAAATTCACGGTTGTAATTAACTTTTTACTGTTGTTACCGGGAGTTACCGTAACTGGCCGGGAACGTCTTCCCCACGCCCGGAGCGTGGAGGATAACTCGCTGCCCTCCTCGTAGGCATTACTTTACTCGTATTACTTCGTATATGCCGCTGCATGTGATAGGTTTCTAGCTTGTTATTCTATTATCACCGCTGCGAGAGAGCGAGATTGAGTGTACCGTCCCGTGACTCGATCCGAGTTAACGTGGGAAGGCCGATACCTAAGACTCACGACCGGTTTCTCAACCGTGCCCAGTCCCACGTCTTCCCTCGCATAGGGACGATCGCGAGCTAGAGTCCCAGGTCACGTGTCTGTCCCGCATCAATTTGGTATCAGAGCGCCAGTTGAGTCTAGGGTGTTTAAAACAAAAAAAAGAGTCGTTTACGTCTAGTCATCGTCTAAGTCGGTCTAAGGTTGCATCTGCATACCATTGTTCGGTATATAAAAAGGTGTTGTCCGAACGTTAGGCTACGCCTATCGGCAAGGCCGCACACTTGCGCGAGTGATCTTTGGATCGATTAACTCCACCACGTACCGAATCTTGGTTTTATCTAGGTGTGTAGTCGAGTCTCATTTCAACTTTGCATGTGCATCGCATTCTAAGTCGTGTCTAGGTGCTTGCATTAGTTGGCATAACATTTTGCTTATAAAACAAAAATAAAAAAAAGAGATGCCATTGCATAGCCATTCATAGGGATCTATTCCCAACTTTTGGCCACTATGGTCAACCCATGCCGACCCGTCCAAGGCGACAAGTCCGTGTCCGAGTACATTCGGGACTATGATAAGTACCGATTGGAATATGGAGTTGGAGAGGAGAGCACCACGACTGCTTTTGAGTTTCGGAGAGGTTTGCAGCTACACTTTCAACTCCAATGTTTTATCAGCAACGCATCCTCTCCGGCGCAGTCCTATAAGGTCACCCTGGAGGTCGAGTCATTTGAGTCTCGATTTAATGATGACGTATAGCAAGTCGATGCCGCCCTTCGGCAAGCATCTACCTCCCAGCCGAGTCCCGATCTGGTCGGACCCCCTCCTTCATCACCCATGAGAGCTCCAATGCCACCACCCTCTACTTCTGAACTTTATTCGTACTCATCTTATTTGGAGCCACCAAAGCCCGAACCACCCGTGTTTCTAACGGGTACACTATACATAGGCGAGCCGCTTCTTAGTTGGCTCAAGGATGGCTTGGTCCCACTTCCTTACCCATCCATCGACCCCACCTTACCATTAGTGCCCGTCAACTCCTACCACACTACCTTTCGGTATAGTCACCATGTTGATACATTGGATGACCTTATTGTGGGATTAGACTCGCAATGGAAGTTGACACACTCATTGGCCCGAGGCTTCGACCAACCCACTAGTCATAGCTTCACCTATCTAGCCATATGGTCCATTACCTCCATGTGCACCGTGGGTTGTGTCACCACGGAGATTCTTCTATTCCTCCTAATGCCGGCCGAGTCCGACTTCGTTCCCTTTTACCCAAGGGAGGAATCCTATTTTCTAGACATGACCGTCGTCCCACCGATCACAATGTATGACGGTGATTATGAATTCTTAACTTGGGGCCGAGTCATGGGGGAACCCACTTCAAGGGGTCATACCTTCTTTGACCCTTTTGACCCATTCACTAGTGAACCTCCCGAGCTATCATATTTACTCCACTTCTTCAAGGAGTTCACTATTCCACCCCTACCCCTCGATCTAGTTGGCAAGCCGTACCTACGTCTAGGGGTAATGACGAGGGTAGTTTTGGATCTCCTAGCCATTCCCCACCCAAATCCCATAGGTCGCCAATGAATGAGTGGTACATCTTAGGGTATCTAGGAGTCCTCCATTCCGTCAACCATCGAGTACATCTAGTGTATGCATGGCACATATTCCGGTGTCCTGGTCCACCATCGCCTGTGCATAGGTCGGACTAACATTAGGTTTGTTTAGGGTCTGTGTGAATCTTCGTTTCGTCCGGTTTGTTTGTCGAAGTGCATTATGTGTCTGTGCGTGCATCGAGTCAACTCAGTTTGTATGCTCGCGTTGTTCGTGCCATTCGAGTACGGGACTTTGGGATCGGTTCTACTTCACATATCGGATCTAGTCACATAAGGAACACGCGGTGATTCCTAGTGAGTCTTCGAGCCGCCTTCCCTCCTTTGAGAGTGACCCCACCCTGGAGTGTCCACCTCTAGCCTCATTCCCACGGCAGCGTGTGCATATCGAATCTATACGGGATGAGCAGGTGTCGATTACTTGGAGTGGAGCGTACTCCGCGCTTCATGGTACGATGACGGATCTGCCGGAGCTACTCGAGTAACCACATCCCTTACTCGACGGGGTCGAGTTCTTCCCACCCGGGGAGAGTTGATGGGAATCGACATCGAGCACTGACTTTTATTTTTATATTTGTGTCCTTTAGTTTATTTTTTATATCCTTGGGAAAGTATATGTGCAATTGTAAGGCTTTATAAGCCAATGTGTCATTCCCTTGGATTCTTTGGATTTTTGTGTAAATTGTCAGTAGGTCCAGACAGGGGGCCCTCACTCCTTCCCCATTGGTTCACATAAGCCATATGGGTCCATGTAGGGCTGGTCAAAGTCCTAAGTGGCATCTAGAAGGTCAATTGGACACATGGGAGACAAAGGGGTTAAAAAGTCCAAAGATGCCACCTACCTTGCCCTCATGGTCAAGGGCCCCCCCCCCTTTTGGGATTATTTTTAATTTTTGTAAAATTATATTAGGACTAATTAGTTCTATCCCTAGTTACCCCTCCCTAACCCTAGATCTGAGGTTAGTATAGGTCATTTTGTATTTCATATATATATCATGTATTTCCACATTTTAGAGAATTAATGTAAAGAAAATTCTGAAATTGGCTTGAGCCTCTTGGACGGTGCGCCCCTCTCCCCTCTTCCTCTGGTTGATCTCCTTCCTCCAGTCCTCTAGGGTGTGAAGCCCCTTCTCCTTAGCCCCTCTGAGTTCTCTTTCTGCGGCCGCCGCCATCGCACCGCCATCGCGCCGCCGCCACCGTCATCGAAGTTCTGTCTCCATGAGGACAGAACCTTTCCTCCGAAATTGTATCTCTAGTTCTTGTTGTCTGATTGAGCCCTAATTTTGAGGGTTTGTTCTGTCCATCTCTCCTAACCTCCAGTTAAAATTTCGTGTCATTTGGAGTCCATTTGGTAATTTTCCTATATTTTTATTTGTCCTCTCAGTAATTTGAATTTTACAGATCTACTGTACAGAGTCGCCTTGTTGCAAATTCTCCACCAACTTAGAAAAATTTTAGAAAATCCACAAAATTTTCTTAGTGCTCCTCACGTATACCCCCTTCCACAATAATTTTCGTTGAGTCAAAAAAAATCATTAAGCCCTCGGTCAAAGGTCTATTTTAGGCAGATTCATCTCTGCCCTGTGTGTCTGTCAGTCCGGGTCAGAAAAAAAAGGCAGTTTGCAATCATTTTTATTTTTAATCCGTTCTGTAGATGGAGCCACCAAAAATATATGTTGTAGATATCTGAGTCCTCTATCCATCGGTATATCTTGTGCATCAATCCGACATCGGATCTGGTCGTAGGAATTCTTTTCGTGAAGGTGTGCAGAGCAGATCCGAATTCAGCCAGCACAACTAAGTCCGGGAGAAAATTCAGAAATAAATATCAAAGGTCAACTTCAGCGACCGCCCCTTCAGAGAGTCGATCAAGGGCTTCCCGCCATCGTCCCAGCCAAGCGGCGCCTCCATAAGATCTCAGGAAGGCAACGCTGCTTTGGAAACCGTTGTTTGCTGTCCAGCGAGTTAGCAACCGAGTTGGCGCAGCACCGAGTTGGAATAGTGTCGAGTCGGACCAACAGGCCGAGTTCGTGCCGTATGCGCCTCCAGATTGCTGTCCGTCAACCCAGGGTCGGTCCTCCCGGGTCCCACTTATAGCCATTTACCTCCCTGCATGGAGTGGGTAATAAAATTCACAGTTGTAATTAACTTTTTACTGTTGTTACCGGGAGTTGCCGTAACTGGCAGGGAACATCTTCCCCATGCCCGGAGCGTGGAGGTAAACTCGCTGCCCTCCTCATAGGTATTGCTTTACTCGTATTACTTCGTATATGCCGCTGCATGTGATAGGTTTCTACCTTGTTATTCTATTATCACCGCTGCGAGAGAGTGAGATTGAGTGTACCGTCCCGTAACTCGATCCGAGTTAACGCGAAAAGGCCGCTACCCAAGACTCACGGCCTGTTTCTCAACCGTGCCTGGTCCCACGTCTTCCCTTGCATAGGGACGATCGCGAGCTAGAGTCCCAGGTCGCGTGTCCGTCCCGCATCAGAGAGTCTAGACCCTCAACATAGGTTGTTAGTAATGGATGTCACTATCCCTAAATTCAAAAGAAAGAGCATTATAAATAATTATTCTAAGATTAAATGGTGAAATTTAAAAGGTAAAAGTTTAGAAACATTTAAAAATCATCTATTAAAGGAAAATATTTAGAATTTAGAACAAGAAACTAATGTAATGTGGAATAATGTTACAAATTGTATAACAAAGGTTGCAAAAGAACTCTTAGGCGAATCTAAAGGTAAAAAGAATTTAGAAAAAGAGACTTGGTGCTGAAGTGAGGAAATCCAAAATACCATTAGAGTAAAAAAGGAATGTTTTAAAGTTTGGCAAACTAACAAAAATGATCAAACCTTAGAAGCCTATAAAATCGCTAAAAAGAGAGCTAAGAAAATAGTTAGCGAAGCTAAATCAAGGGCATTTGAAGATTTATATAATAAATTTGGAACCCGAGAGGGTGAAAAGGTAATATTTAAACTTGCTAAATTAAGAGAAAGGAAAACTAGAGATTTAAATCATGTTCGGTGTATTAAAGATGAAGATCAAAGGGTTTTAACTAAGGATCTTTAGATTAAAGGGAGGTGGCATAGCTATTTTTAGAAGTTACTTAATGGAGATTGCGTCAATGATTTCTCTTTAGAAGATACCCAAGAGTCCACAATATTTGATAAATATCAATATTTCAGGCGTATTTAGATGTCAGAAGTGGAGGATGCTTTAAGGAAATTGAAAATGGGTAAGGCCTTAGGACTAGATGGCTTACCTATTGAAGTATGGAAAGGCCTATGAGATATCGGTATTCAGTGGCTAACTAAATTTTTTAATAAAATTTTAAAGGAACGAAGAATGCCAGAAGTTTGGAGAAAAAGTGTTGTAGTTCCTTTCTATAAAAACAAAGGAGATATTCAAAGTTATAATAATTATCGTGGAATTAAGCTTATGAGTCATACTATGAAACTTTGGGAAAGAGTAATTGAAAAACGCCTCCGATGTATGACTACTGTATCGCACAATCAGTTTGGTTTTATGCCGAATAGATCTACTACAGAAGCTATTTTTTTACTACGACAGCTAATGGAGAAGTATAGAGAGATGAGAAAAGATTTGTATATAGTCTTTCTTGATTTAGAAAAGGCGTATGATCGAGTACCGAGAGAATTGATTTGGTGGACATTAAGAAAGAAAGGAATCTCTCAAGGATATGTTGATTTGATTAAGGATATGTACGACGGTGCTATTACTAGTGTTCGAACTATTGCTGGGGAGACTGGTGAATTTCCCGTTTCTATAGGTTTGCATCAAGGTTCTGCACTAAGTCTGTATCTCTTTGCCTTAGTTATGGACGAAGTAACTAAACAATTGCATGAGGATATCCCTTGGTGTATGCTATTTACAGATGATATTATTTTAATTGATGAGAGTATTGATGCTCTCAATGCTAAGTTAGAGCGTTGGAGACTTGCCTTGGAGTCTAAAGGTTTTAAAATTAGTAGGAGTAAGTCAGAGTTTATACATTGTAATTTTAGTAATGGGAGAGTGGTTAAGGAAGACATGGTTCTAATTGATGGACATAACATTCCGAAAAGTAGTAGCTTTCGATACTTAGGGTCCATCATACAAGAGAATGGGGAGATTTATGATGACGTTACACATAGGATTAAGGCAGGTTGGTTAAGATGGAGAAGTGCATCAGGAGTCCTTTGTGATCATCGTATGCCTGTGAAACTCATAGGGAGGTTGTATAGATCGGCTGTGAGACCTGCTTTGTTATATGGTACCGATTGTTGGATAGTACGAAAGGAACATATCCACAAAATGTGTGTAGCAGAGATGAGGATGTTGAGATAGATGTGTGGCAAGACTAAGAAGAATAAGATTAGGAATGAGCGCATTCGCAAGGACTTAGGGATAGCCCCAATTGATAGTAAAATGAGAGAAAATAGACTCAGGTGATTTGGACATGTGTTTTGTCACCCTAACTCAGCACCGGTTAAAAAATGTTACCGAATCTTAGTGGATGCTAGTAAAAGAGCTCGAGGAAGACTTAAAATGAGATGGTGCGATGTTATTAGGAAGGACATTAGTTTCTTGGGTTTAAATATGAATATTGCACTTGATAGAAATCTTTGGCGGAACAGGATTCATGTAGCCGACCCCAATTAATTGGGATAAGGCTCTGATGATGATGATGATGATGATGGAAGTCAAGCTTCTTCGGACCCCGAGCAGTAGCAATCAGCACCTTCTTCTCAGCGATAGGGACCAGTGGCTAGTCAGCCGAGACCGTGTCCGAGGTGTGGTGGTTATCATCCGGGCAAGCCTTGTTCGATGCCGGTGATTTGTTTCCGTTGTGATCAACCGGGGCATGTGGTTCGAGATTGTCCTCAGAGGCCGAAACCGGTTCAGTTCTCTCAATTTTCTCAACCACAACCGCCTCAGTTCAGACCACCTCCACCACCTCAGTCATAGCAATATTATCCTCAAGCTTTAGTGTCTTCTTCCCAACAGTCTACTGCAGCTGGCAAAAAGCAAAAAGGGAAGGTCTCTCATATAACTCGTGCTTAAGCGGTGGCATCTCATCTCGTAGAATGTACTATTATGATTTATGGCCATGCAGCTCATGTTTTATTTGATTCAGGTGCTTCTCACTCATTTATTTCAGAAGACTTTATTGCTTATATTGAGAGCCGACATCTGAGATATATTGTGAGTTACTTGTAGAATTGCTTTTTGGGGATTTCATGTTTACTCCTCTTTGTCTAGAAAAGACTCCTATTGTGATTGGCAATCACCAGTTGCCAGCTAGATTATATGCTTTGCAGCTGATGGATTATGATATTATTCTGGGCATGGATTGGTTAGAAGAGTATGGAGCCGTGGTTGACTGCAGATCAAAGAAAGTCTATTTTCAGCCACATGGGAAACCAGCATTCTACTTCTAAGGTATTCGATCTCATTCTTCTAGCATGATTGTTTCTACTATTCGAGCCTGTAGATTACTTAATGAAGGTTGTCAGGGATTCTTAGCTTCCGTGGTTGCTGTTGAGGCACCACAGCATGACATCAATGATATTCCTGTGGTTTGTAAATTTCTGATGTATTTCCTGATGAGTTACCAGGCTTACCGTCTCAGCGAGAAATAGAAATGGTGATTGAATTAATTCCAGGTACGGCACCTTTAGTGAAGGCACCTTACCATATGGCTCCAGCTGAATTGAAAGAATTACGAGCACAATTGTTAGATCTGTTGAAAAAAGGTTACATTCGTCCCAGCTTTTCTCCATGGGGTGCTCCAGTCTTGTTTGTGAAAAAGAAAGATGGAAGCCTGAGACTATGTATTGATTATAGGCAGTTGAATCAGGTGACTATCAAGAACAAGTATCCCTTTCCCAGGATTGATGATTTTTTTGATCAACTTCAGTCAACTCTTGTTGTGAGCGACGTCATGCGGTTGAGAAATGATGTGCGGAGCGCGAGGGCTCATGTTTTTGTTTTGTTTTGCTTTTTTTGCTTTGCTGCAACACAGAAATAAGAGAGAAGAGGAGAGAGGCCACCACGGGAGATTACTCCGGCGGGACGTGCGGGACAGATGCAATATAACAAAATATGGGGGTTAAACGGCCATAGCGGGAAGTGACTCGCTGCGGCCTCGGGGGGACGGGAATGGTGCAGAAATCAAATAGCAAGAATTGAAATGGCCATTGCGGGAAGTGACTCACCGCGGCCTCGAGAGTATAGCAGATATAGAAGCAATTCAAGATATACAAAAGAAATGACAAAATTCAAACGGCCATTGCGGGAAGTGACTCGCCGCGGCCTCGAGAATATGAGCAGATAAGAATATAACAGAATATAGAGAGAATATAAAGAACGGGAATTTAAACGGCCATTGGGGAAGTGACTCGCCGCGGCCTCGAGAATATAAGCAGATGAGAATATTACAAGATATAAATGACGGAATTTAAACGGCCATTGCGGAAAGTAACTCGCCGCAGCCTCGAGAGTATGGCAGATATAAAAGTAACATAAAAATATAAAGACAGAAATTCAAATGGTCATTGCGGGAAATGACTCGCCGCGGCCTCGAGATTATGATGTGATCGCCAGGGGCCGGGGACCCCAAAATAAAGAGTGATCGCGCCTACCTCACTAGCAGGAAGTGACGGGTTGCTTCTTCCTCCCCCTTTGGCTGGCCGACGGAGAGGGCTTTCTTCAGTTACCCTTGTAAAATAACAGACAGTAGGTAAACAGAATTAGAAAATGGCAGTGTAGTGTCAATCCCTTGCAATGAAAATAACGAAATCGTGACAGAACACACACCTGGTTGGTGTGGTTTTAAACCCCTCTCGGACTCGAGTAGGAGGAAAGTGCGATGATGAATGTAAGAAGTATATAAGAGAAGGCGCCCTTATGAAGGGAGATAGAGGATGCGAGATGATGAATGCAAAGAACTACGGAGAAAAAGGGGAGAGAATTGGCTTATTGGATGTGCCGATGGCGAGATCCGGCAGAGCTTCGGCGGCGTAGGGACGACGTGGAAGCGCGGTGGATGAAGACGACCTTCCTCTCGTGAGCGTGGGCCCCCGAGAAGCCGGTAGATACTCCCCCTACAAAAGACCCCACGGGTTAGAAATGACTCCGGCAGCCTCTGGGCTCCGGTAGCCTATCGGACTTCTTAAAAGCTCCTCTCGGACTGAGGGGGGTGGTCTCTATTTATAGGGCTCCGGAGGATGGAGGCGTCCAGGACCCTGGACGCCTTCATCAGGGTAAAAGTTATATTTTATTCTATTTTTATTTATTTATTTCGAATATTTTCAAGGAGGCGTCCAGGCAACTGGACGCCTCCATAAAAGTCCACCGAACCCCCGCCGAAAGTCGCCCGCGATTTGGCACAACGCGTGGTTTTGATCGGCGCCCGTGATTCATGAATGGGCGCGTCTAGTTGGCAGGACGTCTTCACAATTTGGATTTTTTCTCAAGCGACAAACCCACCGCATGACGGGGGGCCCCCGTGGGCAAGTTGATGGAGGCGTCCAGGGGCCTGGACGCCTCCATAAAATTATTTTTTATTTTTTTGTTTTTTTACCATTATCAATATTATTTATGTTTTATTATTTGTATTGATGGAGGCGTCCAGGGGCTTGGACGCCTCCATGATTTTACTATTTTTTTATACATTTTTTTGTGTTTTGTAAATTTGAAAATTATGGAGACGTCCAGGGGCCTGGACGCCTCCATGAAGACTCCTCGGGTTCCCCGAAAAGGCGTCGGCAGCTGCCTGCCAGACATTCTCCTGGTTCCGAAAACTTTTGATGCGTCCGATTGGGGGTGATGCCGTCCGAATGCCGCATGATTTCTGCAACGAGACGATTTCCAGATGCCGAAAAGGCAGAAGAAGACTCAATAAAAGGAAGCATTCAAGCGATTCAAAATGCGAGAGCCGCTGCGGGGCGTCGTATAGTGATATGAGATTTTCTCAGGGGACGTCAGGAATAGCGTGTCTACATCTGCCCCGCCTTGGCGCCTGCTTTGCAAGGGAGTGACACGTAATGGAATGGTATCGAAGTGGAGTGAAATGGAGTGGGAATGGACTGATAAGTTGATGCCAATGTGTGATGAGACACGCTTCTGACATTGCTGTTTGGAATCTTTCATGTAGTTTCAATGAGGCGACCTTGAAGAAGGTCTTTCAAATTTTGACGATTGTTTGGACGGGGATCAAATAAGGGAGGGTGAGATGTGCGCTCAGGCACGAAAATAAAGGAGACCAACTTCTCGGTGTGAAAGTACCTGGGTCATAAACCTGAAGGTTTCACCTTTGGGGAGCGGTTACCAGCCGATGTGGAAGTGCTGCGGCCAAGATGGGTCAAACAAGGTAAAAAGTAAAGGAATATATGAGGGTCTGTCCAAACAAGGGTCTCCTTTGGAAGAGCAGCGTATGGCTATTTCAAGGAAACTCAGTATTTCATTCGGAATGGAATATCTCATATTGTAAGAATTGAAGCACAGCGGCTTTCACAATCGAATCGCCTTGAATAATCTTCCGCAATAAGATCAAAGTCCTACATGGATGCATGCTGGGTTTAAAGAAAAATTTAAAACAAACTAAAATAGAAAATAGCCAAGGATAATATTGTCAATTTGTTAATAATGGGTCAGGATACCGATCCGATGAGCTGATACTGAGCTGGGGCCCGTTTATCCACGCACCAACTCACTGGATGGAACCGGCGTCCCCATGCTACCACAAATTAACGGCATGTCCGTACAACCCAAATTCTTCTGGAATCATCACTGTTTTTGTTGAAGGGAACTCAAATCCTAGATTCGTTCGGGTCGCAAGGTCCTTGACATGTTCTAATAGCGTAAATATCGTATAGTACGATGCAAGACGTGGGGGGACCAAACACCGAAGGACGGTACACAAGATAAGACAAAGACGTCCGTTAGTAAAACCTGCACAGACCAACATAGATTAAATACATCAGAAAGTAGCAGAATTACAACAGAATCGCACCACAGTACAAGGAGATCTAGAAAAGACCCTGACAACTGACCATCGATGTGACGTGTTTCGTCCTGTAGCGCCTCTCCTTCCTATAAGTACCCCCCTTAGGCTAGTTCATCCAAATGCACCAAGGAGAGTTTTGAAAGCTCATGAGGGGAAGGAGAGGAGAATCTAGGGATTTCAGGATGGAAGGAGAGTCTTCCCGCGTCATGAAGAGGAGCAGGCCTAGCAGCGAGATCAGGCGGCTCTCCGACCTCGAGGGTCATCTGAGTGGGACGATCCAGTCGCATATGGTAAGCTGATTCATTTCAAATTCTCCGCGTGAACCTTCTTTCACCTCTTTTCTTTTCTCTTCTTCTTTCCAGCCATATCCACTCTTCCCAAGCCCAAGGAAGTTTTCCAAACTGCCATGGCTTTCAAAGTTGACTTCCAACATCTCCATTGGCATGAGGGCCATACTCTTGAGGTGGCATCTTCAGGGGCTCCTTATTCATGTCAAGCACTATAAGAGGATTCGCATGGACTGGGCGGATATGGGCACACTAGTGGAGATCTGGCATCCCCAGACCCACACTTTCATCTTCCCGACCTTCGAGGCGACCATCCTCCTCGAGGAGGTGGAACTTCTGCTCGGACTGAAGAAATTCAACAGTGACGGGAAGGTAAAGGCTATGCGGATGCTGACAAGGGGGACTTCCGAGAGCGTCCTTGGAAGCTTCATGCCGCCCGACGCAGCCAGAAAGGTCCGCACTCAAAAGGGAATTGATTTACAAAGGCTCGCGGAATGGGTTATGGATGCCCTGAGAGGGTAACCAGATGATGACCACTTGGAAGGGATTATGAAAGGGTTCACCATTTGTCTAGCGGGTGCTCTCTTGTTTCTTTATACCGACAACATAGTGGAGGAGGACCAACTGAGTGCCATCCGCGAGATTTGGAGTGGAAAGAGGGTGGGGCCCGCCGTCCTTGCCTACCTTTACAGTGGCCTTACTGCCTCGAGCATGGGTAAGCCTCCTTTCAGTTGTGCACTTGTTCTGAATTGCTGGATTGATTTGCACCTCAAATTTGACCACCGTGAGGGGATGCCGACTGCTTCGAAGCTCTTCCAATAGAGCCCCCTTTATCACATAGCCGATGTGTTAGGCTTCGGTGGCACCGTGGCGAACCGTGTTCCGTGGCTGAAGAAACGTGAAGACTGGCGGTCTCAGTTTCGAACCGTGACACAAAGCTTCTTCACTTGCGCACCGGCATGTCTACTCTCACTTGAACTCCTCATAAGGTCTTCTCCCGAAGTTGAACTCCAACTGATCGGCGCGACTGAGTTTGTCCTTTACAACGTGCATCGGTGCTGCCTCCAGATCGGCATTCCACGCCACTCGTTCCCACTGCTAACCGACATCGTTCCTTTGAAGAAGAGGGAGTTGGGCGCGGAAGCGGACGCGAAGGAAGCGAAGGATATTAAAGCGCCCTGGAAGACAAGTGTCATGGGAAAGGCGTTAGCGCACGTGGAGGAAGAATGTGAGTTGTTGAGGGCTTATGTAACCGAACTGGGGAAGTTAAGGCCTAGAGTGCCTAAGCCCCTGATGTAGCTCACTCTGCTTTCTGATGGAATAAAATCTGGAATTGGCATTTTGGACCATTGTTCCCCTTTGTTATCATTTTTATGATTTTTATTTTTCTCTTTTTTTTTCTTCTTCTTTTTTTTATTTACTCATATTATGATCATATATATATATATATATATTATATATATTTTTTAATGGGGGCGTCCAGGGGCCTGGACGCCCCAATATTTTTGAATATTTTTTATTTTATTTTTTTAAAAAAAATAAATTATGGGGGCGTCCAAGAAACTGGACGCCCCAGTATTTTTGAATATTTTTTATTTTAAGAAATTTTATGGGGGCGTCCAGGCAACTGGACGCCCCAATATTTTTGAATTTTTTTATTTTAAAAAAATTTTATGGGGGCGTCCAGCCAACTAGACGCCCCAATATTTTTTTAATTTTATGGGGGCGTCCAGGCGCCTGGATGCCCCAAAAAAAGGGCATCTTCTATAAAAGGGGGCTTCACCCCCTCCACTGTTCATTCCAACGACCCATTCTACTTTGACCGACCCATTCTCAATTCCTAATGGAGCAAGGAGGCCCGAGCCAGGGTGGGGAGAAGCGGAAACGACTTGCTCGTAGTCCTAGGAAGTCGAGGGATCATGCAGAGCAGGCTGCCGTGGAGGAGGAGGTTGTCGCGGAAGAGGAGGCACCTCCCTTGGCCGTGGAGGGTCCTGAGGGCCCTAGCGACGCGGGGGAAGATGAGCATGACCCGGTAAGCCCCTTAGACTTCCATTCTGTTGGTTTATTAAGCTAAACAGGCGGGCGAGAGACGGTGTGGAGAAGGCCGGGGAGTGAGGGAAGGAGGCGTCCTGGGCTTTGGACACCTCCATCCTCTCAATTTTTTTTATTTTTGTTTTAATATTATTTTTTGTTGCGTAAGTAATTAAATAAAATCAAAAATTAAGGAGGCATCCTCAGAGGGGAACGCCTTCATGATATAATATATTATTTTTTGTTTGTTTTTTGTTTGTTTTTTTGTTTTGTTAAAATAAAATAAAGAAAATAAAAAGAAAGCGTCCAGCGGCGTGGACGCATTTAAATATATATTTTTTTGAATAAATAAATATTATGTACAGTGTTGTTATTTATTATTATCCATGATTCTGATGTGTTCCTCTTTTTGTTTGTTTTGTGGTGTGCAGGGCTTGATGAAGAGCCGGATCAGCTGGTCCCTGGTGGTAGCAGTGTACCGGGGACTGTCAGACTTTCAGAGGGCGCGGGTGGACGCCATGGGTTTCGGAGCGTTCCTGAGGATCGAGCCCTTTCTGATGGGGACATCGAGGCAAGACCGTACACATTTTATTTGCATTTATGTCTTTTCATATTTGTATGTATACCCTTGTGTTATATGGGTACGTAATTATAGGTCTTAGTGGGTTTATATGTAAAATTCCAGTAGGATCAAGCAAGGGGGCCCTCAGCCCTTTCCCATTGGTCCATGTCACTCATGTGGGGCTGGTCAACCATCCTAGGTGGCCATCTAGAAGGGTTGAATGTCAAAATGCCACATGGGTAGACAAGTGGTTACATTGGTCCAAGGTAGGTCACCTACCTTCACCTACCCATTCAACCCTTACATATGGTCAAGTGGGCGCCCCATTCCACTAGGCATATTTTAATATTTTGTGTGTGTTTATCACACTTAATCCCAGCCCTTCAATCCCCATCCCTAGATCCAAGGGTGCACAATTGATTTGATTGGAGTCATATATAAGCTTGTATTTTCATGTAAAAATCAATGAAAAATCAGAAAATTGTGTTGAATGCTTGAAGCTTCTTGCGCCCCCAGCCCCTCCTCCTGTTGTTCTTCCCTCTCCAACCTCCTTTCCAGAGTGGAATCATATCTATTCCCCTACTCCAATCTCTGGTTGTGATCTGTGCCGCCGCCGCCGCCGTTCGTGCCGCCGTCAGACCGCCAACGAGCCACCGTCGAAGTTCTGTCCTTGGCAGACATCAGTCTCTTCTCAAAATTCTTGCTATCCGCCACGGCCTCTTCATGGCATGCAATTTTTATGGTGTGTTCTCATCTTCCACCCCATCATCCACAAAAAAATTCAGGTCCAAAATCCCTCGTTTATTATTTTTCCATTTTCATGCATCTTTCACTCCTAGATCTGTTTTGTCTCTGTCTATAGTGACAGTAGCCCTGTGTTTCTCACCTCCGACCCTCTTTTTGATTTTTCCAAACCCTCCCAATTTTATTGGTAGTTCTGTTCACCATCCCCTACATCTACCATTTTTATTGATTTTTTATCCGCCCTCTATCCATTTTTCACAATTCGTGTTCTATCTCAGCTACAGTGCTTTCAGCCCACTTCTAGAGCCGACCCACTGTTAGTGAAAAACTCCTATCAATTCGTAGCCACATCCAAACTTGTCCAAACTAGTTTTCCCCTTTTCCTAGCTCCATTTTCCACAACTTTCATGAATCGTTCGAAGTCTGAATCCAAGGGTTTCATAGCGGTCAAAGGCAG
Organism: Amorphophallus konjac; assembly: GCA_022559845.1. Classification (NCBI taxonomy): domain Eukaryota; kingdom Viridiplantae; phylum Streptophyta; class Magnoliopsida; order Alismatales; family Araceae; genus Amorphophallus; species Amorphophallus konjac. The sequence continues at coordinate 104,215,959 of CM040118.1, forward strand.
TTCTCAGATAATAGTTCTACAGATCTGAGTGTTCGGATACTATACAATAGGAAGTTGTAAATTTATTAAAGCTCAGATCCGTGCAGATCCAGGCCACATCTCTAGGCCTAGGTGGAAGTATTCGAAGAGAGCTTTCCAACAGCGCCAGTTTCGTGTCGAACCGACATCGGGGCTGATCGCAGTGGCCGTTCTCGCCGGAGCGCGCGCCAGAAAATAGAACCGGCAGACCCGTGGCCGATTGTTCCGATCGGTGCCGAATGGAGCTGCCCGGCCTCCGGTCACCGTCCCAGCGTGCCGCCAGCCCGGGGATCACTTCCATAAGTGTCCCCACCACAATTGTGCCACCGGGTCCCACACGGCCCCTCCAGACAGCACGTGGGCCCCACCGTCACGTGTTCGGGTGCTGCCGAAGCTACGCGAGAAGCCGCCCGTCAACCTGAATTCGGTCCTCCCGGGCCCAGTTGTGTATCCCTTTACCTCCCTGCGTGGAGTGGGTGATATTTCATTGCTGTCATCATTGTGTAATATTTATCCCGGGAGTACGAGTTTCGGCCGGGTCCGCCTTCCCCACGCCCAGCGCGTGGAGGTATTGCATTCGCTCCCTTACTTGGCATTTTGCTTACTTCATATATATTTGTTTATGCCGCTGCTAGAGAGCATGTGTAGGGATATCTAGCTCGCTTTATCTATTCATTACCGCTGCTGCGAGAGAGTGCGAGACCGTCCCGTGACCCGATCCGGGCACACGAGAGAGCCGATCACCCTAGCTCATTGCCGGTTTCTCAACCGCGCACGTCCGACGCTTCCCTCGTTAAGGGACAACCGCGAGCTTGACGTGTCCGTGGTCCCGTCCCGCATCAATTTGGTATCAGAGCGAGTTGAGTCTAGGGTGTCAAAAAAAAAATAAAGAGTATTATTTAGTCATTAGTCATTGTCTAAGTCGTGTTTAGGGTCATCATTGTTTTAAAACAAACAAAAAAAAGTGTCTTTTGGCATCGCATCCCTTTACTTGGTATATCAAAAGGTGTTATCCGAACGTTAGGCTACGCCTATCGAGAAGACCGCACACTTGCGCGAGTGATCTTCGGATCGGTTAACTCCGCCACGTACCGAGTCTTGGTTTACGTCTAGGGTCCTTAGTGTGCATGCATTCCAAACTTGCATAGTCAGTCTAGTGTCTTGTCACCGTGCGTATGCATGTCCATGTCCGCTACCCATGGCCGTTCTCCAAGACCACACATCCGAGTGGTCAACCTTTGTGGCCAAAGTCAATGTCCTCATGGACCGAGCCCTTGGTTTTACCCCTCTCACTATGAAAGTCGCTCTACCCAACGGGTCCACAACGGAACTCCATTTCACCGATAGGGAGTCGGATAATTGGGTTTCTCTTGACATCGTGAAGTCTCTCTCCAAGACAGGCGAGATTGTCCGCGATGGTGATTTTGCTTGTGTTGAGTTCTATAAGAGGATCGGCTCTATTCTCTACACCGATGGCGCATGGTGTAGGATCGGCACACTTGCTGGTTCATGCATCATGTTAGGACAAATGTGGTTAGGAGAACGAAGAGCCAATCTTGACTGGGGCAAGAGGACTTGCACCTTATACCCACCTTACCTACCCGGCAAGATCACCCTCACATGTCCAGCCACCCAACCCCGGCGGTCCACTCCACATTCGGAACCATTATGCTTGGAGCCGTCTCACCCCGAGCCACCCGTGTTTCTTACGGGAACGTTATACATCGCCGAGCCGCTTTTTAGTTGGCTCAAGGATGGCTTGGTCCCACCTCCCTTTCCATCTATGGACCCCACACTACCATTGGTACCCTTCAACTCCTACCACACAACTTTTCGATCTAGTCACCATGTTGACACGTTGGATGATCTTGTCATGGGATTAGATTCACAATGGAAGTTGACGCACCTACTGGCCCGAGGCTTTGACCAACCCGCTAGTCTTAACTTCACCCATCCGGCCTTAGGGTCCATTACCTCCGTGTGCACCGTGGGGTGTGTCACCACGGAGATTCTTCTACTCCTCCCGATGCCGGCTGAGTCCGACTTCATTCCCTTTTGCCCAAGGGAGGAGTCCTATTTTCTACACATGTCCGTCGTCCCACCGATCATAATGTATGGCGGTGATTATTAATTCCAAACTTGGGACCATGTCATGTTGGAACCCACCTCACGGGGTCATACCTTCTTCAACCCTTTTGACCCCCTCACTAGTGAATCTCTCGCGCCCCCATCTTCACTCCACTTCCTCCGCGGAGTTCACTATCACACCTTTTCCACTCGGGCCAAGCAACCTCCACATAGCCATAGGTCCGAATTTTCATATGGGGGTAATGAAAACTTTGGTTTCTCCGATCCTACCAAACCACCCGCACCTCCCGAACTTCCCACATCCAAGCCCAATGTCCATGATTGGTGCATCGTAGGGTGTCTAGGAGTTCCCCATGACGTCAACCTCCGGTTACGTCAAATGCATGCATGGCACACGTTCGGGTGTCCCGGTCCACCGTCATCCATGTATGGGTCGGACTAACATTAGGTGTGTCTAGGGTCATAGATGAGTCGGTGTGTTTTCCTTGTGTGGTTTGTTTTGTGTGGTTTGTTTGCATGGTTTGTGTGTCGTTTGTTTGTCTGCATGTGTCTTGTGTCAGCTCGTTGTCATTCTCTTATGAGTAAGAGGCGATTGGACTCACTCGACGAGTATGGGATCGGTTCTCTATCTATACCCGGATCTAGTCACCTACAGGGACTCAGCGGTGATTCCTAGTGAGTCTTTGAGCCGCCACCTCCCCTTTTGAGCGTGCTCCACCCGGAGTGTCCACCTTTAGCCCATAGCAGCTTGTGCATATCGAGTATATATGGAATGAGCAGGTGACGGTCACTTGGAGTGGAGCATACCCGCGTTACTTGACACGGTGATGGATCCGCCGGAGTATTCAAGCATCCATACCCCTACTCGACGGGGTCGAGTTCCTCCCACCCGGGGAGAATTGATGGGGACATCGAGGCAAGACCGTATGCATTTTATTTGCATTTATGTCTTTTCATATTTGTATGTATACCCTTGTGTTATATGGGTACGCAATTGTAGATTTTAGTGGGTTTATATGTAAAATTCCAGTAGGACCAAGCAAGGGGGCCCTCAGCCCTTTCCCATTGGTCCATGTCACTCATGTGGGGCTGGTCAACCATCCTAGGTGGCCATCTAGAAGGGTTGAATGTCAAAATGCCACATGGGTAGACAAGTGGTTACATTGGTCCAAGGTAGGTCACCTACCTTCACCTACCCATTCAACCCTTACATATGGTCAAGGGGGCGCCCCATTCCACTAGGCATATTTTAATATTTTGTGTGTGTTTATCACACTTAATCCCAACCCTTCAATCCCCATCCCTAGATCCAAGGGTGCACAATTGATTTGATTGGAGTCATATATAAGCTTGTATTTTCATGTAAAAATCAATGAAAAATCAGAAAATTGTGTTGAATGCTTGAAGCTTCTTGCGCCCCCAGCCCCTCCTCCTGTTGTTCTTCCCTCTCCAACCTCCTTTCGAGAGTGGAATCATATCTATTCCCCTTCCCCAATCTCTGGTTGTGATCTGTGCCGCCGCCGCCGCCGCCGTTCGTGCCGCCGTCGGACCGCCAACGAGCCACCGTCGAAGTTCTATCCTTGGCAGACATCAGTCTCTTCTCAAAATTCCTGCTATCCGCCACGGCCTCGTCTTGACCTGAAATTTTTGTGGTGTGTTCCCATCTTCCACCCCATCATCCACAAAAACATTCAGGTCCAAAATCCCTCGTTTAGTATTTTTCCATTTTCGTGCATCTTTAACTTCAGATCTATTTTATCTCTATCTATAGTGACAGCAGCCCTGTGTTTCTCACCTCCGACCCTCTTTTTGATTTTTCCAAACCCTCCCAATTTTACTGGGAGTTCTATCCATCATCCCCTACATCTACCATTTTTCTAGATTTTTGATCCACCCTCTATCCATTTTTCACAATTCGTGTTCTATCTCAGCTACAGTGCTTTCAGCCCACTTCCAGATCCGACCCACTGTTAGTGAAAAACGCCTATCAATTCGTAGCCACATACAAACTTGTCCAACCTAGTTTTTCCATTTTTCTAGCTCAATTTCCCACAACTTTTATGAATAGGTCGAAGTCTGAATCCAAGGGTTTCATAGCGGTCAAAGGTAGTTCTCAGAGAATAGCCCTGTAGATGTGAGTGTTCAGATACTGTACAACAGGAAGTTGTAAATTCATTAAATCTCAGATCCATACAGATCCAGGCCAGATCTCTAGGCCTAAGTTGAAGCATTCGAAGAGAGCTTTCCAACAGCGCTAGTTTCGTGTCGATCCGACATCGGGGCTGATCGCAGTGGCCGTTCTCGCCGGAGCGCGTGCCGAAAAATAGAATCGGCAGACCCGTGGCCGATTGTTCCGATCGGTGCCGAACGGAGCCGCCCGGCCTCCGGTCACCGTCCTAGCATGCCGCCAGCTCGGGGATCGCTTCCATAAGTGTCCCCACCATAGTGGTGCCACCGGGTCCCACACGGCCCCTCCGGACAGCACGTGGGCCCCACCGTCACGTGTTCGGGTGCTGCCGAAGCTACGCGAGAAGCCGCCCGTCAACCCGAATTCGGTCCTCCCGGTCCCAGTTGTGTAGCCCTTTACCTCCCTGCATGGAGTGGGTGATATTTCATTGCTGTCATCATTGTGTAATATTTATTCCGGGAGTACGAGTTTCGGCCGGGTCCGCCGTCCCCACGCCCAGCGCGTGGAGGTATCGCATTCACTCCCTTACTTGGCATTTTGCTTACTTCATATATATTTGTTTATGCCGCTGCTAGAGAACATGTGTAGGGATATCTAGCTCATTTTATCTATTCATTACCGCTGCTGCGAGAGAGTGCGAGACCGTCCCGTGACCCGATCCGGGCACACGAGAGAGCCGATCACCTTAGCTCATTGCCAGTTTCTCAACCGCGCACGTCCGACGCTTCCCTCGTTAAGGGACAACCGCGAGCTTGACGTGTCCGTGGTCCCGTCCCACATCACTTTCGGCTCGACCTTCCTCTCATCCAGGTGTTGAGGGAGCGGTGGCACGTGCCGAGCCGGGCGTTCCTGATGCCCTGGGGGCATATGGTGCCGACACTGGAGGACGTAGCTCGGATCACCGGGCTACGAGTTGACGGAGAGGCAGTCAGCGGGGTCACTTACCCCGATTACCGAGAGAGTGCCTTGGACCTGCTGTGGCTAGAGACGAGCGCGACTGACAGAGACAGCAGGGTAGTTGGCCGGGTAGAGATTATGGAGGCACTCGGATTTGGTGACCCGCGCCAGCGGGTCAGCGAGACTGGAGCGGAGTTTTTGGCACGACTGTAGGGAGACGCCCGTGCCGCTTTCACCCAGGACCCGAGCGAGCGAGAGCTGGTGGATCTAGACCTCCGGAGGTTCTTTTTCTTCTTCATGGGCCGCCTTCTGCTGGGGACGAAGGGGGACGGCAACCACTGCCGCTTCCTCGGGATCCTGGCAGATCTGGACAGAGTGGGGAACTATGCGTGGGGAGAGGCTCTGCTTGCCCATTTGGTCGCCGATCTCTCCCAGACTTCAGAGAGGGAGACGACAGTTAGCGGCTTCGCACCTTTTCTCTAGGTAAACATTTTATTTATGCATTTTATCGTAGTTAAATATGTAATTATTCATGCTAATGATGTATGATGGATGTAGGTGTGGAGCTACTACTACTTCCCGATGGGAAGAGCCAGACAGGGGAACAGGAGATCCGTGCCTATGGCGCGGCGGTGGAGGCCGGTCATGGTCGCGGCACCCCACGGCTACCAGCTGGCGTCGCTTCGTTGGGAGCTGAGCGAGTACCCCGAGGCTATGTTATGATGCGTATGATTTTTATGTTTGTGACTTAATTGAATAAAATGGCAACTAATATGGTGCATGCATGGCGATGCAGGTGGTGTGGAGGCCCTACCTAGGCATGGCCGACGCTGGCCAGCCTTGGGTTGTAACGGGTCGTCCTCGTTTCGGGCGGGACGTGTGGGTCCATTGCCTAAACGAGATCGAGCCACTGCGGCTCCGGCTGGTCATGAGGATGCTGGGACTAGCCCAGGAGTGGGTCGACGTAGATGAGCCGGTCCGCGTCAGGCGGAAGACCAAGGGGAAGGCAAAGATCGTGGACTGGCGTACGTGCTTCCCTGCACAGTACCAGGACTGGAAGCAGGGCGGGGTCCCAGTGGTGTCCCATGTATCGGACAGCACTGACTATCTGAGACGGTATCGAGCCACGTACAGGGAGCGTCTCTTTCTTTGTGGTGCGGCAGGGGTAAGCGTGAAATGAAAAATGTTTCCCTTTTCTATATGTATATGCATGTGACACTAACTTATATGCAATGTAGGATGCTCGTGATAACATGATTGCTGACCTACGGGCCCAGCTGGCAGATGCCAGGCGACAGTTGGTGGCCATTCGACAGGACTTGGAGATCCTAGTGAGTCTATGCAGTGTATTTTTTTTGTGACCTGGATTTTTGATACTTAGCCTCTGACTGTCGTTTGCTCTGTGTTTCAGCGGGCCTACCAGGCAGCGGCAGCGAGGATGGCTGGTGGAGCCGGTTCCAGTTCGTGGGGCCCACCTCTGGAGGTTTCTGCCCTTCAGGAGCAGTTGGCATACGCGGTGGCCCGGGCTGAGGAGGCCGAGGGCGACCGCGCGGCTCGAGTGAGTCTTTGCTTGACCCGGACTTCTTTCCAGTTGCTCTTCTTCCTTCACTGTTCTCTTATGGGGTACGTGGCCTTTGGCAGGTGGCGGAGATTTGGGATGCCCTGGCCCGTGCGGTCCGTGCCGAGCAAGAGCGCGACACCTGGGTGGCAGAGCGTGACGCGCGGATAGAAGGGCTAGAGGAGGAGCGGCGGCGGGAGGCTGAGGAGCTCCCTCGTGACGTGCTGGATCTACGGATTGCCCTTGAGCTGTCGAGGAGAGAGGTGATGAGAGAGAGAGAGGAGAGGGAGAGGGAGAATAGAGAGAGAGAGAGAGGACAGGGAGAGGGAGAGAGAGAGAGAGAGAGAGAGAGGACAGAGAGAGAGAGAGGGAGGACAGGAGGGCGGAGCGACTGCGAGACTGGAACGAGAGGAGGGCTCTGGAGGCCCAGCAGATGGAGCTTCGATTGAGTCTCGGTACGGCGGAGGGGAGGCTTCGGGAGAGAGAGGAGTGGTATCAGAGGGCGAAGGTGCGCGGGGCGCGACTTCGTCAGTCTGGTTCCTTCTCCATGGGCAGCTTCCTAGTTTCTTCGGCCGAGGAGCGTCGTCGCGCCTTTGAGGTTGGCGTGGCACCACAGGGTGAGACGAGCACTGCCTCTCAGGGTTCACAGAGGCCCCCTAGGGATCCCCATCAGTGGAGGGAGGAGAGAGATGATCAGGAGGATGGTAGCGAGAGTTAGAGAGTTGCTTGTACACCCCACCTTCCTCACTGTATGATGTACTTTGACTATTTGCTTATGTGAAATGAAATGGTTCCTTGTGTTGTGTGTACTTTCTCTCTCCCATGCTTCTTTCCTTGCACTTGTTCTTTTGAGGTGTGTTTCACGAGACCTTGTCCTAAGAAGTAGGGAATTACGCTTTGCATGGAGGAACCTGTTTCTTCCTTCTTCTCTCTCTCTTTTTTGGCCGCGTCTAGGCGCGGGGACGCGTCTTATCTTTTGAATTCAAATTTAAAGCGCCAGGCGACCTTTCTTCTCCCGTGCCTTACTCGCAAACGAGCCCGCCTCCCATCGAGATTTGCTCGCCCCTCCTTGTCTTCTTCCACTCTCGATCGATGGAGTTTGGTAGGCCGGACCATGGTGAAGGGCGAGACGGACGAGGGACTCCTCTCCCGAGGACGGACGCGTAAGAGCACGGAGCGGCGTCCATGGAAGAGGAAGGGCCCCTTCGGGCACCTGAGGGGCCCGATGGCGCGGAGGGAGGTGAACACGGTCTGGTAGGTCCTCTGATCTTCTCCTTTTTGATCTATTTTGAGTTTTGAGCAAGCCACGCGAGAGGGAAAAGGGTTCGGCGAGTGTTGCACTCAAATGATGGACGCGTCCTTGATAGGAGACGCATTCTCGTGTTTTGACGTAAGACCCTTATTTCTTGATGCAGGGCATGGCGAGTGCCCCAGGCTTGGCCGATGAGTGGGCGAGTGCAGATGAGCCGAGCCGTGTTAGGAAGGAGAGTCGCGGCATGGCGAAGCTCGAGGATTGGCGCATACGTCTCCCTAGACAGCAAGGGAGCGTACTAGTGTAGGACAGCGCTGACTTCTTGCGGCAGTAAAGGGAGGACCGAGTGAGGGCTCTTCAACTTGGGAGACGGACAGAGGTGATAGTATGGCCCCAATTTTTTTTTAAAATTTGGAGCTCAGCTGACGGCCGTTGTTTGTTTGTTCCAGCGTGCCTAGCAGACAGCGATGGTGGGAATGGCCGGCGGCGCATCTTCCAGCTCGTCGGCCCCTTTTCTTGAGATTGCCACCCTCCGGGAGTAACTCGCCAGTGCGGTGGCCCGTGCGGCCCGGGCGGAAGAGGAGCGTGATGCCTGGGTGGCAGCTGTAGCGGAGCTGCGGCCTCGCAGTGAAGAGAGGCCTTCTCCAGACATCCTGGAGTTAAGGGTCCTTCTCCAGATGACGAGGAGAGAGGCAGAGAGAGAGAGGGAGGAGAGAAGGGTTAAGCGACAGCGAGATCAGGCCGAGAGGAAGGCCTTGGAGGCCCAGGTGAGGGAGCTCCAGCTAGGCCTTCAGGTCGTTGTGCAGAGGCTAGGAGCGATGGAGACGCGCTATGAGAGAGCGCGAGAGTTCGGGGAGCGACACCGCCAGTCTGGCCACTTTTCTGTTGGTGGCTTCTTCGCCACGCCAGGGGAGGAGCAGTGAGCCACCGCTGTGGAGCAGGCGCCACGAGTCGAGGCGGGTGCTGCTGCACAGGAATCCAGAAGGCTTCTGAGAGACCCTCACCTCAGGGGAGAGGAGAGGGATGCCTAGAGGGACGAGCATGCAGATAATGGCGAGAGTTGGCGAGCCAGTGGACCCGCTTCCTCTCTATGATTGTGATGTTTGTGACATCTTATGTAAACTTATGAATGGAGTGATTTAATTTTCTGCTGCTTGTTTGTTCTCTTGTGCATTCCTTCTTCCCTACACTTCTTCTTCTTTGCACTGCTCCCATGTGATGTGTCTGCCGAGACCCTGTATGAAACGGGGAATCGTATCTTGCTCTGATCGTCTTCCATGCAGAAATCAGCCGCGGAAGTCAACAATGACAGCCCTAGCCCCTCTTCCCGGGCGATCTTTCAACCTTTGCGGATGACCTCTACATCGTAACAGGGCATCCCTAATGGTATAGGGAGGGTGTTGTCCAATCAATCACCCTGCGCGAGTGGTGAAGTGACACATGGGACCACAGGGCAGACGTTTTATCGCGAGGGCTATCGTTAAAGGTGATGGAGCCAATCTTGGCTCGCACTTCTCCCATTTCTATAAATACATGTCTCTTTCATCATCGAAGGGACATCGAGAGCCAACTCGAAGAGAACAAATTTTCACGAAAGAGAAGGAACTCAGAGTTCTAAGATCGGGATGGAGGGCGAATCTTCCCATTCCTCGAAGAGAAGCAGGTCCAGCGGTAGCAGTTCCAGGAAGCTCTCGGACCTCGAAGGGCACTTCAGTGAAAGGACCCAATCGCAACTCGTTAGCTGAGCTTTCCCGCCCTTTTCTCATTCTTTCTTCCTTCCTTTCTTTCTTCCTTTCTTTTGACAACACCCTTCTCCATTCCTTATGCACGTGCAGAGTGTGATGAAATCACACATTTCATGGGAGTTAGTAGCGGCAGCATACAGGGGTCTCCCGGATTTTCAGAAGGCCAGGCTAGACGTGATGGGATTTGGTGTCTTCCTACGAATCGAGCCGATCAAGCTCGACCTAGTCCTGATCCAAGCCATGCGTGAAAGATGGGACCCAGTGAGTCAAGCATTCTTGATGCCCTGGGGGCACATGGTGCCCATTCTGGAAGATGTGGCCCGAATCACGAGCCTCAAGGTGGATGGCGAGGCAGTGACCGGAGTCACTTATGCGGACTACCGAGAAGGTGCCTAGAAGCTATAGGGTTTGGACCTAGATGGACGGAAGAGCAGGTCAGTAGCCAGGACATCTATCATGGAGGCATTAGGGCTCACTGATACTCGTCGATGGGACGATGAGTCCTCAGAAGAATTCATGGGAAGGATGGAAAGAGGATGTCGTGCTGTGTACTGCACAGATTTTGGCAATTGGAAAAGATTTAACATGGATTTGAGGAGATTTCTCCTCTTCTTGCTGGAAAGATTGATACTGAGCTCGAAAGGAGACGGTATCTATTGTCGTTTCCTGGAGCTGCTATCAGACCTCGAAAGAGTATGGCACTACGCCTGGGGAGCTGTCATGCTAGCACATTTGTTTATAGGTCTGTCCCAAGAGGCAGACCGTGAGATGACTGCGAGTGGTTTCACACCATTTATCCAGGTATTTTTGATTTTGTCTTGTTTTTTTTTATTTTTTGTTTGTTTTTCTTTTGTAATAGTCCACTTAAGGTATGATGACATATAATGATGGAGCTGTGGAGCTATTATTACCTCCCGATGGGGAGAGCTCGGCATTGGCGACCAGTGACGGTGCCGTTAGCCAGGCGGTGGCAACCCATCATGAGTGCAGCGCCTCTAACCTACCAGCTGATTGTGCTAAGGCGCGAGCTACAGGAATTCCCTGCAGCGATGGTGGGATTTTTTTTACTTTTATTTTTATTTTGTTATTTTTGTTTTTGATTTTGACCAGCTAAACGGGTATGTACAACCTAACCTAAGTAAACTGGAGACCCTACTCAGGCATGGTCGATGCCGACCAACCATGGGTTCTAACAAGTCGTGCCCGGTTAGGACGGGAACTGTGGATGCACTGCCTGAATGAAATCAAGCCGATTCGGCTACGATTGGTTATGAGGACTTTAGGACTGGCTCAGGAATGGGTGGATACGACTGTGCCACCTCGCGTCGGGAGAAAGACACGAGGACCGGCAACCTGCATTGATTGGCGTGTGTGGTTCCCGAAATAGTGTGAAGATCGGTAACGGGGTGGCACAATCGTGGAATCACATGCACAGGATAGTGAAGACTACCTGCGTCTGTATAAGATAATGTACGCAGAGCGGCTCCAACCCCGGGGAGTTGTGGAGGTAGGTCTCCCCTTCTCTCTTGCTTTGATTTTTGTGGCAATGCTGACTTCTATGGCATGGGTGCAGGATGTCCGTGACACTATGATAGCGAGCTTGCGATCTCACCTGGCAGAGACGGAGCAACAATTGGGTGACACACGTGAAGCCTTGAGTGCCTCGGTAGGTGTACATTGCACACTCCTAATCAAGACCCTAGATCCATGGTGTTTGGCCACTAACTATCACATGTGTGGCCATAGCACGCCCAGATTGACGCAGCCTCCTCAGCGATGGGAGTGGGTGGCGTCTCTAGCTTATGGGTCCCCACCTCAGAACTTGATTTGCTTCACGAGCAACTCGCTCGTGCTACACAGTGTGCCGCGGAGGCAGAAGGGATGCTCTCTATACAGGTAAGAGTCTCAGTGTTGAGTTCTCCTTGTTTATGCCTTACCGCATATCTAAGATGGTATATCTGGCAGGAAAAGGAGATGCAAGAGTCACTTGCCCAAGCTGCGTAGAGGGAGGCTAGAATAGTAGAGCTGGAGGAGGAACTGTGACGTCGTCCAGATGACGACTCTTCTAGGGATGCCATAGAGCTGAGGATCACTCTCCAGTTGGAGAGGGAAGACCGTGAGAGAGAACGGGCAGAGAGAGAAAGAGACAGGGAGAGAGAAAGAGCCGACAGATTGGCTGAAAGGGAGGAACGAAGGGCCATGGAGGCCCAACTGTTCGAACTCCGAACCAGCCTTGGTCTTACTGAACAATGGTTGAGAGATGGTGAGGAGCGCTACCGAACAGTACGAGAGCGTGGCTTTCATGTTAGTAGCTTTTTTGCTGCCCCCACGGATCAACGTCGGGGTGTGGGAATAGGAAGAGGAGTACAGAGCAGTAGGAGTACCGCTTTTCGTAGTTGGGTAGCACCCTTGAGAGCGTTTTGCCCGGAGAGTAGCGGGACGAGTAATGCAGAGAGAGAGGGTGGAACTTCATGTAAATTTTTTATTTTAGAAAGGAATAAAATGTTTGATTCTTGAATTCTTACCTCATTCTTGCTTTCTCAAATTCCTGCATACATCACTTAAACAAAGAAGTTAGAATATCTGCTCTGACTTGGCCCCTTGCCCAATATGCGATGTTTGTTCTGATCTGTCCTTGATAACGGGTCAAGGGGCCAAGCCCTTATTAACGAAGATAAGGGAAAGATGCGGTGATGATGAATGCGACAGACAAGCACACGAATGCAAGCGATATTAAAAAGTGAAATGATGCATACAAATGCAATCATGCAAAATTGATTTGTTTTTCTTTTTATATTTGACATTTTTTTGTTGTTTTGTTATATTCAATTTTTTTGTTTGCAAATATGTACATTTTCTCTTTTCCTTTTTTATTTTTATCATTTCATCATTTTTTTTGTTGCCAACGCCTGACAAGCACCCAAATGGCACCTAACCTACATGAGAACAGGGGTTTCTTACTAACCTCCCAAGCATCCTAAGTGTACATCTAGGTTGATTTGGGCCTCTAGACCCCTCGAATGATAATCCCGCCGGCTAAGACTTACCCTGATGACAATACCGTCATGCCATGCTTAGGCTCCCAGTCGCTTCCGACCACAGGGATTCACCCAAAAAGTTTTCGAGGTAAATGATTTGCCCGACCTGGGTCTATTTCCTCACAACTCTAGATGGTATATAATGGAACACCCTGGAACCCTAACGACCAACCGCGCGACGCTGACCCGGAATCAGACGCCGTCCCACCCATAGGTGACGCGCTTGCATTGGCCTAAGCCCAAGGTTAAATAAGAAGACATTAAGGTGGTAAACAGGGGTCTTGACCACTGAAACACAGAAACTCCTTCGCAGCGATAGCTTTTTCTTTTCAAAGTAGGCAACCATACGTGTGTATTAAAATAAGGTAGCAGACCTTGGCGGGTTTTACCCTTCAGAAACTCCATCTAGCTTTCAGCTTCAAAGGAAGAAGGAAGAGTGTATGGGGTAAACCTCCTGAGAGGACTGGCAAAACCATTAACCCGGCGAGCCAATAAGGGCCCATTAACTCTCCTCTTTCGGACAACTTTGGACCAAATCTCGAGCATTTACATTCCATAACTCCTTTTGTGGATTTAGACTTTTTGCCTTGAGGGATTTCATTTATCGCATCAGGCACGGTTACGACCAGGCTTTTCTCTTGATTTTGATTTTGTGTTTCTTTTTGCGAGGGTGATATAGTTTGACGTTGTGGGCTCCCTTTTGTATGCCTGCGGGGACACTGCCCTCTTCTCGTGCTCTGATCGATGCTCGAGGAAATGGATCCTACTCTTGCCTTAAGGGGTTTGAGTTTTGGTTTCTCATGCTCAGCATTTTAAGGGCGCCGACTGTCTCATTTGGTCGAAGAGAAAAGAATAAAGATTACAGCTTCCGGAGATCTTCTGGGTGAGGCCCCACTGTCGGTGATGCTGCCAACTTTTTTGGATAAAACACGTAAGTGAGTACATGTTGGCTTCCTTTGAGCGAGCATAGGCCGATGTGGCCGGACAGGGATCTCCACGGTTCAGGCAAACCAAGACCCGGTGCCTACCAAGCCTTAATGGGCCCTATCCTAACATGAAGGTTGGATGCAGGGACTTAACTACATGGTGACCACCAGGCATCGACATTTTGAATTTTCCATAATTTTAATGATTTTTAATACTTTTATTTTTTTTCTTTTCATCATCATTTTTTTTGACGTTTGACACTATGCTAAGGGTAGTACTTTTTAAGATAAAGCCCATTCCAAGGGTGGGATAACTCGGTCCCTTCAGCATTGACTAGCTTGTAGGCATTGCCAGGGTACACGGCTTGAATTACGTAAGGTCCTTCCCAATTGGGTTGGAGCTTAGAACGCGGCCCTCCAGGTTTGACAAAAATTCTTTTTACGACCATCTCACCGACTTTGAATTTTTTCTCAACGACTTTCTTTTGGTAAAAGCGAGCGAGTCTATTTTGATACACACGCGCATGCTCGGCAGCGGCCAGCCGCTTCTCGTCTAAGAGTTCCAACTGGGCAAGGAGTGAATTGCGATGTTCGTCGAGGGGAAATTCCTCATCCAATTGTACTCTGAGAGAAGGGATCAGAGTCTCGTACGGGACTACCACTTCCATCCCATAAGTAAGGGCAAATGGAGTCTGCCCGGTGGGGGTACAGATTGAAGTGCGATAGGCCCATAGAGCTTCGATAAGCTTCTCTGACCAGTCTGAAAACTTACTGGACTCGCAGGTTTTCTTGATGATTTTGATCAATGTTTTATTGGTGGCCTCCGCTTGGCCATTACGTTGTGGGTAATAAGGTGATGAATGATGCAATGCAATTGCGTACCTTTTGCAGAGGTCTTGAAGGTCCTGAGAAATGAACTGTGGCCCATTGTCGGTGACGATTGTGCTTGGGACGCCGAACCTGGCGAGGATGTTCTTCATGATGAATTTGCAGACTATTGACGCCTTGATTTCTGCGTAAGCTTCGGCTTCGGCCCATTTGGTGAAGTATTCCGTCCCAGTAAGGATGAAAGATTTCTGCTTGGTGAGGGAATTGGGATCACCTAGGGGACCGATGATGTCGAATTCCCACATGGAGAAAGGCCATGGGGAGGATATTGGGTTAAGTAAGGAAGAGGGTGAATGTATTTTATCGGTGTGAAGTTGACACTTGACACACCTACGAACATAGATGGCACAATCATCTTCCATAGTGGGCCAGTAAAAGTCTTGCCTAATGATCTTCTTGGCGAGCATCTGGCTATTCACGTGGCCACCGCACACACCCGAGTGTGCTTCTTCTACGCATTTCCAAACCTCATTGTCGTCAAGACAGCTTAACGGAACGCCAGTAAGGCTCCTCCTATAGAGTAGACCTCCAATCAATGTGTATTTCTGAGCCACCCTTCTTATGGCTTTCTTATCTTCCGTGGTGGCTCCTTCAGGATAAGACTGATCTTTACAGTATTTGACAATTTTATAAAACCATGGTTTCTCCTCGTCAGCCAGCTCTTCTTCGACTTCTGCCAGCATGATCTCCCTCTTCTCAAGGATTTCTCCCTTCTGGATCTTCTGTAGGACTCGTTCCTTGATCTTTAAGAGGTAAGGGTCCTGAATGGTAGGGACAAGATGCTTGTAGAGAATGATGGATCTAAACCATGCATTTAAAGGGAATTTGAAGGATGATGCCAAGGAGGCGAGGGCATCGGCCAGAATGTTCTGTTAGCGAGGAACATGGACAAAGATCAGCTTGGTGAATAATTTGGCATAGGCCGAGACCAGCTCCTGATAGGGTTTGAGCTTGGGATCGAGGGTGCGATATTTGGTAAGCACCTGGCGGAGAACAAGTTGACTGTCACCCACGACTCGCAACTCAGTGATATAGAAAGAACGGGCTAGTTCCAGGCCAGCTAGAAGAGCCTCGTATTCAGCGATGTTGTTGGTGACTGGGAACGCGAGCTGAAATGCCTCTGGGATGGTAACGCCTTCAGGCGTTAGAAGGATAATGCCGATACCCTTCCCTTGGGAATTCAGAGCTCCATCAAAATATAACGTCCACATTGGCTCATCAGATTGGGTGATGGACATTAGTTCCTCATCTGGAAACTCTGATTGGACATGATCAAACTTAGGAAGAGGATGGTGAGCGAGATGCTCGGCTATGGCATAGCCTTTAATTGCCTTTTGTTGGATGTAGGTTATGTCGAACTGGGAAAGAAAACTTTGCTAGCGTGCTAGCCTATCCGTAAGGATGGATTTCTCCAGAAGGAACTTGATAGGGTTCATGCGAGCAATCAAGTGGACCTCATGAGCCAAGAAGTAGTGCTTCAATTTCTGCACTACCCAAACGAGGGTAGCACAGGTTTTCTCTATGACTGTGTACTTCTGCTCACAGGGATTGAGAAGTTTGGACAAGTAATAGGTTGCCCGTTCCTTGCCTTCTTCATCAGCTTGTGCGAGGACAGCTCCCACGTAGTCGTCTAAGACTGAGATGTAGAGGATCAGAGGTTTTTCTGGTTTGGGTGGAATGAGAACGGGTGGACTAGCCAGATATTCCTTTAACCCTTCAAAAGCCTTTTGGCATTTAGAATCCCAGTGGAATTCTACTCCTAGCTTGGTCAACTCTTAGAAAGGTCTACACCTTTGTGAGTGCTGAGACACAAACCGACGAATGAATTGCAACCTCCCGATTAAACCTCGGACTTCCCTCAAATTCTTGGGAGGCGGCATATCCTTGATGGCCTTAGCTTTGTCGGGATCTATCTTGATCCCTCTTTTACTCACAATGAAGCCCAGTAATTTGCCCGATGATACACAAAACACACACTTCTTCGGGTTCATTTTCAATTGGAACTCCCTTGATCTCTTCAAGACCTTAGCCAAAACCCTTGGATGTTCCATCATGGTCCTTGATTTCACCAATAGATCATCCACATACACCTCCAGATATATGTGCATCATGTCGTGAAATATTGCCATCATAGCTCTTTGATAAGTAGCTCCAGTATTCTTTAACCCAAACGGCATGATGATGCGCTCGACACCCGTCGTTTAAAAATGTCGTGCCACACAAATTTCAAAATTTTTACAACCGCACTCACTCACTTAAATGATTTTGAAAATACGAGTAAAGTGGTAAATACGGGTCGATTCCACGGGGAAGAAATAATCTTTATAGATCAATGTTGAAAAATATCCTTATGTTTTGAAAATCATATTTTATCTTTTGAGTGTGATTAATACTAAAGGAATTGAAATTGTAACTTTGAATAAGAAGAGAAAAGTGAAAGAAATTTTAGCCAATGGATGAAGAACGCCGTCGTTTCCTCGCCGAGCCTTGGATGAAGATCGCTCTGCCTTGGAAGTCGACGCCGTGAGATAATCGGAAGATGACTACCGCTTTGGGTGTGAGTGAAGAACTTGTGAAGAGAGGGGTTGGATAGAACTAGGAACAAAGCAATGTTGAAAACATAGCAGAATTCTATTGAAAATAGGGGGTTGGAAGGAATAGAATAACTTAAAATCTAGAGGGAATTAGAAGAAGTGGAATAAATTAAAATTGTAGAGAATGAAAATATGAAGAAGTGTGATGAAAAATATAGAGACATAAAATGAGAAGAAGACAGTGAAAAATATGAAAAACTCAAGAGCTATCAGTGCGGATGAACAGTAATATGGCAGAAATCAGAACAGTGAAAAATTAATTATAACTCTCAAAATAAGAAGATTTAGAAGAAGTGGTAGAAGAAGAAAAGTTCGATCTACAAGAGCAGAACAACTTTCATGAAGAACTCAGAGTAAAAAGAAGATTTGAAACGCTTCAAAACAGAAGAATACTAGAAGGTATCACCTCGGATGAACAGTAATCACGTAGAATAGCACTTAAGAAAACGGGAAATAACTTTCAAACTAGAAAGAATTAAGGGAAATGGTAGAAAGAGAAATTGAAGAACACTTAAAGATGAACAACTTTCTTGAAGATAGGAAAATGAAATGAAGATCAGAACAACAAGTAATAAGGCTAAGAAAGGACTAAATTCTGAAACAAACCATTCATTAAAATAATATCAACTTACAAACTTGACATCAAAAGCTCTCAAAACATAACTCTCTAACTCTCCTATGAATCTCAACTAAGGCCAACAAGTAAGAACTTCAAGAACTCCATTCCAACTCTTAGCAACTACTCCTAACTTAACAACTCCTCATTACATTGGAAGCCCCCCTTTTATAGGGTGTTAAGACAACCCCATTGCATGTGAACATCTCTTGCTTCTTTTGTTGAATTGCTGCATTTGTTGACTCAGAATTGTGTGCCAACATGTGTTGCACACTTGGATTTTTTTTCTGATTTTTTTGTATTTTTTTCTTCTTCCTTTCTCTTCCTTCCTCTCTCTTTCTCTCTATTTTCTCTCTCCTGGCCGGCCGCGTGCGCCCGCGTGCGCCGCCGCCTCTCTCCTCCTTTCTTCTGCGCGCGCGTGCACCGCGTCGCCGACCGCGTGCGCCGCCCTGCGTCTCCACCGCGTTGTGCCGTGGTGCGCCGCGGCTCCGCCGCGTGGAAGCCCGCCGTGGGCCCGCCTCCCTTACGCGTGGGCGCGTGGGCGCGTGGGAGACGTGCGCTGACCCGCCTCTTCCTCCTTTTGACCGCGTGAGGGGGGGTTGACCCCCCCCTCGTCGCCCGTGCCTCCGCCGCGAAGGCGGGGACGGCTTCTGCCTGCAAAACAGAAAACACACGACGCACACACGCACATTAGTTAAATATATGTTAGAGATATATATATATATTATATATATATATATTACATATATATATTATGTATATATCTCATAAAAATCCTAAAAAATATCAAATAAATTTATTTTTTTCCTCTTTTTTTCTTTTCTTTTTGAACACTCCATGGGCTTTTGGCCTTTATTATTATTTTTATTTTATTTTCCCTTTGTATTTTTTTTATTTTTATTTCTTGTCGCTTCCCTTGTACCGAGTGCCTGCATAAATAAGTAAATATTATTATTAAAATTATTTAATTTTAGAAAATTAAATATTTGCCTCTAAATTAACAGTAAGTGTGATACGTGCATATTTATTATTCTTTAAGCTCATAAAAATGTGTATAATCATGAATTAATATGTAAAAATACACACTTATCACATGACCACGTAACAATATGTTCCCCAAGGTGTAGTGAATGATGTCTTCTCTTGATCCTCTTCTGCCAAACGAATTTGATTATATCCCGAAAATCCATCCATGAATGAGAGGGTTTCATAGCCTACCGTGTTATCGATCAACACATCAATGTGAGGCAAGGGAAAATCATCCTTCGGTAAGGTCCCGGAAGTCAATGCAAATCCTGACTTTCCCATCTTTCTTCATGACCGGGACAATGTTCGCCACCCATTGAGGATAACGAACGACTCTAATGAACTTCGCTTTATGGAGCTTATCGACCTCTTCTTTCATTTTCAAAGTCATCTGAGGGTGGAAACGCCTTAACCTTTGTTTTACGGAGACGGACCCTGGTTTTACGGTTAAACGGTGTTCGACCAGGGTTGAATCCAGACCCGGTATATCCTCGTAGCTCCATGCAAACGTGTCCTTATATTCCTTGAGAACTTCAATTAATGCCTCTTCTTCAGAAGGTGGTAGGTTATCACTTATGAGGATGATCCTAGGGTCTTCCTCAGTTCCCAAGTTGACTTCTTTGGTGGACTCTTCTACGGCGGTTGACGGCTCGTCGAATCTCCTTATTCCACTAACATATGCGCCAGCCGCATCCTCCTATTCCTCACCCTCATCTTCAGTAGGGTATTCTTCATCCGTGATCTCGTGGACTCCATACCCCTCATCAATTGCACAGTTACCCTCACATTCTATTTTCGGTAGCTGGATGGGATTTTCTAGCAACTGAGGGATGGCAAGAAGGGCCTGACACCTGGCGGCTAAGTCCAGAAGGAATCGACGAGGGATCTGCCTACCCTTGGATTTCTTCCTAGGTACTACCTTTGACTTATTATTCCTAGATTGACTGACATTATTTACAGAAGAAGAAAAAGATGAAGAGGATGGTGAAGAATGTACAGGGGAAGACCCCTCAGATGAGGGGTAGAAAAGGTCGCTCATCGGACCTTGGACGGGTGGTCCGCAGGGTGGGACGCACCCGTGGGAGATGTAGGAGGTTTCCTCAACGAAGATGTGTTGTTGAGGAGTTTGGAAATCGACATTTTTTTTTCGTTTTTATTTTTGATGACAAAACAGTGAAAAGAGATCGGAGGAGAGAGAAAAGTGGTTATGGCTAGAGGATTGGGAGGCTCGTAGAGCAGATCATGATTGAAGACCTAGCGCGGGTTGAGAAACCCGCGCAGGTATGTAAGTAGAGAGGGGGATCTGGGAAGATCATCAGACAACCGTCTGGCCCAGGAAGATGACAGCAACAAAGGCTGTGGCGAGTGAATGGAGAAGATGACGGCTAATGAGTCGTCGGTGGTGATGATGATGGTGGATGAAGATCCGCTGGTGACAGGGTCCTTCTGGCGAGGATGAGGATAGTTTGGAACCTTGGCAATAGTAATGATATTCTCTGGCATTCCGGAGATCAACGGCGGTCCTTCAAGCTGTGGAGACGAGAACATCCTTTCCAGTGCAACGGAAATGTCATGTATATCAAACCATTTGTTCCACTCGCATTCCGGATCTTTGATCTTGCCTTTTTTGGTGACCCTCGGACATTTTTCAGCCGAATATACAGCATGTAATCCCCCATGTGCTTCTTGCGGGTAATCTTCCATCTGAACAACGGGCCCTTTGTTGAAGTGGTTTGATAGGGTCCATGTGAGGGGCTTCCAATCCGCCTTGAATGGTCCTTTGAAGCCTAGGCCAAACCTGTGGTTCGGCCTAATCTCCTTTGGTGGTTTCAGCCTACCTTGTAGCTGTGCGCCCAGACCTTTGCCCTGTTGATAGTCGATATTCTTCATAATCTCCCAACCTTTGGAGTGAAAAGGGAGATATGGCGTTGTCGCCTTGATCGGCTTCTTTGGTGCTAGCGGAATGTGAGACGAATCACACACGTCCAGCAATGACAATATGTGCCGATGAGACGGCCAAACAGAGGGCAGAGAGGTGTTGATGGCATCCACTGTGTGAAGGACAGGTGTGTTGACTACTTTAATAATTCTTGCATTCTAAGGAAACTTCAAGCACTCATGGTTGGTGGAAGGCACAGCATCCATGGCTTCAATGTAGGGGCGACCCAGTATGGCCTTGAATGTGAGATCCATGTCGAGGACATGGAATTCCATGGGGACTGACATAGGGCCTAGCTCTGCCCTCAGAATAATCATCCCTTGTGGTGGCCTTTTGCTATTGTCATAAGCCGTGACTATGATCGAGGAAGGTCTTATTTGTTCCTCGTTGACCCCACACAACTGAAGGGTGCTCATGGAGATCATATTTATGGACGCACCCGTGTCTACAAGGCACGGGTTTATGGATACCCTATTAATTTTTATTGAAATGCACATTGCATATTTCTGAGCTTCCTTGGGAGCGAGCTCGTAGTTGTGGAACATGATGGCCGGTTGTGTGTCCGTTTGGGTCAGGAGGGCAGAAATCTTTTCTACAGGGAGGTCCTCATTCACCATGACCTTTTGAAGATACTCCATTAAGGCTGCCTGATGGGATGTGGATCTCTGAAGCAGCTCCAGGATGGAGATCCGAGCAGGCATCTTGTCCAAGTGTTTCAACAGATCATACTGTGTTCCAGGGATAGATCTTTCCGATTGTTCTCCATCGTCCCTCTCTGGCTGAGACTGCTCGGGATTTTGACTGTTCTGGGGGAAAACCCTGTGGAAAATCCTTCCACTCCGGAGCACCATTGCCTGCGGCTTTTGTACCTCTATAGGGGTAGCAGTGAGTTTTAACAGAGGTTTGAGGGGTAGTGGTGGAGGAATGGTCGATCAAGTAGGGGTGATGATGGGAGCAGGGATTCTGATGAGGGGTTTGTTAGGTGGAGGCATGGTGGAGGTCGAGGGGATATCACACGGGTTATGAAGGATAAGGGGTCTGGAAGGTGGAGGTGGAGGCAAAGTGGAAGTGGGTAAGGTTTGGAGCGGGTAATGGTTTTGAGATGGATGGTGGGTGATGAGTGGTTTTGAAGGTATTGGCGGTGGTATGGTAGAGACAGGCGGGGTGACGTACGGTGGACGGGTGATAAGGGGCTTAGAAGGCATAGGGGCAAATGTAGTAGAGGTGGATGGTAAAGTGGGGGAGTGAGAGAAGATGAGAGGGTGTGAGGTCGTAATGAAGGGTGTTGGCTGATAGGTCATTGGGGTGCGAATGAGAGGGCGTGATGGTAGTGGAAATGGTGAAGGCGGTACTGATGCGAGTTGATGAGAGAGAGGTGCTACCCGGGCAAGGCGAGGGGGTTGCATGACGATAGGGTTGGTGGTAGAAAGAATAGAGGTACTTTCTGGGTGCCACACCTACTCTCTCCCGACTTCCGGGAAGGAGGAGATGGGGTTGACCTGGTGATTGGGCTGTTGGTGCTCCAGTAATGGATTCTGGATTATGCCCATGTTGGGCTATTGTGGTTGGGCCTGCTGAGGCTGTTGTTGTCGTTGTGGTTGTTGCTGTGGCTGCTGCTGTAACTGCTGTTGTTGTTGCTGGAACTGTGGCCTAGGAGGAGGTCTCTTAGCCATGAGAGTGGTGACGTATCGCCTCATTTCATCCCAGTCAATTCCACCTTCATCATTCGTATCGTGGATGTAATCTTTAAATTGGAAGCAGTTGTCTACTGTGTGTCCTGGCTGCCTGTGGTAGACACAGTATCTGGAGGTATCGACATTCAGGGGCCACACTGGCCTTTCCCTGGGTAGGACGAGTGTGTTTGAGGCCATGAGGGCATTGAAAATATCTGCTAAGGTTTCTGGCAATGGTGGGTAATAGGCTCTCTTGGGACCAATCGGCCTCCTTTGTTGCTGTGGGAGGCCATAATTCCCTGGGGGTGGAACTTGGTTGTACTGAAGTGGTGGTTGTTGTTGCTGGGGTCGAGGTTGTTGTTGCTGGGGTTGAAGTAGTTGAGGCATATTATCCTGGGGTGGATTGTTTTGGTGTGAAGAACGAGAGGGGAAAGGACCTTGTTGGAGGGGAAGTCGGGGTATTTGTGGAAGCTTTGGATTGGCTGCATAGTTGGCGTTGTTGACCGCACTCACTTGCTCATTTGTTACGACCCCTTCTGTTGCTCCGCCTGGGACACCAGTGCCTGTCTTTCTGACCACCTTGGACTTCGGAGGCTCAAACATGTTCATAATGGGGGAGTCTTTTAACTGGGTCTGGATATACCGGGCTCTTTCATAGAGTTCCTCCACTATGGTAAGCTTGTTCATGGCCAGGACGTGTCTAAACTGTGGGGTTGCATTGGACACAATCATCTTCACTTGTTCGGGCTCTGAGAGGGTGTCCCTTATCCTTTCCGCCAGAGACCTCCATCTGTCGGCATAGCGGACAAAATCCTCGTCGGACTTCATCTTCTCGGCCACTAGGTCGGTAATGGAGAGAGAGGGACCAACCCTATCCCAATACTTTTGCAAGAACCTTCTATGGACTGTTTCAAAATTCTCGGCCTCGCGGGGCTCCAAAGAATAGAACCACTCTAGCGTAGAACCGTCCAACGATCTCCGAAAGAGGTATGCCAGGGATCTCTGGTCGTTTTGCCAATAGGAGGACTCATACATGAAATCCTTGAGGTGAATGAAGGGGTTGCCAGTGCCATTGTACCTGCGGTACGTGGGCATTTCGGAGGGAGGAAGATGGATGACCGGAAGGATTGGCAAAGCAACCTCCGGGGTGGCTTTCACGTCCACCATTTTTTTTCAAATTTTGAAACTGTTCATCCATCCTATTGAACCTATTAGGGAGTGATTGGGCGAGCTTCTCAGGAGGTGAAGGTGGCACTTGCCACTGGGGAGGAAAATGTCTCCCGGAGACTTGAGGGGGAAACCCCGAATGAGAGGGAGCCGCCGGGCCACCGGTAGTTGGCCCCTACTGAAGCGGTATGTGGGGAACAACGGGGATTTGAGATTGCGAAGGGAACTGGAACGAGGGTGGTTGTTGGCTCGCTTGCTCTTGAAGCGAGGGAGATTGGATGGCTTGCGCCAGTGAAGGAGATGGAATGGCCTGCACCGATTCTTGGAGAGGTGCGATGGCCGGAGTTGATTCCTGGGGGGCGGGGGAAACAGATTTCCCCTTCAGAATGGCCTACAGGGCCCGGAGCTGTTCAGAGGTAAGCTCCGTGTTGGCGAGGACGCCCAACAAAGAGGAGATGTCCTGTGGTGGGGATGTGTCCCCTGCAATAACCTGCACCTCATGCGAGGGCTCATAAGAAGGACCCGCGTCCATAGCATGGACTCGCGGCTCGACTGACTCACCACGACTAGGGTGGTTTTCCTCAAAAGACTCGTGAGCCATGCTCACAGTTTTCCCGGAACGCAAAAACATACACTAGCAAGTAAATAGCAGAGATTATCAAACAAGTGGATGCCTTTACGCCTTTTTTGTGTTTTGATTTTGATGATTTTTTTTTGTGTTTTTAACCAGATCCGAAGTTCACACAAAATAGAGACCCTAGTTCATTTTTGTTTCACCGCCGTGTCAGCTAGGGGCTCTCGTCTCACCACGAATGGGTCGACTAACTCCGGGGAACTTCAATGGTACAACCAGCCCAGTGAACGAAGATGAGATTCTTCGATGTCGGGGACTTACGGAGGTCCCAGTGGAGGAGATTCTAGTCCGTCAAGAGGAATTCCTGAACGGAGAGTCCTTCCTTCACCTAGAGGGGGTGATCCTTAGAAAAAATGAAAAAGAATAGAAAAGAGGGATGGATGTATACAATGAAATGCTGACAGATATATGGAGCACAACAGAATAATGAAACAATCAAGATATAACAACACACAATAGATGGTAAAGTAAATCACAAGAAACTGCAAGGATAACTGAAAGAAAGTAACAGAAGTCCCACCGTGATCGCCAATCTGTGAGCGACGTCACGCGGTTGAGGAATGATGTGCGAAGCGCGAGGGCTCACGTTTTTGTTTTGTTTTACTTTTTTTACTTTGCTGCAACACAGAAATAAGAGAGAAGAGGAGAGAGGCCACCACGGGAGATTGCTCCGGCGGGGTGTGTGGGACAGATGCAATATAACAAAATATGGGGGTTAAACGGCCATAACGGGAAGTGACTCACCGCGGCCTCGGGGGGACGGGAATGGTGCAGAAATCAAATAGCAAGAATTGAAACGGCCATTGCGGGAAGTGACTCGCCGCGGCCTCGAGAGTATAGTAGATATAGAAGCAATTCAAGATATACAAAAGAAAGGACAGAATTCAAACGGCCATTGCGGGAAGTGACTCGCCGCGGCCTCGAGAATATGAGCAAATAAGAATATAACAGAATGTAGAGAGAATATAAAGAACGGGAATTTAAACGGCTATTGGAGAAGTGACTCGCCGCGGCCTCGAGAATATAAGCAGATGAGAATATGACAAGATATAAATGACGGAATTTGAACGCCCATTGCGGGAAGTAACTTGCCGCAGCCTCGAGAGTATGGCAGATATAAAAGCAACATAAAAATATAAAGATAGAAATTCAAACGGCCATTGTGGGAAATGACTCGCCGCGGCCTCGAGATTATGATGTGATCGCTAGGGGCCGGGGACCCCAAAATAAAGAGTGATCGCGCCTACCTCACTAGCAGGAAGTGGCGGGTTGCTTCTTCCTCCCCCTTCGGCCGGTCGACGGAGAGGGCTTTCTTCAGTTACCCTTGCAAAATAACAGACAGTAGGTAAACAGAATTAGAAAATGGCAGTGTAGTATCAATCCCTTGCAATGGAAATAATGAAATCGTGACAGAACATACACCTGGTTGGTGTGGTTTTAAACCCCTCTCGGACTCGAGTAGGAGAAAAGTGCGATGATGAATGCAAGAAGTATATAAGAGAAGGCGCCCTTATGAAGGGAGATAGAGGATGTGAGATGATGAATGCAAAGAACTACGGAGAAAAAGGGGAGAGAATTGGCTTGTTGGATGTGCCGATGGTGAGATCCGGCGGAGCTTCGACGGCGTAGGGACAACATGGAAGCACGGTGGACGAAGATGACCTTCCTCTCGTGAGCGTGGGCCCCCGAGAAGCAGGCAGAACCTCCCCCTACAAAAGACCCCACGGGTTAGAAATGACTCCGGCAGCCTATCCGACCTCTTAAAAGCTCCTCTCGGACTGAGGGGGGTGGTCTCTATTTATAGGGCTCCGGAGGATGGAGGCGTCCAGGACCCTGGACGCCTTCATCAAGGCAAAAATTATATTTTATTCTATTTTTATTTATTTATTTCAAATACTTTCAAGGAGGCATCCAAGCAACTGGACGCCTCCATAAAAGCCCACCGAACCCCCGCCAAAAGCCGTACGCGCTTTAGCACAACGCGTGGTTTTGATCGGCGCCCGTGATTCATGAATGGGCGCGTCTAGTTGGCAAGACGTCTTCACAATTTGGATTTTTTCTCAAGCGACAAACCCACCGCCGGACGGGGGGCCCCCGTGGGCAAGTTGATGGAGGCGTCCAGGGGCCTGGACACCTCCATAAAATTATTTTTTATTTTTTATTTTTTTTGTTTTTTTTACCATTATCAATATTATTTATGTTTTATTATTTGTATTGATGGAGGCATCCAGGGGCCTGGATGCCTCCATGATTTTACTATTTTTTATACATTTTTTTGTGTTTTGTAAATTTGAAAATTATGGAGGCGTCCAGGGGCCTGGACGCCTCCATGAAGACCCCCCCGGGTTCCCCGAAAAGGCGTCGACAGTCGCCTGCCAGACATTCTCCTGGTTCCGAAAACTTCCGATGCGTCCGATTGGGGGTGATGCCATCCGAATGCCGCGTGATTTCTGCAACGAGATGATTTCCGGATGCCAAAAAGGCAGAAGAAGACTCAATAAAAGGAAGCATTCAAGTGATTCAAAATGTGAGAGCCGCTGCGCGGCATCGTATAGTGATATGAGATTTTCTCAGGAGACGTCAGGAATAGCGTGTCTAGACCTGTCTTTTCACGGATTGATCTTCGATCTGGCTATTTTCAATTGAGGATTCGAGAATCTGATGTGAAAAAGACTACTTTTAGAATACGGTATGGTCATTATGAATTCTTGGTTATGCCATTTGGGCTAACTAATGCTCCAGCAGCTTTTATGGACCTGATGCAGCGTGTGTTTCGTCCATATCTGGACCGATTTGTGGTGATCTTTGTCAATGATATTCTAGTCTATTCTACTTCTGAAGAAGAACACGTACAGCATCTCAGAATTGTATTGCAAACTCTGCGAGATCATGAACTTTATGGAAAATTCAGTAAATGTGAGTTTTGGCTTCGGGAAGTGCATTTTCTCGGCCATGTGATTTCTGGTGACGGGGTTGCAGTTGATCCGGTGAAGATTGAAGCTGTTCTTCAATGGTAGAGATCGAGGACTGTGATAGAGATCAGAAGTTTTCTGGGTCTTGCTGGCTATTATCGAAGATTCATTCAAGATTTTACACGGATTACCGCACCCATGACTCGTCTGACTCGTAAATATGTACCTTTTGTCTGGTCAGATCCGTGTGAGCAGAGCTTTAATGAATTGAAAAGGCTACTCACTACTTCTCCAGTGCTTGTTTTACCTTCTAGCTCGGGTGGATTCGTGGTATGCACGGATGCTTCTCGAGTAGGTCTGGGTGTAGTGCTTATGCAACATGGTAAAGTTAAAGCTTATGCATCTCGGCAATTGAAACAGCATGAAGAGAATTATCCAACTCATGATTTGGAGCTTGCAGCGGTGATCTTTGCATTGAAAATCTAGAGACACTACTTATATGGTGAGAAATTTGAGATCTTTACTGATCATCAAAGCTTACAGTATGTGTTTTCTCAAAAAGATTTAAATCTTCGACAGTGCAGATGAATGGAATACATGAAAGACTGTGATTTTACACTCTCCTATCAGCCAGGTAAAATGAATGTGGTGGCTGATGCTCTGAGCAGGAAAGTGCAAATCAGTCATTTGTTGGTTCGAGATTGGAAGTTGTGGGAACAATTTCCTTGCGAGACATTCAGTGTGGAAATTCCTTCTGATCTGATGGTAGCTGTGTGTGCTAGTCTTGTGAGGACTCCAGCTATTTATCAACATATCAAGAAAGCTCAACAGATAGACTCTGGTTTGTCCCGCAATATATTGATGCATGATATTAAATTAGATGTTGAGTTAGTAGTCAGCTTTAGAGGAAGGCTGTATGTTCCAGCTGTTGATGAATTGAGAAATGCCATCTTGCGTGAAGGCCATGGATCTTGTTATGCTATTCACCCCGGCACTACCAAGATGTATCAAAATCTGAAAAGGTAGTTGTAGTGGCCAGGAATGAAAAAGGATGTAGCTGAGTTTGTGCCTAAATTTTTGGCATGCCAATAGGTTAAAGCTGAACTTCAAAAGCCTAGAGGAATGCTTCAACCTTTAGAAATTCCAATGTGGAAATGAGATCATGTCACGACAGATTTTGTTGTGGGTTTACCCCAGACTTCACATGACTATGATGGAATCTGGCTATTAGTTGATCATTTAACTAAGACAGCAAGGTTATTGCCGATTAAAGTTGCTTGGAGTGTTCAGAAATTGGCCAAACTTTATGTCGAAAGGATTGTGCCATTGCATGGAATTCCAGTATCTATTGTGTCAGATCGTGACCCATGATTTACTTCTGGCTTCTGGCGTAGTTTTCAAAAAGCATCGGGCACAGAATTAGCTTTCAGTTCGGCGTATCATCCCAATTTTGATGGTCAGTCAGAAAGGACTATTCAGACTTTAGAAGATATGTTGCGATCGTGTTGCCTAGATTGGCAGGGTTCGTGGAGTCTGCATTTACCATTAGTGGAATTTGCCTATAATAACAGTTATCAGTCTAGCATTGATATGGTACCGTATGAAGCTTTATATGGGTGTCCTTGTTGTACACCTTTGAACTGGTTTGAGGCCGGTGACAGATTGCTAACAGGACCTGATATGGTTCAGCAGTGTGCTGATGTAGTTCGCTTGATCAGATAGAAAATGTTGACAACTCATAGTCGACAGAAAAGCTATGCAGATCAGCGCAGGTGACCATTGTAGTTTGAGTCTGGAGATATGGTGTTTGTAAAAATATCTCCGATGAAAGGCGTTATGAGATTTGGGAAGCGTGGAAAACTTAGTCCCCGTTATATTGGTATGTTTCCTATTCTGGAATGTGTGGGCCAAGTGGCTTATCGACTCCAGCTGCCAGCGGCGATGCAAGCAATCCACGATGTGTTTCATGTTTCCTAGTTGAGAAAGTATGTCCCTGATGCATCTCACATGCTCGATGATTCAGTTTGGCCTGAAGTGACTGCAGATTTATCTACGCTAGAGTACCCAATCCGAATTAAAGATCGTCGTGAGCAACGATTGAGAAATAAGGTAATTCCTCTGGTTAAAGTTGTATGGCAGCGTCACTCTGGTAATGAAGTGACTTTGGAACGTGAGGATGAAATGCGTCAGTAGTCTCCTTTCTTATTTGAATAAGATATAATTTCTTTTCAGTTCTCCCTTTTAAATTTCAAGGATGAAATCTCTATTAGGAGGGAGGGACTGTATGACCCATTCTTTAACGAATCTTTACCGATATTAATATAAAATTTAATCCTTTTAATGGGCTTTTTCTAGCATTTTATCCCATTTATTAAAAGAGTTTTAAGAAATTAATGGGCATATACATAATTATGCTTCTTTGGGGGTTTAGAATGCAATTAGAGGTTAAAAATTAAAAAAAATATAATAAAAATTTTTAACCCACTGTCGATCACCCTCTCTCTCCCCATCTTTCTCTTTCACTCTCTCTCTCTCACGCGAAGCTCTCTCCCCCTCTCTTGGTGGCGCGGCCGGCCTGGGTCGCGGATGGAGGCGTGGGAGGCGTCATCGGATAGCTCGTGACGCATGGAGCGCGGTGACGTCAACTTCGAGACGGACCGCGGCGTGTGGAGACGGGTGGGCGTGAGAGAGCGACGCGGCTACCTCGGCTTGCAAGCACCCCTAACGGCGTTTTTGTCGCGATCGAGGTAGGGGGATGGCTTCCCGAGCTCACTAGGATCATTTCCTCTGCCATGTCCATCGTCGTTGTGTCTTCCATAGCTTGAACCTCGTCATTTTTGTTTTTGGAGCATGAACATCGTATTTATGTTTTAATCCTCCATAGCTATTGTTGTTGGGTTCTTAAGCTGTAAATTATGTTTATATGATGGTGGAATGGCAGGGAACAGGTTAAAACTATGTATCCCGTCGATCTAGGTCAATCGGGAGGGGTTCCGGTTACAAACCCCATGGATTCGGTTCACTGGGCAAGTGGCGGTCCTGCCATTGACCGTTTCTTTTAAGCAGTGAGGCGGTGGACCTTGGAGGCCCACAACCCCTGCGCTATACCCCTTGTAGCGGCCCATCATTGGACCGTCTACTTCCCTATAGCGGCTCATCCTTCGACCGCTAGAGACTGTTGACCAGGTCAGTCGACCTTTGACCCGTTAGGGCAGTTAGTGTGGCGGCTTATCGTAGAACCGCCAGAGGGCCTTGGCGGATCCATCTTGGACCCCTAGAGCATGTTTTCACTATATAAAATAGTATGGCGGTGGAGTGTGGCGGCCCATTAGTGGAGCGCCACAGCCCTTGTAGCGCCCCGATCTTCGACCGCTAGAGCCTGCGGCGGGCCAATGTTAGACCGCCATGTTCTGATGGATTTCAATTTAATCATGCTCATTTCTTTATGCTTTCCATGTTGAATATTCGCCATATTTAAATTATTTTGGCATGTTTTTAGATCCCGATAGAATTAGTTCTCTTTCCTTGTGATGGAACCACTACTCGTAGCCCGACGACCTCTAGTGTCGGCCCACCTAGGAGAGGTGGCGGGGTAGTCTCTGTTTACGATTTTTAAGCTAACTTCCGTGGGCCCCTGCTTTACAGTAGCGTCCTACTGGGGGGGAACTAGCTAGAGGCCTGGCTCAAGGTAATGAGCCGGTGTGTGCACACATGGTCAGAGGCTTGGACTGACACTGACGAGTGTTACTCTGACTAGTTCTTGTTTCTGGTACTATTACGCGTCTCGCTTGTCACGATCCAGACTTGCGTAGATGCTTGAGACGCAGTGTAAGCCGTCAGTGGACGCATCTGGTTTCACTTTCTGGTGGTCCTTGTTTCCCCTGTCACTTGGAAATATTGAGTTTATTTTATTGGTAGTCTTCGAGTACTCACGTTTAATTCAATTGGCATTATAGTTAGCTGTTGTTAAACTGCTTAGATAGTTTTACATCTTTACTAAACTGTTGTTTATTGTGCAATAGCATGTTTAATTATGTCAATGCATGCTTTAACTGCTTTTACATGTTTAGTTGCGAGGTAGGGATCCGCGTGACCCCTACTGAGTCTGGCTGAGACTCACCCTTACTTTTTCAGGTGAGCAGCAGCAGCTGTCTTCTGTAGCTTCCCGTGCCTTTGATGGCAGGTCGTAGTGCCAGCAGTAGTTTGTCAGTAGGTTATTGTCAGTTGTTTGTCTTTTCTTGTACCTTTTGAGCGGGGTATGCCCCGAGTAGTTGTGTATGTTTGACTCTTGTACAGTTGTTGGACTTGTATAAATTGTGGATATGGACTATTGTATATATCTATCACTCTGATATTTAATTTGCTTCTGTTTATAGTTCAACTGTTGCTATAATTAATATTGCGCCCGTGTAATTCCAATTCGTTATGCATCCCCTTGACAAAACCCTCCAACCATTACGGGGCCTTATCAGCCTCTTGGGTGGCTTCCCCGATTTCTTGGTATCGGTTTACCGGTATCCGGATCCCCAGGACGTTACATATATCATGCGTATTAATGATTTTATGAAGTACATGTGATAAGGGTTTCCTGCTTTCATCATTTCCATTGATTTGTATAGACTAATCGAAGTCCAATCTTTTAATTAGCCATGCTATGTTGTGCGTTTTTAAGCTATCTATCTTTTAATAGTGAATCGCCCAATTTTTATGCCATATCCATGTTTTATTTCATGCTTTATTATATCGGTGTCATGTTCTTTATGATTTGGGGCTCGGGTTAGTAGAAACGTTCTTATAGGAACCGCTCAGAACTGAACGACCCCACGATTGACCTACTCTGAAGTCGGCGGTCGTGGCTTGCCCGTTTACCTTATTTTGGTGTTGACACCCCTGGCCATGCAAGGCCCCTCGATAGACCGCGGGGTCTGGATTAGCGGCCCTGTATCTGACCGTGTATGATCCTAGCGGCCCTGTGCATGACCGTTTATAGTCTTTTGTCTTTTAGAGGATGCAACTTTAGAACGGCCTTGCGAATGACCACTAAGAAACAATAGCGGCCCACTCCCTGACCGTCTATATTGAACAGATCATGTTTTATTATCTATGTTCACTTTGATTTAACAGCATGTATAGGGTAAGAACACATCTAACAAATGGATTACATGGAACAATATAAGGTCTATTTCATTTACTGATTATGACTGCTAAAATCTTACCCTTCCTTTCATGTTCATATCTTTTCTCCCTCTTAATGTCAATTATAACATTAAATTGTAATTTAATTGCCATGTTCTATTCCTATGAAATTATAAAATGATCTACTAGGATTGTTTGACAGTCACTTCACTCCGATAATGCTGACTGACAGCTATACATTCGTATTCCGTGATTTCATTTAGCCCTCAATTCTTCTAATAGTTGGGACTCTCCGCCGGATATTCCTTCCGTCGGACTAGGACCTCTATTATGAGACCTCCATAAGCCCCCGCGAGTCTGGGATTTCCACTAAGACGCTAGGCGGGTTATACCCACAAGCATGAACCTTTTTGACTCGATCGAATCGTGTATTTTTGCTTAATCCCGAAATTGGGACTGTCCTATTTGATCGCGGCTCCTCGGACACCGTTCTATCATTAAGCAGCTCAAACATGACCGCCGGACTTTCTGAACGGCCCTCCTTAGACCGTTCTATAATTACGCGGCTCATTCATGACTGCCCGATGTCTTGAATGGCCCTCCTGTGACCGTGTTTAACCGGCTGTGCGTCGACTTTAGTCCTCTGGACTCTGTAGTGTAAGCGGTTGTTATTGGACCGTTTATCTTTCTAAGCGGCCCAGATGGGATCGTCTAGTTTCTCTATTGTATGCAGTTGTTGTTAGACCATGTATATCTTCCGGCGGCCCAGCTAGGACCGTCTAGTCTTGATCATGGCCCACTTTGGAACATTTATGTTGTACGCGATCCTGAGTAGACCGTGTTATTATCTGAGCGATCCTTTGTTGACCGTTTAACTTTCTAGTTTTTCGAAAATTGATGGTTTTGATATGTATAAGCTACTCTAGCCTAACTAGGCTATTGTACCTCGAGTTTTGACCTATCGTTAGGTCTATTATCAACATGTATCCATTCAAGGGTCATTTCTTTAAATGATTATTCCTCTCGATTAATGAGCTTGTTATTGGAATCTCAAGAAAATTAATATTCTTACGCATTTTACCTTGATTACATGAGCTTGATCTTGGAACTCTTGGCCATCATTATTCGTGGATGTCTATATTTCGTGGGATCTATGATCCAAACAAATTAATGCCAAGGCAAACACATTAAAGTGCCCAGTCTGGTCCTGGGAGGAGCACCCGAAAAGTACTTGATCCCTGGGGAGGTGAATGACTAGGTGTGGCATTTGGCACCGATACTATCTAGCGTGTTGGGTCTACGACATTCCACTCTCTCGTAATACTTGCTATTCATGCTTGGATGTGTGAAGTACTTGCTTGCATGACTTGACTTGATTTGACTTGACTTGAAATGGCCAATCATGGAAAAGTTCTTGATAGTGGTGCTTGATATCTAGACTTGCAAGATCCCTTTTCATTTATCTATCGTTTACCTTCTGATCGTGCTGATTACTTAGTCTGTTTTAATTGAATTTCTCACATTATTTATACATTCTTGAAAATGATTAATTACTTAAATCTGCCTGATGATAGAGAGTAATTCCTACTGATGTGACGACCCGAATTCTGGATACCAGATATACCCGGTAGGACTATCGAATACACCTGATACCACTTGGAACCCGCGAGGCCTCCCAAGAGCGGTAAAGCTCCGAAGGGAAAAAGGATTGTCGTGTAGTACATTGAACTGACAGATGTAACAGCAAGCAATTAAATTTCATTTGATCGGGTTGCTAAAGTAGCAGAAATAAAATTACATTTTAAATAACAGATTTTATACAATTATATACCAGAGTCCAGTCCACAGCTGAAGATAGCAGTCTAGCAGTACAGTTGACAGAAAGAAAAGACGTACCGAGAAGTTGGGGGAAGCCCGACGGAGGTACCAGCTGGCAGCTACGACTCGAACTCCAGGACCCGCGGAAGCAGAACGAACACGTCACCCCACCTGAAAAGCAGGGGTGAGCCTCGTGTCACTGGCTCAGTAGGGGTCACGCGGATCCCCCTTGAAAAACACGTAGTAACACGGAACAAGGGAAACAACCGGAGGAACAGTAGGAAAGCTATACTAGAAAGCTGTAAAAGAAAGGGAAGTAGGAGTAGGGAATAGGTAAGAATGAGGGGAATAAGAGGAAAGTCGAACTAACCTCGGCCCCCAAACTACGCCTAGCAACAGCAGAAGGGAACAGAACGGGGAACAAGAGTAGGGAGTAGCAAGGAAAAAGGGGAAAAGCCAAACTAGCACCCCAATCTACACCTACAATAGCATGCAAAAGAAAGTCTAGAAAAGACCTAGACAGACACAGACGACATGACCGGAGCGTCGTGTACCACACCAAGCTGGTCCAGGCCCAGCCCAGAACAGACCAACTCAGAAGGGAAACACAGACTCCGAGAAAACACGAGAGTCACGTGCCACGTGACGGAAGCACCTCCTCATTAGGAGAACAGCCAGCTGTGTCCACTAACGCCTTATGTTGCACCGACAAGTGTCTCGTCTACGATGTCGTCACAACGGCCCGACAGAGACTAAGACCAGCTCTAAAGAAGAACGGCCAGCTGCGGCCACTGACACCTTATGCTGCGCCGACAAGTGTCTCGTCTACACTATCGTCACAACGGCCCGATAGAGACTAAGACCACCTCACAAGAAGAACGGCCAACTGCATCCGCTGACGTCTTACACTACACCACAACACACACCACAAGTGTCTTGACTACCAACAGATCGCGTCGACGTGAGCGCGGCCGAGTCGCAGACCCACGCGGAACCACATTAACAAGTACTAGTCAGGGTCACGCCCGCGGCGTAAGTCCTCAGCCCCTGACCACGTGTGCATACATTGGCTTTTACCTGAGCCAGGCCTCTAGCTAGTTTTCTCCCCCCGTAGGACGCTACGGTGCAGCCGGGAGCCGACGGAGACTAGCTTACAAACCGTATACCGGAAAGTGCCCCGCTCCGCGAGCTGTCACAAAGAGTCTGTGACGAAAGGCAACTACACGAGAAGATCCCGAAACACGGAGCTGAAGTACAGACAGTCAAACATGCACTGTCACCCGTACCTCAAACACCGAAGGCAGCACAAGAAACTTCCGACAGACTCAGAAACATAGTCTCGACCATCATAGGAATGTCAACCGACACCCACGGGGAAGGCGGCCAGACCACGGAAACGACAGACATCACCCTAACATAGGTAGATACACACACCGACATGCCACAAACCTACCCCAAAACAGCCACAAACATCACCTAAAACGGACCAGCAAACACACGGCCGCACACCGAAAAGCCCAACGGCCAACACGGCCACAACAGGACCGTAACGCACCACCATAGGTGTGTTACCTGCTCTGACGCACCAAGGCAGGGCTGTCAGAGCCAACATGCCCACGCCTGAAACCTGAACGAACAGCATGTAACGGTCCAATACGGACACGTTACAGCACTGTGACGCACGAGGGAACGACCGCTACGCGAACAACTGACCCGATCTAACCTGTTCTAGCGCCAAACCACACACAGAAGTAGGGAAAATGTAGAGGATGAAGTGGCGATCCATCTCCCTACCTCCACCGAAGAAACCGCGCGCCGAAGCGACTAAACCACGCCGAAAACCGCCAGGAACGCGAACGGCGCCTTCTTGGAATCCACCGAGAGATCGCGCCCGCCACGCTCAAACCGTCGCCCCAACTTGCGTCCCGATCACTCCATCGCATCCTCGCCTCGGCCATCTCCGCAACGGTGTGCACCCCGCGCCGAGAGACCTTGAAACGAGAGAGAACGAAGAGAGATAGTGAACGGTTGAAAATGAGGCATCCGAAAGACCTAATAAAGATTCAATAGAGATCCAGGGCATTACAACTGAGCTTCTCGCTCACCCCCCCCCCCCCCTTATTTCCACCCTTTTTAGGTAATGCGGTGGATGGAACATTTGCAACTGGGCTCGGGCCAACGTGATCAAGTGAACCTAGAACTTAGAGGCCATAGTCTTTTTATTTTCTTGAGTCTAGTTAGTATAGTGGTCTTGCTATTTTCTCTTCTTTACTTCTTTTATTGAGTCAAATTGTATTTTAAAATTTTCAAATACCAATAAAACTATAATTTTCTCAGATCAATGGCCTCCATGTGTTGAATATTATTTATTTGTGTTTATTTATTTTCTGCTCGAATTATCATGACTGTTTCGTTGCCACGTTCCGAGCATCGCTTCCCGCTGCCATCGGTTCGGGGCGTGACAGAAGTGGTATCAGAGCCTCAGTTGTTTGAGTCCTAGGTTCTTGTCCTTAAGTATAGGTTACCCTAAGTAATAGGTCGTGTAATCGGTGTCATTCCTTGTGTCACCTGGTGAGTTGGGTAGTGCTTCGGGTTAAGTAATAAAAAATGTGTAAGATTGCATAGCACGACGTGTAAGGATAATAAATTTTTTAACCTTATAATTATTTTACATGTAATTAAGCTCCTTTTGACATGAAAGCGATAGGGTCTGCGTGTAAGCTAAAATTTAGTTCCGTTAAAAGGTGGCGAGTTTGTCGTAAAGGAATTCGAAGTAATAAGAAGAAAAGGAATAATGATGTGGGACAGATACGCGACCTGGGACTCTAGCTCGCGATCGCCCCTAAGCGAGGGAAGACGTGAGACCGTGCGCGGTTGAGAAACCGGCAGTGAGTCTCGGGTATCGGCCTTTCCGCGTGTACTCGGATCGAGTCACGGGACGGGTTCACTCACTCACTCTCGCAGCGGTGATAATAATGAAATCGAGCTAGTAACCTATCACATGCAAAGGCATATACGAATAAATACAAGTAAAGTAAAGTGCCTACGAGGAGGGTAGCGAGTGTACCTCCACGCATTGGGCGTGGGGAAGATGTTCCCGGTCAAGTACGGTAACTCCCGGTAACAAAATATTACAATAATTACTGTAGTGAATTATCGCCCACTCCACGCAGGGAGGTAACGGGCTACAAGTGGGCCCGGGAGGACAGATCTTGGGTTGACGGGTAGCACTTTGATCCGCTCGTCGGTGGCGTCCGGAAGACGCTTGCTGCAGGTTGTGAGGCCCACATGCGGCTCAGCCCTCCGAGTCTGGCGAGGTGGGTCCCGTTGTAAATGGGGCACCTGGAGAAGCGATCCCTGGAAGGCAGTCAACCTGGAACGCCGGGAGGAGGCCAGGCGGTCAGAGCCGGAGGCCCGATGATGTGCTATCCACGGATCTGAAGCTTCTGTTTTACAGCGCGTGACCCGGTGAGATCAGCTGATGCGATCACTCCTGACGTCGGATCGATGTGAAAGTGGTACCGTTAGAAAGCTGACTTGAAGTACTTCGATCTATGGCCATAGAAATAATTTTGAATATCCCGGATCTGGCTTTAGTCGAATTTACCATCTGCTGGCTCACAGAACCAGATCTAGCAGGACAGAACTATGTTTTCCTGAGAGTTGGCATTGACCGTGCCTCAAACCTTAGATCTGGAACTTGGACTCTTCATGAAAGTTGTAGAGGGGAAAACAAGGAAGACGAGGATAATTTTTATTTGACTTTTGGTGGAGGTTTCAATTTTTTAGAGATTTTATACTAGATAGGGGTCGGATCTGAACTGCACAGGACAGAACAGATTTGGGAAAAGATAAAGATTTTTAAAAATACTAAAAGGACTTCAGAAATTCCAAGAAAATTCATGGATGATGGGTGTGGTGGACAGAACTTCCAATACAATTGGTGACTCAAAAAAATAAATTAAAAGGGGTCGAACTGAGGAAACACAGAGTTGCTGTGACATAAAACTGAGTACAGACAGAATTGGAAGACTGAGGGACACGAAAATGGAAAAATAGCAAACGAAGGGTAAATGACTGGATTTGTTTTGTGGAGGCTGGGGTGGACGTGGATGACTCAACCTCCAATTTTGAACTCGATATGAGCTCCTGATGGAGAGCTAAAATTCGAGCTTTGATGCCCTGTCCTGAGATGGACAGAACTCCGGCGATAGCGGTGGCGGCGCGACGGCGGTGCGATGGCGGCGGCAGCGGTGGCAGAAACAGAATTCAAAGGATAAGAGGGAGAGATAGAATGGGTCTCACACCCTGGAAGGCTGGAGGAGGAAGAAGCATAGCAGAGAGAGAGGGGAGAGGGGCGCACCCTTCAAGGAGCTCCAATTAAATTCACAATTTTTCATTCATTAATTCTCATTAAATGTGAAATACATGATATTTATAAGAAATGTAAAAAACTAATACTACTCTCAGATCTAGGGTTAGGGAGGGGCATACTAGGGATAGAACTAATTAATTATCCCATGTTATTTGGAACACAATAAACAACTAATTAAGGGGGGGCCCTTGGACTTTCTTGGTGGCATCTTGGACTTTTTGGTCCATTTGTCCCCTTTGAATGTCAAACCATCTAGAAGCCACCTAGGATAGTTGACCAGCCCCACATGGGACCTATTGGCTTAAGTGGACCAATGGGGAATGAAATGGGGGCCCCTTGCTGGTCCTACAAGACTTTTACACAAAAACTCAAAGAATCCTAAGGAATGATAAATTGGCGTATAAAGTCTTACAATTGCATACATACTTTCCTAAGGATATAAATGCAAACTAAAAGGACTCAAATGTAAAATAAAAAGTTAGTGGTCTTGCTCTGATGTCCCCATCAAATAATCTTTCGCAAATGAAATATTTTCACTATCACAAACTTGGTCATCTAATCAAGGAGTGCTGGCGAAGGAGCAGAGCGTGTCTTCGTTGCGGAAATAAAGATCATGTAATGGCTAATTGCCCTAAGCTACTTCCACAAGTAAATTGCAACTGATTTCTATCAAATGAAGAATTTTATATAAGGTATCGTTCTCCCTTATCTTTAACTATAGTTAAAAAAATTTTACATTCCATTAGCTGTATGATTACCATGTTATTTTGCGAATAGATAATGGCGATTGACGAATTTGAAGACCAAATTCCTTGAAGTGGGGGAGGATGTAGCACCCCGGTTAAAGAATAAAATATAAAAGTAAAATTTTAAAATCTGTATTGGAATTAAAGCTATTTTCCTTGTCATTTAACAACTTCAATGATTTTCTTAATTAAAGAATATTATTTATTTTTGAAAGTGGCCAAATTATATCAATAATTATTTTTCTACAAACATCATAAAAAAAATTCATATTCCAAGATGCAATCGAATTTTTTTTACAATGAATTGAATTTAGTAGGAATAAATTAAATTAATTGAATTTCACCCGTAGGCCAAAGTTTCGACTTATTTCTAAAAATCTGAAAAAAATATATTCTTATAGAGATAGGAGTGTTTAACAATATTGTCAACTGGGCCAACCCCTAATAAAATATTAATTAGACTGAATTACGGAGTTAATGGCCAAATTCGTTGTTCTTAATGGGTTAACCTTAAACGATCTAATTCGAGCCCATTTCTCAACCAATCGAGTGCAAACCAGGTCCATTTGATAGGTCTACCCTAAGAGATCGTTTTGCCCCTGAAACCCTAGACTCTAGAGCCTTCCAGCGTCGGCGGTGGTGCAGATTTGGTCAAAGGACCGAAATTTTAGGCGCTTTTCCCTCCTTGGACTCTTGAGTCCAATTCGATCCATAGAACGACCTATAAGCTCTATAAATAGAGGGCTTTCACAGCCCTAGACCTCCTTTTACTTTTTTAATAGGTGGCGCAAGCAATCATGGTCGATCGAGGGCGAATTAGGGCGAGGACGGTGATGTGTTCGCGATTAGGGTTTTAGTGTGCCTTCCCTTTCTTCTTCCAAATCGGTAGGTAACCGAATCAAACAATGTGAACATGTAGATCTCGTTCTCACCTTTCATTTGAATCTATTTTGCCTAATTTTAGCCATCTATATCATGCGTATTCATGATTTTATGAAGTACATGTGATTAGGGTTTCCTACTTTCATCATTTCCGTTGATTTATATTGACTAATCGAAGTCCAATCTTTTAATTGGCCATGCTATGTTGTGCATTTTTAAGCTATCTATCTTTTAATAGTGAATCGCCCAATTTTTATGCCATATCCATGTTTTATTTCATGCTTTATTATATAAGTGTCATGTTCTTTGTGATTTGGGACTCGGGTTAGAAGAAACGTTCTTACAGGAACCGCTCAGAACTGAACGGCCCCACGATTGACCGCTACTCTGAAGTAGGCGGTCGTGGCTTGACCGTTTACCTTGTTTTGGCATTGACACCCCTGGCCATGCACGGCCCCTCGATAGACCGCGAGGTCTGGATTAGCGGCCCTATATCTGACCGTGTATGATCCTAGCGGCCCTGTGCACGATCGTTTATAGTCTTTTATCTTTTAGAGGACGCAACTTTAGAACGGCCTTGCGAATGACCGCTAAGAAACAATAGCGGCCCACTCCCTGACCATCTATATTGAACAGATCATGTTTTATTATCTATGTTCACTTTGATTTGACAGCATGTATAGGGTAAGAACACATCTAAAAAATGGATTACATGGAACAATATAAGGTCTATTTCATTTACTGATTATGACTACTAAAATCTTACCCTTCCTTTCATGTTCATATCTTTTCTCCCTCTTAATGTCTTTTTTTTTAGCAGAAAGCCGAGGGCTCTTTTTTATATATTGCAAATAAGGTTGAGAAATTGTTACAACATCACCGGGGCATACCCCTGCAAAAAATCACCCAAATGGGAAAACCATCACTACACCATCCGTAAGGACACGAGT
This sequence comes from Amorphophallus konjac, assembly GCA_022559845.1. Taxonomy (NCBI): domain Eukaryota; kingdom Viridiplantae; phylum Streptophyta; class Magnoliopsida; order Alismatales; family Araceae; genus Amorphophallus; species Amorphophallus konjac. The sequence goes on from CM040118.1 coordinate 104,257,025, forward strand.
CCCATCTGGTCAGTCAGAAGCGACCCGATACAAACTCTGGGCAACTCAGATTTCGAACGGACCACAGAGTTAACCTTGGTGGATCACGCAAGTGACGCTAATGCATCACCAACTCTATTGGCTTCTCGGTAAACATGGCAGACACACACACCTGATCGAAGAAAGTAAGTGCGAATTTCTCGCCACCAGCGTAGCGAAGCCCATGCCGTTGCAATCCCAGCCTGCAGAGAGGTGGCCAAGACTGCATTGTCAGTGCGGACGACAGACAGGTGAAGGCCATGCTCATTCGCAAGGCGAATGCCATCGCACATAGCTCTTGTTTCTGCCACAAAACTGCTACCAACGCCATAGAAATGTGAGAAGGCCAATACTATATTACCCCTATGGTCCGGGATGCAATCTCCTCCACCACAGTAACCTGGGTTCCCTTTACTTGAACCATCGACGTTCAACACAAGGCCCTGGTCAGGCGGAATCCATCGGACAAGCTTGACAATATGCGTAGAGAACCTGAATCTGAAACCGTATGCCAGGAGAAGTTGGGTCTGGGGCGCAGCAGGCTGATGCTTGAAGGTCATTCTTGATAGAGCAACATTAATCTAAAACAAGATATTGTGAATGATACGCACAGGAGACAGGTAGGTTCCCTCAAAGCGCGCTGTGCATCTAGCCTTCCAAATTTCCCACACAATAAGAATGGAGGCATACATGGTAATAAAACCATTCAAAGAGTGGGGGTTGCACTGAGTGATAATATCCCACATGCGATGAGTGATATGAGGGTCGGATCTATGGGCAGTTGGCAAGAAAGAAGCTGCCCAATTCCACAGTGCAGAAGCCAAGTCACTACTTAGAAACAGATGGTCCAGCTCTTCCACACTCGGGAAAGAACAGCAAGAACAGCGAGATGCCAAGGAGATACCACAGTCGGCTATCCTAGCATCAACAGGGACCGCTCTGTGAAGGATTCTCCAGGTAAACAAAGACGCACGCCGTTGAAAGTGATGGTTCCAGAGGCGGGACAAGGCAGCACATCGAACACCTCTCAGCCTTAGGTGCTCATAAGCCGACTTAAGCGTGAAAGCACCAAAAGAAGAGAGTGTCCAGATGCATTCGTCTTCAAAATTCGACAGAGAGATACCTTCAAGGAATTGTGCATCAGGGAGTAGTCTTCGAACTGGATGATCCCTATTAGCTAAAACCTCATGCACAGTCGGATTGTGACCCTGAAGGTTGACCCCCAAAGATTATCGCAAGGGGGATTCGCCAATCCAGAGATCATCCAGGAAGCTCACTGTATTGCCATTACCAACAATCCACCTGGTATGAGAACGAACCACATTAAAGGCAACGCTTAGGGTAGCATTAGGAATGCCATGCAGATGCGGCACCAATGAAGTAGGATCACCCTCGAGTTGGAAACGTCGCCGAATGTAGACCGCCCAGAGCAATGATCCATGCAAGATCGACCATGCCAGCTTCACTGCCATAGCAACTTGAACATGGTTTAAACTCTGTACTCCCAAACCACCCTCAGCCACAGGATTCTGGATAACAGACCAGCGCACCCAATGGCGACGAGGTACCCTATCAGCCTCACCCTAGAAGAACCTTGCACAGAGTCGCTCGATGTAGTTAACAATCGATTTGGGAATAGAAATAGCAGTTGCCAGGTACAGAGGAATGGAGGAAAGCACCGAGTTGATGAGAGTAATCCGTCCAACTTGAGATAACATGCAAGACTTCCAAGTGGAAATACGCAGATTCACCTTATCAATAAGATGTTTGAAATCTGCCACCAAGGTTCTACCATGACGGATAGGTACACCTAGATACGTGAGGGCGCCATGATGATGGCGGAATCTGGTAATGGCAGATAAGCTGGATATCAGTCTTGCAGGTGCGCTGCTAGCAACACAGAAGCAACTCTTTGAGGCATTTATCTTCTGTCCAGAGGACTGCTCGTAAGCATGCAAGAAATCCATCAGGCGTCGGATATTATTAGCATGGCCCTTGAGAAATAAAAGGGTATCATCAGCATATAATAGGTGGGTCATAGGCATACATCCTCTGGGACCTAAAAAAGGCACAAGTAAACCCTCATTGCACATACTCGTCAGCCCTCTACTGAGGACTTCCTCCAAGATGATGAAAAGTGCAGGTGCTAGCGGGTCTCCCTGCCAAAGTCCGCGAGAAGAATGGAAATATCCTGCTAGTGAGCCATTAAATAACACTAAAAACCAGCAATTAGACGTCAACCCAGCAACAAAGGAAAGGAATCTGTTACAGAAACCGAACCTTTGGAGGACTTTGAGGAGAAAATCCCAAGCCACCCTGTCATAAGCCTTCACCATATCCAACTTAAAGACCACATTATGCCCATGAACCTTCGTCCCAAGATCAGCAATCTCCCTCTTAATGTCAATTATAACATTAAATTGTAATTTAATTGCCATGTTCTATTCCTATGAAATTATAAAATGATCTACTAGGATTGTTTGACAGTCACTTCACTCCGGTAATGCTGACTGACCGTTATACATTCATTTTCCGCAATTTCATTTAGCCCTCAATTCTTATAATAGTTGGGACTCTCCACCGGATATTTATTCTGTCAGACTAGGACCTCTATTATGAGACCTCCGTAAGCCCCCGCGAGCCTGGGATTCCCACTAAGATGCCGGGCGGGTTGTACCCACAAGCCTGAACCTTTTTGACTCGATCGAATTGTGTATTTTTGCTTAATCTCGGAATCGGGGCTGTCCTGTTTGATCGTGGCTCCCCGGAGACCGTTCTGTCATTAAGCGGCTCAAACATGACGGCCGGACTTTCTGAACGGCCCTCCTTAGACCGTTCTATCATTACGCGGTTCATTCATGACCGCTCGATTTCTTGAACGGCCCTCCTGTGACCGTGTTTAACCGGCTGTGCTTCGACTTTAGTCCTCTAGACTCTATAGTGTAAGCGGTTGTTATTGGACCATTTATCTTTCTAAGCGGCCCAGATGGGACCGTCTTGTTTCTGTATTGTACGCAGTTGTTGTTAGACCATGTATATCTTCCGGCGGCCCAGCTAGGACCGTCTAATCTTGATCATGGCCCACTTTGGACCGTTTATGTTGTACGCGGTCCTGAGTAGACCGTGTTATTATTTGAGCGGTCCTTTGTTGACCGTTTCACTTTCTAGTTTTCCAAAAATTGATGGTTTTGATATGTGTAAGTTACTCTAGCCTAACTAGGCTATTGTACCTCAAGCTTTGACCTATCATTAGGTCTATTGTCAACATGTATCCATTCAAGGGTCATTTCTTTAAATGACTATTCCTCTCGATTAATGAGCTTGTTATTGGAATCTCAAGAAAATCAATATTCTTACGCATTTTACCTTGATTACATGAGCTTGATCTTGAACTCTTGGCCATCATTATTCATGGATGTCTAGATTTCATGGGATCTATGATCCAAACAAATCAATGCCAAGGCAAACACATTAAAGGGCTCAGTCTGGTCCTGGGAGGAGCACCCGAAAAGTACTTGATCTCCAGGGAGGTGAATGACTAGGTGTGGCATTTGGCACCGGTGCTATCTAGCGTGTTGGGTCTATGACATTCCACTCTCTCGTGATACTTGCTATTCATGTTTGGATGCGTGAAGTACTTGCTTGCATGACTTGACTTGACTTGAAATGGCCAATCATGGAAAAGTTCTTGATAGTGGTGGTTGATATCTAGACTTGCAAGATCCATTTTCATTTATCTATCGCTTACCTTTTGATCGTGCTGATTACTTAGTCTGTTTTAATTGAATTTCTCGCATTATTTATACATTTCTTAAAATGATTAATTACTTAAATTTGCCTGATGATAGAGAGTAATTCCTACTGAGCTTCTCGCTCACCCCCCCCTCATATTTCCACCATTTTCAGGTAATGCGGTAGATGGAACGTTTGCAACTAGGCTCGGGCCAGCGTGATCAAGTGAACCTGGAACGTAAAGGACAGAGTCTTTTTATTTTCTTGAGTCTAGTTAGTATAGTAGTCTTGTTATTTTCTCTTCATTACTTCTTTTATTGAGTCAAATTGTAGTTTAAAATTTTCAAATATCAATAAAATTATAATTTTCTCAGATCAATGGCCTCCATGTGTTGAATATTATTTATTTGTGTTTAATTATTTTCTGCTCGAATTATCATGACTGCTGACTACCCTTGAGATGGTGTATGGCTTGTTGTGCTTTCCACAAGGTCATATCTCAGTCTCATTGGGATTCCGACTCACTAGGATGATCTCGATGGTCTCTCGTTCTATATACTGAGGGTTATATAGTTCGTTCGAAAAATAGTGGGACTAACTAAGATAGAAAACTACATCAAAGTTAGAATTTGAACATATGCTAAGTTATCTTTTATTTCTTATTCCAGATTACAATGTCATCATCCAACCCCCTCCGTGGCATCTTGGATGCCAATAGGTTGACCGGACCCAACTTCTCGGATTGGCTGTGTAATTTATGCATAGCCCTCACCGCCGAAAAAATAGCTTACGTGTTGGACACGGTTCATTCTGAGTCAGCTCTTGATGCCGATGAGGGTGATTTAATGACTTATGCCAAATGGTCAGAAGACTCTTCCCTTGCCCAATGTTACATGCTGGCCTCTATGGCTCCCGAGCTGTAGAGGTAATTTGAAAAGACTGATTGTAGAAGTAATACTTCTTAACCTATGCCAGCTCTTCGGGGGGCAGGGCAGGATTGAGAGGTATGATATCTCCAAGAAGCTTTTCAAGACATGGATGTCAGAGGGTGCTTCAGTACAGGCACATGTACTGAAAATGATGGAGTGGATTGAGAGACTCAATGCACTAGGGTTCAAGTTGGATCTTGAACTGTGCATTGATCTCATTCTCTAGTCATTGCCCGATTCTTTTTCTCCTTTCATCATAAACTTCAACATGAATAGAATTGAAGTAACTCTCCCGGAGCTGCTTAACATGTTAAAAACTGCTGAAGGGATGATGCAGAAAGATAAACCATCTTCTGTAATGATTGTTAGCCGGGCCAATAAGAAAAGGAAGGCCACCCAGATATCCACCAAAGGTGACAAAGAGAAGGGAAAGAAGAAGGCCAAGGGTAAGGAAGTCATCAAAGTTGACAAAGGAAATGGCAAGAAGAATGAAAAAGAAGACAAGTATTTTTGATGCTGGAAAACAAGGCATTGGAAAAGGAATTGCAAGGCAATTCTAAATGAAGGTATTTTTGTCATAGACCTTAATTTATCATGTATGGAATCCACATCATGGGTATTAGATACTGGATGTACATCTCACATCTGCAACTCTGTGCAAGTGCTGGTAAATAGAAGGCGGTTGGGCAAAAAGGAGATTGAGCTGAGGATGGGCAATGGAGCTTTAGTTGCTGCCAAAGCTGTTAGGACTGCACGTCTCAGTTTACCTTCAGGGGTCATTCTGGAGTTGAATGACTGTTATTATGTTCCTAATATTATCAAGAACATTATTTCAATCTCTAGCTTGTATAATGTTGGATATACATTGGTTTTTAATAGCACTGGGTGCTCTATAATGAATAATGGTTTGATGATAGCTAATGGTTCATTAGTCAATGATCTTTATGTATTAGATACATGTTATAATGTTATGCAGGTTTCCAATGCTAATGAAGTGAATTCTACATATCTATGGCATTATAGGCTTGGTCATGTAGGTGAGAAAAGAGTCTCTCACCTACACTCAAATGGGTATTTGATTCATTCGAATACAAGTCATTTGATACCTGTGAGTCGTGTCTCATGGGGAAGATGACCAAGGCTCCCTTTAGTGAACATAGTAAGAGGGCTGTTGACCTTCTCGAGCTCATACACTCGGATGTGTGTGGACCCATGTCCATCGAAGCAAAAGGGGGTCACCTCTATTTCATTTCTTTTATTGATGACTTCTCGAGATATGACTATGTTTATTTAATGAGACATAATTCACAAGCCTTTGAGAAGTTTAAGGAATATAAGAATGAAGTAGAGAAACAGATTGGTAAGAGTATTAAGGCTCTTCGATCAGATCAAGGAGGAGAATACCTTAGCCATGAATTCACTTCTTATCTTAAGGACAGTAGAATTGTTTCTCAGTGGACTCTACCGTATACACCACAGCACAATGATGTATCCGAAAGGAGAAATAGGACCTTGTTAGACATGGTCCGATCCATGATGTCTATGTCGGGACTACCCTTGTCTCTTTGGGGCTATGCCTTAGAGATTATAACCTATTTACTGAATAGGATCTCAAGTAAATCTATTCCTTCTATACCATATGAGATATGGAAGGGCAGGAAACTAAATTTTAATCACATTAAAATTTGGGGGTGTCTTACCCATGTAAAGAGGAACGATAGTGATAAACCTGAGTCTAGAATCGATAAGTGTAGGTTTGTGGGATATCTAAAGGAGACATTTGGATATTATTTCTATCACCCTTCTGAGCAAAGGGCCTTAGTGGCTAAGAGAGCTGTATTTTAGAAAGAGAATATCTACTCCAGAAAGATAGTGGGAGCCAAATAGAATTGAACGAGGTCCAAAAACCACAACCCGTAGACACAATCTCATTAGATGAGACTGTATCGGTTGATCCTATTCAGAGTGAAACACAGACACTACGGAGATCTGGTAGACTACCAAGAGAACCTGAGAGATATGTTAGACATGTCTCAGAGAGGTCCTCCAAGGTATGTATCGATGAGGATGAAGATCCTCAATCCTACCAGGATGTGATCCGTAGTGCGGACTCCAAGAAATGGCATGAGGCAATAGATTCAGAGATCCAGTCCATGTACACCAACAAAGTTTGGAACTTGGTTGATGTACCCGAAGGGAAAGTCCCTATCGGCTGTAAGTGGATTTTCAAAAGGAAGATCGGTGTAGATGGACACATTGACACATACAAGGCCAGATTAGTGGTGAAAGGGTATCGTCAAAGATAAGGTATTGACTATGACGAGACATTTTCACCTGTGGCCATGGTTAAGTCAATCAAAATCCTCCTTGCCATTACTGCATACCTGGATTATGAGATTTGGCAAATAGATGTGAAGGCAGCTTTTCTTAATGGAAATCTGTCAGAAGAGGTGTACATGATATAGCCTGAAGGATTCACCTCCATGCTTCATCCTAATAAGGTATGCAAGCTTCATAGATCTATTTATGGATTGAAACAAGCATCTCGGAGCTGGAACTTAAGATTTGGTGAGACTGTCAAATCTTTCAACTTCATTCGGAATGAAGATGAACCCTGCGTTTACAAGAAGGTCAGTTGGAGCTCTGTGACCTTTATGGTCCTTTATGCTGATGACATCTTACTCATTGGGAATGATGTAGAGATGTTGACATCAACTAAGTCTTGGTTGTCCAAGACCTTCTACATGAAGGATTTGGGAGAAGCATCCTATGTGCTGGGCATAAGGATCTACAGAGATAGATCTAAAAGAATGTTAGGATTATCCCAATCCATGTACATAGATATTATCCTCAAAAGATTTAGGATGGAAAATTCCAAGAGAGGTATCATTCCCATGAGACATGGAATTTGTCTATCTAAGGGGACAAGCCCTAAAACATCTGAGGAGGTGGCACACATGAATAAGGTACCCTATGCTTCGGCCATAGGGTCAATCATGTATGCAATGCTATGTATACGGCCTGATGTTGCCAATGCTTTGAGCATTGTCAGTAGATATCTGGAAAATCTAGGCGAAGAGCATTGGAAGCCAGTAAAGGGCATCCTTAAGTACTTGCGAAGGGCTAAGGATCTTTTTCTACTTTATGGAGGAGAGGACCTACAGCTTAGAGCTTACACAGATTCTACATTCCAGTCAGATCCAGATGACTGCAAATCCACGTCTGGATTTGTATTCATGTTGAATGGAGGGACAGTCAGTTAGAGAAGCTCCAAGCAAGATACGACTGCAGACTCGACGACGGAGGCAGAATATATTACTACAGCTGAAGCTGCTAAGGAAGCCGTCTCGATGAAGAAATTCATCTTGGAACTCGGTGTAGTTCCTGAGATATCAGCTCCCATCCTATTATTTTGTGATAATAATGGGGCCATCGCCCAGGCGAAGGAACCAAGATCTCACCAAAGGTCGAAGCATATTCTGAGGCGCTTCTACCTTATTCGGGAGATTGTTGATCGTGGAGATGTGGCGGTAGAGCGTGTACCGCCAGAAGATAACATAGCAGATCCACTGACTAAGCCTTTAACACAGATTATATTTGAGCGCCATCGGGATAAGATGGGCCTCAAAGTTGTGGGCAATTGGCTGTAGTTCAAGTGGGATATTGTTAGTATTGGTGTGCTACAGACCAATTTATGGTCGGGTAAGCCCGATAGATGTACGATCTTGTTCATTATTAATGAAGTGGTATTTGAGCGTAAATATATGAATGTATATTACTTTACGATGTCCCTAGGATATGTGGTTGTAAAGTCAACTCAAGATGGGATCTCGATCATGAGACTAACTTTACATGGACACATACCTTAAACTTTTCCTGATTGGAGGGTAATCAATCGGACATTGATTACCTAGTAAACCAGTACACATGATGTATAGGTGAGCAGTCTCATGGTCACAGGTGCGGGGCACCGATACATATGTGTAGGTGTACGTCCTTGGAGGCTATACACTGAACTGATCCGCTATTGGATCTTTAGATGGTTGATTATACCTAATGTTAACTGGAGATCCAATTGTCTCAGTAGCATCGTTGGTCCTTTGACCTGAGACATTGATCGGATCTTACACGAGGACTGGAATGGTTTAATTACTTGACTAAGTGACTTTAACCATAAGTCATGAATTGCCGAGTCATTAACCATTTCAGGATACGTGTGAAGATCATCAATGGTCAAGAGGGGATCGCTCAATGTCGGGTATAAATCAGACAGTTAATGGGTCATGACACTGACACTCCATTAAATCTCTGGCCAGGGTCATGTGAGTTCGTTTAGAATGGACGTCATTCACTTTAAGGAGGTCATGGTCAAATGACACGATCATGGGGTTTGACATTTACCATACCCTCGATCGAACCAGACTCATAGAAGGAGCGAGGGATTATAGCGATGCGACAACTGTAGACTTACAAGTACCAGACAGGGTGGTTTGAACTCGACGTCCTCTGGGATCACGTGGATTTGCTTGACCCAATGTGATCAACGGTTCAGAATAAATTAAACTATTATTCAGCTCTAGTAGAAGCGAATAATAAGTTTAATTTGCTTCTAATTGAGAATTAGAAGTTAATGGGCCTTAAACTAGAGTGACTATGGGCCTAGAGGATCACACACAATGGATTCTCGGGTGACGGAGTATTATTGTACAAATGTATATATTGAATCCCTTAAAATCTTTTTAGAAAGGAATTTAAGAAGGGCTTAATATATATGTACAATAATAGAAGTGGTACATATACAATATCGATCCTTAGAGGTTTTTTTAGAAAAGGCCAAAATCCTATATATATGTGTATCCTACATGAAAACCTCTTTCCTTTCTTTAAGCCAAGCATTACAGAAAGAAAGGAGAGGTTTTCTCTCCTCCCCTTTCCTCCCTCTTGCTCTCTCTCTCTCTCCCTAGAAGCTCTTTCTCTCTCTCTTAAAGGGAAAGCTTAGGGAAGATAGTGTTGGGAGGATACCGTCACTGTGTGAGGATCCATGTGGATCAACTCTAGAGGCCGTGCATCTGTGCCGCTCGGCGTGCGTGAAAATCTGCATCGAGCACTGCGGACAGCGTCGTTCTGTGCAAGGTGAAATCTACAACCCGTAGTTAGGGGTTGGGAGTTATTATTGCATCGATTTGAGAACGGTTCTAGGATTCCACAAAGCTCGGGTTCGGTATATAAATTTTTATTATCCGCTGCGTTGCCCGAACCGGGCTGACCGATTCCTTACAGTGGGGGTGCATGAAAATTAGAAATAAATGCACAACTTAATTCACATGATTAAAGCATTTAATAACAGAAATAAATAAACATTTTAAAGAATTTTTTATTATAATATCGAGTCCAAGTCCACTCAGTACATTAATAAGAAGGAGTACGTACACTGAAGCGACCCTACATTGGCCCTGGCAACTGGCAGCTACAAACCCCACAAGCGCAACACTCGCCCTCTGGTCCAAGTGGCGGAACAGCAGACCTGAAAGAGAAAGGGGTGAGCCTCATATCATAGGCTCGGTAGGGGTCTCGTGGAGCTCTACCTCAACACAAACGCAGTAACAAAAGTCACAATAACAATAAGCAATAAAAAATGTAACAGGACAAGTAGCTAACTAAACAACAAGAGCCACAGTAGTCGATGTAGTCGGCAAAACATGGCAAGGGCAACTACAACATAGTCGACAGTGGAATCACACCTTCCATAGCTACTCTATGAACACCACAAACGGAGGTCAAACCCTCGGACACTTAAACAAACACGGCTATGCTAAAGAAAACCCACGACACCTTAGTCGTGCAAATCTATCCACACTGATGAAAGACTCATGCTAGGACTACACAGTCACCAACACAATCCCTTCTCAAGAATACCCTGACCTCAAGTCAGAAACCTAAGTCTCAACCTAGGAGGGAGCTACGACCTCACTGCCGTGTCAGCTCTACCACACGGTACCCATTATATCGGGAGGGCATCGCCAACATTGTCAGTACCGTCAACCTCACCCGAGGGCCTCAACGACGCTGTCGGTAACATCAACCTCGATCGAGGGCCACAACAACATGGTTGGTATCGTCTACCTCATCTGAGGGCCTCAACAATGTGGTCGCCTCGACTGGCACTTGATCTCTCATTTCCCTCGTACGTAGCCCACACCTCAAGTGGGGATCCCGTACGTAGCCACACCCTGTCCTCGAGTGGGTAGACACACACAAACACACCACTCCCTCAAACTAGCTAGGATCCGCACCACTGCAATAAACAGCACAGCCGTGTCCCACTCCCTGACACGGGGTACGCGCCACTGCACCCGTCACCGACGTACTATTATTCTAACCAAGGTGCTCACGCACACAAGCTGTCCTCGCGCGGTCCATCGGCAATACACATGCTACCCTTGCCTACTCCTGTCACGTGCATAGGCGTACCCATCACACGGGCACAACCACCGGTGACTGAGCAAACACAAGCTCAAGAATGTACACCAAGAAGCCAACTGAAGATAGTCGAAAACATGTGTAAACTTATAAATTACCAAACACACGACCTTAATCTCGAGAAATAAACCACGAAGCATCCATCACCAAGGCTGCTCTTACTAGGTCCACATGACCCATCACATAGAAAAACATGAAACACACGCAGTCCCGATCAACTAGAATGATCACTATCTCGATCCCAGATAGGGTTACATTGCCACACCAACCCAACATACACAAGAGTGACCCTCACACGGTCACACAGACTCGACTCTCACATGGTCACATAATACCACACGGGAACAACCCTCTGTGGGTAACTCGATATGGAATCACATAGCACCCATCACACATGTAATAACCCAATAATTAAAAATGAGAAATAAAATTTTTAATTTTATTATGTAATTAAAATTTTCATGAAATAATCAAATTACATTTTTACTATATGAAATAAGCTAGTTTATCAAATTTACTTGAATTTACTTGAAGTAAATAGAAAATTAATTGCTTTAGGCCTTAGATAAATCATAGTAAGCCCAATAAAAGTCCATATAATGGAGTATGATCACAATTGGTCTATTGGATAATCTATAATGGGTTGGATTAATGGATTAAAGGATTTAATAAAGGATAAATAATCTTAAATTCGTAACATGTGTTTAATATGACATTTAAGGGATTAAAATAACCCCATTTCTAAAAGATTGACTCAAAAATCAACCCATACCTAACTTATAACTTTAGACCAGTCGTTTTTACATTGGTTTCACACTAAATTGAGGCTAGATTAAGAGGAGAAATATGATTTTTCTTCTAATTCGGAGTTAATGAGTTTGGTGAAGTTAGGTAAGAAATCTTGACAAAATTGGTCAAGTTTTGGCTATAAATAGAGCCCCATTCGACCCTCAAATCATCATTGGTGGCCTGGGCTATGCTACTCTGAAGATTGAGGGAGATTTGAAGGAAGGATTTGGAGAATTAAGGGTTTTCATATCAAATTGGGGATTTTCTTATTTCTTCCTTAAATCCGCTCAATGGTAGGTGTCTCTCATGCTAAACTTCAATTAAAGTATACTATCTTGTGTATTTTTCAATGCTCTTTCCATTAATACCTGTTTTCCTAAATTTTATTGAGAAATGAGTAAGTTATTAGTATTTTATTGAAAGGTGTTCACGTTTTTTCTTAAGAAAACCGTGGCTGTTAAAACCCAATTCGCGTTAATGAACGCGTCTCCTCGATAAGACGCGTTCTCATACGTTTTTACACCGACCAGAATTCCAAAATAAATATATATATAATAATAAAAAGAAGGCGTCCAGCCATCCGGACGCGTCAACAGAGCACGTCGTCCAGATAAGACGCGCTCAGACAGACTTTTGCCCTCCGTCCTAAATTCAAAAAATATTATTAAAATAATTTGAAGAAGGCGTCAATGTTAATGGACGCCTCAATAAAAATTTATAATATTATTAAAATAAATTTTTAAAAGCGTCCATATTCTTAGACGCCTCAATAAAAATATATATATAATATAAAATTAATTTTTATAAAACGTCTAGAAACTTGGACGCGTCTACAGAAAACGTCCAGCCTCCTGGACGCGTTCATAGACAGTAACCAAAAATGTTGAAAATCCATATTAACTTGTTAAAATATTTACAGCAGGTTAAAATTTGTTTTTATGGAATAAAAATATTTTTTACCATAAAAAAACTTATTTTTGCCATATTATTAATAAATTAATGCATGAAAAATATTTACAGTATGTTAAAAATTACTTCTAGTATGGTAAAATTGATTTTATTCATACTAAAATCTGAAAACTATTTTCAGCATGACAAACCTAATTAAAGACTATTTTTCAACGTGAAAAATCTATTTTCTACCAAATAATTGGTAAATTAATGAATGAAAATTATTTCCAACATCTAAAAATCTGTTTATCAGAAAATTGATATATTGAAATTATTTTCAGCATGATAAAAATCTTTTCTATCATATTATCAAAAAAATATTGTTTTTCATGTTAAACCTATTTTTCATGAAATAATTAGTAAATTAATGCATGAAAATTATTTTCAGCATGTTAAAAATTACTTTCAGCATGATAAAATTTTTTTATTCATACTGAGATATGAAAACTATTTGACAGCATGTTAGAACTATTTGAAACTATTTTTGCATGATAAGCCTATTTTTCCTATCAAATAATTAGGAAATAAATGTATAAAAATTTATTTCCAGCATGATAAATTTAGTTGTTCTCAGAAAGTTATGTAATCAGCATGATTAATTTATTCTTACCATCTTATCAACATATTGATGTATAAAAGTCATTTTTAACGTGATAAATATTAATTTTAGTATGTTAAATATTATTTTCAGCATATTAAAAAAATTAATTCCAACCTGAAAAATATACTTTTATCATATTATCAGTAAATTAAAGTATGAAAATTATTTACAGCAGGATAAGGTTATTTTCAGCAAGATAAGATTTTTTTGCATATTAAATCTATTTCTTATCAAATAATTAGTATATTGATGTATAAATAAATCCCCAGTATAAAAAAAATTATCTTGAAACATGTCTAAATACTGATTGTGCAAATCTATACCAGATTCAAATTATAGAATTAAAATAATCCTATTCACTTAAACTTTCATCCTACTTACTGTTCATTTTTTTGAATTCCACGACTTAATGTCGTTAAACATTATGCCTCAAAACTATTATCCACTTTTCTTGTAACTTCTGAAAATTTTGCCAGATCTGTACTTATTTATAATAACCTATTTCTTGACATTCATTTGCCATATACATTAAAGTGGATGTCTAGACGTACTTGGGATCTTTTGATCCATATGACTCAATGCCTGGCATTAATGGGGCCCGGTCTAGTCTTGGGGGGAGCGCCCGAAAGTACTTGTGCCCATGGGAGTTGATTGACCACGGTGTGGCATTACACCGAAGTGCATGATAGATTTACTTGATACGGCATTCCACATTTCGTTATTGGTATTTGATTACTTGTTTACATGATTTACTTGACTTGCATAAAATGGCCAAATTACATGAAAAGTCTTTACTTGTCAAATTCATTACTTGAAAATTTCTCTTGATATCTTGTTATCCTAATTACTTAGAAATTCTATTCATGTTTATACACTTCTCGATACAAGTTCAAAAATTACTTAAATTGTTAATACTTAAAGATCGCCTGATTTTTAGAGATATAAAATCCTACTGAGCTTTCAGCTCACCCTACGTTTTGGTTAATTGTTGCAGGGAATGAAAATGATCAAGGGAATGGACAAGAGTGAGAGAGTGATTTTCCTTTTACCTAGGTTTATATGGGTCATTAGTGTTTTTACAAGGATGATGTATTTTGGATAGTAAGTTAGTAGTTTGCCTTTATGGCTTATCAATTAGTGTTGTAAACTTCATTTTGATGGAATAAAATTATCATTTTCTCATTCATTTCTGTTAGAAATTAATTTATACACGCTCTGAGTGACACGTTTGTTTACGACTCGCTCGCGTCTCGATATTTCGTGTCGGGGTGTGACAACACATAGCCTCAAGTCCTAACACAAGACTCAACAGGGGGCACGGCATCGAGCTGGAACACGACTCAACCTAACGGCTCACACTCACATGTGAGGTTATACGCGAACTCGATTATACGGATGCCCTCCTATGAACCATCATAGGGCTCACATCTCAAAACCAAACTTCGAGCAACCACTACCCAATCGGAGTAGAAATAACCCAATTTCTATGATATTAACATAACCTAGGACATAACCCGAATTCTAGGCACAAAATGGACTAAAGCTAACATCATGTTGTGCCCCTGGCCCCTGTGGCTTGTGGTTTTGATGATTGGCTCTAGGGGTTTGTGATGATTGGTTTCAATGTGAGTTAATCACTGTGAGTCACCATGGTTTTATTCAGTCATTCTTATATTCAGTCTGTCATTCAAAAGTTCATTCAGTCTCTCATATGTTCAATCAGTTTATCTGCTTACACTGTGAGTCATTGCATTTGAAGTTCAGACTGATTATCTGCTGCATAAAGCATTGATATGCATTAATAGAATATGCACATTTGCATCAGGCAGCAAGTGTGTACAACGCCCTGTGTAGGCACGACAAGTCCATACACTGGTTGCACATTGCACAGCTGCAGGCACTTCTAAGTCTACACATCGTGTAGCTTGCTGGCATAGTCTGTACACTCATCTGTTTGCATGTGTCACCAAGTCCACACATTGCATCATGTGTTTCTTCATGAAGTCTATACATTGGCATGCTGCATCTCTTGAAGTATGCACATCCTCTTCAAGCATTTCAAAGTCTATACAGTGGACTGTACAGCCTGTTCGTGTTGGTGAAGTCTATACATCGGTTCTTCACCGTCTCATGCATTGTCTCTGCCAACGTCTCATTTAGAGTCTTCTCACCTGAAGTCTGTACATCGGACTGTTTCAGCAAGTCTGTACATCCGACTGTTCAGCTTGCAACAAAGTCTATACATCGTGGCCTTGAACCTTCAAGTCTGAACACTGGTTTTAATGAGAAGTCTATACAGACCTCATCGTCTTAGAGAGCGTCTCAGGCTTCAAGTCCATACATCCGATCGTCTCTGTAAGCGTCTCAAGCTGAAGTCTATTCATTGGTCTTAATATCCTATGTCTATACACTTGATTGTGAGACCTTCAACTCTGTACACTGCTTGAGCCTCACCAAGTCTGTACATCGCTTCAAGCGATTCAAGTCTATACAGACTGCCTTCACATTCAGAGTCTGTTCATCGGTCCTTCAGCCGATCGTCTCATTCAGAACTTTGCAAGTCTGTTCAGCCTACCGTCTCATGCAGCGTCTTGTGTTAAAGTCTGCACATTGCATGCATCAGAATTAGTCTGTTCATTGCATCGTCTCTATCAGTGTCTCACTGGTCAAGTCTTGTATAAACTTTAGCATCTCATGAAAGTCTATACAACGCTTCAGCATTTAGAAGTCTGTACACTGGCCTTTTCATTAAGCCTCAAAGTCTGTACAGCCGTGTGCATTGGATTCCAAGTTTGTACATCCTGCACCGTCTCTTGCAGCATCTCAAGCCAAGTCCATACATAGTTCAACAGCACTTAGAAGTCTGTACATCGGTCCGTCTTGTTCAGCGTCTTAGTGCATTTAAAGTCTGTACAGCCACATTCAATAGGTAAAGTCTATACATTCTTCAGCTGGAACTGTGCAAGTCTGTACATCGTTGTTTGCCAAAGTCTAGACATTGGCATCTATTCCTACGTTGCACTTCCAAGTCTGCACATTGGGTTCTTTACCTACGTTCAGCTCTGAAAGTATGTACATCAGGAACTTTACCGTCGTTGCCTTGCCAAAGTATATACACTAAACTATTCCTCAAAGTCTGTACAGCCTGTCTGTCTTCATGGGTCGTGTGCCTTTAGTGCGTTGACGCACTTGGCTGACTGCGTAGACGCACACCTTTCTGTCTTGCTCACTGCGTCGACGCTGACACTGGATGCGTTGACGCATTGGCCTGTTGCCAAGGGCGTGAGCATCTCGCCTGAGGAGCTGAGGCGACGCTGCACGATGGAAGCGTTGACGCCTTGTGCTGATGTTCAAAGGTCTGTTGATCAACATCAAGTCTGTACAGCATGAAGTCTGTACATTGGTTTTGTTTTGAACAGAACGCCTAAGTCTATGCTTTGTTGAATGTTATTCAAGTCTAAACAGCGGATGTCTTCATGTGTGAAGTCTATACAATGCATGCTCACATAACTAACTCTATACACTCGATTGTTAGATCTTCAACTATATACATTGGTTGAGTCTATACACTGAGATCTCATGAAGAGTTGCAAGTCTATACACTCGTTGTTAGAGGCCTGAACTAACTAAGTCTACACACTCTATCCTTCACACGAAGTCTATACAGCCATCTATGTGTGCCTTGCTCGTTGAATGAAGTCTGAACATTGCCTTAAGCTGATACTGTCTTCGACTGATTAACTGACAGGTTATTCAACTTATTTTCTGACAGGTTTAATGGATGAGGCCATCAAGACTTGCACGTGATCCTAGAGGCTGAAATGCTGACACGTGGACCACCGGAGCTTGGGCGGGAATCGAAAAGAGCATAAGCCCTAGCTGCTTGCTGCTGGTATATATATATGGAGTCTCCTCCATCGGCTGAAAAAGAGAGAAGAGCAGAGAGTGCCTCCACGATACAGAGAATAGATCATAAGAAGAAAAAGAAGAGTGGCAGAGTGAGAGAAGCAGCAGAAGTAAAAAGAGAAAGAGAGAGAGCTCGCGAGTGAGAGAAGGAAGCAGAGAAGAAAAGGAAGAGAAAGAAGAAGAGAGAACGAGAGATAGGAAGCTTCATCTGAAGATCTATCTTCACTGGACCGTGGATCAGATCCAGGCCAGTCAGCTCTGTTGAGAGCCATATTGTGCATTTCATCTTTCAGCTTTCTGTTTGCTGAAGTTATTTTCATTTCGTGTTTTTGTTTCTCCGTTTTCATTTGGTTATCTTGTTCTTCCGATTGCCCTGCTGGGGATCGGGTTCCTCCTGTGGATTCAGGAGAAGGGAGACTTGTCTCCGGTTCTGGGCTTGTGGGTTGCAAGTCCAGGGGTCCCTCCGGTTGGAGGAAGAGAGGTCTTCGACCTCTAGTTTGCTGGTGACTGGAAGTCATTGGTTGGTTCCCTCCGGTTTGGAGGAAGGGAGGATTGGTCCTCCGGTTCTGGTCTTGTGGTTTGCAAGACTAGGTGGTCCCTCCGGTTGGAAGGAAGAGGGGAGGCTGTTCCCCTGGTCAAGCTGTGTGGCAGCAACTGTTTGCAGACTAAGTCTGCGTTCTAGCTTGAGCTAGTGGAAGCCTCACTCCGGTTGGGAGTGAGGGGTGGATGTAGGTCTGTGGACCGAACCACCTAAAAATCTATTGTGCAGTGGTTTGATTGTTTGCTTTGCTTCCGCTAGATGCTTGAATAGGCACGCTCCAAGTGTTTGTATTTGAGTTGAATCGAATTGGTTCTATTATGTGTCTATCTCTAGCATCCAAGTTTTTATTTGGCCATTATACATAGAAGGATACATTCACCCCCCGCTGTATCCGGGCCTAGCACCCTAACAGTTGGTATCAGAGCGGTGTCTGCATACAAGGTCCAGCGACCTGCAGATTCGATCTTGCAGTCTTAGGTGCTAATTGGTTTTAGTGCATCAATATTCCTGTTGCATTGAATCTATCTGCTATCTGTTTCAATGGCTTATCCACCCGTCTTTAGTGGTTCTGATTTCAACCAGTGGCACAGTGTTTTACGTGCTTATGTTAAATCTGTTGATCCAGACCTGTGGAAAGTGATTTCACATGGTCCTCATAAATTACCAAAGAAAAGTCCAAATGGACTGACAGTCACGAATCAATGTATGAGGAGAATCAGACAGCTATAAATCTGATGAAAGCAGCCACTGACAAAGCCTTTCACTCATGTTTCCTTGATTGCAGATCTGCAAGGGATATGTTGGAGATGATGAAGAGAGCCGGGAAAGGAAATCAAACAAGCTGCATGATGGCCAACAGAAGTAATCAAGGTGGCAGCGATCAAGGCAGCAATCAAAGTGAAGACGATAATGATGAGGAGGTAAACCATTTTGAGAACTATACCTTGGATGATTGGGAGAATTCATATGCTGAATTATTAGAGTCTCATGAACAGTTAAGAGAACAATACAAAAAATTGAAGAAGAATAGTAGGTCAGATAGTTTCAATTCTCCATGTAAAAATTGTGCTGAACTGAAAAATGTTCATGATGCTTTTATGTCTGATATTCAAATGTTGAAGAAACAAATTTCATTGCTGAAAATGGAAGATCAAGATCATGTAAAGGAAATCTCTAAACTTGAAAAGAAGCTTAGCCTAGCTAGTCATGATTCTGTTCAGAGTAAGGATTTGCTGAAAGAACTTGAATGTGTTAAATCTGACATAAACAAGCTGAAAAATGAGAATGACTCTCTCAGAAAGTTTTCTAAAGAAAATGAAGAACAATTAGAGAAACTTAAACGAGAGAATGATTTGCTGATTGAAAATTTTAATGCCATAAAATCTGTAAACATAGAATTACATAAAGATTTTGAAAAACAACAAAAGGAATTGAAGGAGTTTGAAGCTAGGAGAGAAAGCATGGTTAACTCAGAAGATCAGACTCTAATAAATGAGTTAATTCAGAATGACAAGCTTAAGGAAGAAAATGAGAAGTTAAAATTGCTGAACTCTTCAATATCTGAAAGACTTCTTACTTTGGAGAAAGGGAAAGTCATCTGTACAAACGAGACTGAAGAGGTAGATGAGCTGAGAAAAGAAATTGAAGAATACAAAACAGCTAACAAGGTTTTGAATGAAGCTGTCAATTGTAGTGAACAAGAGATCGCTAGTTATGAAATACACATTACATCTCTTGAAAGTGAAATTCAGGATTTGAAAGTTTCCTTGTCTAAATTTGTTGATGGGCAGAAAAACCTAGACAAGCTACTAGGTATAAAAATCAACCCTAGGAAGGAAGGGCTGGGCTACAATAAGATAAACAAGAAGGAACTTCAGAACAAAGTTATGACATCTTTTGTAAGTGGTTCAGATGTAGCCACCACCTCTAAAGACAAACAGCCCATTGCTCAGAAAATGTTGGGAGCAAAGGATAATTTTAAGAAAGAGGGACTGGGCTACAGTCCAGTCATGAGGAAGGTCGATGAATCCAATTTGAAAACTATTTTTGTTAAATCTTCTGAACAGGAAAAGCCTTCCACTTCATCTTCACCTCAGTATAAGGCTAAGACAATAGAAAAACATGATAAAAATCAGAAAATGATTGGAAAACAGAAAATAAAGAAAAAGGGTCCATCAGTGTTTGCTGATCACAGTCCTCACACACACTCACATGCATCTAAAAAGAAGATTATGTGTCATTACTGTCATAAAGTTGGACATCTGATGCATGAGTGTAAGTTGATGGAGAAGGATGATAAGAATGCTAGGAGATATCATGATAAAAATCTTTCATCTCAGAAAAGGAAAGTTGAGTGTTTTCATTGTGGTAAACTAGGACACAAAATTTCACAATGCTGGTTTGTTAGTGATAAGAATAAATTTCATGTAAACGATCATGCTCTTAACAAGAACAAGTCTGTTCCAATAAACCAGCATATGACATGCTTTAATTGTGGAAAATTGGGTCATAAGAGATTTGAATGCTGGCTGAATGCTGGTAAGAAAAGTTCCAATTCATACTTTCACTGTGGCAAGATAGGCCACATTGCAGCCCACTGTTGGCATGCTCAGGGTAGAAAATTAAATTCTAAAACTGCTAAATTCCCTGCCATTAACAGAAAGTCTCCTGCATGCTATCACTGTGGGAAGCCAGGCCACAGAGCTAGAGATTGTTGGCATGTTCAGAATAACTCTGCTAAATTCCATGTTGTGAAATTTACATGCCATCATTGTGGGAAGCCAGGTCACAGGACTGCAACCTGTTGGCTGGCAGGATATCAAAACCAAACTGGTTTTGGCAAACAGAATTTTTATTCTGTTAACAAGAAATCTCATGCATATGCACATAGAATTCATGCTAACAAGAATGTGCATAAATCAAATCTAGAACTGCTCCTAGAAATGTGCTGAGAAAACCTGCTAGGAGTAATACTGTTTTGTCAGGACCCAAGACTTCTTGGGTACCTGTTTGTGCAAAATAACATTGCTATGCAGGTGTGCCTTGGGACTGGAATAAAAAGGGGTAATGATCCAAGGCACTCAAGAAGAAAACCCCATACTGAACTTTTCAGGTAAACTTCCTGCTCCTCTTGTTTTTAGTTTTAATGCATAGCAAGTTAAATCTGTTTTTGCATTTTCATTCATCATTTGCCATGTGCATTATTTTCTGATCATGCATTTGCTGAGAGTTCTGTGCAAATATCAGATTAAAAAGGGTTGTCTGTATCTGATGCATACATAGGCTAATTACAATTGCTTGATAATTGTGTTATGCATAAACTCTGAAAACAAATTGCATTTCGAATTTTCTGAAAAATCTGAACTGCTTATGAGTGTGACTTGAAATTTGTGTGTTGCAATAGCTCACTGAAATTCTGAATTGCATATAGGACTGCATGTTGAATAATCATGCATGACCTCAATGGTATATAAATGGTAAGGTACCAAAATGCAGGGAGGTCTGTCTGGAGGTTCTTACTATGTGTGAGGTGGTCTTTTAGATCAAGTACTCCGCCTAGTACCATGGGTCACCTTGCTGGTTAGGACAGTCTGAATGTGCATGAATCATTTGGTATCATATGTTCAATTTTCAGTGCAAACATTGCATGTTTTCAGGGGGAGTTAGTTGCATATCCTTGCATAGCATTCAATGTTGAGTCTTTGCATGTCCCTGCATACATATAGTGCATTGCATTTCCTCATATTGAAAATGCCAAAAAGAGAGTTTGAATGCATATTGTGAGGGGGAGTCAATGCATTGCATATAGGTTGTCAAACGCATACATTTGTCAGAATTCATTGCATATCCTTTCTTATTGATTTTGTTGACAAACCTTAATCATATTCTGAAAACTTTGAGCTTCACAGTCTCTCTTAACAATTGGTATTCCTCCTATCAATTGGTATGATTTGGGTTCAGAATTCAATCAGTCCTTCATGAAGATTTCAATGGGCTATCTCGATCATAAATCTAAAAAATTTTGAACTAGAAATCTTCTATTATACAGTTTTATGAATGTCTGAAATAACTCATGTGGTTTAAGTTTAATGTTCATGGAGTTTGACTTTAAAATCTCTTAAAAATATCTGAAGCATGTTTAATAAACCTTAACCATTTGTTTCATGCTGTGTCTTGTGAAAATTTTTTGAAATCTGCACTTTTGAATACATGACTTTAATTGGTTAAGTACATAAAACTATTATTGATTTGAATCAAATGAATGTCTCTGAAATGTCTAAAGGGTTATATCTGTCAGAGCAATGACATTGGTCACTGAGAAACACAAGTCCAAAGGACTGTGTCATGAGGTGCCTTAGTTAACTCTGCATAAAATTCATTGAAAATCAGGCAGAGCAATGGCATGCACACTGAGAAATACAACTCACTCATTAAAAATGATTTGTAGTGTGTCATGATGTGTAAATGCTAACTCTGTTCACATAAAGCATGACAGTTAGTCACACTAAGGGCTTAGGGATATTGGTCTCTAATCAAGGTATATCCTCTAGTTGCAATGTGTGCACTGAACTAGAGTGCTCGTAAAATTTGTAGCAAGAAAATTCTTGAACAAATTGAAATATCTGAATATTGATGCTAAAATCAAATTGCTACAACCCTAGATAAAATCATATGACTTCATAATTGCTTGATTTCAATACTAGTGCATGTAATTCTGAAAGAAGTCAATAGATTTGATTGTGTAAGACAAAGGGAGATTAATCGAGATAAATATGAAGGCTTGGTTAGTTTCTTATTAAACCATGGTTTTAGATATCAATACAGAATTTTACTGATAAACTCTGCATACATTATGGTTAAACCATGCTAAACAATAACACTCATTCATAAACCCTTATAATGGAAGACTTTGAAAAACTTATGTTTTGGATTTATGAGATTGCTATCTCTTTAAAAATCTGACTGAACTTCTTGTGATTGGAGCTTCCTTGAAAATCTGCTACTTAAAACTCTTCTGCTAAATATCATTGATTCATTGACCTGAACCTCCCCTTGTTATCCATCTCATAAGATTCCACTTATTGAGGGGGAGCTTCCATGTCATATGCATCATGCTGCATAGAAACGCTTAAAGGGGGAGCATCGTGTTCTTGCATTCATATTTCTAGGGGGAGCTCTTGCATTTTGGTATCTCTTTCTGCAAGTATCAAATGGGAGATTTTTGTTTAGTCATTACATGCTGGTTTGCTTTCTCTTCTCAAACTATTTCCTTTTTGATGAAGTCAAAGGGGGAGAATAGTTTGAGTCATCAGAATGACTTTCATAAGAATGTATTACATCATCAGAATGACTCACTATGTATTGTTGCCATCATCAAAAAGGGGGAGATTGTTGTGCCCCTGGCCCCTGTAGCTTGTGATTTTGATGATTGGCTCTAGGGGTTTGTGATGATTGGTTTCAATGTGAGTTAATCACTGTGAGTCACCATGGTTTTATTTAGTCATTCTTATATTTAGTCTGTCATTCAAATGTTCATTCAGTCTCTCATATGTTCAGTCAGTTTATCTGCTTACACTGTGAGTCATTGCATTTGAAGTTCAGACTGATTATCTGCTGCATAAAGCATTGATATGCATTAATAGAATCTGCACATTTGCATCAGGCAGCAAGTGTGTACAACGCCCTGTGTAGGCACGACAAGTCCATACACTGGTTGCACATTGCACAGCTGCAGGCACTTCTAAGTCTACACATCGTGTAGCTTGCTGGCATAGTCTGTACACTCATCTGTTTGCATGTGTCACCAAGTCCACACATTGCATCATGTGTTTCTTCATGAAGTCTATACATTGGCATGCTGCATCTCTTGAAGTATGCACATCCTCTTCAAGCATTTCAAAGTCTATACAGTGGACTGTACATCCTATTCGTGTTGGTGAAGTCTATACATCGGTTCTTCACCGTCTCATGCATTGTCTCTGCCAACGTCTCATTTAGAGTCTTCTCACCTGAAGTCTGTACATCGGACTGTTTCAGCAAGTCTGTACATCCGACTGTTCAGCTTGTAACAAAGTCTATACATCGTGGCCTTGAACCTTCAAGTCTGAACACTGGTTTTAATGAGAAGTCTATACAGACCTCATCGTCTTAGAGAGCGTCTCAGGCTTCAAGTCCATACATCCGATCGTCTCTGTAAGCGTCTCAAGCTGAAGTCTATTCATTGGTCTTAATATCCTATGTCTATACACTTGATTGTGAGACCTTCAACTCTGTACACTGCTTGAGCCTCACCAAGTCTGTACATCGCTTCAAGCGATTCAAGTCTATACAGACTGCCTTCACATTCAGAGTCTGTTCATCGGTCCTTCAGCCGATCGTCTCATTCAGAACTTTGCAAGTCTGTTCAGCCTACCGTCTCATGCAGCGTCTTGTGTTAAAGTCTGCACATTGCATGCATCAGAATTAGTCTGTTCATTGCATCGTCTCTATCAGTGTCTCACTGGTCAAGTCTTGTATAGACTTTAGCATCTCATGAAAGTCTATACAACGCTTCAGCATTTAGAAGTCTGTACACTGGCCTTTGCATTAAGCCTCAAAGTCTGTACAGCCGTGTGCATTGGATTCCAAGTTTGTACATCCTGCACCGTCTCTTGCAGCATCTCAAGCCAAGTCCATACATAGTTCAACAGCACTTAGAAGTCTGTACATCGGTCCGTCTTGTTCAGCGTCTTAGTGCATTTAAAGTCTGTACAGCCACATTCAATAGGTAAAGTCTATACATTCTTCAGCTGGAACTGTGCAAGTCTGTACATCGTTGTTTGCCAAAGTCTAGACATTGGCATCTATTCCTACGTTGCACTTCCAAGTCTGCACATTGGGTTCTTTACCTACGTTCAGCTCTGAAAGTATGTACATCAGGAACTTTACCGTCGTTGCCTTGCCAAAGTATATACACTGAACTATTCCTCAAAGTCTGTACAGCCTGTCTGTCTTCATGGGTCGTGTGCCTTTAGTGCGTTGACGCACTTGGCTGACTGCGTAGACGCACACCTTTCTGTCTTGCTCACTGCGTCGACGCTGACACTGGATGCGTTGACGCATTGGCCTATTGCCAAGGGCGTGAGCATCTCGCCTGAGGAGCTGAGGCGACGCTGCACGATGGAAGCGTTGACGCCTTGTGCTGATGTTCAAAGGTCTGTTGATCAACATCAAGTCTGTACAGCATGAAGTCTGTACATTGGTTTTGTTTTGAACAGAATGCCTAAGTCTATGCTTTGCTGAATGTTATTCAAGTCTAAACAGCAGATCTCTTCATGTGTGAAGTCTATACAATGCATGCTCACATAACTAACTCTATACACTCGATTGTTAGATCTTGAACTATATACATTGGTTGAGTCTATACACTGAGATCTCATGAAGAGTTGCAAGTCTATACACTCGTTGTTAGAGGCCTGAACTAACTAAGTCTATACACTCTATCCTTCACACGAAGTCTATACAACCATCTATGTGTGCCTTGCTCGTTGAATGAAGTCTGAACATTGCCTTAAGCTGATACTATCTTTGACTGATTAACTGACAGGTTATTCAACTTATTTTTTGACAGGTTTAATGGATGAGGCCATCAAGACTTGCACGTGATCCTAGAGGCTGAAATGCTGACACGTCGACCACTGAAGCTTGGGCGGGAATCGAAAAGAGCATAAGCCCTAGCTACTTGCTGCTGGTATATATATATGGAGTCTCCTCCATCGGCTGAAAAAGAGAGAAGAGCAGAGAGTGCCTCCACGATACAGAGAATAGAGCAGAAGAAGAAAAAGAAGAGTGGCAGAGTGAGAGAAGCAGCAGAAGTAAAAAGAGAAAGAGAGAGAGCTCGCGAGTGAGAGAAGGAAGCAGAGAAGAAAAGGAAGAGAAAGAAGAAGAGAGAACGAGAGATAGGAAGCTTCATCTGAAGATCTATCTTCACTGGACCGTGGATCAGATCCAGGCCAGTCAGCTCTGTTGAGAGCCATATTGTGCATTTCGTCTTTCAGCTTTCTATTTGCTGAAGTTATTTTCATTTCGTGTTTTTGTTTCTCCGTTTTCATTTGGTTATCTTGTTCTTCCGATTGCCCTGCTGGGGATCGGGTTCCTCCTGTGGATTCAGGAGAAGGGAGACTTGTCTCCGGTTCTGGGCTTGTGGGTTGCAAGTCCAGGGGTCCCTCCGGTTGGAGGAAGAGAGGTCTTCGACCTCTAGTTTGCTGGTGACTGGAAGTCATTGGTTGGTTCCCTCCGGTTTGGAGGAAGGGAGGATTGGTCCTCCGATTCTAGTCTTGTGGTTTGCAAGACTAGGTGGTCCCTCCGGTTGGAAGGAAGAGGGGAGGCTGTTCCCCTGGTCAACCTGTGTGGCAGCAACTGTTTGCAGACTAAGTCTGCGTTCTAGCTTGAGCTAGTGGAAGCCTCACTCCGGTTGGGAGTGAGGGGTGGATGTAGGTCTGTGGACCGAACCACCTAAAAATCTGTTGTGCAGTGGTTTGATTGTTTGCTTTGCTTCCGCTAGATGCTTGAATAGGCACGCTCCAAGTGTTTGTATTTGAGTTGAATCGAATTGGTTCTATTCTGTGTCTATCTCTAGCATCCAAGTTTTTATTTGGCCATTATACATAGAAGGATACATTCACCCCCCTCTGTATCCGGGCCTAGCACCCTAACACATCCGTCAACTAATAACCTGCCTAAATGCAGTTTTACCTACGACCACATTAGCCTTGGAGAGGGGGATTTCCGCAGCCCACCACAAAGGCAGCCCAACAAGACCCACAAGGTCCAACCAGGCGAGCCCGCCCGAGTGATAGCCCACAGGGCCCACTTAGGGAAGAAAAGCCCAATAAAATAAGACTCGAGGAACTAACTCTTTCCGACGGCCTTCTAGACTCGGAGGGCCCGAGACAACGGTCAGGTCCCAAGGAAGGTCCGGCCTAAAGCCCTCTCCCCGTCCGAGAGAGATAGGCTCTAGCCGACCTATCCGACCCTACCTTCGCCGGGCCATGCCTATCACTCGGACATGAGCTAGCATCCCCGAGGCTCGGTAAGGCCGGTTGATTATCCGCATGTGCAGCCGTTCAGAGTCCCCCGCCAGCGGGAGAGTCAGGGGAGCCGCCGGACTTCGAGGGGATAACGTTCCCACGATCAGGCCATGAAAGCCCCCGTTAAAGACGTAACTCCCGCCGGGAACCCCTCAGCTTACAGAACTCCTGAAGGCGGCGCACTATTTAAGCAAGGGACACCCTCCGGAAGAAGGTAAGAGAAACAAGGCATTCACACACCCTTAGCTCCTGAGCACGATTCGCTTCACCCTCTGGTGGAGAGGATTCTCGCGCATCAGCTCTCTCCTCCCCTCATTATCGCTTCCACCATAGCTCTACTGACTTAGCCATCGGAGGGTTTTCCCCCAGGGAGATCCCCTGGGCCCTCTGATACGTTTCCCTCTCTTGCAGATTCATCTTCTGGTGATCCATAGCCCGCTCAGGACTCAGCGCGAGATCTCGCCTCATCATCTGGCGCCGTCTGTGGGAAACGCACGAAGAGCCAAGATGGTGAGAAAAAGCTCAGGGAGGAGATCCGCCGATGGGAAGGGTAAGGCTATGGCAGCGGCGGGAGGCGCCCCCTCTAGGGTCTCGCAGATCCCCCCCTCCAACGCCAGCGTCCACACCAACAGGCCACCCCCCCCGGCGGAGACAGGGGCACCCCTCGACGGTGGCGCCAACGCCTTCCAGGCCCTCAACGAAAAAATGGACGTCCTCTTGGAGCTCATGAGGGCCCAGGCGGCTAGGGACGCAAGGTCCCACGCCCCGTCAGGAAGTCCCCCTCGAAGGAGTGCGATGCAGCACACCGCCGGAGGCCGCTTCACCCTCCGCGGCCGACAGCTCCTCCGCAACGACGTCGGAGGACCCTCGCATGCTCCGCCTACGGAGCAAGAGGCTTCCTCCACGCCGAGGAGAGGGAAGCAGGGGGCAAGGCCGCTGCGCCCGGGCACCAGTTCTCCGGGAGATCACCACGACGCCCCCCCCCCCCAGCCCCACGGCGCGACCACAACCGGAGCTGTCTCTCCGGCTACGAGATTTTGAAAGCCGGTTCACAGAGCAAGAGCGCGCCCTCCGCGCCCTGCAGAAGACCTCTTTCCCGGAGGATGAGGAGAAATCCCCTTTCTCCGAGTACATCTTGAAGGCAGAGGTCTCTCCCAGAGCCTCCATCCCAACCTTCAAGCTCTACGACGGCCAGGGCGACCCAGCCGACCACTACGATAGCTTCGACGCCCTGGTGACCCTGCATGGAACGCCGGATCCCATCAAATGCCGAGCCTTCGCGGCCACCCTGGTCCAAGGCGCTCAGGCATGGTTCCGGGCCCTCGCCCCTGGGTCCATCCGAGACTTCAGGCAATTTGGGCGTATTTTCAAGGAGAGTTTCGTCGGTAGCGCCCCCCCAAGGTCAGTAACGGGGCTCCTGGCTCTCAAACAGGCGCAAGGGGAAAGGCTCCGGACTTACGTCCACCGATTTAAATCGGAAGCCCTCAGGATCCCCCGCCTGGATGTGGCCTCAGCCACAACCGCACTGACCAGGGGCACCCGGGACGAGAATCTCCGCCGTGAGCTTGTCCTCCACCCTCCCTCGACCCTTGCCGAGCTAGTGACTCTGGCACTACGCCACGCCGAGTGCGAAGAAGTACTCAGCGCCTACCGAGACGCAACCGGCTCGGGTCGGGAGGGGGACAAGAAGCGGACCTCCGAGCCAAACCCTGGCTCGGGTAAGAAGTGCGATCGAGAAGGAGAGCGCAAGAGAAAGTACAAGCGGTACACCCCCTTGACCGCGCCAGTCTACGAGATCTATGAAGACATCAAAGACTCGGGACTTCTCCGCCAGCCCGAGCCAATGAGGTCGAAGAACCGCAAGCGAGACAGGCATTGCCTGTTCCACGGTGACCACGGGCACCACACCGGAGATTGCCATCAGCTCCAGGACGAGATCGAGCGCCTCATCCGTCTGGGGCATCTAGCCCGGTTCACGACCGGGCACAAAGAAGACCGAGACGCCGCAGAGGAGATCGACAACGCCCCCTGAGGGGTCCACATCAACGTCATCTCCGGAGGAGCGGCATCGGGCGGCGACACCAGCCGAGGAAGGAAACGTCATGCCGAGCGGGCCAGCCGAGCCTTAGAGCCCCCCAGAGGCCAGCCGATGGAGCCCCAGGTCATAGTCTTCTCCGACCAAGACCTGGAAGGGCTGAGCACCCCACATGACGATGCCCACGTTATCTCGGCCACGATAAATCACTGTAATGTAGACAGGATTTTAGTTGATAATGGGAGCGCCCCCGATGTATTATCTTATGACTATTTTCTCAAGATGGGGGAAGACCCATCCAAGCTCCGCCCGATCCGAACGCCCCTTTGCGGGTTTAATGGCCTGGCCACCTACTCCGAGAGAGCCCTAAGCCTGCCGGTCACTATCGACACCCCACCCAAAACCGTTACGGTCATAGTGGACTTCATAGTGATTAAAGGTATGATAGCGTACAACGCCATTTTCGGCCGAAAAATTCTCAGCCGAATAAAGGCCGTACCATCTACCTATCACCAAAAAATGAAGTTTCCCACCAAAAATGGGTTGGGGGAAGTCCGAGGTAACCAGGCCACGGCTAGAAGGTGTTACAATATCTCGATGGAAGCCTCAAGGCCGGACGGGAAGGATAAGGGCCCCAGGGGAGTCGAAGGAAAAGCCGTGACCACCGAACCCGGTGGCGAGTTATTAACGGTATTCCTGAACGACGACCCGGCCCTAGGAGTAAGGAACGGCGTCGACCTACCACCAGAGGAACAGCAGCAATACAAGGAGTTTCTTTCTGAGTACGTTCGGGTCTTCGCTTGGTCCGATGACCAACTCCCTGGTATACCAGAGGAAACTGTGATGCACAAGCTCAACCTTGATACCACCGTGAGACCCGTACAGCAGCGGAGGAGGTAGCATGCTCCCGAGAAACAGGCGATCATCAAGGCGCAGGTCACCAAGGGACAAGAGACTGGTCTTTTTAGACCGGTCCTATACCCGACGTGGCTAGCCAACGTCATCCTGGTGCCGAAAACCACAGGCAAGTGGCGAATGTGCGTAGACTTCACCGATCTGAACAAGGCCACCCCCAAGGACTGCTATCCGCTACCGAGCATCGACCAACTGGTTGACTCAACCTCGGGCAACGAGATACTCAGGTACCTGGATGCCTATTCGGGTTATCATCAGATCCGAATGAGCCCTGAAGACGTCGAGAGGACCGCCTTCATCACCGACTATGGCGTGTACTGCTACACCCGGATGCCCTTCGGATTGAAGAATACTGGAGCCACATACCAGCGACTGGTCAACCATATGTTCGAGGGACAGTTAGGTCGGAACGTCGAGGCCTACATCGACGACATGCTCGTCAAGACCCCGAGGGCCCAAGACCACTTCACCGACCTCGCCGAGACTTTCGGCACCCTCCTGAAGTACAGCATGAAGCTCAATCCCGCCAAGTGCGCCTTTGGAGTAAGATCCGGGAAGTTTCTCGGTTTCCTGGTCACTCAGCGAGGGATCGAAGCCAACCCTAACAAGGTCCAGGTCATCCTGGACATGCGCCCGCCCGCGTGTATTAAAGACGTCCAGCGTCTGACGGGGCGTGTCGCTGCTCTCAGTCATTTCCTATCCCGTGCGGCCGAACGATGCTTGCCCTTCTTCAAGCTGATGAGGGGGCCCAAGGTAGCATCTGCTACGTTCGCATGGGATGGGGAATGCCAGACAGCGTTCGCCGAGCTCAAAGAGTTCCTGGCTTCGCCCCCGGTGCTTTCCAAGCCCGTCCCGGGCGAGGTCTTGTTGCTCTATCTCTCGGCGACGCCATCAACGGTCAGCTCGGTCCTAGTCAGAAATGACTCAGGAATCGAGAGGCCGGTCTACTACACCAGCAAGGTGCTCAACGAGGCCGAGCGGAGGTACCCCAAAATTGAGAAACTCGTGCTAGCATTGGTTACCTCCGCAAAGCGCCTCCGACCCTACTTCCAGGGGCATCCCATCACCGTGCTAACCGGCGAGCCACTGAAGAAGATTCTGGCCCATCCCGAAGCCTCGGGGCGACTCGTCAAATGGGCCATCATGCTCGGGGCCTACGACATCTCGTATCGGCCACGATCAGCTATCAAAGGACAAGCGCTCGCCGACTTCATCGCCGAGAGCACCGTTCCGGTCAAGGACAGGCCTCCGACAGCAACCGGGCCAACCTGGGAGCTGTTCGTCGATGGATCGTCCAACTCGATCGGCAGCGGCGCATGGATCCTCCTAAAGTCCCCCGAAGGAATAGAATTGCAATACGCCCTGAAGTTCAACTTTCTGGCGTCCAATAATGCTTCCGAGTACGAGGCCCTTATCTCGGGAGCCCGCATGGCCCGACGGTTGGGGGCGGAGCGAGTCAGGATCCACACCGACTCCCAGCTAGTTGCAAGCCAGGTCAATGGCGAGTACGAAGCTCGGGAGGCACCTATGATCAAATACCTCCAGTTGGTTCGGAGCCTGGCCCAGCAGTTCGAGGAGTTCGAGGTAGTCCGAATAGCTCGGAGCAAAACTCTCGGGCGGACGCCCTCTCCCGACTGGCCTCCTCCCTAGACCCGGAAGGTACACGATCGGTCCTCCTAGAAGAGCTAGAGCGCCCGAGCATAGACTCGGAGCTCCTCGCCATTGACTCGGCCACTCCCGGTGACTGGCACTCCCCCTACTTGTCCTGGCTACGGGACTCCCAGGAGCCCTCCGACCCTCGGGAAGCCCGCCGAATGAAGTACCAAGCTCGGCGCTTCATCATCCTCGACAACGTTCTCTACCGAAGATCATTCTCCGGGCCCCTTCTGAAGTGTCTCGGTCCCGACGAAGCGAGCCAAGCTGTTAAAGAGATTCATCAAGGCCTGTGCGGAGCACATTCAGGAGGTCGATCGCTAGCCAGAATCCTGCTAAGGCAGGGGTATTGGTGGCCTACCCTACAGCGCGACTGCACGGCTTACGTACAACAGTGCGACCGTTGCCAGTGGTTCGACCATTTGGTCCATCAGCCGGCCACAGAACTTATCACCCTTACCGAGCCCTACCCTTTCGCTCGGTGGGGGATCGACATCCTTGGGCCATTCCCAACGGCTCAATCCCAGAAGAAGTTCATCATCGTCGCCATCGACTACTTCACCAAGTGGATCGAGGCTGAAGCTACAGCAAGGATCACCGAGACAGTCGCCTGGGGCTTCGTTTGGAAATCGATCATCTGTCGCTTTGGCATCCCCCGAGTGATAGTGAGCGATAACGGGTGGCAATTCAACTCTCGGTACTTCCGAGACAGATGCGCCGACCTAAATATCCGCAACCACTTCACTTCGGTCGCCCACCCTCAGGCCAACGGGCTGGTTGAAAATGCCAACAAAACTATCTTGAAGGGCATAAAAACCAGACTCGGTAAGGCTAAGGGTAGCTGGCTCGAGGAACTGCCTAGCGTACTATGGTCGCACCGAACGACCTGCAGAACGGCGACCGGTGAGACCCCTTTTCAGCTGGTATATGGCATCGAAGCCGTCGTTCCGTTAGAGATCGCCAATCCGTCTCTCCGAGTGATCAGCTTTTCGCCCGAGGCAAACAAGCAGAAGTTGCTCGAGAACCTCGACCTGGCAGACGAACTCCGAGAGATCGTGAACGTCCGAGCTACGGAATACCAGCGCCGCCTCACTCGGTACTACAACGCCAAGGTCCGGGGCAGATAATTCCGACCAGGGGACTTCGTCCTCAGAAAGACCGAAGCCTCTCGACCACTGGAGGCGGCGGGCAAGCTATCCCCCAACTGGGAAGGCCCCTACCGAGTGATCGAGACGCTCGGAAAAGGTGCGTACAGGTTGGCCACGATGGAAGGGGAACCCATTCCCCGGACATGGAACGCAACCACACTACGCAGATTTTATTTCTGAAAATTGTATCAACAAATCGGGTGAAATAAAACCCCCGTTTTGCATTCATTCAAGATAATTGTTGGTACATCAGAAAGGCAACTGCCAATACATTACATAGTGAAAAGCAAAAATCCATCTAACACCACGGCAGACGGCCATCGCCCGGCCGACCCGGTCTTGACCTTCTCGCATCCAGCCACTGACTCTGCCTCGCGTAGAAACTGGCTCGGACAAGAGATGGTCGACCCAGTTGGCTCGGGTGGACCGTGACAAGGGTGACAGAGGGATGACAAGGAGAAGGCCACCTTTCACGCGAGGAAGGCTACCTTCCAAGTTGGCAACAACCAGGAAAAAGGAGCGCCGTGAAGGTCTCCTCTCTGCCAATCCACCAACTCCTTGGAGGCGAACAGAAAGCAAGCAGCCCCCGAAGAGTGAAAGAAATGAAGAACAAAAGAGAGAGAAAGAGGCTGCGGACAGAGGCGAGCCGCCTCCTCCCCTCCCACGGAGGGGAATGACGGCCGGCATCCCTAACTCCCCCATCCGCCCTCCATCTCGGCGTCCACCCGGAAGCCTCGCCGGAGCCAAGAGGAGGCAAACGGCGTGCCCCCACACGTCGAAGCCCTCTCCAGATCCGCGCAGCGACCGTCGGACCCGTCTCATGCACGCGCGGCGACCGTGGGATCCGACCGATATTCTAGGACAGCTGGAACCGGCCGCTTCCCGTCGTCTGCGGCGTCACCTTCTGAAGGGTCCTCCATGCTCCAATCGCGGCGGCGCAACGCAGAGCGAAAACGAGGGAATAAGAGCAGACCGCCGGCGAGAGTCCTAAGTGTTAAGAGGGAAGGAGCACCCTTCGGTCCTTTTTATAGGCCAAGGGAGGCCACGCGCCTTAAATGACTCCCCCCTCGAAAACACGCTACAGGACCTCCCCTGGAAGGTCACCTCCAATTCCTCGGCCCCCGCCCTAGCGGGATTCGCGAAGCGCCTCGACTTTCAAAGCATGGTGGAATGAAAGGACGCCCCGCCAGAAGTCTCCCGAATCGGCATGCGAAAACGGTGCAAAGAATATCAACACTTTTCAACTGCCCTCGATACGCCAGCCAATTCACGGCAAAGATAGCGATCAAACAAAGTAAGTTCTTTATTACCTCCCATAAAGAAGTCCTCTTACAAAAGGAAAAATAGACAAAAAGGGGAAGGGGTAAAATAAAGCATAATACATCAGGCCTCGGGCCCACTTTGAAGCTCAGGAACAGCAGTAGGGGACGCGTCACCCCCGGTACCTTTGGTGACGGCCGGCCTGGACACTGACCTCGCCTGTGCGATAATTGTCCCGGTCGTGAGCCCTCCCGGAGCCTCCGGAGTTGGTGACCCCGCTGGAGGTGACTCCTCCAGTTCTTCCCCAGCCGAGGATGAGGAGCTGGAAACTGACTCATCTGAGTCATAACTCTGGCCGTAAGGAAAATCGCCCCCGGCAAGGTGCTCATTGGCATAGCTCATCGCCCAGCGATAGCCCTGCCTGAATCCCTTTCGGGCACCCCGGCGGAGCGCTACCTCATAGTAGGGGAGGGCAGCTTTAATCAAGTCGGCCGAGTAAGCCTCCGAGCCTTTGTAACGCTCGATCGCCTCCGCCTCAACCTGCCGTACCCTTCCGGCAAGCTCAACCCGAGCCCGCTCCGCCTCGGCCGCACGCTCTTCCGCCCTCGCCAGACGCTCCTCTAGCTCGGTCATCCTCCGCTCGGCTTCGATCGTCCGGCCCTCCGCCCGGGCTCGGTCTGCCTCGGCCTCAGCACGAAGGCGCTCCGCGTCCTCCGCCCGATCTTGCAGCTCGCCGCGCTCAAGCTCCCAGAGGCCATCCAGCTCGATGTGACGCTGACGCTCATCTTCCAGACGTTTGCTCTTCCTCTCGAGCGATTCTTGGGCCCTTGCTAGCTGCTCGGCCAGCGCCTTGGCTTCCCGTCGGCTCGACCGCGCCAACTCCCTGAATGCGAGGAACTCCCGCCGGAGCCCCTCATGCTCCCCCTCGAGCCGGGCTAGTTTTCCCTCGCATCCGCCAAGGGTCTAGGCAAGCCTCGATCGTTCCGCCTCCGTCTGGGCGTGCGCCTCCGCCATCACGGCCGCTGTCCGAGCTATGACCAGGCCGCCCTCCATCAGGACATCAAGGACCCCTGTGGGAGTATTGCGCCTTTCTCCCCCCCTCGTCCTCTCGGTGATCGACCGGCAGAACCGGTACAAGTCGCCCGAGATACCGAGCCTGTCCAGAGGCTCCGGCAAAGGGGACCGCTCCACCCTCGGCACCCCGCCAGAAGACCCTGTTCGGGCAGCGAAGCTGACCGCCCCGCACGCCACGGTCGGTTGGGGTTGCGACGCCTCCCCGGGCGAACCCCCACCCTCGACCGACGCCGCGGGATCGGCCGCACCAGAAACTTCCGGCACATGGGGCCGCAACGCCCCCACGGGTGAACCCCCATCCGCGCCGACCGATCCCTCGGTCCCAGCGTCGGCCACACCGGCATCGGCCCCCTCTGCCCCCGCAGAGGGGAGAGCCGACCCATCACCTCCCTCTGAGGGGCCCCTGGTCTCCTCGGCCCCCTCTCGCCCTGCGGATGGGAGAGCCAGCCCGGAGGGGTCGGCCCCATCCTGCCCCCGAGGGGGGAGCGCCGCCGAGCCAGAATCGCCCCCGACGGCGGTAGAAAGGCCGGCCTTCTTGGCCCTTTTCCTAGCCTTCACGGCCTCCCGCAGTTTCCCCGCCAGGGGATCCTTGCGCTTCAGGCAGGTCGATCGAGAAGACCCCTCGGGGGCCACCCCCTTGCCCTTGTCTCGGGCCTGGGCACGACCCGCCGAGGCATCAGGTTCATCGGCTGCCGAGTCATCTCCAAGATCGATGACCTCGGCCGCCTCCTCCAGAGGCTCCCGCCTCACGTCTGCAACAAGGAGAAGCCCCAGTCAGGAGAGGAAAGGAGCTACCACCCCAGAAAAAGAGCCTCAAGAGCTGTACCCGTCGACGTCAACCGCGAGAGAAGACATCGTTCGATGTTCTCCGGCGTCACCAGCTCCTCGGTCGATCGACGGTCCTCCAGTAGACGGGCAGCCTGCTGCTCTACGTGGGGAGGGAATTCCTCCTGGCGAGGGGGCAGATTGGGATGAAAGTTGGGCGAGGTCCGACATCTCCAGATCTAGTTCGTCGCCACCGCCTTCACCCAGAAGAAGTGGGTCTTCCACCCCTTGTGCGAGGAGTCCTTCGCCGCAAGCGAGATGCAGCTCCTATTCCTCCGCGCCTGGATGAAGTAGAAGCTTTTTCCCGTCGACGGGTGCGCTTTCAGCTCAAAGAAGAAATGGAAGAGGTCCAAGGAAGGAAAAATGTCGTGCTGACGACAAAGAATCCGGAAGGCCGAAAGCAGAAGATATGAGTTGGCCACCAGCTGAATAGGCGCCAACCAGAAAAAATTAAGAAGCTGCAGCACGAAAGGATCGAAAGGGAGACGAAATCCGCTCTTCCAAGCCAGAAGAAAGGTGTAAATGTGCTCCCCGCGATCATCCAGACTCGTCTCGTGCGGAGCGGTGGCAGCAAAGCTGTATCTGAGAGGCAGGCGAAAACGATGCTCCAGCCTCCGCACCTCCGCTTCCCCCAACTCACTGCAGTTGGGGACGGGTTCCCACCTCGCCGGCACAAGCTCCGGACTCTGACCCGCCATTGAGTCGGGGGAAGATCCCTCGTACGAGCTCGAAGACTCCGGGGGAGAAGGAAGTTGCCGGACCGCCTCTTCGGTTATCCTCGCCAACTCCACGAACGCGGCCGCAAGGCTCCGCGTCTCCGCTGTGCTCTCACGGTGCATCAAGAAGCAAGGAAAGCCTAAAACCCTGGAAGCCTAGAACGATGAACAGCGCCCCCTAAAAACCCCTGAGGGTGGTGGCGCGCCATTCCGTGCTCCGAGAAAAAGGGGGGCCCCTTCGTTTCGAATCCGTCAGGATCATCATTACGGGCCTCGGCGACCGCTATAAGCGGCTCCATAACGCCAACGGAATTCCACCCACCTGAGCCACGCCGGTCCAAAGCCTCGAAAAACTACTCATCCGAGCCTCCTTGGCTCGGGAGTAGGAGGGGGACAAGTGGAGAGGGGGATTTCCGCAGCCCACCACAAAGGCAGCCCAACAAGACCCACAAGGTCCAACCAGGCGAGCCCGCCCGAGTGATAGCCCACAGGGCCCACTTAGGGAAGAAAAGCCCAATAAAATAAGACTCGAGGAACTAACTCTCCCCGGCGGCCTTCTAGGCTCGGAGGGCCCGAGACAACGGTCAGGTCCCAAGGAAGGTCCGGCCTAAAGCCCTCTCCCCGTCCGAGAGAGATAGGCTCTAGCCGACCTATCCGACCCCACCTTCGCCGGGCCATGCCTATCGCTCGGACATGAGCTAGCATCCCCGAGGCTCGGTAAGGCCGGTTGATTATCCGCATGTGCAGCCGTTCAGAGTCCCCCGCCAGCGGGAGAGTCAGGGGAGCCGTCGGACTCCGAGGGGATAACGTTCCCACGATCAGGCCATGAAAGCCCCCGTTAAAGACGTAACTCCCGCCGGGAACCCCTCAGCTTACAGGACTCCTGAAGGCGGCGCACTATTTAAGCAAGGGACACCCTCCGGAAGAAGGTAAGAGAAACAAGGCATTCACACACCCTTAGCTTCTGAGCATGATTCGCTTCACCCTCTGGTGGAGAGGATTCATACGCATCAGCTCTCTTCTCCCCCCATTATCGCTTCTACCATAGCTCTACTGACTTAGCCATCAGAGGGTTTTCCCCCAGGGAGATCCCCTGGGCCCTCTGATACGTTTCCCTCTCTTGCAGATTCATCTTCTGGTGATCCATAGCCCGCTCAGGACTCAGCGCGAGATCTCGCCTCTTCAAGCCTAATCGCAGTTGATCGCAGAACCATGTTCATCATAGATGCGGTTGATCGTGAAAATGTGTTCATCATAGTCATGGTCATGGGTCATGCTACATTAATGGTGATCGCGGTCGGCCTGGGGGCCATGATCTCATAGATGCAGTTGGTTAATAGACCGCATCAACAAACCACCTCTCCAGCCCCTCACAAGTGAACGCGGTGTCTGTTCACGCCGCATGCCCTATCTAGAAGCTAAACATGGTGGGGAAGGTGACCACGTTCTCATTCCAATCTGGACTTTCGCGAACCAGCGTGAAATCATCCGTTCTACACCCCATTCGTGCCGTACGAAGAGGGAAAATATACAAAAATCATTCCTTTGCCTTCCACATGCCGGAAGGACTCCATAAACCACAAAAAAGAGCATAAAAATGGGTGATTCTATCAATGGCCCCACATACCTTCATGCCACACCACATAACACAATCGGCCTCATCTGGACCTCAAATCACGAGAAAAACATGATGCACTCAAGGGGAATCATATCACGACATCTAATCATTTCAAGAACAAGCGGTTGAATCAAAGAACGCCGCCTAAATTGGCGGAAATCGCCACTCAAACCCTAGCATGAAATTCAACCCCAAAATGGTCAAACTCGCTCATTCTCACCCGTATCGGCTCGAAACCACGGGGAATCATCACACGGGAGCTAAGTATTTATCCTCCTACCTCATACGATCCTTTACTGCATTAGGGAAGTCGAATCCTCGCGAATCAACCCTGTTCTATCCCTCGAAATCCAAGAAACTCTACCACCACGCTTGCTCCTATGCCTGCCACACGTCGTCCACATCATCTTCTGCACATCTCCACGCCTCCGTGGCCACCGGAGTGAAGGAAAGAGAGGAAGAGAGGGAGAGACGCAGGGGAGAGAGTTGAAGAGTGGGAGAGGAGAGAGGGCTCCATTGTGAGGAAGAAGAGGAGAGAAACGTGGGGGAGAGGGGAGTGCGATCAAGGGTTTAGGGAAAATAGAAAAAAGGGGGTTTTCTCCCTTAACCCTAAAAACTCCAATATTTCACATATGCCCATTCTTTTATCAGTTTCTAAAATAACACAATTAATCCTCATTAAATTTTGAATCAAACAATCCGAAACCTGCATAATTATTTCGAAACCCATAAACATCAGATCCGAAAACCCAAGTCACTACATTGATATTCACGAGCGCCCTTCAGGGATGAGGAAATGAAATATCCCGAACATTATGTAGATGCCACCTTAAGCTATGGCTATAATGAGATCTGACAAGATCAACCATGAGGATAAGGTTGCTATCCCATGGAGCCTGTGAAAGTCGGACAAGCAGGGAAGTGCTTATTGGAAGCGATTGGCTTGTGAGACTGGAATTCGAGACTCCGTTTGGCTACGTAAGTCATTTATAAACTGAGATCCCTATGGTGTAGTGATTTTTATAGTGACACGTCCATCAAGTATTGATGGAAGGAGACCGCAACATGCGTTTCATATGCATGTGCTATATGACCACTGA
Source organism: Amorphophallus konjac (assembly GCA_022559845.1). NCBI lineage: Eukaryota > Viridiplantae > Streptophyta > Magnoliopsida > Alismatales > Araceae > Amorphophallus > Amorphophallus konjac. The sequence continues at coordinate 104,296,384 of CM040118.1, forward strand.
TAAGTAATGATGAATTGATCTTTTCTTCATCATTGTGTGAGCTCATCCACTCTACACCCCCAATGACTTACAACATTTTGTCATGAAAAGGAAGTTTGATGTCGCTACTTTAACATATTTACCTGGGACAAAGGTTGATACTGTCTAAAGGGGCATGTCTAGGAAAATGGTCGAGACAAATTGGATTGATGAGCAGCATAGGGAAAGTATCTTACTATTACACCATGTTTTGGGAGTCATTTCTGCGTAGAGACTCGATCACTTGTGAGGTGATAGAGTCATGAGTGCAAAATGATTGAAAGTTGACACAAGCCTGTTGTAAGAGATCTGGAGTGTCAAGTGCAATGGACATTAAGAAGCTGAGATAGTTTAAGTGCTCTGCTAGTACGGTGATAACTTAGCAGACAACTTCACCAATGTTCAAAAGAATCTCACGGAGGTCACACGTTCCATTTTCGTATATGACCATTGTAGTCATAACCTTCGAGACGAGGGACATGCATAGTTATCCCTTATGATGCACCTGTGGCCCTAATGGGCAAGTGGGAGTTGTTATGTAATGGGCCACTGGATGCCTACAATGTAGTCCAGTACCGCGCTGGGCGCACGCACAGTTGTACACTGGCGCGCACTGGCACGTGGCAGGTGTTGGCAGTAGCCTACGCCCATTTTGGTCACCCCCAGGGGATCTGGTCATCTCTCCCTTATCTTCTTCTTTTCCCCCACGTGGATTAAATCTTCCCCATTTTCTTCTTATCCTCTCCCTTTTCTCCCTTATCCTCCACCTCCTTACCACATGCTCCTCTGCTCCCTAATCTCTTCCACCGCCTCTTCCATCCTAATCACATTCACCCAACCACTATAAATACCCCCTTAAGGGGGCTTAATGAGTGGCGTGTTGAGGTGACATGGGGTTTATGCGTGTGTACATTTTGGCTATGAGTGGTGTATGTGTGTGTACATTATGTGTATAAGAGAGATGATTAAGAGAGAGAGAGAAAGGAAGAAAAGGAAGGAGATCCCAAGAGTATCTCTAGCAACTCCGAGGAGGTTCTGCTAACCAATCCGGAGGTGATGCTACCAGTGGTAGGGGTCAGTGTGTTAGAGGTGTGATACGTGTGCAAAAGTATCTTGCACCGATAAATGTGTACAAACTAGTTTTACACATGGCGAATGTGTACATGGAAATGTCCTGTGTATATATGACATATGCGGCTCATCCATGGGTGTATCCGATGTTGGGGGTAAGTCCATAGTAAATGTGCACATCTGTGTGAAAGAGAGAAGAGAGAGATAGCAGTGCCCGTAGGGGTCACGGTAGCCCTGCTCTCTGTCTCTCATTCCCTCTCCTCTTCTCTCTCTTCGTTCTCTCTCGCCGTAAGTCGGATGAGGACAACGAGAATAGTGCGTCGATCGTGAGATTGCGTTCCACGTAGAGGTCACAGAGTTATGTACTCTCGTGAGGGACTCGGTAATGACTCCGGAGGGTCATTACCATTGTCCTAGAGACTTAATTGGTAGACTCACATGTATCCTACTCACGACTCTGCTGGAGCACATCGACTCTGCCATCAGGTACGTGCGTTTATTTTATTTTATTTATAGATATGTGTGCCATCTTCGAATTCTGTAAACTCTTACGATATTCTACTTCCGTTGACGGGTGGCAACAATATACGTGTCTATCGTTTCTGCTGACAAGATATAACCTTGTAATTTATTTGAATTGATTTTTATAATCTTATAATGACTCGGGAGGCTGTCAACAGAAATTAAGAGTATTCATATATACTTGCTGCATGCAACTCTGACCCTATTACATGGAACCGACGCGATCTTGGGGACAAGAAAAGGCATGGATTATACATCCTTTTCTTGTCCCTCAAATCTTGTAAGTATTGGGGGCAGCACGCACAACTCTGTCAAACTAAACGATTTGGGAAGTCATTCTGTGCCGTCATGAATGAACGGAGACAGTGAAGAACACAAGAGAAGAGAGAGAGAGAGAGAGGGGTGGGTAGGTGGGAGCTCCCACCTACCCCCACCCGGAACCCTCACCACCTCCGGTGGTGGTATCTGTACGTCGGCTTCGTCCGGCGGAAGCTTCACCGGCAGCCTCGCTCCGGTGGTCCTACTGGGCGGGGGGAGCCCCCGTAGGGTACTCCCCCCTCCCCTCCCCAGGTGTGTTCCCTCCTCCGTCGCCCTGCCCCCTCCCCTTCCTCCGCATACCTCCGCCCTCCGCTGATCTCTTTCTCCCACCCCTCCGCCGGCCCTCCGCCGCTCACACCCTTCCCCGCTACCCCCGCGCTCGCCCCCCCTTCCTCCGCTGCCCTGCCCCCCTTTCCTCCGCCGATCTCCCCCTTCCCCACCCCCTCCCTATCTTCCCAGTCTTTCCCCCTCTCTGTGATCCTCCGCCCCCCCTCCTCTCCACTCTATTCCCTCTTCCTGCCGCCAACCCCCCCGCCCCTCCCTCCTCCTTCCCCCGGTTCCTCCTCCCTCCGCTCTCGCCGATCTCTTTCTCCCACCCCTCTGCCGGCCTTCCGCCGCTCACACCCTTCCCCGCAACCCCCGCGCTCGCCGTCGGCCGGCTCTCCACCCTGCCCCCCCTTCCATTGGTATTCCGCCCCCCTCCCTCTTTCCCCCTGACTTCCCCCATCCATCCGCCTCTCCCGCGCCTCTCCTCCCTCACCGACCGCTGTCCCCTCCCCCGTCATCCCTCCCATCGCACTGTTCCCCCCCTCCATCTGCTCCGCGATCCCCCCTCCCATCCTCCTCCTTCGCCTGTCGTCTCCCCTCCCCCATCCATCGTCCTTCCCCACCCCAAGTTTCTGTCACCTCCCCAAGCACTTTTGTAGCCCACTGTCCCCGGTCACCCAGTCCCGATCCTCCCCTCCGTCGGCTTGGGCATTCTCTTGGGCATCGTCGGAGTTTGGGTCCGGTCTCTGTGTTGAAGATTTTGGCTCTCTTCCCTCGGTTTCGAAGAAGCTCGGAGATACTGCGCATTCTCCCGTATCCAACTGGATATCGGCCTCCCGAGCATTCTCTTCTCACCGCACAGTACAAGAGCGGTTCGGCAGTCATGAGCGCCTCGAGGAAGATCTCTGCCACTTTCAGCACCGGCTGGCTCTTCTTCAGATCCGCTGGAGTTTCTCACCGTTGGTGGTTATCTTGGTTCTACACCTCGCATCGTTATCTTCTCTGTATGTTCATCGTTATGGTGACATCATGGGCCATGTATGGGTTATTTTGTTCGGTCCGGGTCTTCTTGCCTCTTATGTATGTCGCTCTGTCGACAGTATGGGCTTGGGATATCTTCTCTGTACGGGAGTCTTTGCTTTCCTTGTATTTTCACTATCGTTAGTATGAATGAAATCATATGTTTACAAAAAAAAAAAGAATGAACGGAGACGTGTCGTCAAAGTGTACGTACGATTTGTCGAGCTATTTAGTCGCCCGAAGGCCTGCACGATGGCAGTCGAAGTGAGCAGGATGAGTAAGAAGGGTACAAGAAATTCAAATTTTCAGGAAGTGATTTTAATTTCTTTTAATTATATTTAGTGTACATCGGTCCTAATTACACATTTAAAATAATGTGTGTGCATTATGTAAATTATTTTTTTAAAAAAATAAACGTTAAGTTCATGTCTCCTCCTAATTTATCGTACAAGATATATATCTATCTAACAACTAAAAAAATCTAAAACTTTTAATATTTTTAAAATCATCGGACGAGAGTGTGTTTTACCTGATAAATTAAAAGATGTAAGTCCAATGTCATAACAAAAAAATTAAAAAATAATTTGATGTGTAGGTATGGAGGTCGGTGGGTTTTTTTTCACGATGGATAGGTAGGTATGGATGTGATTAAATAAATAAATAAATAAATATATAAAATTATAATAATTAAAACATATTTTTTCCTTACAAGCCAAGTGGCGCAGGAGCTTCTCTTGGGTCTAGACCAAGCCCACGTGGACAATCTCAGACGCGGTCTCGTTTCTTCCCGGGGCTTTTATGGTTGAGCTCTTGCCCGACCTATTTATTGATGAGAAAGATTTATTACACATTCAGGGTGTCTTGCACATCTTTGACGTGCAGTGCTTTTAAATTTTTTTGAAATTTTTTTGGTGTAATCTTTGAGATATTTTAATTTGAGATGTAAATCACGTCAGTATTAAATTACTTTAAAAAAAATAAAAAAAGAAACTAAATTGAATGAATAGTGTTAGACTCGTTTTTAAAAAAATTAATTTATTTTAATTTAATTTTTTATATAATCGAATGATGACATCACTTATACTCTAAATTAGAATATTTTAAGAATTACTCTAATTTTTTTTAAAAAAATAAAAAACGCTACACACTCAGGTGTGCAACACATTTGATTATGCAACGAGGCATCATGTTTATTGATATCACTAAGTGGGGAAAGTACCTCTCCCGTTAAAGAGACTCGTCGACCTTCTACTTCCCTCATCTCATCTCATCTCATGGGATCATATTACATTATCATAAAATCATTTATCATGTAACGTAATTGGCTCCAAACTTATATTCTCCTACCAAAATTTTTGAAAAAAAACTCAACTGAAATAAACTCTACTATTTTTTTTGGCAAACCTCGTTGACTTGAACCAACCAAATCAATTGGTAATAGACTATATCTTGATAATAAAATCTTATTATATATCTCCTTTCCATCAAGTTGATTGCTAGGTTACAAATATATAAGTTACATCATAAAATATATCTTATTATATATGTAAACTCTTAAACAAATATGTCTCTACGCAAAAGTCAAGCTATCAAAGTCGAGAAATGCTCTGTACATCATATCCAGTGTACACAGGCTACGTCAATGCGTAACTCACGTATGTGATTCGTCCAAGTAGACATGACATGAAATCGGTGGGCGGATGAATTGAAGCTTGAGACAGAATTAATGGCCCTATCACAAAGGTATTAAATGGGTGAAATTTTCTCGCATAGCCCACCTTTTTGTCATACTGAAAATGTCCTTTTGGGATGCGAAGAGGCGTAATCTCACGATGCTCCTGAGCCGTGAGACTCTGGAAGAATCTTTGGTCACGATCACCACGTGTGTATAATCTTCAAGAGGGGAAACAGGTCAGAGACGCCCAGAGATGGAGCCCCGGGAAAAACCCTCTGATGCCTAAGTCAGCAAATATGATAGAGCGCGGATACGAAGAGAAGTGGTAGGAGAAAGAAAGGGCGCAAGATTATTCTCCACCAAGAAGTGTGGTGGTTTTCTCTCGGGATGCTTGCTTACCTTTTCGGAGGGTCCCCTTGAGGTGTATATAGCAGTCCGTTTAACGTAAGAGTCCGGGGTATCTGAGGAGATTTTGGGGAGGTTACGTCCTTGTAGTGGACTCTTTATGACATAAGGACTCTTGCTCTCCCTTATCCCTTGGAGTTCCCTACTCTTGTTGGGTGCGTAATAGATGCTCAGATAAGCTTCCAACAGTCGGTCCGGGCTCAAGACGCTTGCTCGGAGCTCTCTCCCGAGCGATGGGGCATACCTCGGATGGCCTGCGTTGGGTCCCAGCAGAGGCCTTCGTAACCGATCTATCGTTCGGACTTCTAGACCCGAGGGTTGCCTAGGAAGTGCTCATCCAAGTAAATTTTGCGCTTAAAGTAAGTTGGCCAAGAACGGGGCTGTCACTTTGGGAAGCTGGGTCTAGTTTGGTCAGATTGGACATAGTTCGGCCGTGCTCTTGGGCAGTAGATCTTTCCCCTCTCCACTTGTCCCCCTCCTACTCCCGAGCCAAGATTGGGCTCGGATGAGTAGCGGTTATGGGGATGACGTAGGTGGCTCGGTTTGGGTGGGGAACTATCTCCAACAGGGGCCACTTAATGTGGTTGTCCTGGGAGTACGCCCGTAATGATGACTCATTTGAGTCGATGCGTGGAGCCCCCATTTTGGGGTTCGGAACGTCACGCCATTTCCTGCCAAGCTTATGGGGAGATAAATATTGCACGTTCTTGCGTTCCAAATCGCCTTCGTTTAGGGTTTTCTCTCTTCATTGCACTGGTATTTCAGAAGGGCTCATGCGCCGTGAGGGTGGTCAGGAAGAATAGCGACTTGCGGAGGCCTTTACAGAGCTTGCGGAGATTACGGCGGCAGCGATGTGCCAGCTCCCACCTTCTCCAGAACCGTCTGATTCAGCGCTCTTTTCCTTCTCTTCCTGTTCCTCTCATTCTTCCATGGAGGATGAGCGTCCCGTATCCGAGGTGCAGGAAGCCGAACAGGGCGCAAGGAGTTTGGTGCCGCAGCCTGAACATCCCATGCGCAGCGAGTTGGGCGAGGCCAAAGTGAAGGGGATGGAAAAGCTCTATGGACTGCCGTGAAAGTATTTTTTCTCTCTATCGCAGCCTCATGAATCTAGCTTGTCCTATCGTTCGGGCATCTTCTGTACTTTCCTCTTAGCTTGGAAGTGCGGTTTTTATCTCCCCCTCCACCCCTTTGTCGTGCGGTTGCTTCAATTTTATCGACTGGCTCCTGTCCAGTTGGTCTCCAACTCATACACTTTTGTCTTTTCTTTCATCTTTCTCTGCCGCTCGTGTGGGCTTCCTACTTCGTTGGAGCTTTTCAATTCTTTCTTTGAGTTGAAGGAGTAGACCCACGCGGGTAATGACTTCTTCTATCTTTAGGCGAGGAGGAAAAGGAGCTGTGTGTCCCTTTCTGCCAAAGATTCTTCTCACAAAGGGTGGAAGACCCAATTTTTTTGGCTGGGTTCATCCATATATGGCACCCCCTGAGATTTCCTGACGGTAGTCAATTTCCATCCGTCTATCCCTTCGAAGCGGGCAGCGGTTTCTTCGGAGCTGGAGGAGGAGATCAGGATTCTCCAAGAGAATCGCCGATCGACCGCCGAGTTGATGACTGCGGCCAACATCGAGGATTATCCTTCCCGCTCGGTGCCGCCTCAAGGTAAGAACCCTAAGGCTCTGCGTCTCTGCTTTCGGGTCGGGTAGGTAGGCCTCTTTTTGACGATTTGGCTTCTGTTGTTCAGATTCAAGGCGAACAAATGACGAGGAGGAACAGCTGTTGGAGCAGGAGATCGCCGACCTAGAGGAGGTACCTACTCCGAGCGAACCCCGAGCATCTGGGGGCAGTTCCGGAGCCCGAGATAGGGGCAAGCAGGTGGTTCAGGGAGATGCCCCCGAGCGCCGTGGGGCCAAACGCAAGGACTCTAAGGAGCGGCTACTGATGTCCTCCATGAAGGCCTTGACCACTAAGAAGAAGCGATTAAAGAAGGCGGGGGTCGTTCACCGAGCTGACAAGTGGGTTCGACAGGCTGAGGATCCTTCATCTGAGGAGATCTGCCGCCCAAATCCCCCATCCATCGAGCCAGAGACGGCTGCTGCTGGCGGGGGAGCCATTACCGAGCCTGCCAGACTGTAGGCAGAGGCGATAGCCTCCGAATCTCCGGCCGAGGCTGGTGGGGCGCAGGGCGAGGTGACATCCCAGTCCGTGCCGAGCGTTGTCATTCTGAAAGTGGGGGCGCTCGGTGGGGATGCCTCGGTCCTGGGCCTTCCAGAAAGGACTCTCCCTCGTCCGGCTAGTGTCTCCACGGTTCGGGCTTCTCTATATCAGCGGTGCTGATCTTTGGTGCCTTCACTGAATCGGGAAGAAGTCAGACGTGGTCTCCCCTCTTTACTCTTCGAGAGGGTTATGGAGGGCGGTTTGATCATGGCCCTGCTGGGGGCCGAGATAATCGATTTCTTCGCTCGGCTGGACAGTGAAGAGAGGTCCCTCTCCCGGGTTCGCGCTGAGTCCGATCGAGGGATCAGCTAGTTGACTTCCGAGCTTGAAGTATCCCGGCGAGATGCAACTTCGTTTCGAGCTCGGTTTCAATCGAGCCAAGAGGAGGCTCGAACTCTGGCCAAGCAGCTGGCCCAGGCTTGCTATACGGCCGACCTGAAGGTCAAACTCCTGGAAGAGGAGCGTCAGTCTCAAGTCGAGCGTCACGAGCAGTGGAGGGCCGAGCAAGAGGGGCTCAACAACCAGGTCCGTGGGCTTGCGCGAGCGCAGGGGGAAGCCGAGGTTGCGCGGACCGAGGTTGAGGCGAAGTTGTCTGAGATTGAGATGAAGTTGCTCGAGTCCGAGCGGAGGATAGCAGAGCTTGAGAAGGAATTAGAGCGAGCTGAGGTGGAGGCGATCGAGCGATATAGAAGCTCGGAGGGTTATCATGCAGTTCTCGAGAAGGCCGCCTTCTCGTATTACGAGCCAGGCTATCGTCGGGGACTACAGAAGGGATTTGCCCAAGGCTTCCATCGTGCTGTCATTGAGGCCCAGCAGTAGGTGACCGACGAGCTTGTCTTTCCTTCTGGGCAATGATACGACTCAGACGCAGATACCACCGATTCTCCTTCTTCGTTGTCGAGTGAAGGGGGGAGCAGGACTGCCTCCGCTTCAACAGATGGATCGCCAGCTCCGGTTACATCTAGAGGGCGCGCGGTCAAGGTAGTTCCCACACAAGTGGGGTCAGTGTCTGAACCGGCCGTCGCTGAGGATACAGGGGGCAGATCTTCTGGTGCTGAGGATCCTTCAACCGCCCAGTCTCAAGAAGGGTTGCGGGCCTCTCGGAGTCCCCCCATCTCCATAGATTAAGAGAAAAATGGGTTTGATGTGCCGCTTCTCTTTTTTTTTGTTGCCATGTAAGGTTTGCCCTTTCGATATATAATGATAGTAATATTTAGCACTGAGTTGACTGTTTCTTACCGCTTTTGGGGCGATTTGTGCCGTTGCTAGAAAGGTGGGGATTTTATTTGCAGATATCTCGCGTGCAGCGACTATCGTGGTACTGGTGCCTTTCCGATTTTCCATGCTTTGAACGACTTGCCACTTCACGTGTCCGTATGGAAGGGCTATTGAGGGAAACGGAGTAACTGCCCCTGGCGAAGGGTTCTTGCCATTCACATTCTTTCGAGGGGAGAATTAATTAAGGTGAGGGTTCCCCTTTCGGCCTATAAAGGGTCCCGAAGGGTGCCTCCATCTCCTTTCAATGCTTAAGGCTTTTCTCTCAGCTCTTCCTCTTTCTCCCTTCTCGCGAAGCGTCTGTCTCTATGCTGGGGAATTATCAGCGAAACATGGAGGGCGATTCGGAAGACGATGATCCTGGCGGCCGCCAAAGGCGTTCCTGCTGCTCCGGCGCAGGGGAAGGAAAGTGGACGGGGCGGACAGCGTAGGAGGAAGAAGGAGGATGTGTGGGACAGCGTAGGAAAAGGAAGGAGGCCTCGCGACGGGCACCTTTCCAACTTCTGGACCGCTGCTAGGCGGTGCACAAGAAAGAAGGGGCCTGGCCACGGGCTCTCTCCTACTCTCCGGGCTGCCGTCCGACACGTAGAGGGCTGATGACCCAGCGTCATCGGTCTTCCTTTCCCGCCGCCCCTCTCACCTCTTCGAGGGGGCGTTCAATTTTTCTCCCTCTTCTGCTCTTCAACCAACTTCCTCCCTCTTTTTTAACTCTTTGGAGGGTGCCTTTTATCCTTGCTCACACCACTTGGAGGTGCTTACTTTCTGTTCGGCCCCCTTCCAAAGAGTTGGCAGAGGAGGCCTTCTCTTGTTTTCCTTCCTCTTTTTCCTCTGATACCTTTTTCCTGAGTTTCCAGAGCAAGCAAGGTCAGCCACCCCATTACCCGAGCCAGTTTCTACATCGAGTAGAGTCAGTGGCTCGGTTTGGGGGTGTTCACCCCGTTCGTGTCGAGTAATCAGCTCGTGTTGTAGTACCAGTGGATGTAGTATTTTTATTTTTGATATGTATTGTATTGGCTGTGGCCTATCTGCTGTATGAAAAATATTAATGAAAGGAAAATCATCGCCATTTGTTGCTTACATGCTTGAGGAAAGCTCAAAAATAGAACTTTTGTAATGTTGTTGCATTCCATGTCCGAGGAATATGCGTTCCTTCCATGGTAGACAATCGATACGCCCCTTTCCTGAGCGTCTCGATCACTTGGTAGGGGCCTTTCCAACTTGGGGCCAGCTTCCCCACCGCCTCCAATGGTCGAGAGGCTTCGGCTTTTCTTAGGACGAAGTCTCCTATGCGGAAGTTTCTATCTCGGAGTTTGGCATTGTAGTATCGAGCGAGGCGCCGCTGATATTCTGTGGCTCGGATGCTCGCAATCTCTCTTATCTCGCTTGCCATATCAAGGTTCTCTAGCAGTTTCTACTCGTTTGCCTCGGGCGAGAAATTGATGACTTGGAGAGATGGGCTACCGACTTCCATAGGAATCACGGCGTCTGTGCCATACACCAACTGAAAAGGAGTCTCACCGGTGGCAGTTCTTGGAGTGGTTCGGTGTGACCATAGTACGCTTGGAAACTCCTCGAGCCAACTACCATTGGCCTTACCGAGCCTGACCTTATTGCCTTTTAATATAGTTTTGTTGGTATTTTCGAGCAGCCCGTTAGCCTGGGGGTGGGTACCGAAGTGAAGTGGTTGCGAATGTGTAGGTCGGCACATCTATCTCTAAAGTAGTGAGAATCAAATTGCCGACCATTATCGCTTACAATCACTCTGGCGATACCGAAACGACAGATGATCGATTTCCAAATGAAGCTCCATACGACTGACTTGGTGATCCTGGCGGTGGCTTCAGCTTCAATCCATTTGGTAAAGTAGTCGATAGCGACGATGACGAACCTCTTCTGGGCCTGGGCGGTTGGAAATGCCCCAGGATGTCGATCCCCCACCGAGCAAAAGGGTATGGCTCGGTAAAGGTTACGATCTCTGAGGCAGGCTGATGGACCAGATGATCGAAATGCTGGCATCGGTCGCACCTTTGAACGTAAGTTATGCAGTCGCGCTGAAGAGTGGGCCACCAGTAACCTCGCCGTAGCAAGATCCTGGCGAGTGATCTTCCTCCTTGATGTGCGCCGTAGATGCCTTCGTGGATCTCTTGAATCGCTCGGCTAGCTTCCTTGGTGTCGAGGTACTTGAGGAGGGGTCCAAAAAAAGATCTTCGTTACAAGGCTTCGTCTAAGATGACAAAGCGCCGAGCCTGATACTTCAGTCTCCGTGTCTCTTGAGGGTCGGGGGGCTCCTGAGAATCTCAGAGCCAGGATGTATATAGGGTCCGCCAGTCGCTTGATGACGCCTGATCAATGGTCATGAGGTCCGCTTCTATACTCGGACGCTCTAGCTCTTCAAGGAAAATCGATCGAGTTCCATCTGGTCTGGCAGAGGAGGCCAGTCGAGAGAGGGCGTCCACCCGAGAGTTCTCTTCCCAAGTTATCTGGATAACCTGAAAACTCTCGAATAGTGGGGGTATTCCTCTTACCAGTTGAAGGTATTTGATCATCAGTGTTTTCCAAGCTTCGTAGTCACCGTTGACCTGGCTGGCGACCAATTGGGAGTCAGTATGGATCCTGACTCGTTCGGCCCCCAATTGTTGTGTCATCCTGGCTCCCAAGATTAGAGCCTCATACTCGGAGACGTTGTTAGATGCCGGGAAGTTGAACTTTAGGGGATATTGCAATTCTACTCCTTCTGGGGATCGGAGAAGAACGCCGACCGAGTTGGAGGATCCGTCGATGAAAAGATCCCAGGTTGGCCCGGGCGTTAGTAGATGGACTTCCTCGGTCGGGACAATGCTCTCTGCGATGAAGTCTGTGAGTGCCTACCCTTTATGGCCGAGCGGGGGCGATAGGAGATATCGTAAGCCCCGAGCATTATAGCCCACTTGACGAGGCAACCCGAAGCTTTAGGGTGAGCAAGGATCCTCTTCAGGGGCTCATTGGCCAACACGACGATGGAGTGCCCTTGGAAGTAGGGCCGGAGGTGCTTGGCCGAGGTTGCCAATGCTAGCACGAGTTTCTCGGTTGCAGGGTACCATTGTTCGGCCTCGTTGAGCACCTTGCTGGTGTAGTATACCGACCTCTACACTCCCGCGTCGTCTCGAACCAGGACAGAGCTCACCGTGGAAGGGGTCGACGAGAGGTAGAGGTGCAATGGTTCGCCCGGGACCGATTTTGATAGCACCGGGGGAGAGGCCAGAAACTCCTTTAGCTCTGCAAAAGCCTTCTAACATTCCTCGTCCCAGGCGAACGTGGCTGATGCCATTTTATGCCCTCTCAATAATTTAAAGAAGGGCAGGCATCATTCAAACGCTCGGGACAAGAAACGGTTGAGCGCAGCGATTCATCCAGTCAAGCGCTGGACATCCTTGATGCAGGCAGGCGGCTGCATGTCCAGAATGGCCTAAACTTTGTCGGGGTTGGCCTTGATCCCGCGCTGAGTGACTAGGAAGCCCAGGAATTTTTCGGATCGGACCCCAAAGGCACATTTAGCTGGGTTGAGCTTCATGTTGTACCTCAGGAGGGTGTCGAAGGTTTCTGCTAGGTCGGCGAAGTAGTCCTCGGACTTGGGTGTCTTGACAAGCATGTCGTCGATGTAGGCTTCGACGTTCCGACCGATTTGTCCTTCAAAAATATGGTTGACCAGCCTCTGATATGTTGCTCTGACGTTCTTCAGCCCAAAAGGCATTCTGGTGTAGTAGTATACGCCGAAGTCAGTGATGAAGGCTGTCTTCTAGATGTCTTCAGGATCCATTCGGATTTGATGATAGCCGAAGTAGGCGTCTAGGAAGCTTAGCAGTTCGTTACCGGAGGTCGAGTCGACTAACTGGTCGATGCTCGGTAGTGGGTAACAGTCTTTTGGAGTGGCTTTGTTGAGGTCGGTGAAGTCCACGCACATTCGCCATCTGCCCGAAACTTTTGGTACTAAGACGACATTAGCGAGCCATGTCGGGTAAAGGACTAGGCGAAAAAGGCCAGTTTTCTTCCCCTTAATATTCTGCTCTTTGATGATCGTCTGCTTCTCTGGGGCGTGCTTTCTTCTGCGTTGCTGGACGGGTTTCACTGACGGGTCAAGGTTGAGCTTATGTACCACCATCTCCCCAGGGATCCCGAGAAGATGCTCATCAGACCATGCGAAGACTTGAATATACTCCAAAAGGAAATCTTTGTATCGCTTTTGTACATCAGGTGGTAAATCAACTCCAATTTTTACTCCTAGGGCTGGGTCGTCTTTGAGGAAGACCGTCAACAATTTGCCACCAGGCTCGGATGTTGTTGGTGCATCCTCGACTCCCTCGCCCTTTTTCTTTTTTCCCTCTAACCTTATGGCTTCGACCGAGATTATGTAGCATCTTCTAGGTATTACCTGGTTACCTTGGACTTCCCCGATACCGCATTTGGTGGGAAACTTCATTTTTTGGTGATAGGTGGAGGGCACTGCCTTTGTCCGGCTGAGGATTCCTTGGTCGAAGATGGCATTATAGGCCGACATCCCCTTGATCACAATGAAGTCAGCCATAACAGTGACGGTTGTAGGAGGGGTGCCAATGGTGACCGGCAGGCTTAGGGCTCCCTCGGGATAGGTTGCCTGGCCATTGAACTCACAAAGGGGGTTCAAATTGGATGGAGCTTGGAGGGGTTTTCACCCATCTTAAGGAAGCATTCGCACGAGAGCACATCAGGGGCACTACCATTGTCAACCAGTATCCTATCTATGTTACAATAGTTTATAGTAGCCGACACTACAAGAGCATCATCCTGTGGGGTAGATAACCCTTCCAGGTCTTGGTCAGAGAATACCAAGGCTTGTTGTTCACTCACCGGCAGGGCTTTGGGGGGCTCGGAGGCCCTGCTTGCCCATTCAGCGTGACTCTTCCTTCCTCGGCTACTGTCTCCTCCTGATGGCGCGCCGCCAGAAATGACATTGATGTGGACCCTACGGGGGTGATTGTCAATTTCTTCTGGAATGCCATGATCCTCCTTCTAGCGCTCGGACACGTACTGAGATAAGTCTCCCTGGCAGATGAGACGCTCGATCTCATCCTTGAGCTAGTGACAATCTTTGATATGGTGCCCGTGGTCGTTGTGGAACTGGCAATGTTTGCGACGATTGCGGCGCTTGGCCTTCATAGGCTCGGGTTGGTGGAGAAGGCCCGAGCCCTTGATGTCTTCGTATATCTCGTAGACTGGGGCGGATAGGGGAGTGTACCGCTTGTATTTCTGAGGGGGCTCCCTCTGCTCCCGTCCTGGTTCCGTTGTTTTCCTTGGCCCGAGCCTTGCTCGGATGGTCACTTCTTGTCCCTCTCCTGACCTGAGCCCGTCGGACCGGGGCAAGCGCTGAGGACTTCCTCGCATTATGCGTGGTGCAAGGCTAAGGTCACCAATCGGTGAGGGAGGTGGGGGGGATGGAGGACCAGTTCTCGCCGGAGGTTCTTGTCGTGGGTGCCTCCGGTCAGCGCGATGATGGCTGAGGCAACGTCCAAGCAAGGGATGCGCAGGGCCTCCGATTTGAATCGATTAATATAAGACCAAAGCTTTTCCCCTTGTGTCTGCTTTAGGGCCAACAACCCTGCTACTTACCATGGAGGGCCGCTGTCGGCGAAGCTTTCCTTGAATACTCGCCCGAATTATTTGAAGTCGTGAATGCTGTTGGGGGCGAGTGCTCAGAACTAGGCCTGAGTGCCTTGGACGAAGGTGGTCACGAATGCTCGACATTTGACACTGTTGGAGGCCCCGTGCAAGGTCATCAGGGCATCGAAGCTGCCGTAGTGGTCGGCCGGGTCTCCCTGGCCGTCATACGACTTGAAGATTGGTAGTACGATTCTGGGGGAGATCTCAGCCTTCAAGATATGGTCGGAGAATAGGGATTGCTCCTCATCTTCCTTCGTGGAAGTTTTCTGCAGGGTGCAGAGGGCACGCTCTTGTTCCGCGAATCGTCGCTCGAAGTCCCGCAACTGGAGGGATAACTCTGGTTGCCGCTGAACTGAGGGGTTGTGGGGGCATCCCTGCGGGCTGTCGCGTCGTCCCTCGGGGGGATCAGTTTTCAGGAACTGTCGCCGTGTCCCTGTCCCTTCTCTCCTCGGGGTGGAGGAGGCTTCTTGTTCTGGAGGAGGGGCGTGTGAAGGTCCTCCTAACCGATTACGTATAAGCCTTCACCCTCGGAGGGTGACGCGGCCTCCGGCGGTTTGTTGGGAAGCTCCACCGCAGGGAGGGGGGGGGCTCTCCCCGGGAAGTCGTAACTTCTATTCCCTAGCCACCTGGGTCCTCATCAGTTCGACAAGGATGTCCAATTTTGCATTGAGGGTTTGGAGAGCGTCGGAATTCCCTTTGGGGGATTACACCTCCGCGGGCGGTGGAGGCGGCTCATCGGCTTGATTGTTGTTGTTGGAGGGGAGGTTTTTCGCGGGGTGGGGAGGCACAGGTCCTCCATCTGCCGACACGGTCTTTACCTTGTTGCCGGCGGTTCTCCTACCGAAATTTCTTCACACCATGATGGCTCTTTGCTCATTTCCCACAGACAGCGCAAGATGAAGAGGCGTAATCTCACGCTACTCCTGAGCCGTGAGACTCCGAAAGAATGTTTGGTCACGGTCACCATGTGTGTATAACATGCAAGAGTGGAAACAGGTCAGAGGCGCCCAGGGATGGAGCCCTGGGGAAAACCCTCCGATGCCTAAGTCAGCAAATGTGATAGAGTGCGGATGCGAAGAGAGGTGGTAGGAGAAAGAAAGGGTGCGAGATTATTCTCCACCAAGAGGTGTGGTGGTTTTCTCTCAGGATGCTTGCTTACCTTTTCGGAGGGTCTCCTTGGGGTTTATATAGCAGTCCGTTTAATATAAGAGTCTGGGATATCTGAGGGGATTTCAGGGAGGTTACGTCCTTGTAGTGGGCTCTTTATGGCATAAGGACTCTTACTCTCCCTTATCCCATGGAGTTCCCCACTCTTGTTGGGTGCATAATGGATGCTCAGATAAGCTTCCAATAGTCGGTCCAGGCTCAAGACGCTTGCTCGGAGCTCTCTCCCGAGCGATGGGGCATACGTCGGATGGCCTGCGTTGGGTCCCAGCAGAGGCCTTCGTAACTGACATGTCGCTCGGACTTCTAGACCCAAGGGTCGCTTAGGAAGTGCTGATCTGAGTAAATTTTGGGCTTAAAGTAAGTGGGCCCAGAACGGGGCTGTCACTTTGGGGAGTTGGGCCTAGTTTGGTCAGATTGGACATAGTTGAGCCGTGCTCTTAGGCGGTAGATTTTCCCCCTCTCTAGGATGGGTACATTAAAGCCTTCATTTTCATCCTATCATAGGCTTCATTTTCTCTCATTTTCGCCATGGAAACACACAGGACAGAGCTCTGATCTAGAGAAGAGACAGAACTGAGCTGATCGTCTAAGCCAAAAGGAGGAGAAATGGTACGTACTGTGGCATTTTCTTATCCCATTTAGTTTGTTTACCTTTTCTCTCAGAAGTAAAGGTGTAACTAAAACAGGAGGAAATATATTTATTACAAAACTTGCAATAGCTATATTAATGGCAGACAGTAGGTTGTTATTTTGAAGAATAAATCGATGGAGAGTATTTATTGTTACATATTAACTATCAAGCTCCAGTTAAGATAGGCTATCTCATTAAGTGGAGCTATTTCATTATTAGGTATGATATGTTATTCTGGTACATTATATTTCACAAATGTACAACATATTTCACTAATAGACTCTTGTCCTTTAGTCTTGAATAATATGTCATTCTTACCCATTATATTTCACTCTGGTAGTACATTTCATTCTTATACATTATATTGAATAACCGTGTAAATGATTTCACTAATACGCATCATGATTTATAACTGAGCAATATATTTTATTCGTCTGCATTTTATTTTAGGGTTTTTTGCATATTAGTCCCTACAAACTTAGTGAATTGCCGATTAGTCCCTCAAATCTGATTATTATCTTAAAAGTCCCTATAATTTTTAACATTTTACAAATGAATCCCTATAGTTTGTTGCCGTCCACATAAAAGAATATTCCGTAGAGTATTCCATCAAATGTGTGTAAAAAGTCTAAAATACCCATGTTGAACGTTGACTCTCTCTCTCTCTCTAAGAGGGAGGTCGAGGGAGAGGAGATCGGAGGAGGTCCAAGGAGAGGGGATCAGAGGGGAGCCCTCTGATTCCCTTCTCCCCCTCCGGCCGCCCTCCCCCCTCCCCCTCCGTCTCACTCTCTTTCTCTCTAACCCTCACACCGCACGCGCACGCACACGCACACACTCACCCCTCGCTGTTGTCGCCTCCCTCTCCACACCCTTCACTCCTCTCTCCCCCTCACAGGTCACCGTCGTGTTGGGTTGGGGTGGGGGCCGCTTGCGACGTTGCAGGGGTATCACCAAAGAGAGAAAGAACATGACAGAGGAAAGAGAGAGAGGAAGAACAATCACATAGGAGAATCACACGAGGGAGTCAACAGGCTAGTAACGGAAATATAAATGACATTTTTCACTTTCATATCCTACAAGAACTATCAAAGACCAAAAAAAAAGGAAATGGAAATGGGTGTTTCCATTTTCTTATGTCTGATAGTTCTTATAATTTTCCAAACATCAGTCTGGCAATTCAAGGTGGTTTTGCTACAATACAAGGGCCATGCACAGAAGTAGCAGCTCACACGATGGGGGAAATGTTGTAGCACCTCACTATTTCCATTAGCACTCCAAGCAAGCGTCTGCTCTGAATAGACTTCTGAAGCTACAGACACGCACTTAAGACATTCCAGTACCCTTCCCAGGAGCCGCCCATCACCGCCGCCCGCGGCCCTTGAGGAACCTTGCGGGGCTGAACGGCGCGAGGTCGACCGTCGTCGCGCGGCCTTCCAAGATGAGCTCCGCCATGGCCTTACTGGTTGCAGGGCCGTTGAGGATGCCCCAACAACTGTGCCCTGTGGCAACATAGCATCCCTCTACGCCAGGTATCTGCCCGATGACGGGCAACCCATCTTCGAAGCACGGTAGGAAGCAGGCCTGCTCGGCCACCACCTGCGCGCTGCCGCCCCCCTCGGTTGGTGCGGTCTTCAGCTGGCTGGACACGGTCCCAGCAATCTCGTGCAGCATGGAGATGGCATCACCATTGCCGGTGATCTGCTCCGGGTCATTTGGCTGGTTGTAGGGAGGGCGGGGCGAGGGTCACCGTCGTGTTGGGTTGGGGTGGGGGCCGCTTGCGACGTTGCAGGGGTATCGCCAAAGAGAGAAAGAACATGACAGAGGAAAGAGAGAGAGGAAGAACAATCACAGAGGAGAACCACACGACGTTGCAGGGGTATATGTTTCCGTTGCTAGCCTGTTGACTCCCTCGCGTGGTTCGTGGGGTCGACCAGCCCTTGTCTCCACTGTGTCCCTGCTTGCGGCGCTGCCTCGTGGGGTCGACCTGCCCCCTCAAGGGGTCGACCCCTCTCCACCAGATGTTTGTTATGTGTTTATTTTCTACTACATTTAGGAAAGTCAGAGTTATTTGGTCATTATTATTAGTGGTTATGTCAATCCATAGTGAAATATTGACTATGATTTTCCATAGTTTCCAGTCACTCTCCTTGGTTCTCATTCCTGATTTCCTCCATGGCAGTGATGTCTCAAATCCTTCCTAGGCTGAATTCCTGTCTGATTCTGCAGTGCATCTCTAACTTAGTACTAAATCGGTATAGTGCTCCCTAATTTTGACAGTCAATGTGTCAAGTTGATGACAATGTCTGCTTATCTTGGCTTTAACTGGAAGTAGCAAGAACCATCAACAAGTTGAGTTTATATTAATCTTTGTTCATCCAAATAATTTGCTACTTGCAAGACTGCTTTTTCCAGTTTGATTTTGAAGCATCTGCTTTACTTGTTCTGGAAAATCAATGAGAGATCCCATCCTTTTATACTAGGAGATTAGGGCGTCATTAGTCAGGGTATTAAAGACAATAATACCCCGGTTAAATAGAAACCCTCTTCCGGGATACATCAGTCGCGTATGCTCGCCTGTCCCCCCGGATGCTCTCCTAAGACCGAGTATGCCCTCCAACGACTGCAGATGCTCCCCCACCATCAGTTAGGTTCATGCATTCCCAAGACAAATGTCGACACTTCTTCATGCAGATGTCGACACTTCTTCATGCAGGTCGACTTGGCTTGAGCCGGCAATGCATGCTCTCCTGATGCCAGTGATGCTCTCCTGGGACAATGAATGCCCTCCAGTGACAGCATGTGCTTCCCTGCTAGACCCGGACAGCATATGCTACACTGGAGTAACGAATGCTTCCCTGGCACTGAAAGATGCTCCCCTGGAGCAGCGATTGCTCTCCAGCGACTAAAGGATGCTCCCCTGGAGCAGCGAATGCTCCCCTGGAGATGTGATATGCTCGCCATGCTCCCCTGAGCTAAGGAAGCTCCCCTGGAGCAGTGGATGCTCCCCTGGGACAGCGATTGCTCCCCTGGAGCAGCGAATGCTCGCCATGCTTCCCTGATGCTGTGAATGCTCCCCTGGAGCAGCGAATGCTCCCCTGGAGATGCGATATGCTCACCATGCTCCCCTGAGCTGAGGAAACTCCCCTGGAGCAGTGGATGCTCCCCTAGGATAGCGATTGCTCCCCTGGAGCAGCGAATGCTCGCCATGCTTCCCTGATGCTGTGAATGCTCCCCTGAAGCAGTGGATGTGCTCCAGAGGCAGAGTGTGATCCCGTGCAAGGGCGCACGAATGAAAGAGTTCTGACTCCACACTCTAACAGGTGTGAGGCTCATAACTAGGTGACCTTCCTGAAGTATCCCAAAAGTTCCTCTTACATGAAATTTGGAAATGCCTACCAAATTTTATTTACACCTATTTATGTGTACATGGTGTATCTGGATTCTCCAGCTATCCTTGCTTTCTCTTTGCCATTTCGTTTCTTTGTTTCTTTCTTTTGTGAATGGTAGGAGAATCCAGAAACTGCCACTAAAATGCATCTTTTTTGAGCCTGCGAACTTCTAGATTTTTGCAGGAACCTGAATGTGATTATTTATCTGGAAATACTTGATAATTTGGATTCATATGTGATCTATAATCTCAGGAAGAGACTTATGAACGATTTCTTCACCGTCTATTTGCCAACCACGGTACTTACATTTTAGCATAGGGGTGCAATATCTTTAGAAAGAGAAAAATAGATAATAGCTTTCTTTTGTTTACATGTGGTTCCCCCCTCCCTCCCTGGTTCTGTCCTCCCGCAGGTAGCCTTAGCAGTCGGTGGCCCTGCCGCGGTGGTACCCGCTGCTGGTCTCCAACGCACAGCTGCTGACGGTTTCATCGCGGGTGGCTCTGGTGCCCTTCCTGCCAGTGAAGGTGCTCTTGCAAGAGGTCTCCCAGCTCCAGCAGCCTCTGCACATGGCTTTCGTCGCATGGTCGAGGGGCACCCGCCTTCGTATGGAAACATCCGCGCAAACGCCTCTGTGCCCTTCCCTCCCTTAGCTCCTTCATCGTATTCAGCTGGGCCTCTCCCAACCCCAGCCCGAGCTCTTCCAACGGCATCTTTGCCCAAGGCTATAGCATCCCCTGACGTACACTCTGTTGCTTTTGCCTCGACGTCCGCCGGTGCTTCTCCGGCGACTCCTGCCCAGCTCCCTACGGATGGTGCTAGTGGCTGTGACCCACCACCCATTTGTGCTAATGCTGGCCCCTCACTCTTGGGTGTTGATGCATGTACATCTGCTGCTGTCCAGCATGTGAATGCACAGGGCCATGACCATACTCGTCTGGTTGTTGCTGGCCCCTCGGACCCGCAACCTTTTCGTGGTTTTGCTGCTGGTGGCGTCGACTTGCTTGATGGCTTAGTGGCGGCCCCCGCGTGTGGTTCTGCTGCTTGCTCCAAAGCCTTCATTGATGCCTTGGTGGCGGCCCCCGCATTCGGTGTCATACATGCCGCGTGCGCGGATGGATCTGCCGTGCCACCTCCTGCCACAGGGTGGGGGATCAACAACGGCGGCGAGGAGTTCAGGGAGGGGGAAGAGGATGGGGGATCAACAACGGCGGCGAGGAGTCCAGAGAGGGGGAAGAGAAGAGGATGACGGGGAGGCGGCCGCGGTTGGAGGGGAGAGAGGCCGGGAGGGGGAGGCCGGGAGAAGGAGGCCGGAGGGGGGGAGGGGAGAGGTCGCAAGAGAGGGGGAGGGAGGCCGGAGGTAGAGAGGGAGGGAGGCCGGAGGGGGAGGGGGGAGGTCACGTCGGTCGGAGGGGGAGGTCGCAGGGGAGGGGGAGGGTGGCCGGCGGTGGAGGGGGAGGTCGCAGGGGAGGGGGGAGGCACCCCTCTCTCTATCTCTCTCTCACACTCTCACACTTAACCCAGGGGTAAGTTAGTATTTTCATTACCTTTAGTATGAGGTAACTATAGTTTAGTTAACTGAATGAACGGTAGGGACTTAAACGTGTAACGACTAAGATTATAGGGACTTTTAAGATAATAATCAGATTTGAGGGACTAATCGGCAATGCACTAAGTTTGTAGGGACTAATATGCAAAAAACCCTTTATTTTATTGAGAGTACATTATATCTCTTAATTGTATAAAATATTTCATTGATACAGTACACCGATAATTCCTTAATTATGTATTTCATTCTTGTACAATATATTTTATTCTTGTTACAATAGATTTCATATATAAATAAAATATTTTATTATTATAGATGCGATGGAGAAACCTAAACCTTTTGTTTACATTAATGACTGTGAAGTTTTAAATACACCCATGAAAAATGTTGAGAAGTCGGCACTTTATGTGTTCCCACCAGAAATAGGAATGGAATTTGATATAGGGGAAGATGTCGATAAATTTTACAATGCATATTGATGCGGGACGGGATGCAAACCTGGGACTCTAGCTCGCGGACGTCCCTATGCGAGGGAAGCGTGCGGATCTACGCGGTTGAGAAACCGGCAATGAGTCGAGGGTATCGGCTTTTCCGCGTGCTCAGATCGAGTCACAGGACTGGTTACACTCACTCACTCTCGCAATGGTGACGGAATTGAATTGAGCTAGTTAACCTATCACTTGCAGCGGCATACGAATATATACGAGTAAAGCAAAATGCCAAGAGGGGAGCGGAAACGATACCTCCACGCTACCGAGCGTGGGGAAGACGACCCCGGCCAAGAACGGTGACTCCCAGTACAGAAAATGTTAATAATTACAGAAGTGATTTTAAGGCCCACTCCACGCAGGGAGATAACAGGCCACAACAGCGATCCTGGAGTGCCGATTCTGGGTTCATGGGCATCACGTTGGAGGGGTTCCGGGCGGTTGAAGACAGTAAGTCCGGATCTACGATTTGAAGGCCGGTAGGACAGTGTACGAGGGCCTCCAAAGGGACCTCCTCCTCCTGGGATCTTCTGAAGGTGGCGCTTGGCTGGGACGATAACGGGACGTCCCTGGTCGACTCTCAGAAATGGTGGTCGTTGAATCAGAGCTTTGATATATTATTGGGAATTATTTTTCAACACCTTCTTTCTGGCCTGGCTCGGAGCAGGGATGCGCGCCTCCACGAAAAGAATTTTTGTGCCCAGATCCGATGTCGGATCGAGGTAAAATTGGTACCGATGGATAGCGGACTCAAAGGGATACAACATATAATTATTTCAGATTCATCCAGTGGACGGATTAGAAATTAAAATGACTGTGGGTTGTAGTTATTTCTGGCTCGGAATTACAGACACATAGGGAAGAACAAGAATTGCCTGAAGATGAATTTAGACCCAAAAGAAAACGGTGGACCTAGACTCTATGAATTTTATGGGAGGAAAGGGGGTATGTGGGGATCACGCAGGAATTTTAGGGATTTTATGGAGATGACTAAGAGGACGAGAAAAATATAAGAACAGACTTCTATCCTGTAGATCTGTTGATTGGCAGACTGTCAGGGGTGGAACTAAAATACCGAGAAAAAATATCAAATGGGATCTGAATGGGGCAAAATCTATATTGCTGGAAAGCTAACTCAAAGAGGAACAATGTCTCAAAATCTCAGCTCGATCATAGCTGGCAGCTGGGAGAATCGACTGATGTGACACGACCTAGGATGTTTGATGAAGCCTTAGGAATGTAGCTACTAATCTATCAATCCCTCGGACCTAGCAAGCAAACAAGATTCACGGACCGGCAACTTCACTCGAGCGGACTCTCCCGCTAAGCGCACATTAGTGCCCGAAGGCAACTTGGTGATGGTGGTGAGAGTCAAAGACGGGACCTCGCGGCTCCGGGATTGGCTAGCTTAAGGTTGAACCTCTAAGGGTCCTAGGATGCCCACCCTCGTGGGCGACCAGAATGCCGAGGGTGTGGGAGGTAATGGCTCTCTCACAACTCGCCCGCGGTAGTCACTTACACAATACTAATTCGGGATCGGGCACTCACTTACCGTCTGATGGCACTAGCGGCAATACTAAACTAGCAATGGAAAGAAACCAGCAAAGGGGTAACCGAAGCTCACCTGACCGGTGTGAAGACACCGATCCCGGCCGGAGACGAGGGCGAGCGAGGAAGCGTGGGCTTACCCGCACGCCACGCCGATGAAGCTTCAACATGAAATTTCAGTTTACATGCACTACGCCCCTTGCAAGGGGGTTGGACTAGGGGTGGGGATTAGTTTTTACAACTAAAATGTACCTCCACGCAGGGAGGGGCGGTTAGCCGGCCAGGCAAGGTAGGGAAAACTACGCTAGAAGCCGAAGTGGACGAAGATCGTCGGTTCTGCTTGCCTTCTGGAACAACGGATAGATAGTCGGTGTTGACGCCTCTACGGACTGCCCCGAACTCCGTTTGCAACGAAACCAGCGGAAAAACCTCCATGGTTGACCCAGGATGTCGTCAGAATTTTTGGGGATTTTCTTGTTGGCGACGACGGTCGGGGCAGAGGCGTGAACAAGGTTGCAGGCTTCTGATTCTGGTAGCTTCTGTGTCACTACAGCAGGAAGGTGAGGACACCACGATTTCTCCTTAGCTCTGACTCAGGCGAGGCTGGAGTCGTTGGATTCATGGTCGAACCCTCTTCGAACGGAGACCTGCGGGGACCCCGTCGGAGGTCGGAGCTGACCGAGAGAGCCTGAGAAGTGGGAGGGAGTCGGATCTATCTTCAGTCAGACTGACCAGCGCACTAATGGTAAGAAATTACGAACTTTGTGCTTCGGGCTTCAAACGATGCTTCGCTTCTTGGCAATGCTAGGGGACTTGGAGGAGAACGTTTCAGCTAAGCACCGCTCCAAGAAGCTCAGAACTCTGGTCGTGGTAGCCTCTGCAATCTACTTCTGGATGACTGTAAGGAGGAGGATGCGCAATCCGGCGATGTCGGCTCTCCTGGGTAGCCACGAACTCAGACTGGGACGAGACTACCACCGTTACGAAGAGGACTGGGAGACGCTTCCAACGGTATATGGTACACCCTCTGAAGATGCTTGGTGATGATGTGGCAGCCTTAGAAACTCGCTAGTACTCTGCTGCCTGCGAGTTGGGAATAGGATGAAGGTGTAGGGTTGTGTGTATGAGGGTGGGATGGCCGAGGGAAGCAAGGGGAAATGGGGAGGGCGACCAGGGTAAGAAGGGGGTGTTGGAGAGGGGTGAGGGGCAGCCAGCAAGGGAGGGATATTCAAATTTGGCCTAGGGTTTGAACACCTTCAGCCTTGGGGAGATGGAAGGGTGCTTGGGAAAGGGTAGTGGGTGGTTGGGGGTTGGAGGGTGGCTTGGAGATTGGTGGGTTCTCCCTTGGGACTAGGGGCAGAGTAAAGAGGTGTTGTGGGAAGTTGTGGTGACTATTGAATGAGGGGAGGAGAGAGAGAAAGTAGGTGGGAGGAGGAGGAGAGAGAAAGGGGCTAGGGGAGGGGAGTTTCCCACTCCTCTCTAATGGCTTCTCACCAAATGAACTCAATTTTCTGGACTCACAATAATAGATCTTCATTAGCTTAAAATGGGGAGATGGGGGTCCTATTTATAGGGAACCCACATTTTACAATAAGTCCCTAACTTTAGGACTAATGACAAATAACCAAGGGGGAAGGGGGCGCCCCTGGGCCTAGCCCAATGAATTGGGCCCATTAACTAATCTAATCAACCCTATGACACTTAACTTAGGTAGATGACTCATTAACCTAGGTACTGGACTCAAATAAAAGGAAAATTATAATGATATGACTCAAATAAAATATGAAAATTACATGACTCGACTTCAGAAAAATGTAACAGAAACAATGGAGCCATGATGGCGAGCAATAGGAGCTTGGAAAAATGTGAAGGGCGAGCGATGTCCCCATCATACCCTCGAGGTGTGAAGAACTCGACTCCGTTGAGTATGTGTCCACCGGGGAAGGGGTCCTCCGATGCCGCTCCGGGCAAGCCACGACCTCCAAACTCAAACTCGCGTCCTTAACCGGGGGACGGCTCTTCATCCTCTCAAGGTGGCTCGGGCACACCCTCTTACCGGTGATGGAACCATGCTTGCCTAGTATTGCCTCTGTGTGCACACGTCGGGGTCTCAGGCTGATATGTGGTGGCTCTCCGAGTGTGTCTCTCACAAGGGTAGGGGTAGGCCCGAAACTCTCACTAGGATCCACCGCGGTGCCCATATAGGGTGCCGGACCCGCTACGTTGGAAATGGGGGTGAATCTCAAAACCCATTAGAAAGCCCAACCCATAAGCTGGGTTGCCAAGGCCACTCGGAACTTCGCAAGGTCCAAGTCCTCGTGCTCTCAAGTTGGAGGTGACCCTAGGGTAGAGACACTCCAAAGTCACCATCGCCAAGTTGCCAACTTGGAATTCAAAGTGGCGTTCGCGAGGTTTTGCCCGCTTCTCGTGATTCTCACCGCTCGTTATTTGTTGCTTGCTTAAATGCTCCTGCCAAGTACTACGATGCGGTGTGAGTGGGAGATGCATGATTTGCAAATGGGGGCTAGGACAACCACATTTAGACCAATCATGCAGATATGCCATGGAGACTTTGAAGGGTGTGGGAGGGTCGGGGCATCCATAGGTGTCCCTCTCATGCGTGGGTGTGATGAGTGCCGGAGGACCCGGACATCCATGAATGCTCCTAACATGCTTAAGACTCATGATGAATGAAGGTGGACCATTACATCCAAATATGGACCACTCATGTTTCTTACTTGACATGTGGGTGATATGAATGAATATACTCGACTTATGAATCATGCCAAGTGGTTCGAAGTGCCAAGACATATGTTTTCCTAACCCAAAAATGACTTTGATGTGTTGGGGTATGGTTTGGCATTGGAGTTTCCATTCAAAAGGGTCGAAGGGGTCAAGGAAGGTGGACATCATGGGGAGAGGCACCTCCTTGTTCCTTAGGTGTAGATCTTCCTTGGTCATAGCTACCCTTGTGTCGCCCGGGACTTGGGAGAGGTGGGCTTGGCCCAACATGGTGGGTGAGGGTAGGAATGAGTGTGTGATAAGTGATGTGGGTAGATCACATGGGTTCCCGGGTTCCCATTGGGAGGGGTCAAAAGGATCAACATAAGTGTACCCGGGGGAAAGGAGCTTTAAGTTCATCTCAACATCCTCAAGGTCCTCACAATATGGTGGTGGATCATCCTCCTCTAATGAAATGATTGGGCTGATGTTCTTAGTGGGTGGGTTGGCCATGAGAGGATGGCTTGACTTTCTGCCCGATATGAGGGACTCCAATTTGAGGATAAGGTCGGGCTCATCGGGTGTGGGGAGGAATAGAAGGAGATCGCTAGTGTAGCAACCAACGGTGCAAATCGAGGTGATAGATCTGACACACAGGTGTAGGAGATCAAGGCTCCTAGGTTGGTTGGCCACTGTGGTCAACATGCCGGTCAACTTCATTTGCCATTCTAAGCCCTTGAGAAGATCCCCTAATGTGTCCACTTCGTAAGATGATTGGATGGTGGTGTGATAGGAGAGGGGCACTATAGGGAGGTTTTGCTCCATAAGAGAGAAAATATGGGCCATAATCTTTCTGATTGGGCTCTCCTTTAGCCAACTATCAAGGGGTTCTCCTAAGATGAGCTCGGCCCCAACTAGAGAGGGTGGTGTAAGGTGAAGACCACCGTGCGAGGTTTCTTCTTCTACTTGGACATGGGTGGTCTCCATAGGAGGGTTTGGGTCCGGAGTGTTCACCACTATGGGGTCGGGTATGGGTTTCTCTACCAAGGAGGTGAGAGGGTCTTTTGAGGGTGGGGTGATGAGAGTTGGTGTATGGCGCACTCGGGGTGGAGGGTAAAGGGAAACTTGGTTTGGGATTGGTAGGGGAAGTAGTGGAGGCCTAGGTTGAAGTAGGATTGGAGTTGGGAGTAGAAGATGGGTTGGGTGGGCCTCGGTGGGGGTTTCCCTTATGGGGGAAGGTGGAGGGGTAGTGGTGGGGACCAAGGGGGCTTGTGGGGTATGGGTTTGGTGAGGGATTGTGGGTTGGGGAGTGGTGACCATCATGGGCCTAGATGGAGGGGTGGACACGGGGTCCACTTGGGTTTGAATGGTGAGGGTTGGGTGAGTGGTGGTCCTCATTGGGAAAATTGGGTCGGTTAGGGGTCTCTTCCCCTTGGGATCGGCCGATTGTGGAGGGGTGGGAGTGGGGGCCAATTTGGTTTGGATATTGAGGGTTGTGGAAGGGGATTTTGGTTGAGGTGTGAGACCCTCATGGGGTTAGGTGGAGAGGTGGATGCGGGGATCATTTGGGTCTTAATGGAGAGGACTTGGTGGCAAAGTGTAGTGATGATGGTTGAGAGGGGATTTGTTGGGAGTGGTGGGGGTGGATACCTAAGGGTCGTCTCAAGTTGGCCGGGTGGGGATGGTGGAGTGGTAGTGCTCCTCGGATAGGAAGGGGAATGTCGGGGAGTATAGATCTTTCTAAGTTCCTCCTTCATATCATCCCATGATTGAATGGGCTCTTGCCTCCTAACCCTTCTTAATCCCTTTATGTGCTCCCACTTACTCTTGGCTTGACCTCGAAGTCGTCCCTTGGCAATGCGGACTCTCGCGGGTCCATATGCCATAATCCTTTCAAAGTGCATTTCCATGGTAGCCTCCCACTTAAGATAGGCACTAGGGCTCGATCCATCAAAGCGAAGGTCTTCATCTAGAATGATGCCCAAGAGGGGAGGACCGCTAGGACCCTTGTGGAGAGCCGAATTGTATGGAATTGACCATAGAGGAATAGCCATGATGATGCACCAGAGACTCTAAATGCATATGCACCCTAGGACCAACTTGATAGGGATAAGTTGTGAACTTGCTCTGATACCAATTGATGTGACATGACCTAGGATGTTTGATGAAGCCTTAGGAATGCAGCTACTAATCTATCAATCCCTCAGACCTAGCAAGCAAACAAGATTCACGGCCGGCAACTTCACTCGAGCAGACTCTCCCGCTAAGCACACATTAGTGCCCGAAGGCAACTTGGTGATGGAGGTGAGGGTCCGAGACCGGACCTCGCGGCTCCTGGGATTGGCTAGCTTAAGCTTGAACCCCTAAGCATCCTAGGATGCCCACCCTCGTGGGCGACCAGAACGCCGAGGGTGTGGGAGGTAATGGCTCTCTCACAACTCGCCCACGGTAGTCACTTACACAATACTAATTCGGGATCGGGCACTCACTTACCGTCTGACGGCACTAGCGGCAATACTAAACTAGCAATGGAAAGAAACCAGCAAAGGGGTAACCAAAGCTCACCTGACCGGTGTGAAGACACCGATCCCGGCCAGAGACGAGGGCGAGCGAGGATACCCGCACACCTCACTGATGAAGCTTCAACATGAAATTTCAGTTTACATGCACTACGCCTCTTGCAAGGGGGTTGGTCTAGGGGTGGGGATTAGTTTTTACAACCAAAATGTACCTCCACACAGGGAGGGGCGGTCAGCCGGCCAGGCGGGGTAGGGAAAACTACGCTAGAAGCCGAAGTGGACGAAGATCGTCGGTTCTGCCAGCCGTCTGGAACAGCGGATAGACAGTCAGTGTTGACGCCTCTACGGACTGCCACGAACTCCGTTTACAACAAAACCAGCGGCAAAACCTCTGTGGTTAAACTAGGATGTCGTTAGAGTTTTTGGGGATTTTCTTGTTGGCGACGACGGTCGGGGCAGAGGCGTGAACAGGTTTGCAAGCTTCTGATTATGGTAGCTTCTATGTCACTGAAGTAGGAAGGCGAGGACACGACGGTTGCTCTCGAGCTCTGATTCAGGCAAGGCTAGAGTCGTTGGATTTATGGTCGAACCCTCTTCGAACAGAGACCTCAGGGGATGCCGTCGGAGGTCGGAGCTGACCGCGAGAGCCTGAGGAGTGGGAGGGGGTCGGATCTATCTTCAGTCAGACTGACCTGCGCACTAATGGTAGGAAATTCGGAACTTTGTGCTGCGGACTTCAAACGACGCTCCACTTCTTGGAAATGCTAGGGGACTTAGAGGATAACGTTTTAGCCAAGCGCCACTCCAAGAAGCTCAAAACTCTGGTCGTGGTAGCCTCTGCAATCTGCTTCAGGATGACTGTCAGGAGGATGATGAGCAGTACGGCGATGTCGGCTATCCTGGGCAGCCATGAACTCAGACTGGGACGAGACCACCACCACTGTGAAGAGAACTGGAAGACGCTTCCAATGGTATATGGTATGCTCTCTAAAGCTTCTTGGTGATGATGTGGCAACCTCAGAAAGTCGCTAGTACTCTGCTGCCTGCGAGCTGGGAATAGGATGAAGGTGTAGGGTTGTGTGTATGAGGGTGGGATGGGCAAGGGAAGCAAGGGGAAATGAGGAGGGAGATCAAGGTAGGAGGGGTGTTGGGGAGGGGTGAGGGGCAGCCAGCAAAGGAGGGAGATTCAAATTTGGCCTAGGGTTTGAACCCCTTCAGCCTTGGGGAGATGGAAGGGTGCTTGGGAAAGGGTAGTGGGTGGTTGAGGGTTGGAGGGTGGCTTGGAGATTGGTAGGTTCTCCCTTAGGACTAGGGGTGGAGTAAAGAGGTGTTGTAGGAAGTTGTGGTGACTATTGAATGAGGGGAGGAGAGAGAGAAAGTTGGTGGGAGGGGGAGGAGAGAGAAAGGGGCTAGGGGAGGGGAGTTTCTCACTCCTCTCTAATGGCTTCTCACCAAATGAACTCAATTTTCTGGACTCACAATAATAGATCTTCATTAGCTTAAAATGGGGAGATGGTGGTCCTATTTATAGGGAACCCACATTTTACAATAAGTCCCTGACTTTAGGACTAATGACAAATAACCATGGGGGAAGGGGGCGCCCCTGGGCCTAGCCCAATGAATTGGGCCCATTAACTAATCTAATCAACCCTATGACACTTAACTTAGATAGATGACTCATTAACCTAGGTACTGGACTCAAATAAAAGGAAAATTACAATGATATGACTCAAATAAAATATGAAAATTACATGACTCGACTTCAGAAAAATGTAACAGACACAATGGAGCCATGATGGCTAGCAATAGGAGCTCGAAAAAAATGATAATACAAGGGATTTATAGAAATGTATAAAAGACCAAAATTACCCCTAGATCTAGGGTTAGGGAGGGGCAAATGGTGTATGAGACATGTTGAGTAGTGGATAGCGGATCTAGAGGGGAGGGGTGAATAGATCTGCCCCTCTTTCCGTAGAACACCCATCTTTAAAGCTAGATAATGATAATAACAACGGAATATAACTAGCTTAACGAAGGACACAACGATTTACTTAGCAAGATGATTATGCAATATAGAGATTGAACCTAAGCATGCATCTAACACAAAGCAATCGCATAAGAAAACTATAACACATGAGATTTTAAGGTGGTTCGTACTGAATTCCCAGTCCTACGTCCACCCCTCACCAAACCCGGTGAGGCTCCACTAGTGCAGCGCACCAAACCGTAAATCGAAAAGACCTCCGATTACCTTCCTACTAACCACATGTAGGGACATCAACACCGCAGATCGGACAACTTCGGATTGCCTTCCTACTAATCACCAGTAGGGACGATCTTTAGTTTCAAATGTTTGAATGAAATGGAAAATGAACAAGATGAAAATGCTCAAACAAGATAAAGAATATGCTCTAAGAGAGTAGATCTTGTCCGAGGTTGCTGGAGCTTGAATCTGATGCTTCAATGGTATCTTCTTCCTTGTGAAATGATCTTCCTTAGATGACCTTGAGTTGATGAAGAAGATAAAGGATGCAGATTTGATCTCCCTTGAGAAATGATTGCTTCTAGCTTCCTTGGAGGTTGCTTTCTATAGATCTAAGCTTGAATCACCTTGGAATAGATAAAGAACTTCTGCACGGAGTATTGTTCACGGCTACAGTACCTCTTCTTCCAACCCCCTCTCTAGCCTCTCTTGTTCTCTCTTTGATTCAAATGATCAACTACGGTTTCTAACCCTCTTGCATTGGTTTTATATCTTTTGAATGGTCCATAGACACCCCCCAGACCAAATCCAAAATCCATGGGAGATTGGGTGAGTTTAGGATTAAACAAATGCAAGAAAAGGGGCTGGCCTCGAGGTGGAAAATAAAGTCAAACATTACTACATCGGGGCTGGCGGTCGACCGGAGGTAGGTGGCGGTCGACCGTTCTGAGAAAACCCTGTAGAAATTTTGGTTCTGGAATTTTTGATCGACCACCCTGGGCTGGCGGTCGACCGCCACTGAGAATCCTGCAGATAGTGAGCTGCTGGAAATTTCGATCGACCGCCCCTAGGCCAGCGGTCGACCACTGGCTTGGGAAATCCTGGGTTTCCCCGGTTTAGTCCGTTAACCCCTTTAGCAGCTCATTCACGTCTGTGGCATCAAACTTGGCAGAATCTTCAGGATTTCTGTTGAATCTTTTGACTCTTGAAGTTAACAGATTAAAGGTATATCGCTCCTATAATCAAAATTTTGTTCCGTGGGCTCTACCCCTGGAAATCACCGGAAGGGGCTCTGCCCCCTTGACCCCCGCGACCTGACCGGGCAGGTCGATCCCCGCGACCTGACAGCGCAGGTCGATCCGCGTGTGAGGGCGCAATCATTGAGCTTTCACTTTTGCCATCTCCACTCCATTCCTTGGCTTATCTGTCATGAAAGAACATCAAGTATTTCAGTTATATGAGAGTGGAAAGCATCAATGACGTATAGTGTTCAGCCATTATCAAAACCATGAATATCAAATGACTCAAATGACCATAGGGGCACAACATTCTCCCCCTTTTTGATGATGGGAACACTGTGAGTCATTATGTGGCAGTAATATCCTACATGGCAAAGTTTATAACATATGCAGCTCAAGATCCATGATGATGAAAGCATGTGAATGCGGATATGTATGCATGGATGATTAGCATGGATGATCAAAGTGTGTGAATTCGTATGCATGATTACAAATAGATTTCTCCCCCTTTGACGCCTCCCCCTTTGACACTCATAATCACAAAGAGATATGTATGCATGGACAATCACAAAGGATATTCCCCCATAGACAACTCTCAAAGGTAACTCACAAAATTTTCCCCCTTTGACAACAACAAAAGGAGGGGTAAGGTAGAGTCGATGACAAAAGTCTTAGTGACAGAGCTGAATAGGAGTTTAGAGCAAGCCATTATATGCAAACCTTAAACATGCCGTGAGCAATATACATGGTTCAAATATAATAAAATCCGAGATCATCAACAGAGTTCGAAAAGCAGCTACATCCATGTTTGAATAGAAATGAACTAGAAATGCATATCATGGCATTGGTGAACTTTCCTTTGTCGTATACATTCATATTCAATTACTTCATCAGGAATAGCACAAACTAGTATTGAGGTTAAACAAGTATGACTAGAGCATGGAATTTTATGAATGCAGCACTGGTTTGCATGATCTTTTACAGTTTTATGCACATGACTCATATTTTATGAGCAATCGAGTCTAGTACATGTCTCCTATCCGTAAGAATACATGTTGTTTAGATGCCAGTATTCCTAGGTATTTGGTAAGACTAACTGTTATGCTTCAGAATGAACATAGATAGCAAAGTCACGTCAGTTGACACCCATTTTTAGCCCACAATTTACGTCATTTCTCTTATTCATCATTTTTGATGTCCCGAATTACCCATTATTTTGGAGCCTTCCTTGGATGGATTTCGAGCCAATTTTCATTGTTCCATTCCCTTTGAGCCCTATAGATCATGATTTCCTAGAGTCCTGGAGCTTATTTTATCAACTTCTGGCTTCTAAGTCAACTTTCGGCCCATTTAGGCCGGCTTCCCTCAAGTAATCGGCTCTCTCTCGCTGTGCAGTCCTAAAAGTGGTACCTTTTCATCTCATTATGTCCCTCTATTCAAAAAGTTATCTTCACCAAAGTTGTTCCTCTTTCAACGATCTACAATTTCTTATTCTATGCCGTTGGCTAGTTCTGCCCCGTTTGTGAGCTATTCGTATTTTTCCGGCGTGCCGTGTTGTTCAGAATTCTTTCTCTCTCTTATAGCACAACTTGCTCCCTCTTCTGATCATTTTCTCATCTTGCTTTCTTCATTAAAGTTGTTCCTCTCTCAGTTATCTACAATTTCTTCTTCTACCAGTTTGGCTAGTTCTGCCCCGTTTGAGAGATACGCTTCAATTTCCAAAGTCGCGCGCAGTCTGCCCAGAATTTTCCTTCATCGGTGTGAAGGTCTAGTGTAGGTGCGTCACATCACATGTAGCGGTCTATCGTAAGACCGTCAGAGCATATGTGATGGTCTAGCATAGGCGCGTCACACCCAAACTTGTCTGAAATCACCCCGTTTGACCCCTAGAGCGTGGCGGTCCTACCCTAGACCGTCAGAGCACATGTGGCGGTCCTACGATAGACCGTTACACACAGCAGAGAGTCCAATTTATGCAGGACTCTGCCCCGAAAATTACGCGATGGACCTATCTTGCAGAGCCCATCACTTCTTCAATTCTTATCCAAATTGATCCCCATTTTTTCCTACTTCTAGCCCTTTGTATTATCTTGAATTTGGTTCATAGAAATCAAACTTTCATCGGCTATATCTCTCAGGATCTGGGTCGCAAGATCGGGATTTAAGCATCCTGGTACAACTAAAACTCTATTTTCTAGTGCGATGGGGCTACCTTCCAAGAGCCATATCTTCTAGAATCCTCCTCCAAATTGATCCCCATTTGTTCTATCTCTTGTCCTTAGTATTATCTCGAGTTTGATCCAGAGAACTCGATTTATCTTGGACTATATCTCCGGGAATCGTGATAAGAAGATGAAGCTTTCTTGCAAAACTCTATAAAAATTGCCCAGTTCACAGTCGCAACGGGGGGACTCTTTCTTGGTTCGGGGCGAATCCATGCTGCAATTCCAACTCATAACTTCGACCTTGACTTGAAGAGGGAAGTATTAGCTTTCCACTACATCCTTCTGGGCTTAATTTCATGATCTATATTCTTAGTTCTCTTCCTCTTAAAATCACAAATCATCACAGTTTCCTACACTTTTCTGCTACACATGTACTTTGCACGTTTTGCATCAACGTTTTCTCTCTATTCTCTTAATCAAGTCTCGTGATTTCAAATCTTATGCATGCACAACACACCCACCTATTATTTCCACCCTTCCATAGGGGTTAAAAACCTCCCCTCGGTGAGTTTGCCCTCAATTTTTACCCCTATTTTATCACTACGGGATTGATGCTACACATGCATGTTCTAATGGGTTTTTTATCTTTGTTTTGGCTTTGTTTTGCAGGAGAGCATGAATACAACGTGAGGCCCTCTTCCTCTAGCCGGCTGGAGGGAGAGGAGGTTTGAATCCACAAAGTTCCCCACACCCTGTTTCAAGCGCGATCAAGTCCTTAAGTTCCAAGGTACACGGCGCCGTTCTTTACACTTCTTCATCCTTTGGCGTTGTTGGAACCTTGGTGACGATCACGGTTAGTATTTCTCATCCTTTCATCCCCCTTATCTTTGATTCACATGTTTATGCATGTATGTATTTAAAGGGGGCGGGATAAGAATCTAATTAAAACAAATCAACAACGTCATGGCATATCTGATCTCATTTCTTTGATGAGAAGATATATTTCTCAGCAATTATGCCAGTGCTCTGTCTAGAGTCCAAATTAATTAAGACAGAGATAACAGGGGCACATCATGACATATCATTCGTCATTTATTTTGAGGACGTGACATATTTCTCCGTGCAACAATATCATTGCTCTGTCAAATTGATTTTCACGAATTCCAACTCATCAAGGTGTTCAACAACAATACTAAGCTTTAGCAACTTCAACCAACGTTGCAATGACGTTTGAATTTTCAGATTTCAGGATAGTCATTCATGGCACATCTTGTAATCTCTAGTTAAAGTCTATTAACACCACATAACATAGATGATTTCAAAAGAAATATCAGAACTTCAAGGAAATCATTAAATCTGAACAATTTTCATTTGATGGACAATCATCAGTTCATATAATAGAAAGCTCTTACGTCATAGTTCTGTCGGTCTCATGATCTCATATTCAGGCTAGAAGCCATTGAGGTTCAGATTGCAAGAGAGTAAGAGAAGAAACAAGACTCCCCCTAAGGATATGCAATGGATGCACTCAAGGAATTATGTTTGAAGCAAGTGTAATGACAATTGTCAAGGAGAGGTTGACTTGAACCATGCAAGGGTTGACCTGGTCAAACATGAAGTTGGCAGAGATGAAATGCATGACCCAACACATGGTTGTACACTTATTCATGGTAACAGAATGAAGATGAAACATATGCATGAATGCTTCAAAAAGATAACTCCCCCTTACTATATGGCTTATATGCGACAGTGGCACATGGTACTTGGCGGAGGTGAAACCTCCCGCATATTGAGTGCTTCTAGATAAGCATAACCTGCCTTTCCATACATCAACATTTAATGTACCATGCTCATGCAAGTATGATGCTACATAAACCATGCAATGCATCGTGAACATGAATTTAACTTTATTATGCATTATGACTACATGCAATGCTACACCATATGCAAAATGACATAATTACATATAAACAATGCATGAAAACCAATCTGCAAAAACACACAACTAAATTGAACAAGATCACCATTTCAATTTTTATTGGCCTGAGGTCGGCAAAGACCAAGCTCCCTTCTGAGTGTTGTAAACTTGTCATTACACAAGGGCTTGGTGAATATATCAGCAATTTGATTGAGAGTATCAACAAAATGTAGCTCAAAGTTTTTCTTAACGACCTCATCTCTAATGAAGTGAAACCCAATCTCAATATGCTTAGTCCTAGAGTGCTGGACTGGATTTTTTGCAAGGTTGATAGCACTAGTGTTATCACACAGAATTGGGACACAACCAGGATCCACTAAGTAGTCTTGGAGTTGGTGTTTAATCCACAGCACTTGGGTGCCACAGCTCCCCGCAGTAACATATTCTGCTTCTGCAGTTGAGAGGGCAACCGAGTGTTGTTTCTTGGAGGCCCAAGAAACTAAACACTCGCCCAGAAACTGGCAATAGCTACTAGTACTCTTGCGATCCAGCTTGAATCCAGCGTAGTCCGTATCAGAATAAGATATAAGAGATATATCACATGATGACGGCTACCACAATCCCAAATTTTGAGTTCCGACAAGATATCTAAGGATACGTTTGACGGCAGTCAAGTGGGATCCTCTAGGACTAGATTGAAATCTAGCACAAATGCATACACTAAACTGGATATCTGGTCGGGATGCAGTCAAATAAAGCTATGAGCCAATCATACCTCTATAGATTTTTGCATCCACTAATTTACCATTTTCATCCGAATCTAGTGATGTCGTGGTGCTCATAGGAGTTGCAATTATTTTGCTGTTTGTCATGTCAAATCTTTTCAGCAGCTCTTTGATGTATTTGGCTTGACTTATGAAGCACCCATCTTCTCCTTGGTTGACCTACAAACCGAGAAAAAAATGGAATTCCCCCATTAGGCTCATCTCGAATTCGCTAGTCATGAGGTTAGCAAATTCCTCACACATTTCAGATTTAGTAGAACCAAACACAATATCATCAACATAAATTTGAACAATCAAGATGTTCTTACCTTGCTTCTTGGTGAAAAGTGTTTGGTCTACCTTACCTCGTGTGTACCCTTTTTCAATGAGGAACGAGCTTAGTCTCTCATACCAAGCTCTTGGTGCTTGCTTTAGTCCATAAAGCACCCTGTCTAGCTTATATACAAAATCTGCATGGTTAGAGTTCTTAAAGCCAAGGGGCTGCTCAACATAGACTTCTTCTTTGATCAATCCATTCAAGAAAGTACTTTTTACATCCATTTGGTACAACTTTAATCTAAGGGAGCATGCAA
Source organism: Amorphophallus konjac (assembly GCA_022559845.1). NCBI lineage: Eukaryota > Viridiplantae > Streptophyta > Magnoliopsida > Alismatales > Araceae > Amorphophallus > Amorphophallus konjac. The sequence goes on from CM040118.1 coordinate 104,333,510, forward strand.
AGGTAAGTAAGATTCTGATGGTCTCAAGTCTAACAACTGGGGCATAAGATTCCTCAAAGTCTACCCCAAACTTTTGATTATACCCTTGAGCCACCAATCTAACCGTGTTTCTTATAATCTTTCCATCCTCATTGAGTTTGTTCCTAAAGACCCATTTAGTGTCTATCACAGATTATGATGATGGTCTAGGAACAAGAAGCCAAACTTTGTTTCTTTCAAACTGGTTTAACTCGTCTTGCATTGAATTTATCCAGTTTTCATCTTTTAATACCTCATCAACATTCTTGGGTTCAATCTGGGAGACAAGAGCAAGTTGATCTAATTCTTCCACAATTCTAAAATGTGACCTTGTTCTAGGTGGATCATTCAAGCTTCCAATGACATTTTCTAAAGGATGATCCTTAAGAATTCTAATGTCTGTAGAATCATTACCTTCTCCTGAAGCTTGATCCCTTACATTGCTTGATTCAGCTAGGTCACCATTTTCTTTTGTTTCTTCTTGTGGAGAATTATTCTTTTCCTTCAAGCTTAGGAATTCCCCGTCTTCATCATTTTTCCTGCAAGAGTTATCATTGTTAGAATCATCATGATATTCATCAAAGGAGACATGGGGTGATTCTTCCACAGTTTCACTCTTAATGTTATAAATTCTATAAGCCCTAGATCTATCAGAATATTCAAGGAATATGCCTTCATCACTCTTGAGCTCGAATTTATCTAAGTCATTTTTATCATTATTGTGGATGAAGCATTTAGACCCAAACACTTTCATATGTGTGAGAGAGAGCTTTTTACCTTTCAGCAACTCATAAGGAGTCTTTTTGGTGTGTGGCCTTACCATAGAGCAGTTGATAATGTAATATGCCGAGTTTACCATCTCAGCTCAAAATTTCCTTGGGAGTTTCCGTTCGGCAAGCATTGTTCTTGCCATCTCTATGAGTGTTTGGTTCCTTCTTTCAACTACACCGTTTTGCTCTGGGGTTCTTGGTGAAGAAAATCGGTATACAATGCCTTCAGCCCTGTAAAGATTGTAGAAGTCAGCATTTTCAAATTCACCACTATGATCAGATTGAATGTTGAAAATCTTAAACTCACTGTCTTACTTTATCTTCATATAGAGTGCCTGAAACTCATCAAAAGCATCATTTTTATGTGTGAGAAAGAAAACCCATGTGAACCTAGAGTAATCATCCACCAAGACATATCCATATTTTCTCCCACTTAAACTAGCAGTTCTGGTTGGACCAAACAAATCCATATGAATCAGCTCAAGTGGTTTAGATGACATGTTTCCAGATCTAGCCTTGAAAGATTTTCTTGTTTATTTACCTAGGGCACATATATCACACAATTTATTTTCTTGTATAAAAGATAGTTCAGGCAACCCTTTCACTATTGAATGTTTTAACAGTTTATGTAAGACATTGTAGCTAGTATGTCCTAGTCTACGATGCCATAACCATGCAAGCTCAGATTTTGGTGCAGCAAGATAAAGATTTATGTGAGCAGGATCATCTAAGTCAATCATGTAAACATTGTTGACCCCTTTTCTAGAAAAATTTACCTTGTCAGATTTTTGTTCAAGGATTCTACATTCATAAGAGTCAAACAACACTTTATGACCTTTATCACACAATTGACTTATGCTGAGCAAATTGTATTTTAAACCTTCAACTAACAGTACATTTCCAACGGAGTTGGAGAGGTTCTTACCTACATTACTTGTTCCAATGATTTTTCCTTTGTTGTTCCCTCCAAATGTGACGTATCCTCCTTCCTTTCCCTCCAAGAGACAAAATTTTGATTTGTCTCCAGTCATGTGTCTTGAACAGTCGCTATCAAGGTACCACCTGTTATGCATGACTGCAAGACATTCCTGCACAAGTAATTAAGCAATGGTGTTTGGAACCCAACCAAATTTGGGTCCCATCAAACTCTTCAGATTTTCAAAATATGAAACCAGTTCTTTTGGAATCTAAACCTTCCTAGCATTCATGTTTTATTTGCTTAGAGCAGGGATTTGGTTTTTCTTTTCAGCTTTAACATTCACTTTTTGTTTAGAGGCTCTTTGTTGGAATTTGTGGAAGTTTGAGGAAGTGTGCTTCTGAAACCATTGAGGCCGTTGGTTGGTTTTGAGTTGAAAGTGATTATTTTACCACCTAGGAGATTGAAACTTATAGGGTTGATGAACACAAGAATCATAATTTCCCCAAAAGTAGGGTGGTGTTGGCCTATATGAATGTGCAATCCAGTTATAGTGACATCTGAAAGGCTGAGCAGGTAATGGCCAATGAAATGTTGACCTATGCTGCTGGGAAGGTTGACCTTTCTTAGGCTTTTGGATAATCTTTTTGGAAATTTCAGTGGCTTCCTCTTCAACCTTTTCTTTTCCTTTGGATGTTGTTTTTGAGGTAGAAGCATCAGAAGAGGAAACAAATGTGATAATCTTTAACCTAATTGGCCTTTTATTTGTTGGTTCAAAATCCAACCCTTCCTTGTTGAAGTTCATTCTAGTACCTAGCAGTGCATCTTGGTTTTCTCTTCCATCCACAAACTTTTCTAAAGATTGTTGTCTATCCTTCAACTCTTTTTGTAGGTTTTTAATATTTTGAAGAAGTTGAATGTTGACTTGTTTGACAGCTTCATACTTCTCATTACTCATTTTACTGTCCTTTTCATAGCTTTGCATTTTTAGCTTCATGCTATTAATCTCATTTCTTAAGTCTTCATTTTTAGTTTCCAAGTCAGCCATTTCTTTTCTTCCCTCTTCCAAATCCTCAATCATTTTTTTAAGATCTTTCAAGTAGAGCAGTCTTATCATTCATATCACGATCATGCACGAACAAGTTAATTTTATTTTTCAATGATTTATTTTCCTTTTTGTACATGTCATATTTTTCCATGAGCTGTATATATGCTTCCTCCCAATCATCAATTGTGTAATTTTCAAAAGGAGAGTTTACCTCAGTTTCTTCGTCACCTCTGGCCATGAGACAAAGATCTTCTTTTTCCTTGTCCGAGGAGCTAGTTCCACCATCACTTTCTTCCTCGTCACTCCAGGTGGACATCATGGCCTTGTTCTTCTTCTTGCCCTCCCATTTGTCAGCTTTTCTGAATCTTTCAGGATAATCAGTCTTGAAATGCCCTAGTTTGTTGCAAGAATAACAAATGATTTTGTCAATTTTCTTAAAGTTTTCAAAATTAGGTTTGAAACTTTTCCTTACCTGTGACCTTCCTCTCATAAAGCTCTTACCTTCCTTTCTCAAAAACTTTCTGAACTTACGTGTTAGCATGGCTACATCATCCTCATCTTGCTCACTTGCAGAAGAATCACCTTCATCAGAAGTGCTTTGACCGCTGGGTCCTGCTTTAAGAGCTAGGGGCTTTTTCTTAGGTACCTCAGCCTCTTTGTTCTTAAGGTTGATCTCATAGGTCATGAATGACCCTATGAGTTCATCTACCTTAGTAGTTGCGAGATCTCTCGATTCTTCAACCACGGTAGCCTTCATGAGTCATGCGGGAGTCAGTGATCTGAGAATCTTCCTCACAATTTCCTGTTCTGAGTATTTCTTTCTCAAATCTATTAGACTATTAGTAAGCACAGTTAAGCGAGCATACATATCTTGAATTGACTCATCAGGCTTCATGCAAAACATTTCATATTTAGAAACTAAAATGTTGGCTTTTGTTTCTCGTACCTGAGAGGTTCCTTCGTAAATTATCTCTAACTTGTCCCAAATTTATTTTTCAGTTGCGCAGGTAGCCCTCTTTAAAGCTAGATAATGATAATAGCAGCGGAATATAACTAGCTTAACGAAGGACACACCGATTTGCTTAGCAAGATGATTACGCAATATAGAGATTGAATCTAAGCATGCATCTAACACAAAATAATCGCACAAGCAAACCACAACACACGAGATTTTAAGGTGGTTCGGACTGAATTCCCAATCCTACGTCCACCCCTCACCAAACCCGGTGAGGCTCTACTAGTGCAGCGCACCAAACCACAAATCGGAAAGACCTCCGATTACCTTCCTACTAACCACAGGTAGGGACATCAACACCGCAGATCGGACAACTTCCGATTGCCTTCCTACTAACCACCGGTACGGACGATCTTCAGTTTCAAATGTTTGAATGAAATGGAAAAAGAACAAGATGAAAATGCTCAAACAAGATAAGGAATATGCTCAAAGAGAGAAGATCTTATCTGAGGTTACTGGAGCTTGAATTTGATGCTTCAATGATATCTTTTTCCTTGTGAAATGATCTTCCTTGTGAAATGATCTTCCTTGGATCACCTTGAGTTGATGAAGAAAATAAAGGATGCAGATTTGATCTCCCTTGAGAAATGATTGCTTCTATCTTCCTTGGAGGTTGTTTGTTTCAGATCTAAGCTTGAATCACCTTGGAATGAATGAAGAACTTCTGCACGGAGTACTGTTCACGGCTACAGTACCTCTTCTTCCAACCTCCTCTCTAGCCTCTCTTGTTCTCTCTTTGAATCAAATGATCAACTAGGGTTTGTAATCCTCTTGCATTGGTTTTATATCTTTTGAATGGTCCATAGACACCCCCCAGACCAGATCCACAATCCATGAGAGATTGGGTGACTTTAGAATTAAACAAATGCAAGGAAAGGGGCTGGCCTCGAGGTGGAATATAAAGTCAAACATTGCTGCATCGGGGCTGGCGGACGATCGGAGGTAGGTGGCAGTCGACCGCTCTGAGAAAACCCTGTAGAAATTTCGGTTCTAGAATTTTTGGCTGACCGCCCAAGACTGGCGGTCGACCACCACTGAGAATCCTACAGACAGTGAGCTGCTGAAAATTCGGTCGACCGCCCCTGTGGCAGCGGTCGACCGCTGGCTGGGGAAATCCTGGGTTTCCCCGGTTCAGTCCGTTAACCCCTTTAGCAACTCATTTACGTCTGTGGCATCAAACTTGGCAGAATCTTGAGGATTTCTACTGAGTCTTTTGACTCTTGAAGTTAACAGATTAAAGGTATATCGCTCCTATAATCAAAATTTTGTTCTGGGGGCTCTGCCCCCGGAAACTGCCCCTTGAGCCCCCGAAAACCGCCGCAAGGGGCGCTGCCCCCTTGACCCCCGCGACCTGACCAGGCAGGTCGATCCCCGCGACCTGATCGCGCAGGTCGATCCGCGTGCGAGGGTGTAATCATTGAGCTTTCACTTTTGGTTAAATGACTCAAATGACCACATGGGCCCTAGAACCTAGGTGGACCAATGGGAAAGTGGGTGGGGGACCCTGCTGGACCCACTGACATTTTACATAGAAACTCAAAGACTTTAAAGACTAACCCTTTGGCTTATAATGCCTTACAATTGCAAACCCAATTAGCCAAGGATATAAATACAAACAAAAGGACACAAATGCAAAAATAAAAATGTTAGTGCACGGTGTTGATTCCCATCAATTCTCTCCGGGTGGGAAGAACTCGACCCCATCAAGTAAGTGGTGCCGCTGCTCAATGGCTCCTACGGATCTGTCACCGACCAGATAGCGCAGAGTACGCTTCCACTCCAAGAAATCGTCACCTGCTCATCCCGTATATATTCGATATGCGCATGCTGCTGTAGGAATGAGGCTAGTGGTGGACACTCCGGGGTGGGGTCACTCTCAAAGGAAGGATACGGTTCAATGACTCACTAGGAATCACCGTTGAATCCCTATATGTGACTAGATCCGACACATAGATAGAGTTGAACCCAAATTTCGGCAAATCGTCAACGTGCGCATTGGATCCGACTTGCCTCGCACTCGAGAGGGATCACGAGCTATCATGAGACCGACTATGCGACTCCTAATATGCTCGACACATGCATGTACAGACATATAATACCCTAGACAAACCTACTGTTAGTCCGACCCATACATATGCGATGGTAGACCAGGACATCCAAATGTGTGCCATGCATGCACTAGTTGCGATCAGTGGTTGGTGAAATGGGGGACTCCTAGACATCCTATTACGTCCCTAGCATGGGGCTGCCTGTTGGATTTGGGAGACTTGGGAGGGCTAGGAGGGTTGAATTCATCTTCTACATCACCCCTATAAGATGGTAATGCGTGTATCTCTTCCCGAGGAACGGACTCTAGGCTATGCATAGGTTGACTAGCTCGAGTGGGAGGGGTGTGATAGTGAACTTCCCTGAAGAAGTGGCGTAGATATGGTGGGTCTAGGGGTTCACTAGGGAAGGGATCGAAGGGATCAAAGAATGGGTGAACCCCCGAGATGGGTTCCATCATGACACGGTCCCAAGTTTGAAATTCATGAAGGTGGTCATCTTCATTCATTAGGGAAGATGGGATGGTACTCTCAAATGGAAGGTAGTGTTCCTCCCTCGGGAAAAGTGGAATGAAATAAGGCTCGACCAGCAGGGGAAGGAATAAAAGGACCTCCGTGGTGACATGACCCATAGTGCACACAGAGGTAATGGACCCCCAAGCGGGATGGGTGAAGCTACGACCTGTGGGTCGGTCGAAGCCTGGATCCAATAAGTGCGTCAACTGCAACTGTTGGTCTAATCCCTTAAGGAGGTCATCCAGTGTATCCACATGGTGACTAGATCAGAATATGGTATGGAATGAGTTGACTGGCACTAAATGTAGTGTGGGGTCCATGGATGGATAGCATGATGCTCTATGAACCAAGCCTATCTTGAGCCAACTAAGTAGTGGCTCGGTGATGAAAAGCTTTCCTGTTAGAAACACGGGTGGCTCCGACTGAGGTAGCTCCGAATAAAGATCGGAGGGTGGGGGTGGGGGCAAAGGAGCTCTCATGGGTGGGGAAGGACTGTCCTCCAGGAGGGGAAGATGTCCTTAGGACCCCGTAGGTGGGGTTGGGTTGGGGCTACCGGCTATGACCTCCCTAGGCTCGGGTATGGCTACCTCTTGTCTCGGAGGTGGCCAAGGGGAGACCAATGACTCAATATAAGCACACCTCCTATCCACCCGATCCGAAATCATTTGCAGAAGTTCGGCAACGGTGTGGGTTGGAGTAGGGGTATCGTGGTGGACTCACCCGTAATCAACCGGCCTAGGCTTGGGTCTAGGCTCTACTACGTGTGGGGCTCTTTGCCTCTGACTATGACCCACTTGGTTGGAGGTGATTGGGTGGAGTCAGTTAGAGGTGACCGGGCCAGGTAGGTAGACCTTCCTAAGCTCGCCCTTCATCTCTCATCACGACTCGATAGGCCATTGCCTCCTAATTTCCCTCAAGATTTCAATGTCTCCCCATTTTCGGCGGCTTCGTAAAAAAGTCACCTTGTGGCAAAGTCGACTTGCATGGCATCGGACATAATGTAACACTCAAAGTATTTGTCCATAGCGGCTTCCCACTCTAGGTAGTCGCTCAGGACTTTGGAGCCATAGAAGTCTGGGGTTTTGGGCCTACGGAGGTGGTAGGATTGGGTTCCCCATCCTTGGGTGTGTCGCCACCATTCATACGACGTGGGCTTTTGGGGATCCATGGGACACGAGGAGCTATAGGATGGCCATGCTGACACTTGGTGACAAGACACTAGACACAACCCTAAACACTAATGCCATGTTGGAGTACCAACTCGACTACAAACCTAGACTCAACCCATATCTGGTACTAGGCGGAGCTCTGGGATCTGAAGATCCTCTCACGCAAATGTGTGACCTTCCCGATAGGCGTAACCTAACGTTCGGGCAACACCTTTTGATATACCGAATAAAGGAATGCAAATGCAACACCTAGACTTAGACACTTTTTATATTTTTTTCTTTTTTTAAAACAACGACTACCCTAAACTCAACCTTCCGCTTTGATACCAATTTGATGCGGGATGGACAGCGAACTTGGGACTCTAGCTCGCGGACGTCCCTATGCGAGGGAAGCGTGCGGATCTGTGCAGTTGAGAAATCGGCAATGAGTCGACGGTATCGGCTTTTCGGCGTGCTCGGATCGAGTCACGGGATGGGTAACACTTACTCACTCTCGCAGCGGTGACGGAATTGAATCGAGCTAGTTAACATATCACTTGCAGTGGCATACAAATATATACGAGTAAAGTAAAATGCCGAGAGGGGAGCGGAAACGATACCTCCACGCTACCGGGCGTGGGGAAGACAACCCCGGCCAAGAACGGTGACTCCCGGTACAGAAAATGTTAATAATTACAGAAGTGATTTTAAGGCCCACTCCACGCAGGGAGGTAACAGGCCACAACAGCGGTCCGGGAGTGCCGATTCTGGGTTGACGGGCAGCACGTTGGAGGGGTTCTGGGCGGTTGAAGACATCAAGTCCGGATCTGCGATTTGTAGGCTGACAGGACAACGTACGAGGGCCTCCAAAGGGACGTCATCCTCCTCGGATCTTCTGAAGGCGGCGCTTGGCTGGGACGATGGCGGGACATCCTTGGTCGACTCCCAGAAGTGGCGGTCTCTGAATCAGAGCTTTGATATATTATTGGGAATTATTTCCCAACACCTTCTTTCTGGCCTGGCTCAGAGCACGAATGCGCGCTTCCACGAAAAGAATTTTTGCGCCTAGATCCGATGTCGGATCGAGGCAAATTTGGTACCGATGGATAGAGGACTCAAAGGGATACAACATATAATTATTTCAGATCCATCCTGTAGATGGATTAGAAATGAAAATGACTGTGGGTTGTAGTTATTTCTAGCTCAGAATTACATACACACATGGAAGAACAAGAATTGTCTGAAGATGAATTTTGACCCAAAAGAAAATGGTGAACCTAGACTCTGTGAGTTTTATGGGTGGAAAGGGGGTATGTGGGGATCACACAGGAATTTTTGGGGGTTTTATAGAGATGACTAAGAGGACGAGAAAAATATAAGAACAGACTTCTATCTTGCAGATCTACTGATTGGCAGACTGTCAGGGGTGGAACTAAAATACCGGGAAAAATATCAAACGGGATCTGAATGGGGTAAAATCTATATTGCTGGAAAGTTAACTCAAAGAGGAACAATCTCTCAAAATCTCAGCTCGATCAGAGCTGGGAGAACATACCTTGTCTTTAGCTTGTTGTTCTGGAACTCGGAGTTCAGGACAGCAGGGATGGTGGCTTGTGGCGGCTCGTTGGCGGCACGAACGGCGGCGGCGGCGGAGATGGCTGAGCTTCACACCCAGGGGAAGTGATAAACCTTAGAGTCCACCAAGTTTTTGTAGGGAATCCACTCTAGAAATCACAACAATCCTGCTGCAAGAGGGCGAGGGAGAGAGGGGCACCCAAGGCTCCAAGATAATTCTTGATTTTCTTATGCATTAATTCTATCAAAAATAGAAATACAATGGATTTATAGAAATGTATAAAAGACCAAAACTACCTCTAGATCTAGGGTTAGGGAGGGGAAAATGGGGTATGAGACATTAATCCCCCTTGTGGTCAAATGTCCGAGTTAAATAAAAATACAACAAGCATTAAACTATAGTAAATGGGGGGCGCCCCCTTGACTAAGGAGCCTTCAATTTTGAATTTTTTATTTTTTTGTCCCCCCTTGATCCAAGTCCAATCTTGGACTTTGAACCAGCCCCACATGGGCCCTAGAACCTAGGTGGACCAATGGGAAAGAGGGTGGGGGACCCAACTAGACCCACTGACATTTTACATAGAAATCGAAAGACTTTAAAGACTAACCCTTTGGCTTATAATACCTTACAATTGCAAACCCAATTAGCCAATGGTATAAATATAAAAAAAGGATGAAAATGTAAAAATAAAAATGTTAGTGCCCGATGTTGATTTCCATCACATATGCAAAATCAGTTGGATTTGGCATTACTACATTGTGCAGTCGGAGCTACAAAGGAATACTGAATTTCAAGTATTTAGGTTGTTGGAAATCTGGGATGTCAAGGAGAAATCCTCCAAGTGAGCGCCCTAGAGACTCTCCAAAAGTGAGTTGCCCTGCATCAATAAAGGTAAGACTTCTCACAAAGACAGGGAAATGGACAATAGAATATGCAGTCATTGAGCATAACCATGACCTAAATCCACTGTCGGTGACATATCTTAGGTCACATAGAAAAATATGTACACCGAAAAAGGCAGAAATTAAGAACTTGCGTATGGTTGGAAATCCCTTGATCTCCTCAACCAAGGATTCCACTTTCCTTTGACTAGAAGATTTTTGAGTTGGGCTAACACAAGCCCATAGAAGTTGTTCATGCTCCCCCTGTAGGAGCCATTCTTCTGACCTGTGCACCTAAAGCTTCTCGATTACTTGTTACATCACATTACATATGTATACATAATAATTACTACGGAGTGAAATTAAGCATGAACCACAAGTATAGAAAACAGCATCTACCTCAGGTGCAATCAAGGATGAAAAGGAGTGCCCGCGCTTCCTTTTCAATTGTGAACCCCACCTCATCAATCGTGGGAATACACTCGTGTCCTTGGACTTCCTCAACTTACTTTGCTCCAAACCTCAAACCTATATTTTTCAACCAAATTACAATCAATGTATACACACTACCACAGAATGTCGTTAATAAAATAGGTTCAGAAACTTACACAAAGAGCAGTAGTACAGCCTAGTAATGTATAGGAGCTTCCACTTTTGTTTGACGGTCTTTTCTTTTCCATGTCAGAAATTGTACGTACTTAATCTGACCATTAAAACCTTATACATGGCCACAGCCCACGAGTAAGATCCAATAGCACTTATGTCATCAAGACAATGCAGCATAAGATTTGGACAAACATAGCTAGTATACAGGCAAATGAAAGTTGACAGCATCAAAATATTCCATAAGCAGACTGTGTCTTCGATGTCTTCCTTCTTGTCAGATTCCTTGAGAAAATTGATTAGTTGGACCACCGTATGTCTCCTGGTGGCCATTTGCTTCCCAAACCTCTCTTTCAAATGAGATTTTTGGCTCTGGGAGCCGGCGTGCTCGACCCTCCTCCCAATATATGGGAGTCCGAGAATTAGTGCAACATCCTACGTGATAAATTGCACTTTGCATTTGCCAAACCAGAAAACACCATCCTGCAAATGACATAACAATATATCCTATAATAAAAATGTGTCGAAGGAAATGTGAGGGGTATTCATAAACACACGAAAAGGAGTCTAATTCAAACAAGTTTTGTGATAGTCCCAAAAGTTGATTTCCTGAACAACCTTGAAGTAAAAAGAAATGAAGCAATGATGGACGATCGGTTGTGTAATCTTCTCCATTTTCTTTACAAATCTTCACCACTTGGCCAACGCTTTTGTTCTTATAGTTCTTGAAACGAAAAAAATAAAATAAGACTTACAGTAGTAAGATATTTGTATAATTATGAAACATTCATCATCAAAATAAAATATTTTGTGACAGATAGGAATTAAGTTGTTACAGAAGACTTAAATAGTTTGTTGAAGAAATGAAACATTTTGTTATATAGATGAAATTGTGTCACGTCCCGAACCGATAGCAGCGGAAACACGTTCGGAACGTGGCAGCGAAACAGTCATGACGATCAGAGCAAACCACAAAGGCACAATATTAGTAGACAAAGCATCATTTCATTGAAATTCCAAATATAAGTTTATTACAACTTATCATAGACTAACAGACTCAATAAAAGAAAATTACAAGAGACTCAGACCAACTAGACTAGACACAAGGCTGAAGGGTCATCTAAGTTACCGAAGTTCTCTTCACTCTTGCCCTTGCCCATCTTGATTGCATTCTTCTTCATTATTACCTGAAAAACATGGAAAAATACTAGGTGAGTGAAAGCTCAGTAGGTCTTATATCTCTTGAACCAAGCTAGCTTTAAGTGATTAACAAATTAACATGAATATGCATGCCGTGCAAAATAGATAAATAACTAGAACTATAGTTTGGCAAGAGATGGGGCAATAATCAAGAAATCAATTTCCAAGAAAACATATTTCAAGGAATGATCATGAAGAAGTGATTAACAAGATAAAGTACTCATATTCATGAGAGCATGTCATGAGAATATTGTTGTAGGATTGGCCATATATAAGAGATTTCAACATCAAGGTTACCCATTCCGGGTCGTGTCAATTATCACATGTCAATCGAGTCATATCAATTTGTGGAAATGTTATAAATCAATCTTGTTTTTCATTTGGTGCAATGTCACACCCGATCAATCATAGTACCAGTATACATTTGGGCTTTGCCTCACCCTTGGGATCAGATCCGGACTCCATCACTTTACGTTCTAGCATTGTGTGTCATTTTGGACCCATAGCCCCATTTAAGTTCTAGACAAATTACATGTCAATTAATGGCCAACATAATTCCAAGAACCAAACTTTTAGTAAGATAGTTCCAGAACCTCAAGAATTTGAGACTCCAAAGATATAGGCAAGGACATAAACATGCATTAGAGGAAATCCCAATAAAGCCCACGAAACATATAAATGTGGGACAAATCGGCATCCATACAGTCGCCGTGAATTGAAGAATTCGCGTCCACTAGGATGGGTGCTAATTCTAGTGAACAGTAAGGCTCGATCAAATTAGCATCACCTGTCTAGACGCTAATTCATGAATAGGTGACAACTGCCCTAGACGTCAATTCTGGGCAGTGTCTAAACTCTCACAAAACACCCAATCTTGGCGTTCTATGATGGCTGGAAGTCATGTTTCTTGAGAGGGACATGACTAAACAAGGTTAGGGATTTTTGGGGTACAACCCGTTCAGCGTCCTAGTGGGAATCCCATGCTCGCAGAGACTTACGGAGGCCTTAGAGAAAGAATTTTTGATCGAACGAGAGGAATTCCCGATAGAGAGTCCTTTTATCTCCAAGAGATAAGGTGTATAACATGAAAACCACTAAAAACAGGGACCATGTCTCAGTAGTGAGACAACAATGCCATAAGATCCGCGGTATGGATCAAAGCAGTGAGAAAACCAGAGAATAAGAAATTTGCGTCAGCCTGAAGGATGTAAATTCAAAAGTTCGCATTTGGCAGGAAGGCGTTAATTCAAGAATTCGCATCTCCATAAAGAGGCGCCAATTCCAGGATTAATAGATTAAGTAAACGATATTAAAATTGGCGTCGTTGTAAAGAGGCGCTAATTCTTTAGTACGCGTCCATCATCTGGACGTTAATTCTCATGATTTTTAGATTATTAAATTTTAAAAAGTCAAATCGTGTCTGGATAGCTGACGTGTATTAATTCGCGTCTCTTTGGAAAGGCGCAAATTAATTTAATACGCGTCCAGTATCATGACGCCAATTCTTTTACAGTTACGTTACTCTACGCATCGCCCAGATACAATCATGGACTCATCGCACTGTTCATTTCTTTTGCAAGGAATGAACAGTATCACTTTAAGATAGAAGGAGATTTTTGAAGTAAGGACATGATAATTACAGGGATTTTACAAGAATCATGAGAATATGTAGTATGTAATTTTTATCATTCTATATTAGGAGATATTAAATTTTGAACCTTAAGATGTAATTTTTGAATAATAGGAACTCACGTCTTGTTAGCAGACGCATACTAAATTACGTCCAGATGACTGACGCCGATTTAAGAATCCACGTCCACGTAACGAGACGCAGTTTAGTACGCTACCACTACACCCACCGTGAATTCTTTTTAGATCAGAAAGAAAACAATATGCTATCAAAACCTTAAAACTAGCATGAATCATGGAGAGTTAACACGATATCATGAGGGGAAAACAAGCCCTATCTAGTATGATGGTTTAGTTAGGTTTTTCTTGAGAGAATGTGTACCTTAAGATGATTAAAGGACGAAGAATCCGACCCCATTCACGAACAGCCCTCGGACGATCGCGCACGGATCCTCCCACGAACTCCTCTCGTTCGCATGACGCGCCCTTCGCAATAGCAATAGGGTTCGACTGCACCCAAGGGCCTAATTTATAGATTCTACCCTCGAAGAATCCTACTATCGTTTTATTTCCATTATTTAGAGTTCTAATCAAGTTAATGTTTTATCTCTCGTCGATCTTATTGATGCGCATAAACACTCGTCGTTAAAAATGTCATGCCGCAATTTCAAAAAATATACCGCACTCACTCACTAAAAGGATTTTGAATTAGAGTAAACTGATGAATACGAGTCGATCTTACGAGGAAGAAATATTTCTTTTAAGTAACTTGAAAAACTCTTATGTTTTGGAAAGCCAAATTTTTGAGTGAGTTTTGAAAATAAAATTTAATATTGCATGAAAGGAAATTGCTTGAAAGAAAATCTACCTAAAGAATATAGGAGGGTTCAGAAGAGAAGATTGGAAGAAGTGGAGAGATAAAATAAAAGGAACAATTGCACAAAATGAATTTTTATTACTAAGGAAAGATTACAATGTCTTATGAAAACTAAAAATTATAACTTGACTAAACTAAGGGAAAAGGGGAAGAAAGGAGCCGGGAAAGTGGAAGAATAGCGCCGTCCAAACGCCATGCCGAGCCTTTGAAGTGATCATCCCGCCTTAGTGTTGAACGCCACCATGAGAGCACCGAAGTAAAAAATTCACCTTTGGGATATGAGGAGAGATTAGAAGAGTGAGAGGAAGATAGAAGAAGAGAAGGCTTTAAAACAATAAATAGTAAACATAAAAATAAAGCATGATTAAAACTAAAATAACTTTAACACTAGGAAGAATTAGAAGATGTGGAAGAAGAGAAAGTTGAAGATCTTGAAGAGAGGAATAACGTTGGTGAAGAGAGCAGGGGGAGAAAATGATCAGAAAGGGAAGAAGATTTAAGAATAACAGAGGTGGATGAATAGTTAAAACATGAAAATTGAACTTTAAAAAATGAACTGTAACCTGAAAACTAGGCAGAATTAGAAGAAGAGTAAGAATAATAAAATCTAGATCTAATAAAAATGAAGAACTTTTATGAAGAGAGCAGAAGGAGAAAACGATCAGAAGAGGGAGAAAATTTGAGAAGAATAGTAAAAACGTGGATGAACAGTAAAACGGGAAAAATAGAGCTTTGAAAAATGGGAAATAACTTAAAAATGAGGGAGATGTTGCTAAAGACAAAGAATAAGAAATTGAATAGCTTTGAAAAATGAACAACGTTGCTGAAGAAAGAAAGAGGAGAAGAGGAATAGAAGGGGGAGAAAATCGACGACCTAAGCTAGGGGGAGAAAGAATGGTAGATTTTCTTTCTTCGGTGGCTCACATGAGATGTATAGCATGCACAGGGGTTCCTTGGGCGGGTTTCTTAATTAGACAATGATCCTCCTAATTTCTCTCCAATAATTTTTTCACAAGATAATTCTATAAATATTCTTTCTTATTTCTCCCTTCACACAAATAGGGCATGGCGGCTTGTTTTGATTTAGTCAACAATTGGAGGGAAAGGGGGTTGCGCCCCAGGGCATCCCTTGCCCTGGTTCTGTGACAAATTCGCCACTGGCCCTTCTAGCAAATATCGAGAGTGTCCTGCACACACAATATTTGAATTAAATTCATAAAAAATTGTTACTTTGTACCTAAACCATGAGTGCTCCCAATTATGCAATGGGGAATTAATCCTCATGCCCCTCAACCCCTTGTTATTCATTAATTATCCATAAATTTAGTTAATTTGCATAAAAGGCCTTGATTCAAGTGAGGTTGAGTTTAGCTATAAAATATGTATAGTTGTCTAATTGTGTGCACTTAAAGTGATGTGTGTGACATGAATTATCATAGAATTATGAGCACTCATCACACCCCCTAACTTACTCATTATTAGTACCTTAGCAATGCAATTAGATTAAAATTTAGGACCAACAAGAGTTTGCAAAGTTCATATCTTTATATCCAGCTCTCCCTTCACAGAATCAACCAAGGATTAAGAATTCGGAAACATTAACGCACACTAGCCTTAGTTTAGAAATTTAGGTACATTATTAAGAATACATACCAAATTTCAATAGCACTTGTGCATGTGTAATACTAAATCCACAGCATAGACAATTGCATCCCTCATTTGCTATTCTAGATATGTGTCCTTCAACTCTGCACCTCCTAGATCAGAGCATTGAGCACAATAGCTTTTGCTTGCCTTTCTTTTCTTTTCTTTTTTTATTTTTATTTCAATACACACATGATGTTGCACATCCCTTCACTGTTTAACGCGAACCTCGACCCTTGCCTTAGGAGAAGCAGGCCCAATTACTAAGATCAGGGGTCCCTTCTCCGTTTGACGTGAACCTCAACACTTGTTAAGTGAAGTAGGTCCGGTTACTAAGATTAGGGATATTTTCATGGTATTTTTTTTCAACAATGTGCTTTTGCACTTATTTGATGGATAACTTTGACAGATAGCTATATCAAAAGGATATCATCTCTAAGAAATGCAGAGTATCAGACACCACTCCAAAATAACAGAAGGCTTGTCCTGCTTGTTTCATTAGCGTGTAAAGTGATTTTTTTTAAAGTGCTCATGAACTTTAAAGAGATTCTTAAATCAATTTTCCATGGCTAGATCGAATAAATTTTCCATCACCATTTTCCCTAGTATTTCCTATTCCAGAATTACTTTCAAGGAGAGCATGAATCAAGAAAACTCAGTTGGAGATTTCATATTTCCACTTTCATGCAAAATGCAGGATAGAATGATATGCATGACATTATGCAAGCATACCTGTCAGGTTGTACTATATGCATAATGAAAATTTTCTCTTCCCCCCAACTTAAATGATATTATCCTCAATGGCATATGTAAGCAATAAAAATAATAGAACAGTATAACAATAAAGATTGCTGAGAAGGAAAGAGCCAACCTGATATATGGGACGAAACTCTCTCATTGATATGGACGATGATAGCTTCATTTCCTTGGCTCTTTACCTGACTACTGAAAAACACACTAAAACAGAGCATCAAATAACAAAAATATTGGGTTGCCTCCTAGAAGCGCTAAGTTTTTCATCTTCAGCCAGACGCATGTAAGCTCTATAACCAACATATAGATTTGAGAATAAGCCACCATATTATCTTATCTACTTTTAATTTTTAACATTTGTGCCACGAGAAGACAAGATTTTGCATGTACATGCATGGGCTAAAAGTAATTTGGTTCCACTCATTCTTGATTGGAACATTAGGAGCATAAGTGAACTAATTCTCTTCCTTGTAGGACACATACAAATCAATGGCCATTAACCTTGTAATATCTGGTTGGAACCTTTGTCGAGTATCTACCCATTGGTCCCCTTTATTGACTACTCCCCCCATCTTAGCTTGCTCAGGAACCGGTGGCTTATGAATAAGATTCACATTATTAGCCACACTCCCCTCACTGATAGCCTCATGTGCATTAAGAATACTAATCAACTGTTCTTCATGATGGAGAGTCATATCAAAGGTGAAAATAGATGGCATATCCCCCTTAGGTACTAGAATCTCATAATGAAAAGGCTTAACCTTTTGGGGAATCAAATTAGAAGGAAGCATGAGCCCAGAATCTAATTCATCGAATGATTCAGACTTTATTGGACTGGGCTCAGGGGTCAGATCAAATATGAAATTCTCTAATAAGACCCTGAAGAGGCGAGATCTCGCGCTGGATCCTGAGCGGGCTGTGGATCACCAGAAGATGAATCTGCAAGAGAGGGAAACGTATCAGAGGGCCCAGGGGATCTCCCTGGGGCAAAACCCTCCGATGGCTAAGTCAGTGGAGCTATGGTGGAAGCGATAATGGGGGGAGGAGAGAGCTGATGCGCGAGAATCCTCTCCACCAAAGGGTGAAGCGAGTCGTGCTCAGAAGCTTAGAGTGTGTGAATGCCTTGTTCATCTTACCTTCTTCCGGAGGGTATCCCTTGCTTAAATAGTGCGCCGCCTTCAGGAGTCCTGTAAGCTGAGGGGTTCCCGGCGGGAGTTACGTCTTTAACAGGGGCTTTTATGGCCTGGTCGTGAGAACGTTATCCCCTTGGAGTCCGGCGGCTCCCCTGACTCTCCCGCTGGCGGAGGACTCTGAACGGCTGCACCTGCGGATTAATCAACCGGCCTTACCGAGCTTCGGGGATGCTAGCTCTTGCCCGAGTGATAGGCATGGCCCGGCGAACGTGGGGTCGGATTGGTCGGCTGGAGCCTATCTCTCTCGGACGGGGAGAGGGCTTTAGGCCGGACCTTCTTTGGGACCTGACCGTTGTCTCGGGCCCTCCGAGCCTAGAAGGCCGCCGGGGAGAGTTAGTTCCTCGAGTCTTATTTATTGGACTTTTCTTCCCTAAGTGGGCCCGGTGGGCTATCACTCGGGTGGGCTCGCCTGGTTGGACCTTGTGGGTCTTGTTGGGCTGCCTTTGTGGTGGGCTGCGGAAATCCCCCTCTCCACTTGTCCCCCTCCTACTCCCGAGCCAAGGAGGCTCGGATGAGTAGTTTTTCGAGGCTTTAGACCGGCGTGGCTCAGGTGGGTGGAATTCCGTTGGCGTTATGGAGCCGCTTATAGCGGTCGCCGAGGCCCGTAATGATGATCCTGACGGATTCGAAGCGAAAGGGCCCCCCTTTTTCTCAGAGCACGGAACGGCGCGCCGCCACCCTCAGGGGTTTTTAGGGGGCGCTGTTCATCGTTCTAGGCTTCCAGGGTTTTAGGCTTTCCTTGCTTCTTGATGCGTCGTGAGAGCACGACGGAGACGCGGAGCCTTGCGGCGGCGTTCGAGGAGTTGGCAAGGATAACCGCAGAGGCGGTCCGGCAACTTCCCTCTCCCCCGGAGTCTTCAAGCTTGTACGAGGGATCTTCTCTCGACTTGATGGCGGATCAGAGCCCGGAGCTTGTGCCGGTGAGGCGGGAACCCGTCCCCAACTGTAGTGATTTGGGGGAAGCGGAGGTGCGGAGGCTGGAGCATCGTTTCCGCCTGCCTCTCAGATACAGCTTTGCTGCCGCCACTCCGTACGAGACGAGTCTGGATGATCGCGATGAGCACATTTGCACCTTCCTTCTGGCTTGGAAGAGTGGATTTCGTCTTCCTTTCGATCCTTCTGTGCTGCAGCTTCTTAATTTTTTCCGGTTGGCGCCTATTCAGTTGGTGGCCAACTCATATCTTCTTCTTTCGGCCTTCGGGATTCTTTGTCGTCAGCACGACATTTTTCCTTCTTTGGACCTCTTCCACTTCTTTTTTGAGTTGAAAGCGCACCCGTCGGTGGGGAAAGGCTTCTACTTCATCCAGGCGCGGAGGAATAGGAGCTGCATCTCGCTTGCGGCGAAGGACTCCTCGCACAGGGGGTGGAAGACCCAATTCTTCTGGGTGAAGGCGGTGGCGACGGACGAGATCTGGAGATGCCGGACCTCGCCCAACTTTCACCCGAATCTGCCCCCTCGCCAGGAGGAGTTCCCCCCCCCCACGTGGAGCAGCAGGCTGCCCGTCTGCTGGAGAACCGTCAATCGACCGAGGAGCTGGTGACGCCGGAGAACATCGAACGGTGTCTTCTCTCGCGGTTGACGTCGACAGGTACAGCTCTTGAGGCTCTTTTTCGGGGGTGGTAGCTCTTTTCCTCCTCCTGACCGGGGCTTCTTCTTGTTGCAGACATGAGGCGGGAACCTCTGGAGGAGACGGCTGAGGTCATCGATCTGGGAGATGACTCGACAGCCGATGAGCCTGATGCCTCGGCGGGTCGCGTCCATGCCCGAGATAAGGGCAAGGGGGCGGCCCCCGAGGGGACTTCTCGATCGACCGGCCTGAAGCGCAAGGATCCCCTGGCGGGGAAATTGCGGGAGGCCGCGAAGGCCAGGAAAAGGGCCAAGAAAGCTGGCTTTCCTACCGCCGTCGGGGGCGATTCTGGCTCGGCGGCGCTCCCCCCTCGGGGGCAGGATGGGGCCGACCCCTCCGGGCTGGCTCTCCCATCCGCCGGGAGAGAGGGGGCCGAGAAGACCAGGGGCCCCGCAGAGGGAGGTGATGGGTCGGCTCTCCCCTCTGTGGGGTCAGAGGGGGCCGGTGCCGGTGTGCCCGGCGCTGGGACCGAGGGATTGGTCGGCGCGGGTGGGGGTTCGCCCGCGAGGGCGTCGCAACCCCAAGTGCCGACAGTTTCTGGTGCGGTTGATCCCGTGGTGCCGGTCGAGGGTGGGGGTTCGCCCGGGGAGGCGTTGCAACCCCAACCGACCGTGGCGCGCGGGGCGGTCAGCTTCGCTGCCCGAACAGGGTCTTCTGGCGGGGTGCCCAGGGTGGAGCAGTCCCCTTTGCTGGAACCTCTGGTCAGGCTCGGTATCTCGGGCGACTTGTACCGGCTCTGCCGGTCGATCGCCGAGAGGACGAGGGGGGGAGAAAGGCGCAGCACTCCCGCCGGGGTCCTTGATGTCCTGATGGAGGGCGGCCTGGTCATAGCTCGGACAGTGGCCGTGATGGCGGAGGCGCACGCCCGGACGGAGGTGGAACGGTCGAGGCTTGCTTGGACCCTTGGTGGATGCGAGGGAAAACTGGCCCGGCTCGAGGGGGAGCATGAGGGGCTCCGTCGGCAGTTCCTCGCATTCAGGGAGTTGGCGCGGTCGAGCCGATGGGAAGCCGAGGCGCTGGCCGAGCAGCTAGCAAGGGCCCAAGAATCGCTTGAGACGAAGAGCAAACGTCTAGAAGACGAGCATCAACGTCACATTGAGCTGGATGGCCTCTGGGAGCGTGAGCATGCCGAGCTGCAGGATCGGGCGGAGGACGCGGAGCGCCTTCGCGCTGAGGCCGAGGCGGACCGAGCCCGGGCGGAGGGTCGGACGATCGAAGCCGAGCGGAGGATGACCGAGCTAGAGGAGCGTCTGGCGAGGGCGGAAGAGCGTACGGCCGAGGCGGAGCGGGCTCGGGACGGGCAGGTCGAGGCGGAGGCGATCGAGCGCTACAAAGGGTCGGAAGCTTACTCAGCCGACCTGATTGAAGCTGCCCTACCCTACTACGAGGTAGCGCTCCGCCGGGGTGCTCGAAAGGGATTCAGGCAGGGCTATCGCCGGGCGATGAGCTATGCCAATGAGCACCTTGCCGGGGGTGATTTTCCTTATGGCCAGAGTTATGACTCGGACGAGTCAGTTTCCAGCTCCTCATCTTCGACCGGGGAAGAACCGGAGGAGTCACCTCCAGCGGGGTCACCAACTCTGGAGGCTCCGGGAGGGCTCATGACCGGGACAGTTCTCGCACAGGCGAGGTCAGTGTCCGGGCCGGCCGTCACCAAAGGTACCGGGGGTGACGCGTCCCCTACTGCTGTTCCTGAGCTTCAAAGTGGGCCCGAGGCCTGATGTATTTTACTTTATTATTCCCCTTCCCCTTTTTGTCTATTTTTCCTTCTGTAAGAGGACTTCTTTATGGGAGGCAATAAAGGACTCACTTTGTTTGATCGCTATCTTTGCCGTGATTTGGCTGGCGTATCGGGGGCAGTTGGAAAGTGCCGATATTCTTTGCGCCGTTTTCGCATGCCGATTCGGGAGGCTACTGGCGGGGCGTCCTTTCGTTCCACCATGCCCTGGAAGTCGAGGCGCTTCGCGAATCCCGCTAGGGCGGGGGACCGAGGAGTTGGAGGTGACCTTCCAAGGGAGGTCCTATAGCTCGTTTTCGAGGGGGGAGTCATTTAAGGCGCGTGGCCTCCCTTGGCCTATAAAAAGGACCGAAGGGTGCTCCTTCCCTCTTAACACTTAGGACTCTCGCCAGCGGTCTGCTCTTATTTCCTCATCCTCGCTCTGCGTTGCGCCGCCGCGATCGGAGCATGGAGGGCCCTTCAGAAGATGACGCCGCAGACGACGGGGAGCGGCCGGTTCCAGCTATCCTGGAATATCGATCGGGTCCCACGGTCGCCGCGCGTGCATGAGACGGGTTAGACGGTCGCCGCGCGGATCTGGAGAGGGCTTCGACGTGCGGGGGCACGCTGTTTGCCTCCTCTTGGCTCCGGCGAGGCTTCCGGGCGAACGCCGAGATGGAGGAAGGATGGGGGAGTTAGGGATGCCGGCCGCCATTCCCCTCCGTGGGAGGGGAGGAGGCGGCGCAAGCTCCCTCCTCACCCCTGTCCGCAGCCTCTTTCTCTCTCTTTTGTTCTTCATTTATTTCACTCTTCGGGGGCTACTTGCTTTCTGTTCGCCTCCGAGGGGTTGGTGGATTGGCAGAGGGGAGACCTTCACGGCGCTCCTTTTTCCAGGTTGTTGCCAACTTGGAAGGTAGCCTTCCTCACGTGAAAGGTGGCCTTCTCCTTGCCGTCCCTCTGTCACCCTTGTCACGGTCCACCCGAGCCAACTGGGTCGACCATCTCTTGTCCGAGCCAGTTTCTACGCGAGGCAGAGTCAGTGGCTGGATGCGAGGAGGTCAAGACCGGGTCGGCCGGGCGATGGCCGTTTGCCGTGGTGCTAGAGGGATTTTTGCTTTTCACTATGTAATGTATTGGCAGTTGCCTTTCTGATGTGCCAACAATTATCTTGAATAAATGCAAAAAGGGGGTTTATTTTACCCGATTTGTTGATACAGTTTTCAGAAATAAAATCTACGTAGTGTGGTTGCGTTCCATGTCCGGGGAATGGGTTCCCCTTCCATTGTGGCTAACCTGTACGCACCTTTCCCGAGCGTCTCGATCACTCGGTAGGGGCCTTCCCAGTTGGGGGATAGCTTGCCCGCCGCCTCCAGTGGTCGAGACGCTTCGGTCTTCCTGAGGACGAAGTCCCCTGGTCGGAATTGTCTGCCTCGGACCTTGGTGTTGTAGTACCGAGTGAGGCGGTGCTGATATTCCGTAGCTCGGACGTTCGCGATCTCTCGGAGTTCGTCTGCCAGGTCGAGGTTCACGAGTAACTTCTGCTCGTTTGCCTCGGGCGAAAAGCTGATCACTCGGAGAGACGGATTGGCGATCTCTAACGGAACGACGGCTTCGGTGCCATATACCAGCTGAAAAGGGGTCTCACCGGTTGCCGTCCTGGGGGTCGTTCGGTGCGACCATAGTACGCTAGGCAATTCCTCGAGCCAACTACCCTTAGCCTTACCGAGTCTAGTTTTTATGCCCTTCAAGATGGTCTTGTTGGCATTTTCAACCAGCCCGTTGGCCTGAGGGTGGGCGACCGAAGTGAAGTGGTTGCGGATATTTAGGTCGGCGCATCTGTCTCGGAAGTACCGAGAGTCGAATTTCCGCCCGTTATCGCTCACTATCACTCGGGGGATGCCAAAGCGACAGATGATCGATTTCCATACGAAACCCCAGACGACTGTCTCGGTGATCCTTGCTGTTGCTTCAGCCTCGATCCACTTGCTGAAGTAATCGATGGCGACGATGATGAACTTCTTCTGGGATTGAGCCGTTGCGAATGGCCCAAGGATGTCGATCCCCCACCGAGCGAAAGGGTAGGGCTCGGTAAGGGTGATAAGTTCCGTGGCCGGCTGATGGACCAAATGGTCGAACCGCTGGCAACGGTCGCAATGTTGTGCGTAAGCCGTGCAGTCGCGCTGTAGGGTCGGCCACCAGTACCACTGCCTTAGCAGGATTCTGGCCAGCGACCGACCTCCTGAATGTGCTCCGCACAGGCCTTGATGAATCTCTTCAACAGCTTGGCTTGCTTCGTCGGGACCGAGACACTTCAGAAGGGGCACGGAGAACGATCTTCGGTAGAGAGCGTTGTCGAGGATGACGAAGTGCCGAGCTTGGTACTTCATTCGGCGGGCTTCCCGAGGGTCGGAGGGCTCCCGGGAGTCCCGTAGCCAGGACAGGTAGGGGGAGCGCCAGTCGCCGGGAGTGGCCAAGTCAATGGCGAGGAGCTCCGAGTCTATGCTCGGGCGCTCTAGCTCTTCTAGGAGGACCGATCGTGTACCTTCCGGGTCTAGGGAGGAGGCCAGTCGGGAGAGGGCGTCCGCCCGAGAGTTTTGCTCCCGAGCTATTCGGACTACCTCGAACTCCTAGAACTGCTGGGCCAGGCTCCAGACCAACTGTAAGTATTTGATCATAGGTACCTCCCGAGCTTTGTACTCGCCATTGACCTGGCTTGCAACTAGCTGGGAGTCGGTGTGGATCCTGACTCGCTCCGCCCCCAACCGTCGGGCCATGCGGGCTCCCGAGATAAGGGCCTCATACTCGGAAGCATTGCTGGACGCCAGAAAGTTGAACTTTAGGGCGTATTGCAACTCTATTCCTTCGGGGGACTTTAGGAGGATCCCTGCGCCACTGCCGATCGAGTTGGACGATCCATCGACGAACAGCTCCCAGGTTGGCCCGGTTGATGTCGGAGGCCTGTCCTCAACCGGAACGGTGCTCTCGGCGATGAAGTCGGCGAGCGCTTGTCCTTTGATAGCTGATCACGTCCGGTATGAGATGTCGTAGGCCCCGAGCATGATGGCCCATTTGACGAGTCGCCCCGAGGCTTCGGGATGGGCCAGAATCTTCTTCAGTGGCTCGCCGGTTAGCACGGTGATGGGATGCCCCTGGAAGTAGGGTCGGAGGCGCTTTGCGGAGGTAACCAACGCTAGCACGAGTTTCTCGGTTGCGGGGTACCTCCGCTCGGCCTCGTTCAGCACCTTGCTGGTGTAGTAGACCGGCCTCTCGATTTCCGAGTCATTCCTGACTAGGACCGAGCTGACCGTTGATGGCGTCGCCGAGAGATAGAGCAACAAGACCTCGCCCGGGATGGGCATGGAAAGCACCGGGGGTGAAGCCAGGAACTCTTTGAGCTCGGCGAACGCTGTCTGGCATTCCCCATCCCATGCGAACATAGCAAATGCTATCTTGGGCCCCCTCATCAGCTTGAAGAAGGGCAGGCATCGTTCGGCCGCACGGGACAGGAAACGACTGAGAGCAGCGACACGCCCCGTCAGACGCTGGACGTCTTTAATGCACGTGGGCGGGCGCATGTCCAGGATGGCCTGGACCTTTTCGGGGTTGGCTTCGATCCCTCGCTGAGTGACCAGGAAACCCAGGAACTTCCCGGATCTTACTCCAAAGGCGCACTTGGCGGGGTTGAGCTTCATGCAGTACTTCAGGAGGGTGTCGAAAGTCTCGGCGAGGTCGGTGAAGTGGTCTTGGGCCCTCGGGGTCTTGACGAGCATGTCGTCGATGTAGGCCTCGACGTTCCGACCTAACTGTCCCTCGAACATAGGGTTGACCAGTCGCTGGCATGTGGCTCCAGCATTCTTCAATCCGAAGGGCATCCGGGTGTAGCAGTACACGCCGTAGTCGGTGATGAAGGCGGTCCTCTCGACATTATCAGGGTTCATTCGGATCTGATGATAACCCGAATAGGCATCCAGGAAACTGAGTATCTCGTTGCCCGAGGTTGAGTCAACAAATTGGTCGATGCTCGGTAGCGGATAGCAGTCCTTGGGGTGGCCTTATTCAGATCGGTGAAGTCTACGCACATTCGCCACTTGCCTGTAGTCTTCGGCACCAGGACGACGTTGGCTAGCCACGTTGGGTACAGGACCGGTCTGAAAAGACCAGTTTCTTGTCCCTTGGTGACCTGCGCCTTGATGATCGCCTGTTTCTCGGGCGCATGCTTCCTTCTCCGCTGCTGTACGGGTCTCACGGTGGTATCGAGGTTGAGCTTGTGCGTCACAGTCTCCTCTGGTATACCAGGGAGTTGATCATCGGACCAAGCAAAGACCCGAACGTACTCAGAAAGAAACTCCTTGTATTGCTGCTGTTCCTTTGGTGGTAGGTCGGCGCCGATCCTTACTCCTAGGGCCGGGTCGTCGTTCAGGAATACCGTTAATAACTCGCCACCGGGCTCGGTGGTCACGGCTTTTCCTTCGACTCCCCTGGGGCCCTTATCCTTCCCGTCCGGCCTTGAGGCTTCTACCGAGATATTGTAGCACCTTCTAGCCGTGGCCTGGTTACCTCGGACTTCCCCTAACCCATTTTTGGTGGGAAACTTCATTTTTTGGTGATAGGTAGATGGTACGGCCTTTACTCGGCTGAGAATTTTTCGGCCGAAAATGGCGTTGTACGCTATCATACCTTTAATCACTATGAAGTCCACTATGACCGTAACGGTTTTGGGTGGGGTGCCGATAGTGACCGGCAGGCTTAGGGCTCCCTCGGGGTAGGTGGCCAGGCCATTAAACCCGCAAAGGGGCGTTCGGATTGGGCGGAGCTTGGATGGGTCTTCCCCCATCTTGAGAAAACAGTCATAAGATAATACATCGGGGGCGCTCCCATTATCAACCAAAATCCT
Organism: Amorphophallus konjac; assembly: GCA_022559845.1. Classification (NCBI taxonomy): domain Eukaryota; kingdom Viridiplantae; phylum Streptophyta; class Magnoliopsida; order Alismatales; family Araceae; genus Amorphophallus; species Amorphophallus konjac. Next base: position 104,359,581 of record CM040118.1, read on the forward strand.
GTCTACATTACAGTGATTTATCGTGGCCGAGATAACGAGGGCATCGTCATGCGGGGTGCTCAGCCCTTCCAGGTCTTGGTCGGAGAAGACTATGACCTGGGGCTCCATCGGTGGGCCTCTGGGGGGCTCTAAGGCTCGGCTGGCTCGCTAGGCATGACGTTTCCTCCCTCGGCTGGTGTCGCCGCCCGATGCCGCTCCTCCGGAGATGACGTTGATGTGAACCCCTCGGGGGGCGTTGTCGATCTCCTCTACGGCGTCTCGATCTTCTTTGTGCCCGATCGTGAACCGGGCTAGGTGCCCCAGACGGATGAGGTGCTCGATCTCGTCCTGGAGCTGATGGCAATCTTCGGTGTGGTGCCCGTGGTCGCCGTGGAACAGGCAATGCTTGTCCCGCTTGCGGTTTCTCAACCTCATTGGCTCGGGCTGGCGGAGAAGTCCCGAGTCTTTGATGTCTTCATAGATCCCGTAGACTAGCGCGGTCAAGGGGGTGTACCGCTCGTACTTTCTCTTGCGCTCTCCTTCTCGATCGCGCTTCTTACCCGAGCCAGGGTTTGGCTCGGAGGTCCGCTTCTTGTCCCCCTCCCGACCCGAGCCGGTTGCGTCTCGGCAGGCGCTGAGTACTTCTTCGCACTCGGCGTGGCGCAGTGCCAGAGTCACTAGCTCGGCAAGGGTCGAGGGAGGGTGGAGGACAAGCTCGCGGCAGAGATTCTCGTCCCGGGTGCCCCCGGTCAGTGCGGTTGTGGCTGAGGCCACATCCAGGCGGGGGATCCTGAGGGCTTCTGATTTAAATCGGTGGACGTAAGTCCGGAGCCTCTCCCCTTGCGCCTGTTTGAGAGCCAAGAGCCCCGCCACTGACCTTGGGGGGGCGCTGCCGGCGAAACTCTCCTTAAAAACTCGCCCGAATTGCCGGAAGTCTCTGATGGACCCAGGGGCGAGGGCCCAGAACCATGCCTGAGCACCTTGGACCAGGGTGGCCGCGAAGGCTCGGCATTTGATGGGATCCGGCGTTCCATGAAGGGTCACCAGGGCGTCGAAGCTATCGTAGTGGTCGGCTGGGTCGCCCTGACCGTCGTAGAGCTTGAAGGTCGGAATGGAGGCTCTGGGAGAGACCTCTGCCTTCAAGATGTACTCGGAGAAAGGGGATTTCTCCTCGTCCTCCGGGAGAGAGGTCTTCTGCAAGGCGCGGAGGGCGCGCTCTTGCTCTGCGAACCGTCTCTCGAAATCTCGCAGCCGGAGGGACAGCTCTGGCTGCAGTCGCACCGTGGGGCTGGGGGGGGCGTCTTGGCGGTCTCCCGGGGCACTAGTGCCCGGGCGCGGCGGCCTCGCCCCCTGTTTCCCTTTCCTCGGCGTGGAGGAAGCCTCTTGCTCTGCAGGCGGAGCATGCGAGGGTCCTCCGACGTCGTTGCGGAGGAGCTGTCGGCCGCGGAGGGTGAAGCGGCCTCCGGCGGTGTACTGCGTCGCACTCCTTCGAGGGGGACTCCCTGACGGGGCGCGGGACCATGTGTCCCTAGCCGCCTGGGCCCTCATGAGCTCCACGAGGACGTCCATCTTTTCGTTGAGGGCCTGGAAGGCATTGGCGCCACCGTCGAGGGGTGCCCCTGTCTCCGCCGGGGGTGGTGGTGGCCTGTTGGTGGGGATGCTGGCATTGGAGGGGGGCTCTGTGAGACCCTAGAGGGGGCGCCTCCCGCCGCCGCCACAGCCTTACCTGCCCCACCGGCGGATCTCCTCCCTGAGCTTCTTCTCACCATCTCGGCTCTTCGTGTGTTTCCCACAGACGGCGCCAGATGAAGAGGCGAGATCTCGCGCTGGATCCTGAGCGGGCTGTGGATCACCAGAAGATGAATCTGCAAGAGAGGAAAACGTATCAGAGGGCCCAGGGGATCTCCCTGGGGCAAAACCCTCCGATGGCTAAGTCAGTGGAGCTATGGTGGAAGCGATAATGGGGGGAGGAGAGAGCTGATGCGCGAGAATCCTCTCCACCAAAGGGTGAAGCGAGTCGTGCTCAGGAGCTTAGGGTGTGTGAATGCCTTGTTCATCTTACCTTCTTCCGGAGGGTATCCCTTGCTTAAATAGTGCGCCGCCTTCAGGAGTCCTGTAAGCTGAGGGGTTCCCGGCGGGAGTTACGTCTTTAACGGGGGCTTTTATGGCCTGATCGTGGGAACGTTATCCCCTTGAAGTCCGGCGGCTCCCCTGACTCTCCCGCTGGCGGAGGACTCTGAACGGTTGCACCTGCGGATTAATCAACCGGCCTTACCGAGCTTCGGGGATGCTAGCTCTTGCCCGAGCGATAGGCATGGCCCGGCGAACGTGGGGTCGGATTGGTCGGCTGGAGCCTATCTCTCTCGGACGGGGAGAGGGCTTTAGGCCGGACCTTCTTTGGGACCTGACCGTTGTCTCGGGCCCTCCGAGCCTAGAAGGCCGCCGGGGAGAGTTAGTTCCTCGAGTCTTATTTATTGGGCTTTTCTTCCCTAAGTGGGCCCGGTGGGCTATCACTCGGGTGGGCTCGCCTGGTTGGACCTTGTGGGTCTTGTTGGGCTGCCTTTGTGGTGGGCTGTAGAAATCCCCCTCTCCAGACCCCTTCATCAAATTCATCAATCAAATGAAGATTATCAAACAACTTATCCAATAATGGGATTAGTAGATTAAAGGTAAATATTTTTAACCAGGCCCCTTCACCAAACTCATCAATCGTATTAAGATTATTCATCATATTATCCAATAATGGGGTGCGTATATTAAAGGTAAAATTTTCCAACCAGACCCCTTCACCATGTTCTTCAAAAGGAGGAGGATATTTAGAATTCATCTCTATTAAATCATTAAGATTATTAATCACAAAGTAATCATCCTCTTGATTTAAGGATGCCCCGTCGAGAGTAAGATCATGGAAGTTACTCATATCTTCATCTACCCAAGACAAGTGGTTCATAACATCACTCAAATCTTTCTCCACTGTCACCTCTTCTCCTTCTTCTTCCTGACACCTGATCTCTTCAAAATCAGGAAGGGAAATTGGAGAATTTTTTTCATTTTGACGCACATCGCCTTTCTCTTCTTCTCTCCCCAACTTAAAATCAACAACTTCTTTAGAACTCTCCTCATAAGTGCAATTAAGCTCAAGCTTCACAAGATCATCATTTGGATTATCATCATAACAACAACTAGCTCCCTTTACAGTCTCTTTACTGGATCTCTCCACAATCCCTCCATCTTCTAAATCAAGACTGATCTGAGTGTTATGATCTTGGAGAATTATGTTGTGCCCCTTAGGCACAAGCATGTGCTATGTTGATTTGATGATAGCAATGCTATTTTGTTTTGATGATTGCAACACAGTGAGTGCTTTATGAGATTGTGTTTTGATGATAGTAACATAACTTATTTTGTGGAGAATGTATGTGTATGACTAATATAGTGCTTGATTTCTGCTATGTGCGTTGCTTTTCTATCTGCATGTAGTTTGATGACTAGCAAGTCTATACACTGCAGGGTAAAGCATTTCATTAGTCTATACACTCTTCATGCATGTGCATAGTCTATACATTGTGCATTTCGTTGACAAGTTTGCACATTCATGAAGTCTTCACACTGGCCTGTTCATGCATCACAAGTGTGTACAATGCATCTCTATTCATGAAGTCTGTACAGCCATCCACTTGAAGCATTTCTCAAAGTCCATACAATGCATCTTCTTAGCATCTCATTTAGAGTCTAAGGCATTGTCTATACACTGGACTTAAAGTGTGTACAACATCCGTCTCAGCCACCGTCTCATTCAGCGTCTTAGGCTTGCAAAGTCTACACATTGGTCGGTGGAAAGTCTATACATTCATTACAGTGCACACACCGTCTCAACTTGCGTCTCATGCATATAGTAAGTCTATACATTGCTACAGTAACACAAGTCTATACATCATCCGTCTCATGCATTTTCTTAGGCTAAGTCTATACAGCCTACCGTCTCACTTGACGTTCAAGTCTGTACATTGGCACTGTAGCATGCATTCATGAAGTCCATACATTCACTGAAGCTTGCTTAGCTGATGTGTGTACATTGCATTGCATGACTTGAAGTCTGTACATCGCATGTGTGCTTCATGCTAAGTCTATACAGGCTAAGTCTGTCGGTCTTGTGACTTATGCATTCATTAATGTCTATACACTGGGGATGCTGAAGGCCTTCAAGTGTATACTCTCTCATGTTGTTCATACTTGCTGTATTGATATCTATAAGTCTATACATTGCTGAATGCTCTTCAAGTGTGTACAATGCTTGGTTAAGTCTATACGCTGCTTCATATGCAGTGAAGTCTGCACATTGCTGAATGCTCTTCAAAGTCTACATAGTGAAGTCCATACACTGCACTCGAGTTCACAGTGTCTTCATGAAGTCTATACATCGGTCTTCACCTCAAGTCTGTACAATCATTTGTGGACAAGTCTTCACATCGTGAAGTCTATACACTCAACTCCTTCACATCTTGCAAAGTCTGTACATTGCATCCATCGGTCGTGCATTCAAGTCTTTCACAAGTCTGTACATCAGACGTGCATGCTCGCCTGTCCCCCCGGATGCTCTCCTGGGACCGAGTATGCCCTCCAGTGACTGCTAATGCTTCCCTAACTTTGAGGATGCTCCCCTGGAGCAGCGATTGCTCCCCAGAGACAGCATGTGCTGCACATGCTCCCCTGACGCTGGTGATGCTGTCCAGAGGCCATAGATGCTCCCCTGAGACTTCATATGCTCCTAAGTCTATACATCGGTCCTCAAGCGTTACAAGTCTGTACATTGGTTCAGACTATTCAAAGTCTGTACATTGGGCCTTCAAGATTTTGAAGTCCATACACTGTCTCGCTCACATCTTCAAGGGTGATTGAGCATCGTGAAGTCTGATTGAGCATCGTGAAATCTGATTGAGCACTGTGAAGTCTATTCAGTGGATGAGCATTGTAATGTCTATACATTGGTTAGGCTCGATCATGCAGCGTTCATTTCATGTCTATACACTGCATTTTACATTATGAGTTATAAAGTCTATACACTGTCTTCAGTTGATTTTGTTAATCGACTGAACTCCTCATTTGTCTTGCAGGTGTCTGGCACATGATCCAAGGAGCTGAGATGCTGACACGTGGCAGAGTCAATTGGGCGGGAAATGTGGAGGCCACACGCGCCCAGTGCTGCCCCTGCTCGAGCTGCTATAAAGGGTAGTCTCCATTGTCTGAAGGAGGTTGATCGAGTTGGCAAGAGGTGAAGTCCATACAGAGAGCCACGATCCAGACAGAGAGGAGAAAAGAAGAGAAGAGCATAGAGTGAAAGAAGAGCAGAAGAAGAAGAGAAAGAAGAGAAATAGAGAAATAGAGAGCTCTAGCTGAGAGAGAGAGAGAGAGATTGGGTTCTCTGGCATTGGATCAAATCCAAGCCAGATCTGCTCCATTCGAGAGCTATATTTGTGCTTCATTGTTTTAGCTTTCCGTTGTTGTCTTGTTCTATCTTTTATTTTCCTTTATACATTTCTTGAAGCTGTTTGTTAGCGGAGCAAGCTGTGTTGCTCAGCGTTTGCAGTGGAGGATTCCACTGGACGGCCAAGCTGTATTGCCCAGCGGTTTACAGAGGTGCTGCCTCTGGACGGGTAAGCTGTAATCCCCAGCGGTTTGCAGTGGTGGATTCCACTGGACAGCAAGCTGTGTTGCTCAGCGGGCGAGGAGGATTCCTCGGACGGCAAGCTGTGTTGCCCAGCTGATGTATGGCAAGCTGTGATGCCCAGCGGTTCAAGCTGTGAGTCAACAGTAAGCCACACTCGGGTTGAGTGTGGGGTGGATGTAGGTCTGGAGGACCGAACCACCTAAAAACCCCTTGTGCATTGTGGTTTGTTTTCTCTATTTGTGCTTCCGCTAGATGATTGCATAGGGGCGCTCTAAGTATTTGGTTTCTGGTTGAGCAGAAGAGTTAATCAGTTTTCTTAGAGTGTTTTAATCTGTTCTAAGTGAGCGAAATCTTGTTTGAGCGAAATTTTAATTGGGCGAAAGGTCTTTAAAGGGCATATATTCATTCACCCCCCCTCTGAATACATAGTACCGAACCCAACACTTGGTATCAGAGCGGGTCTCTGATCTATCAGATCTAACAATCTGCAGAGGATCCTGCTAGTTTTGGTGCATTTCAGAGTGGATCTCTTGTGCTCGTTGATTTGTTTCACTATCTTACTGCTTTACTTTGATCATCTGGTTTAGTGCATTTCTGTTTGGTGCATTTCATAGTGTGCTTTTTGTGTTCATTATTTTGGTTCTCCGATTTAGTGCCTTGCCTTGCTCATTTGGTCTAGGTCCTTCAGTTTTTCTGTGCTTTCATATTGTCTGCAATAGAACCAATCGCGCTGAAGGATAGCTCCATCAAAGCAAACAGATCCAGCCACAGTGGATCATTAAGTGAGAAAAGCAGCCTCTCGCGGTCTGAAATTGATGGAGACATTGAAAGGGTGACCAGTGAATTCAAGAAATTTCTGAGAAAAAGAGAAGGAAAGCTTGGTGAAGGCAGAAAGCAAACAAGGTATAATTCTAATCCTGCCAAGAATATTGACGTTAACATCTGCTACAAATGCAGGAAGGCTGGCCACACGAAGGCTGACTGTCCAGAATTCTCAAAACTCAAAGGGAACACCGAAGACAGTGATGAAGAAGGAGAAAAGTCCATATGCTTAATGGCCAACCGGGGAAGTGATGATGAGGAAACCTCATCTCAGGTAAGCTCCGAATCAGATGGATACACTTTTGATGAATTGATAGTAATGTATGAAGATTTGTTCAAAGTGTCCAAGAAATTAAAATCTGAAAATAGAAGATTGAAAAAGAGATGTGAACAGATTAACTCTAATGTTCCCTGTGAAAACTGTCAAAGACTAAAAACATCTCATGATATGTGCTTAGCTGATCTGAATGTGAGTAAGGAACAAATCTCTTTATTGGAAAATAAAAATGATGAACTTACTGCCAAGATTTCTGAACTAGAAGATAAGCTGAATTCATTAGGAAATGATCAAATCTTAACTAATGAACTAGTTCAGAATGAACAAATAAGAAAAGAAAATGAAGAATTGAGGTTGCTAAATTCTGCCATATCTGAGAGACTCTTAATGCTTGAAAAAGGGAAGAATTCAGTTGAAAATGAATATGAGAGAGTGAGCACATTGATAAAAGAGATTGATAGCTACAAAGCCATTAATGTCTTACTTAATGAAAAGATCACAGATTCTGAAATGCTCATTTCTTCTCTCAAAAATGAAATCACTGAATTGAACAATTCTCTGTCAGAGTCATTTAAAAACACAGAAAATCCAAAGGCTATTTTTAAGAAGAAAGTCTCTGATGGAGGCAGTAAACAGGAAGAGAGAAAAAGAATGTATACAACCTTTGTGCGTAGCTCTGAGTTAGCTAGCACTTCAGCTTCTCCTTCATGTTTGCCTTCTAATCAGAGAGAAAAGCAAAAAATGGAAAAACAAAAGAAAATTCAGAAAAGAAAACAAGTCAGATTAAGAACTTGAATGCTGAAAAATTTCAGGCCAACAAAGCTACTGTCAAGGATGTAAAATGCTTTTACTGTGGTAAGTTTGGTCATGAAATTGCTGATTGTTTTGTCATGAGAAATGACGATTTGAAATCTAATAGAATTCATGCTAGGAATTCTAAAATGAAGAAACATTCTCATGATCAAAAGTGAAGAATAAAATATTTTCACTGTCACAAAGAAGGTCATATCATGCATGAATGCAGATTAATGAAACATGATGACCTTTCTGCTAAGACAATGCATGATAGAAAATTTCTTGTCAAAAATCATGCATCTCATAAAAAGAAGATTCAATGTTTTCATTGTGATAAATTGGGCCATATTGCTGCAAACTGTTGGCATGCCCAAGTAAGTCATGTTAATAACAAAGCTTTTAAATTCTCTGCAAAACGACCTGTGAACTTCTCATGTTTTAATTGTGGTAAATCAAGTCACAAATCTGCTGAATGCTGGATAAAGAAGAACAAGAAACAAAATGTTCATGTAAACAACAGAACAATTCATGCTCATTATCATAGGTCTCATGCTGCTGTTGATATGCATCATAGGACCAGAAAATCTGTTGTTTCATGTAGATATTGTGGTAAACTTGGTCACTCTATGGACAATTATTTTCTGATGAAATTTGATGACCATGTTGCTAAGAAACTGTTTAGAACACCTGATAGGGGTAGTGCAGGACCCAAGACTGCTTGGGTCCCTGCAGGATCAAATTGATTGACATATTACAGGTGTGCCTTGGTGGGAGAAATAAAAGGGGTTAACCAAGGCACTCAACAAGAAAACCCCAGGATACTCCATTTCAGGTCAGTTCTGAACTTTGCTTTAAAACTCATCATCTGAATTTGTGAGTATGAAAAAATGTGAACTTCATGTTGATATGCTTGTCTGAATTTTGATGATCTCTTCATGTCTAGCTGATTAGTTTGCATTCCAAACTCAGCTATTGAATTCAATTCTGCATATCTGATGCTCTTCTCTTGCTATATGTTGAACTGAATTTGAATGCTTCTTTAGTGTATTCAGTTGATGCACTACATAGACTTTGTGTCAATGCATGTGTTTTGTGTTAATGCATTGCATGCTTGTTGTTAAATGCATAACTTGCTGATTGTGAATGATTCACTTAGTGTACACAGTTAATGCATGTGTCTTATGTCTGCATACATCATTTGCATGACTGTCATTGATGCTGTTCAATGCATGTAGGACTGCTTTATGTTGCATTGTCCTTGTTAACCCTGGTATATCAAATGGTAAGTTACTAAAAGGCAAGGAAATCTGCCCGGAGGTTCCTACCATGTGTGAGATGGTCTTTGAGACCATGCTCTCCGCCTAGTACCACGGGTCCAGTCTTCATGTAGAACAGTGCATTGCATCATATTTTGAAAAATCTGAAAAAGGATAAAAATGTTCATGACTTGGATGCATAAACCTGAATTGATTGCATACTTGCCTCATGTATCCTTGGTGCATAGTCTGCATGTAGAACAGTGTGTTGCATAGCATAATCCTTGCATCATGATGTCAGGGGGATCTGAGAGTTTTTCTGGTCAATTCATTGAATCCTTGCTACTTCTCACTGTCCCCATTTAGTTCTTTCATATCCTTTGACATCAAATGCTCCTGGAACTCAATGCCTATTGCTATCATTTCCCTAACCTTCACTGAACAACAGTTCTGTTTCTGGTTTAGTACATTGAGTTGTGATTATTTCAATTGTTCTTTTATAAGAATCACACTTACAAATTGAAAAGAACTAAAGGTTTAACCCTTATAAATTGGAGAGTTAAGTGTCTGCACTTCAGAATTTGAGATAAAAGAAAACTTTTATAGCTCTTAATCTTTGTCTCATGGCTAAAATAGAAAAAGTTTTTTGTAATGCCTAAATGTGTTGAACTGGAAATGTCTAAAACAGGTGAATAAGAGTATGTAATGATTTTTTAAACAATTACACTAAAAGAAATAAGGGCAGCAGTAAATAAGATCATAAATGTAAAAGAGCTGAACATAGTGACAGAGCAATGGCAGATTGCACTGAGAAACTGTGAACTCCTCCAAAGAAGCAGGAGAATTCACATGTCATGAGGTGCTTCAGAATATCTCTGTTCATAGGGTCAAATCTATAGGGGGAGTCCTCACCAAGTAACTGAGGGTACTGGCCTCTAATTAAGGTGTACTCTTAATGTCAAAAGTGAAGACTATTCCTTGTAGGTCTTGATCTGAAATAGATCTAGTAGTTTATGCCTAGTAACTGGGGGTACCTGCCTCTGATCAAGGTGTACACCTAATGTCAATAGCATAAATGTCACTGGTCTATTCACTTAGTTCAGGTTCAGAAATTGAAAAATGAAAATCAAACTACTGTAACCCTTTGAAAATCAAAAGTCAATGAGTGAAAATTATTTTTATTAATACATATTCAAGTTACCTTTCTTGAATTTTTTTGTTTAATCACAAAAGGGTATTATTTTAGACTTATCTATTAATACCATGTGCCCTAGATTCATTGCTATAAACGGTTTCTAAAACTCTTTTTCAGGGGTCGGGTGTTTTACTCTAGATTTATCACTGTTAAACCTGAATTTTTGAAAATTGTATGTTGCTGATTCTTATACTTTAAAAGTTATTTATAATCATGCTTCCTTTCTGAACCTATGATTCAGCTGTTGTCAAGTGACCCTCCTACCTTCTCTACCTTTGAATTATCTGTCCATATTCCTTCTCAAAGGGGGAGCAATTATTAAGGGGGAGAACCAGTTCAGGGGGAGTCATATCTTCAGGGGAAGTTTACTGCTCTAGAGGAATTTGCTTGCATAATGCACTTTGCACTCTTGTTTATACTGTTGTTTCTCTTTTTGATTATGTCAAAGGGGGAGAAAAGTTTGTGTGTGACTCACTGTCACAGTGTGTTGCCATCATCAAAAAGGGGGAGAATGTTATGCCCCTTAGGCACAAGCATGTGCTATGTTGATTTGATGATAGCAATGCTATTTTATTTTGATGATTGCAACACAGTGAGTGCTTTATGAGATTGTGTTTTGATGATAGCAACATAACTTGTTTTGTGGAGAATGCATGTGTATGACTAATATAGTGCTTGATTTCTGCTATGTGCGTTACTTTTCTATCTGCATGTAGTTTGATGACTAGCAAGTCTATACACTGCAGGGTAAAGCATTTCATTAGTCTATACACTCTTCATGCATGTGCATAGTCTATACATTGTGCATTTCTTTGACAAGTTTTCACATTCATGAAGTCTGCACACTGGCCTGTTCATGCATCACAAGTGTGTACAATGCATCACTATTCATGAAGTCTGTACAGCCATCCACTCGAAGCATTTCTCAAAGTCCATACAATGCATCTTCTTAGCATCTCATTTAGAGTCTAAGGCATTGTCTATACACTGGACTTAAAGTGTTTACAACGTCCGTCTCAGCCACCGTCTCATTCAGCGTCTTAGGCTTGCAAAGTCTACACATTGGTCGGTGGAAAGTCTATACATTCGTTACAGTGCACACACCGTCTCAACTTGCGTCTCATGCATATAGTAAGTCTATACATTGCTACAGTAACGCAAGTCTATAGATCGTCCATCTCATACATTTTCTTAGGCTAAGTCTGTACAGCCTACCGTCTCACTTGACGTTCAAGTCTGTACATTGGCACTGTAGCATGCATTCATGAAGTCCATACATTCATTGAAGCTTGCTTAGCTGAAGTGTGTACATTGCATTGCATGACTTGAAGTCTGTACATCGCATGTGTGCTTCATGCTAAGTCTATACAGGCTAAGTCTGTCGGTCTTGTGACTTATGCATTCATTAATGTCTATACACTGACGATGCTGAAGGCCTTCAAGTGTATACTCTCTCATGTTGTTCATACTTGCTGTATTGATATCTATAAGTCTATACATTGCTGAATGCTCTTCAAGTGTGTACAATGCTTGGTTAAGTCTATACGCTGCTTCATATGCAGTGAAGTCTGCACATTGCTGAATACTTTTCAAAGTCTGCATAGTGAAGTCCATACACTGCACTCGAGTTCACAGTGTCTTCATGAAGTCTATACATCGGTCTTCACCTCAAGTCTGTACAATCATTTGTGGACAAGTCTTCACATCGTGAAGTCTATACACTCAACTCCTTCACATCTTGCAAAGTCTGTACATTGCATCCATCGGTCGTGCATTCAAGTCTTTCACAAGTCTGTACATCAGACGTGCATACTCGCCTGTCCCCCCGGATGCTCTCCTGGGACCGAGTATGCCCTCCAGGGACTGCTAATGCTTCCCTAACTTTGAGGATGCTCCCCTGGAGCAGCGATTGCTCCCCAGAGACAGCATGTGCTCCACATGCTCCCCTGACGCTGGTGATGCTGTCCAGAGGCCATAGATGCTCCCCTGAGACATCATATGCTCCTAAGTCTATACATCAGTCCTCAAGCGTTACAAGTCTTTACATTGGTTCAGACTCTTCAAAGTCTGTACATTGGGCCTTCAAACTTTTGAAGTCCATACACTGTCTCGCTCACATCTTCAAGGGTGATTGAGCATCGTGAAGTCTGATTGAGCATCGTGAAATCTGATTGAGCACTGTGAAGTCTATTCAGTGGATAAGCATTGTAATGTCTATACATTGGTTAGGCTCGATCATGCAACGTTCATTTCATGTCTATACACTGCATTTTACATTATGAGTTATAAAGTCTATACACTGTCTTCAGTTGATTTTGTTAATCGACTGAACTCCTCATTTGTCTTGCAGGTGTCTGGCACATGATCCAAGGAGCTGAGATGCTGACACGTGGCAGAGTCGATTGGGCGGGAAATGTGGAGGTCACACGCGCCCAGTGATGCCCCTGCTCGAGCTGCTATAAAGGGTAGTCTCCATTGTCTAAAGGAGGTTGATCGAGTTGGCAAGAGGTGAAGTCCATACAGAGAGCCACGATCCAGACAGAGAGGAGAAAAGAAGAGAAGAGCATAGAGTGAAAGAAGAGCAGAAGAAGAAGAGAAAGAAGAGAAAGAAGAGAAAGAGAGAAATAGAGAGCTCTAGCTGAGAGAGAGAGAGAGAGATTAGGTTCTCTGGCATTGGATCAAATCCAAGCCAGATCTGCTCCATTCGAGAGCTATATTTTTGCTTCGTTATTTCGGCTTTCCGTTGCTGTCTTGTTCTATCTTTTGTTTTCCTTTATACATTTCTTCAAGCTGTTTGTCAGCGGAGCAAGCTGTGTTGCTCAGCGTTTGTAGTGGAGGATTCCACTGGACGGCCAAGCTGTATTGCCCAGCAGTTTGCAGAGGTGCTGCCTCTGGACGGGTAAGCTGTAATCCCCAGCGGTTTGCAGTGGTGGATTCCACTGGACAGCAAGCTGTGTTGCTCAGCGGGCGAGGAGGATTCCTCGGACGGCAAGCTGTGTTGCCCAGCTGATGTATGGCAAGCTATGATGCCCAGCGGTTCAAGCTGTGAGTCAGCAGTAAGCCACACTCGGGTTGAGTGTGGGGTAGATGTAGGTCGGGAGGACCGAACCACCTAAAAACCCCTTGTGCATTGTGGTTTGTTTTGTCTATTTGTGCTTCCGCTAGATGATTGCATAGGGGCGCTCTAAGTATTTGGTTTCTGGTTGAGCAGAAGAGTTAATCAGTTTTCTTAGAGTGTTTTAATCTGTTCTGAGTGAGCGAAATCTTGTTTGAGCGAAATTTTAATTGGGCGAAAGGTCTTTAAAGGGCATATATTCATTCACCCCCCCTCTGAATACATAGCACCGAACCCAACAAATCATAGATTGATCATAGTCAACATCAAGAAGTTGATCAGTAGAATTGAAACCAGAGTAGCCAAGCAATTGATATTTCTCTATCCTCTTGATCTCCTCAGCCATCATATTGATCCGCACTTGATTTTGAAGCATGATTGATTGAAAGAACTGATGAAATTGATTAAATCTCTCCTCCTGATGGAGAGTTGGGCAAGGAGAAGATAGATATGTAGACTGAGAAGCATGGTTCGAAGGATAAGAAGTTGAATAATAATCAACTTGATAGTGAGGTAGGGGAGAGGATGTGGGTTGTCTTCCATAGTGGGCGTGATCAGGAAAGTTAGTTGAAGATGTAGCCCAATTTCGAAAGAATTGATCATGAGGATTTTGGGCTGGGACTTGATAAGAATCCCAAAAATTATTATGTTATCCTCCCCAATAAGAATCATAAGAAAGGGTGGAGAGTGATGGAGCAATTTTAGCTTGTTCTTGGGTGTAAGATGAATTATAGGGCCCATGAAAGAATTGGGTGGATTGGATATGATCTTGATTAAAGGAGTGAAGCTGGGCCCCCATGAGTGATGGGCTTTCATTGTAAGCCGACCAAGAGTATGTGCTTTCGTAGTGGGTCGGGCTAGGTTGGGTGAATGGTAAAGGTTGAGTTGGACCATTATTAACATAATGGGCCGGCTTAGCCCATATGTGAGAAAAAGGCGACATGAAAGAATTTGGATTCATAGCCCAATGAATGGATCAAGAAAAATGGGCTAAAAGATATGCCTTATTGAATATGCAGGCCCAACTAAAAAATAGGAAGTTCTCACCCAATTTTTTAATTTTTTTTGAGTTTTTTTTAATTTTTCAAAGCAATGCAATCAACAACTATATGAATAATGCATGCAACATAATGGAATTTTTTTTGTTGGATCTTCTAAGGGAAAACTAACTTTGGGGTGCATCGTGGTATAACCTGCCCGGCGTCCGTGAGGGAATCCACGAGTGCGGAGACTTATGGAGATTTTAGAAAAGGAGATTCTGGTCTAAAGAGACAGAGTGCTCAATAGAGGATCCTTCCAATTCCAAGAGGGGTGTGCCAAAATTGCCCTTGAGAAGGGAGAAAGAGAAGAAGAGAATGATGATTTTTTTTCAAATGATGATAGTGAATGAACAAATAGTCAACTAAATGCAACTATGCATGTAAGAGATGCAACTAGCATGAAAGTATGATATCATGACACTGAAATTTTTTTTGGAGTTTTCTATTTTATGATTTGATTTTTTTCAGAGATTTTTCCTATTTTTTTATTTTTTTTCAAAGAGAGGTAGATATGAAAGAGAAATAGCAACTAAAATAACAAACAATATGCAAATCTACTAAGATATAAGGCCTAAAATCATATTCTTTTGAGTTTTTTGATTTTCTGAATTTTTTAAATTTTTAAGATTTTTTTATGATTTTTCAAGAATTTTCAAAACTGAACATGTTCCTACGCTTACTGACCTTTGGCGACGCTTACTTTTCCAGGATTTTCTAATTTTCTGATTATCTGCTCCCTTTGGTGACAGTTTTCAGCCCCTTAGCGACGTTTTCTACTTTTCTGCGACAGTTGATTTTCTGTTGTTTTCAGGTCCGAATTTCCTCTTTTTTTCTAATTTTCTAATTTTTTCTTTTTCCTCAAAAATAAAATAGAAAAATCAGTATACAAATATATACATGAAACACAAGAATATCTAACTATCAAAAATTATTTTCTCCCAGGCAATGGTGCCAAAAATTGATACGCACAAACATCCGTCGTTAAAAATATCGTGCCACAATTTCAAACATATACCGCACTCACTCACTAAAAGGATTTTGAATTAGAGTAAACTGATGAATACGGGTCGATCCCACGAGGAAGAAATATTTCTTTTAAGCAAGTTGGAAAACTCTTATGTTTTGAAAAGTTAAATTTTTGAGTGAGTTTTGAATATAAAATTTAATATTGCATGAAAGGAAATTGCTTGAAAGTAAATCTACCAAAAGAATATAGGCAGGTTGACAAGAGAAGATTGGAAGAAGTGGGGAGAGAAAATAAAAGGATCAATTGCACAAAATGAATTTTTATTATTAAGGAAAGATTACAATGTCTTATGAAAACTAAAAAGTACAACTTGACTAAATTAAGGGAAAAGGGGAAGAAAGGAGCTGAGAAAGTGGAAGAATAGCGCCGTCCAAACGTCGTGCCGAGCCTTTGAAGTGATCGCCTCGCCTTAGTGTTGAACGCCGTCACGAGAGCACCGAAGTAGAAAATCCACCTTTGAGATATGAGGAGAGATTAGAAGAGAGAGAGGAAGATAGAAGAAGAGAAGGCTTTAAAATAATAAATATTAAAAATAAAAATAGAGCATGATTAAAACTAGAATAACTTGAACACTAGAAAGAATTAGAAGATGTGGAAGAAGAGAAAGTTGAAGAACATGAAGAGAGGAATAACGTTGGTGAAGAGAGCAGGGGGAGAAAACGATCAGAAGGGGAAGAAGATTTAAGAATAACGGAGGTGGATGAATAGTAAAAACATGAAAATTGAACTTTAAAAACTGAACCATAACCTGAAAACTGGGCAGAATTAGAAGAAGTGTAAGAAGAATAAAATCTAGATCTAAGAAAAATGAAGAACTTTTATGAAAAGAGCAGAAGGAGAAAACGATCAGAAGAGGGAGAAAATTTGAGAAGAATAGTAAAAAATGTGGATGAACAGTAAAACAGGAAAAATAGAGCTTTGAAAAATGGGAAATAACTTAAAAATGAGGGAGATGTAGCTAAAGACAAAGAATAAGAAATTGAAGAGCTTTGAAAAATGAACAACGTTGTTGAAGAAAGAAAGAGGAGAAGAGGAATAGAGGGGGGAGAAAATCGGCGACCTAAGCTAGGGGGAGAAAGAAGGGCATATTTTCTTTCTACGGTGGCACACATGGGATATATAGCATGCACAGGGCTTCCTTGGGCTGGTTTCCTAATTGGACAAGGATCCTCCTAATTTCTCTCCAATAATTTCTCCACAAGATAATTCCATAAGTATTCTTTCTTATTTCTCCCTTCACACAAATAAGGCATGGCGGCTTGCTTTGACTTGGTCAACAAGAGGAGAGAAAGGGGGCTGCGCCCTAGGGCTTCCCTTGCACTGGTTTTGTGACAAATTCATCCCTGGCCCTTCTAGCAAATGCCGAGAGTGTCCTGCACACACAATATTTGAATTAAATTCATAGAAAATTATTACTTTGCACAAAAAAATCATGAGTGCTCACAATTATGTAATGAGAAATTAATCATCATGCCCCTCGACCCCTTGTTATTCATTAATTATCCATAAGTTAAGTTAATTTGCATAAAAGGCCTGGATTCAAGTGAGGTTGAGTTTAGCTATAAAATATACATAATTGTTTAATTGTGTGCACTTAAAGTGATGTGTGTGACGTGAATTATCATAGAATTATGAGCACTCATCACTTACCCAAACTACAACCGCCACAACTCTTACAACCGACTAAACCCCTTCTAGGTTAGGTTTTCTCTCTTGCTTATCACTTTATAGCTTAATGGGCCTTAACCCAAAACCAATTAACATGTTAATTTTTTAATCCAACCAAATTTTATTATGTCCCACTCAAGCCCGTTTATCTTAATGAACTATTTTAAAGCCCCATTACGTTCTATCTTAATTATTACCATATTTTTTTTCACAGGCTTTATTCTTTCAACTTTTATTTTCCATAAATATTATGCAGTTATTATTCCTTTTTAATTTCTTGATTACTACACCCTCCCCCACTTAAAAAAGAATTTGGTCCTCCAAATTCACATGCTTTCTTTCCAAAATAGTGGGGTAAGATCACCATACCAAAAATGTAACGCCAAGAATTTTCTAGATTTAAATATTAAAAACATTTAAATAGGTTATTAAATGAAATATGGATAAAAATTAAATCTTGTTATAAAGGCCTTATACTAAAGAATAGGGTAGGCCCATTTTAATAAGCCGAAAGGACCTAAACCCAAGCCCAAAAGAATTGGCCCATATTCTAGAAGCTTAGTTTCAGGTATTTATGGAATTAAGTGGATAAATGGGATAAATAAGTGGATAATAGGGGAAGGAGTTTGAAGTAGTTCAAATTCAGCACCCAAGACCAAAAGTGGTCTATCGTGAGACCGCAAGGGACAAGAAACGGTCTTCATTGGACCATTTTCAAGAGTTCGAACGCGAGCAGTTTAGATCGCACAAAGACTCCATTTTCTTCAGTCTAAATCCTCTGGGATTGATGCAATATGTTGGCTAGAAGACTCTAGCACGCCTTTAGGATGGATTGGTGACATAATTAGGACTCTAAGATTGTTCATATCCCTAAAACCATAGCTAAACTTATAAATAGACCCCAGAACCAACCTGCGCGACCCTTACTTTGAGCTTGCGTGGAACTAAGGTAAGGAGGGCGAATTAGAGAAATGTTCTTTAGAATATTTTGTTCATAATACTAAGGTATAACTTCTCTCAAAATTTCATCGTAAGAGATCTAGCCATCAGGAAGATAGAGACATAAAAAATCGATAGTTCAGTACAAGAAACCTAGGAACTTGTACGGCCGGGCCAGATTGATCTGCAAATTAAAAACCCTAAATGAGATATTTAACAATTGAGTCTTTAGAACTTTTTGTTACCCTTTATGTCTTCTATCTACCCTCCAATTTTCACGTCTTTATGTCAAGAGAATCAGGAGATAAAGGGGAGGGAAGTTGCTGGTTCGGTTCAGGACGAGCAGAAACTAGGGTCAAGTTCCAGCCCTCAATTCGAAGCTTAAAGCTCTGACTAGAGGTAGGTTATCTCATGAATGACTTAAACTTGATGTTAGGAGAAAAAGTCCTCTGATTTCAGTCATTTTCATATGCTGTAAATAGAGAATTTTATGTTTTATTGGAACTATACATCTAGTGTAATCTCCATGTATGAATCTTAACCCTAATTGAGTTAAAAAGAAAATCTCTTGTTCATTACACACAAACCCATGCATATTCTAGACCTATTCTCGTTTTATCATGTTTTACAATAGGTTCTCGTTGATTTCCATGCATAACATGCCTTAGATTAGTGTTTATTTTACTATTTTCTCGATTTTCTGTCAAGCAGACAAAAACTGTCTATATGTGACCGCCAGAGATAGCTAAGTGGCCCCTCGATAGACCTCTAGACTCCCGTAAACGGTCCTTAGTAGATCACTTTTGTTTTCTGAGTTCTGTAATTATGTTAACCCGAAGCATAATGCAGAGGAGCATTATTTATCTTAAGATAAGCCTAGATAATTAGGTTTTATTCCTGTTTTTAGTGTTACATCTGTGAATTTGGCTATATGGGTGGTTGATTCTAGTAGATTGTAGGTTTCACATACGCATGAAAATTATTTTAAGTTAAGCTAATTTCCTACCAAAACTTATACTCTTGTATTAATGAATATAATTTTCATGGACTTTTCTAGTTTTAATCGCTGTTTACCACGGTCTCTTCTTATCTATGAGTCATTTTCATAAGTACATGGCATGTACTCCGGTATGTGACCATTAGTTACACTTTGCATTATAAGTACATAATCTTGGACTTATGAACCTCTCCACCGGATATTCCTTTTGTCGGACTAGGGGATCATGTTTCAAGGCCTCCGTAAGACTCCGCGAGCCTGGGATTCCCACTAGGATGCCGAGCTGGTTGTACCCTTAAAGCCCAAATTGTCAAGAAAGCACTTACACTATCGATGTTTTTCTGAATTCTGGATTCCAAACGGTCTTCATGGCGACCGATAAGGGTTACCTAACGGTCGGCAAGTAACCGCTTCCTTTCAAAAATGGTCATCCCATGACCGCATGTCTCTCTGAGTCAAGCTTTCTTTGTTCTGGCTTAGACTCGCTACAAATGGTCTTGACCCGACCGCATAGCTCTGCTAAACGGTCCAGACTTGACCGCCTGATCCATGAAACGGTCTAGGAAACGACCGCTCAGTTCCTGAATTTGTCTAACCCGAGGTTTAACTCTTGGGGTTGGTTTTCTTGAGTTCCTAGATGATCTTAGGATTATCTGGAGTTCCAACCTATGTTCAATAAGTTGATGTTAAGTTATGGAACTTAATTAATGTACCGTTATGATGCCGAAATGCCGCCGTAGCATAATGTTCCTTTAATTCTTCTTTGGAATCTTATCCCTATTTTGGTACGTTTTATACCTTAGTTACTTTGTCATGAAACTTATTATTTAGAATTGAAATCATTGACCGAATTTATTATTATCACGTGAAAGTAGCTAGATTTATAACTTGAAGATGCAAGACCGGGTACGGATTGTGTCCAAGGGCTCCATGCTAGCCCACACTGCCAATGGTCGGAAACGTGCTATAAACCATTGGGTACGATAATACTTGCGTCGCATTGCGCTGGGAGTACTTTCTCTTATAAATGAGTGAAACATCACGAGGCTCATTATGGAAATTGCATGCTTATTAATGACATAGCCTTTACAAGGTTGTGTAAATACTTTCTTGTTACATGCTCGTGCATTCTTGTTCATGAAAAGCCAACTTACGTCTATCTTACTTGTTCATATACTCGATCATGTCTACCTGCTCAGATATATCATGATTCTATATTCTTGAATGTTTTGGTTTATGTCGTATGATTTACCACCTTCTCATTCTTATCATAATTCTAGAGCTAAAATATTAATCACTTAAATATCGCCTTCATTTTGATACGAAGATACCTACTGGGCCTGTGTGCTCATTCCCTACTTTTTCAATCTTTTTCAGGAAATTCTAGCGCGTCGGATTCAGACTACTCAAGTGATGGATCCGAGAGCGATTGAAGGTCAATGAAATGAGAGAAGCCTTAGTCATTTTATGTCAAGTCAAGTCAAGTTGTAATTTTCTATTTTTTTGAGTCATATGATTTCAGATGTCAAAAGAAAAGGTCTTATGTACTTGTGATTCTTCTTCTTATAAAATAAAGTTGAAGTTCGAGGAAATACTTGTTCAATTACTCTAATGTGGTTGTCTTGCGCTCTGATGATTATATTGCTCGCTTGAGGCGTACTAGTCGACTGTCCTCGTTCTCGAGATTCCTTTCGCTATATTAAAAGCTCGGGACGTGACAAAAAATAGTCATTCTCAATCTATTTTATCTAGATACATTCCCATAGCATGCCAGAATACAACAATCACCATATCCAAGCATGCAAATGTAAATAAGGCAGGTTTAGAGTTACCTTCCAATGCTTGCAGCTTGTCTTGCCGCTTCGGTCCTCCTTATTGCTTATCCCACGGCGCTTGCACCTTTATCAGAGAACAACGGGCAATTCTATATCTCCACTCCCACAACGAATGCACTTCCCTAGCTACCACCAACACTCTTCCGATTTATGCCCTCCTTTATCGCAATGCTCACATCTCTCCTTCATCGGAACCATCTGTTGATTCTCACTCCTGGGCTTCTTGCCCTTGCGGGAACCATTTCCTCCATTCGGCCTCTTCTTTCCATTCACGGGTTCCCCACTCTTGGAATCATCCATCAACCCTTTCTTGGCAAGCCTTCCTTTATTCCGTTCGGCCATATCCATAGCATCTTCTAACAGCTGTGCCTTCTTGACCATCTCAGTGTATGTCAGAATATCTAACGGTGCCAACTAAGGAATGAACTATACTCTTAACCCGTTCATGAATCTCTGGGCTCTCATCCTCTCTGTACAGACTAAATGCAGTGCATATCGAGCTAACCTAGAGAACTGCGATTCAAATTCTGGGACCGACAACCTTCGTTGCTTCAAGGATGCAAATTCCATAGCCTTGTTCTCTTGGATTCTTTCCGAAAAATACTTTTCATTGAAATGCTCCAAGAACTCATTACACGTAACTTGATCATTGGGCAAGGTTGCTTCCACGGACTCCCACCATGCCCGAGCATCTTTCTCTAATTGATAAGTTCCCAACAACACCTTATCTTAGTCGGTTCATTGCATGACCCTAAAGGACCTTTACATCTCTCTAACCTAATTCTTTGCCTCGTCTGAGTCGGTAGACCCACTAAACTTAGGGGGATTCATTCCTTGAAAACTTCGATGCAAGTCCCCCACTACATGATGAGCTCCACCTTGCGCAACTTGCTGCAACGCTTGAGTTAAACCATGAACGGTACAATGTATCTCCCTCTACTGAGCACGCTCGGAAGCCATCTAAGCCTACAAAACAATTTTTAAAAACAGTGATTACTCGTATCTTGGCATCATCTTAACTTGGGTAAAACATATTTTATTGGTTAGCCCATGGCTCTACCCAAATCTCACGGGATTCCTATAGTATAACTGACAAGGACAATACAACCTATAATTTGGACTTAAGGACCTAGGGATTTAGAAACCCTAGGTTCTGATACCACTTCTGTCACACCCCAAACCAATAGCAGCGGAAACATGCTCGGAACGTGGCAGTGAAATTAGTCATGACGATCAGAGCAAACCACAAAGGCACAATTTTACTACACAAAACATCATTTCATTGAAATTTCAAATATAAGTTTATTACAACTTGTCTTAGACTAACAGACTCAATAAAAGAAAATTACAAGAGACTCTCAGACTAACTGGACTAGACACAAGGCTGAAGGGTCATTTAAGTTACTGGAGTTCTCTTCATTCTTACCCTTGCCCATCTTGATTGCATTCTTCTTCATTATTAACTGAGAAATATGGAAAAACACTTGGTGAGCGAAAGTTCAGTAGGTCTTATATCTCTTGAACCAAGCTAACTTTAAGTGATTAACAAATTAACATGAATATGCATGCCGTGCAAAACAGATAAATAACTAGAACTATAGTTTGGCAAGAGATGGGGCAATAATCAAGAAATCAATTTCCAAGAGAACATATTTCAAGGAACGATCATGAAGAAGTGATTAACAAGATAAAGTACTCATATTCACGAGAGCATGTCATGAGAATATTGTTACAGGATTGGCCATATATAAGAGATTTCAACATCAAGGTTACCCATTTCGGGTCGTGTCAATTATCACATGTCAATCGAGTCATATCAATTTGTGGAAATGTCATAGATAAATCTTACTTTTCATTTGGTGCAATGTCACACCCAATCAATCATAGTACCGATATACGTTTTGACTTTGCCTCGCCCCTGGGATCAGATCCGGACCCCATCACTTTACGTTCTAGCATTGAGTGTCGTTTTGGACCCATAGTCCCATTTAAGTTCTAGACAAATTCCACGTCAATTAATGGCCAATAGAATTCCAAGAACCAAGCTTTTAGTAAGATAGTTCCAGAGAATCAAGGAATTTGATACTCCAAAGATATACACAAGGACATAAACATGCATTAGAGGAGATCCCAATAGCCCACGAAACGCATAAATGTGGGACAAATTGGCATCCATAAAGTCACCGTGAATTGAAGAATTCACGTCCACTGGGATGGGCGCTAATACTAGTGAACAGTAAGGCTCGATCAAATTAGCGTCACCTGTCCGGATGCTAATTCATGAATAGGCGACAACCGCCCTAGACGCCAATTCTGGGCAATGTCTAAACTCTCACAGAACACCCAATCTTGGCGTTCTTTGATGGCTGGAAGCCATGTTTCTTCAGAGGGACATGTAACAAGGTTAGGGGTTTTTGGGGTACAACCCGCTCGACGTTCTGGTGGGAATCCCAGGCTTGCAGAGACCTACAGAGGCCTCAGAGAGAGAATTTTTGATCCGGCAAGAGGAATTCCTGACGGAGGGTCCTTTTATCTCCAAGAGATAAGGTGTATAACGTGAAAACCACTGAAAATAGGGACCATGTCTCGGCAGTGAGACAACGGTGCCATAAGATCCGCGGTATGGATCAAAACAACGACAAAACCATAGAACAGGAAATTCGCGTCAGCTAGAAGGACGTAAATTCAAAAGTTCACGTCTGGCAGGAAGGCGTTAATTCAAGAATTCATGTCTCCATAAAGAGGCGTCAATTCGAGGATTAACAGATTAAGTAAATAGTATTAAAATTGGCATCGCTATAAAGAGGCGCTAATTCTTTAGTACGCGTCCATCATCTGGATGTTAATTCACATGATTTTTAGATTATTAAATTTTAATAAGACAAATCGTGTCTGGATAGCTGACGTGTATTAATTCGCATCTCTTTGGAAAGGCACAAATTCATTTAATACACGTCCAGTATCTTGACGTCAATTCTTTTACAGTTACGCTACTCTACGCATCGGCCAGATACAATCACGGACTGATGGGGACATCTCCGACCACTCCACATTTTTGGGGTTCCTGATGATCACCAGCTGTGCTACATCTTGTTCGCCACTTTATTCTGAGTCATATAATGTATCTTTCATTTTCTTATTATGTAATTTTCCTTTTATTTGAGTCAAGTCTGTTGTGTAGTGGACAGCGGATCTAGAGGGGAGGGGTGAATAGATCAGCCCCACTTTTCGCAATGTGGCCCTCTATATAGCTAGTTAAAATAAATTGCAGCGGAATAGAAACTAGCTTCCAAGTATGCTATGATTCACTTAGCAAGATAAGCAAGATATATAATAATTCGATCCTAAGCATGCACCTAGAACGATTCAATTACACAAGCAAACTACGCTAGACAGGATTTTTAAGGTGGTTCGGACTGAATCCTCAGCCCTACGTCCACCCCTCACCAAAACCCGGTGAGGCTTCACTTGTGCAGCGCACAGAACCGCAAATCGGAAACCATCGATTGCCTTCCTACTCACCACCTGGTAGGGACGTCAACCGCAAATTGGAACACCCTCCAATTGCCTTCCTACTAACCACCGGTAGGGACGAATCACATTTTCAATATTTAAACAATAATGAAAATGAAACAAATGTGAATGAACTAAAACAAGAGATTGAGTTATGAGTGAAAATGAATTGGCCCTTGTATGAAATGTTGATCAGCAACAAGGCTCCTCTTGACTTCAACTCAATCTTCTTGATTCACCCTTGATTGGATGAATGTTCTTCACGGAGTACTGTTCACGTGAACAGTACATCTTCCTTCAATTCTTCTCTCTTGATCTTCTCTTTGAACTTCTTTGAATGAATGAAGGAGATGATGAAGCTACCTTGAATCTTGATTGCTTCTTTAGCTTCTAGGAGTTTGAATGGTTGAAATATCACCTTGGATGAGCTTGAAAGAGCTTGAATGGATGAAGATGATTTCCTTTGAAGAACTTGAATCGAACTGGCTTCCTTTGATCACCCTTCATGCCCTTGATTGCTTCTTGCTTTGTAGGAGGTTGCTTGGCTTCAGATCTGAGCTTGAATCACCTTGGATGGATGAAGAACTTCCTCCCGAAACACTATTCACGGAGGTGCTACAGTAGCTCGAAAATGGGTTCCCTTGATCTCCCTTGAAGGCTTGAAGCATTAGGGTTTTCATCCCCTCATGTGTTGGTTTTATAGACCTTGAATGGTCTATAGACAAGCCTCAGACCAGATCCATAATTTGTGGGTGATTAGGTGACATTTGGATTAAAGAAATCCATGTTGAATGGCCCTTTTCGAAGTTGGAAACAAAGTCAAAAATGAAGGCTCGGGGCTGGCGGTCGACCTGCAGCTCCTGGCGGTCGACCGCCACTGAAACACCTGCAACTGGGTGATCCCTGGGAAATCCGGTCGACCGCCACTGGCTGGCGGTCGACCGCCACTGAAAAACGTGCAGCCTTGGCAGTCCCTGGCTGGGGCGGTCGACTGCCGCTATGCTGGCGGTCGACCGCCAGCTGGGCAGAGCCCGGGTCACCCCGGGTCGGTCCGTTGGCCGCACCAGCTCCGTCGCTTGAGTCCGTTAGCCGCCCGTTCATGTCTGTGGCATCGACCTTGATTGTCTTGAAGTTTTATTACTGAGTCTTCAAGCCAAATTTTGTTCCGGGGGCTCCGCCCCCGCAAACTCCCGCAAGGGGCGCTGCCCCCTTGACCCCCGCGACCTGACCGGGCAGGTCGATCCCCGCGACCTGACCGCGCAGGTCGATCCGCGTGCGAGGGCGCAACATTGAGCTTTCATGTGCATTTCTGTCATGAACAAAATATCACATATGTCAGTCATAAGAGCGTGGAAAATAACAATGACTAATAGTGTTAAGCCATTATCAAAACCAAGAATACACAAAACTCATATGACTATAGAATGATGTCGAATGACCCATGTGACCACAGAATGACTCAAATGACCTCAGGGACACAACAAAGTCCCTAGGTTAATTGGCATTAGAGTGGTTAATGAGTCAGTTGGGCCCAATTAAGTGGGCTAGGCCCATGGGCGTCCCCTTCCCCCCTTGGTTTATTGTCATTAGTCTAAAACTCAGGGTCTTATGTTAAATTGTGGGATTCCTATAAATAGGACCCCAATCGCTCCATTTGGAGCTAATGAAATATTGAGTAAAAATTATCAACAAAGGATTGTGCTTCCTTCTCTCCCTCTCTCTCTCTCTCTAAGGGGTGGATTCCCCTCTCTCTTTCTCTCTCTCTCTCTCTCTCTCTCTCTCTCTCTAATGGGGGCGAACCCCATTCTCTCTCCTCCCCACCCCCAATTTTGAAATTCACTCTCTCTCCTCCCTATTCACCTCTCATTAAGACCCCTCCCCCTTCCCCATACCTCTCATTTAATTCCCCTCCAACCCCTAGGTGGAATCCCCTTCTCCTAGGCACCTCTCCCTCCTCCCAAGCAACCTTTCCCCTTCCCCATACAACCTTTCATTTTCCCAAGGGAGAATCCCTTCTCCCAAGCACCCCTTCCCCTCCCCAAGGCAACCCTTCCCATTGCCTAGACTTCAGTAACCAACCACCATTAACCCCACATTCAAACCAAAGGAGAGATCTCTCCTCCCTCTCTCCTTCCCAACCCAAATTCGCAGCTCCCCCTCCCTCCACTTGCTAGACCACCTCCCAGCCCCCTTTCTGCCCCTCCCACACCTTGAATCACCCCCTAACAGACCCCCACATAGTCAGGTGTCACCCCCACACCCATCCACCCCATTTCCCACCCCATCTACTCCGTCTCCCATCACCTTTCATCACCCTATCCATCTCAGTTCGCAGGCAGCAGTTGGAGCCTAACTTGTAGAACCTGCCTTGAGATCATTCGATGTTATCTAGAGGCGTACTATACATCGACGGAAAGGTCGTCAAGATAGCTTCGCAGCCGAGGTGGTCTCGCCGGCATCCGACATCTCTGTTGTCCGGAGGGTTCGTTCTCGTCTGACTGTGCAACCGGGACCTGAACCAGGACCAGAGCTGCAGTGCAAAAGCTTCCACGGTCTCATCCTTCCGTTCCAAGGCGCGCCGCTTGGCCAGGTCGAAGATCCACCAGTCCTCTGTCCAACACAGCAAGCGGGACCTCGTTCGGAGTCTGGTACTGCCCGTTCCGAATTTTCTCCCCCAGGTGCGCTGAACAGGCCACTCAGGACCTGTCCAGACCCCTCGTCACTCAACGGGCTCTCCCTCTCTGCCCTGACATCTTCTGGTGTCCACCCTGGCTACTGCACGAAGAAGACTCGTCCACGGTCGTCCTCGACTTGGTCCCGCCTCAATTGTACTTCGGGAGTGATCGTGGCACCTACGTCCACCTGCTGCTGCACCCTGGGACCAGTCCGAACCAGAGCACAGGGAGCCTGATCCAGAGCCCGCCCCCTCTGGTCTCGATGTCAGGATCGTCCATAAAAATTCACAGGAATTCTTGGGTCTGTCAGCGACGTTTTGGCTCTAGTTTCGTTGACTTCCGAGTTCGGAGGAGTGCGTGGCAGCGTCTACATCAACCCCTTATCCGGGTATTCCATAATGGGGCAGATCGTTCGGAAATAGCTAGTTCACCACCCCACCCCGCCTGGCCGGCTTAACGCCCCTCCCTGTATGGAGGTAGTGTTTGTTTGTAACTGAAATTTCCTTTACCCTAGTCCAACCCCCCCCTGCGTGGGGAGTAGTGCATGTAATATTTGAACAGGGGAAGCTACACCGACGCAGTGTGCGGGGAACCCACACTCCCCCGCTCGCCCTCATCTCCGGCCGGGATTGGTGTCTTCACACCGATCAGGTGAGCTTCGGACCACTCTCCTCTGCTGGTTTCTTACCTTTGCTTAGTTTAGTATTATCTCTAGTTGCGCCGTCGGCAGTGAGAGAGAGCTCGTTCCAATTTCCCATCAATTCGAGTGCCACCGCGGGTGAGTTGTGAGGGAGACACTACATCCCACGCCCTCGGCGTGCCGGCCGCCCTTGAAGTTGGGCATCCCTATCCCATTGGGGTCCATCCCCAGCCAGCCATATCCTTGGAACCCCAAGGTCCACTTCGGACCCTCACCATCATCGCCGGTCTGCCTACGGGCCCGGGTGCGCGCCTCGCGGGAGAACCGCTTGTGAGATATCGCCGTTCGGTCCGGTTGTTTGCAAATCTAGGTCCAAGGAGTGGTGTCACATCAAATGGTATCAGAGCAAGTTTTAGACTTGTCTCTATGAGTCTAGTCCTAGAGCATTGACATTTGAGTCTCCCTTGCATCATGATTTCCATCACTCCATTGCATGACCACCCTAGGGAGATGCCCCAAGTACCCATGGACCAATTTGACACTGTCATCAACAAGATTCATAACTGTCTAGATACCCTCACCACCCAACTTGACCGGTTCAAAGCAAAAAGGAACCACGGCCCTAGAGCTTGGTCACCTCGGGATGAATTTGGATGGGAAGCCAAAGGACCCAAAGACTCATGGGAAGAGATGAAGATTGAGATTAGGAAGAGCTTCACTCCCCGACCTTCCCACTCCTACCTTGAGAACCATAACCCGAGGAGCACTCCCACTCCCCCTTTCCCTTCCAGTCAACCCAAGACCTCCCTTAGGGCCCAAACTCCACCACCCCAAATGATTCCAATCCCGATCACCACCACCATTCAAACCAAATTGGCCACCACCCAACCCAAAATTCTTCATCAAACCCACACCCCACAAGCTTCCACGGTCCCCACCACCACCCCTCCATCATCCCCTAAAAGGGACACACCCCCCAAAACCAATCAACCCAATCCTCCTCAACCCACCCATCTTCCACTACCAACCACAATCCAACCCCAACTTAGGTCTCCACTTCTTCCACTCCCAAACCCAACCCAAGTTCGAACACCCTCACCACCCCGGGTGCACCATGCCCCAACCTTCATCACCCCATCCCCAAAAGACCTTCCCATTCCCTTGGAGAGTAAAACCCCCACACCCCAAAGGGATAAGAATGTGATTGAGGTACATGAGGCCTCCCCCGATTGGGAAGAAGAATACGAGTCACAATGTCATGAGTTAGGCCGGGAAGTTCTCATCCCATGTGTAAAAAGCATCATGGCTCACACACCCAACCACCTAGAGGAGGAGAGCACCATGGTCACCATCCCAACTGTGGGGGGAACACATGTCCAAGTTGAAGAAGAAACCTCGCACAGTGGTCTTCACCCTACACCACCCTCCCTAGTTGGGGCCGAGCTCATCTTAGGAGAACCCCTTTTACGTTGGCTAAAGGAGAACCCAATTAGAGATATCATGGCCCATGTTTGCCCTCCCATGGAACAACACCTCCCCATAGTACCCTTATCCACCTATCACACCACAATCCAATCATCCTATCAAGTGAAAACATTAGGGGATCTTCTTAAGGGTATAGCTTGACAAATGGAGTTAACTAGCATGTTGACCACTGTAGCCGACCGACCTAGGAGCCTTGACCTCCTACACCTATGTGTCGGGTCCATCTCCTCGATTTACACTGTGGGTTGCTACACTAGCGACCTTCTTCTATTCCTCCCTACACTCGATGAGCCCGATGCTATCCACAAACTAGAGTTGCTTATCTCGGGTAGAACATCAAGCCCTCCATTCATGAACTTCGACCCAATTGTTCGAGTAGAGGAGGATGACTCACCACTATGTGAGGACCATGAGGGCCTAGAGTTCCTCTCCCTAGGTGACTCTTACCATGACCCCTTCGATCCCTTCCTATACCCACCCACCTTACTCACCACCAACCTTTTCCTACCCCAACCAACCAGGATAGACCAAGCCCACCTCTCTTAAGACCCAGCCCACACCAAGTATACCATGACCATGGGTGAAATACCCCTAGGAAACAATGAAGTGCCCCACTCCATGATACATACCTTCTTTGACCCCTTCGACCCTTATAAGTGGGAGCTCAAGGACCACCCCATACCCACACACATGGTCGTCACCTCTAGGATAAGAGTGCACCTATCTTGGCATATCACAGCATTCGTCAGGGGTCACAAGCCCAGTCATCTCATACATGTCACACACACTTTAGGCCCAATGCATGACTGGCTCACATTTGGATGTGCTGGCCATCCCACATTCGTCATTGCTCTTACACATGAATGGAACATACATGGATGTCTGGGTCCCCCGGTAATTATCGCCACCATGCACGATAGATCCACCTATGGTTGCCCCGGCCCCCCTGAGTCCATGAAAGTCTTCACCACATCTAAGCATGATAGGTCAATTTATGGTTGCCCCGGTCCACCTTTTCACACTACCCACTTTCACAACCACTCACCACATCATAATGCATGGCATGAGCACACATGCAAGCAAATCGCAACGAGCGGTGAGGTTCACAAAGAGCGGGAAAAGGCACGCGAGCGCCACTTAGAATTCCAAGTAGGCAACCTATCGATGGTGGCATTGGAGTGGCCCTACCCTAGAGTCACCTCCAACTTGAGGGCACGAGGACTTGGACCTTGCCAAGTTCCGAGTGACTTTGGCAACCCGGTTTACAGGTTGGACGTGCTAATAGGTTTTGGGATACACCCAACTTTTGGCACGGCGGATCTGGCAGCCTATATGGGCACCGCGGTGGAGCCCAGTGAGCACCTTGAGCCTACCCCCACCTTTGTGAGTGATACCCTCGGAGAGCCTCCACATATCATCCTGAGAGTCCGACGTGCGCACACGGAGGCAATACTGGGCAAGCAGGATACCATCACCAGCAAGAGGGTGTGCCCAATCCACCGTGAGAGGATGAAGGACCGTCCCCTGGTTACAAACGCAGGGTTGAGTTTGGAGGTAGAGGTTCACCCCGAGCTGCTTTAGAGGACCATTTACTCGACGGA
Organism: Amorphophallus konjac; assembly: GCA_022559845.1. Classification (NCBI taxonomy): domain Eukaryota; kingdom Viridiplantae; phylum Streptophyta; class Magnoliopsida; order Alismatales; family Araceae; genus Amorphophallus; species Amorphophallus konjac. Next base: position 104,390,108 of record CM040118.1, read on the forward strand.
GTCGAGTTTTCTGCACCCCGGGGGTATGATGGGGACATCTCCGACCACTCCACATTTTTGGGATTCCTGATGATCGCCAGTAGTGCTACATCTTGTTCGCCACTTTATTCTGAGTCATATAATGTATCTTTTATTTTCTTATTATGTAATTTTCCTTTTATTTGAGTCAAGTCCCTAGGTTAATTGACATTAGAGTGGTTAATGAGTCAGTTGGGCCCAATTAAGTGGGCTAGGCCCATGGGCGCCCCCTTCCCCCCTTGGTTTATTGTCATTAGTCTAAAACTCAGGGTCTTATGTTAAATTGTGGGATTCCTATAAATAGGACCCCAATCCCTCCATTTGGAGCTAATGAAATATTGAGTAAAAATTATCCACAAAGGATTGTGCTTCCTTCTCTCTCTCTCTCTCTCTCTCTCTCTCTCTCTCTCTCTCTCTAAGGGGTGGATTCCCCTCTCTCTTTCTCTCTCTCTCTCTCTCTCTAAAGGGGGCGAACCCCATTCTCTCTCCTCCCCACCCCCAATCTCGAAATTCACTCTCTCTCCTCCCTATTCACCTCTCATTAAGACCCATCCCCCTTCCCCATACCTCCCATTTAATTCTCCTCCAACCCCTAGGTGGAATCCCCTTCTCCTAGGCACCTCTCCCTCCTCCCAAGCAACCTTTCCCCTTCCCCATACAACCTTTCATTTTCCCAAGGGAGAATCCCTTCTCCCAAGCACCCCTTCCCCTCCCCAAGGTAACCCTTCCCATTCCCTAGACTTCAATAACCAACCACCATTAACTCCACATTCAAACCAAAGGAGAGATCTCTCATCCCTCTCTCCTTCCCAACCCAAATTCGCAGCTCCCCCTCCCTCCACTTGCTAGACCACCTCCCAGCCCCCTTTCTGCCCCTCCCACACCTTGAATCACCCCCTAACAGACCCCCACATAGTCAGGTGTCACCCCCACACCCATCCACCCCATTTCCCACCCCATCTACTCCGTCTCCCATCACCTTTCATCACCCTATCCATCTCAGTTCGCAGGCAGCAGTTGGAGCCCAACTTGCAGAACCTGCCCTGAGGTCATTCGGCGTCGTCTGGAGGCGTACTAAACATCAACAGAAAGGTCATCAAGATAGCTTCACAGCCGAGGTGGTCTCGCCGGCATCCGACATCTCTGCTGTCTGGAGGGTTCGTTCTCGTCTGACTGCGCAACCGGGACCTGAACCAGGACCAGAGCTGCAGTGCAGAAGCTTGCACGGTCTCATCCTTCCGTTCCAAGGCCCGCTGCTTGACCGGGTCGAAGATCCATCAGTCCTCTGTCCAACACAGCAAGAGGGACCTCGTTCGGAGTCCGGTACTGCCCGTTCCGAATTTTCTCCCCCAGGTGCACTGAACAGGCCACTCAGGACCTGTCCAGACCCCTCGTCACTCAACGGGCTCTCCCTCTCTGCCCCGACATCGTCTTGTGTCCCCCCTGGCTGCTGCTCGAAGAACACTTGTCCACGGTCGTCCTCGACTTGGTACCGCCTCAATTGGACTTCGGGAGTGACCGTGTCACCTATGTCCACCTGTTGCTGCACCCTGGGACCAGTCCGAACCAGAGCGCAGGGAGCCTGATCCAGAACCCGCCCCCTCCGGTGTCGACATCGGGATCGTCCATAAAAATTCACATGCATTCTTGGGTCTGTCAGCGACGTTTCGGCTTTGGTTTCGTTGACTTCCGAGTTCGGAGGAGTGCGTGGAAGCGTCTACATCAACCCCCTGTCCGGGTATTCCAGAATGGGGCAGATCGTTCGGCAATAGCTAGTTCACCACCCCGCCTGGCCGGCTTAACGCCCCTCCCTATATGGAGGTAGTGTTTGTTTGTAACTGAAATTTCCCTTTCCCTAGTCAAACCCCCCTGTGTGGGGAGTAGTGCACGTAATATTTGAACAGGGCAAGCTACACCGACGCAGTGTGCGGGGAACCCACACTCCCCCTCTCGCCCTCGTCTCCGGCCGGGATTGGTGTCTTCACACCGATCAGGTGAGCTTCGGACCACTCTCCTCTGCTGGTTTCTTACCTTTGCTTAGTTTAGTATTATCTCTAGTTGCGCCGTCGGCAGTGAGAGACAGCTCGTTCCAGTTTCCCATCAATTCGAGTGCCACCGCGGGTGAGTTGTGAGGGAGACACTACATCCCACGCCCTCAGCGTGCCGGCCACCCTTGAAGTTGGGCATCCCTATCCCATTGGGGTCCATCCCCAGCCAGCCATATCCTTGGAACCCCAAGGTCCACTTCGGACCCTCACCATCATCGCCGGTCCACCTACGGGCCCGGGTGCGCACCTCGCGGGAGAACCGCTTGTGAGATATCGCCGTTCGGTCCGGTTGCTTGCAAATCTAGGTCCAAGGAGTGGTGTCACATCACGGACTCATTGCACTGTTCATTTCTTTTGCAAGGAATGAACAGTAGCACTTTTAAGATAGAAGGAGATTTTTTGAAGTAAGGACATGATAATTACGGGGATTTTACAAGGATCATGAAAATATGCAGTCTGCAATTTTTATCATTCTATATCAGGAGATATTAAATTTTGAACCTTAAGATGTAATTTCTGAACAATAGGAATTCGCGTCTTGTTAGCAGACGCATACTAAATTGCGTCTAGATGACTAACACCGATTCAAGAATCTGCATCCACATAAAGGGGCGCAGTTTAGTACGCGACCACTGCACCCATCGCGAATTCTTTTTAGATCAGAAAGAAAATAATACGCTATCAAAACCTTAAAACTAGCATGAATCGTGGAGAGTTAACATGATAACATGAGGGGAAAACATGCTCTATCTAGTATGATGGTTTAGTTAGGCTTTACTTGAGAGAATGCCTACCTTAAGATGATTAAAGGACGAAGAATCTGACCCCCTTCACGAACAGCCCACGGACGATCTCGCATGGATCATCCCACGAACTCCTCTCGTTCGCACGACACGCCCTTCGCAGCAGCAGTAGGGTTCTACTGCACCCAAGGGCCTAATTTATAGATTCTACCTCGAAGAATCTTAATATCATTTTATTTCTATTATTTAGAGCTCTAATCGAGTTAACATTTTATCTCCCATCGATCTTACCCAAACTACAACCGCCACAACCCTTACAACCGACTAAACACCTTCTAGGTTAGGTTTTCTCTCTTGCTTATCACATTATAGCTAAATGGGCCTCAACCCAAAACCAATCAACATGTTAATCTTTTAATCCAACCAAATTTTATTAAGGCCCACTCAAGCCCGTTTATCTTAATGAACCATTTTAAAGCCCCATTAGGTTCTATCTTAATTATTACCATATTTTTGTTTTCACGGGCTTTTCTCTTTCAAATTTTCTTTTTCATAAATATTATGTGGTTATTATTCCTTTTTCTTTTCTGGGTTACAACACCCTCCCCCACTTAAAAAAGAATTTGGTCCTCCAAATTCACATGCTTTCTTTCCAAAACAGTGGGGTAAGATCACCATACCCAAAACAGGCATTCTCAATCTATTCTAGCTAGATCTATTCCCATAGCATCCTAGAATACAACAATCACCATATCCAAGCATGCAAATGTAAATAAGGCAGGTTTAGAGTTACCTTCCAATGCTTGTTGCTTGCCTTGCCGCTTCAGTCCTCCTTGTTGCTTATCCCGCGGCGCTTGCTCCTTTATCAGAGGGCAACGAGTAATTCTATGATCTCCACTCCCACAACGAATGCACTTCCCTAGCTTCCACCAACACTCTTCCGATTTATGCCCTCCTTTATCACAATGCTCACATCTCTCCTTGATCGGAACCATCTGTTGATTCTCACTCCTAGGCTTCTTGTCCTTGCGGGAACCATTTCCTCCATTCGGCCTCTTCTTTCCATTCACGGGTTCCCCACTCTTGGAATTATTCATCAACCCTTTCTTGGAAAGCCTTCCTTTAATCCGCTCGGCCATATTCATAGCATCTTCTAACCGCAGTGCCTTCTTGACCATCTCAGCATAAGTCAAAATCTCTAACGGTGTCAACTGAGGAATGAACTCTACGCTTAACCCATTCATGAATCTCCGAGCTCTCATCCTCTCTGTACAGACTAAATGCAATGCATATCGAGCTAACCTGGAGAACTGCGCTTCATATTCTGCGATTGACAACCTTCGCTGCTTCAAGGATGCAAATTCCATAGCATTCTTCTCTCGGATTCTTTCGAAAAAATACTTCTAATTGAAATGCTCCAAGAACTCATTCAACGTTACTTGATCATTGGGCAAGGTTGCTTCCACGGACTCCCACCATGCCCGAGCATCTTTCTCTAACTGATAAGTTCCTAACAACACCTTATCTTGGTCGGTACATTGCATGACCTTATAGGTCCTTTCCATCTCTCTAACCCAATTCTCTATCTCGTCCGGGTTGGTAGAACCACTAAACTTAAGAGGATTCATTCCTTGAAAACTTCGATGCAAGTCCCCCACTCCATGATGAGCTCCACCTTGTGCAACTTGCTGCAACGCTTGAGTTAAGCCTTGAACGGTACGTTGCATCTCCCTCCACTGAGCACGCTTGGCAACCATCTAAGCCTACAAAACAATTTTAAAAGTAGTGATTACGCGTATCTTGTCATCATCTTAACTTGGGTAAAACATATTTTATTGGCTAGCCCATGCCTCTACCCAAATCTCATGGGATTCCTATAGTGTAACTGACAAGGACAATACAACCTATAATTTGGACTTAATGACCTAGGGGTTTAGAAAACCTAGGCTCTAATACCACATCTGTCATGCCCCGAACCGATAGCAGCGGAAACACGCTCGGAACATGGCAGCGAAACAGTCATGATGATTAGAGCAAAGCACAAAGGCACAATATTACAAGACAAAATATCATTTCATTAAAATTCCAAATATAAGTTTATTACAACTTGTCTTAGACTAACAAACTCAATAAAAGAAAATTACAAGAGACTCTCAGACTAACTGGACTAGACACAAGGCTGAAGGGTCATCTAAGTTGCCGGAGTTCTCTTCACTCTTGCCCTTGCCCATCTTGATTGCATTCTTCTTCATTATTACCTGAAAAATATGGAAAAACACTATGAAAGCTCAGTAGGTCTTATATCTCTTGAACCAAGCTAGCTTTAAGTGATTAATAAATTAACATGAATATGCATGCCGTGCAAAATAGATAAATAACTAGAACTATAGTTTGGCAAGAGATGGGGCAATAATCAAGAAGTCAATTTCAAAGAGAACATATTTCAAGGAACGATCATGAAGAAGTGATTAACAAGATAAAGTACTCATATTCACGAGAGCATGTCATGAGAATATTGTTGCAGGATTGGCCATATATAAGAGATTTCAACATCAAGGTTACCCATTCCGGGTCGTGTCAATTATCACATGTCAATCGAGTCATATCAATTTGTGAAAATGGCATAGATCAATCATGCTTTTCATTTGGTGCAATGCCACACCCGATCAATCATAGTACTGGTATACGTTTGTGCTTTGCCTCGCCCCTGGGATGAGATCCGGACCCCATCACTTTACGTTCTAGCATTGAGTGTCGTTTTGGACCCGTAACCCCATTTAAGTTCTAGACAAATTCCACGTCAATTAATGGCCAATAGAATTCTAAGAACCAAGCTTTTAGTAAGATAGTTCCAGAGAATCAAGAAATTTGAGACTCTAAAGATATAGACAAGGACATAAACATGCATTAGAGGAATCCCAATAAAGCCCACGAAACACATGAATGTGGGACAAATTGGCGTCCATACAGTCGCCCTGAATTGAAGAATTCCCGTCCACTGGGATGGGCGCTGATTCTAATGAATAGTAAGGCTCGATCAAATTAGCGTCACCTGTCTAGACGCTAATTAATAAATAGGTGACAACTGCCCCAAACGCCAATTCTGGGCAGTGTCTAAACTCTCATAGAACACCCAATCTTGGCATTCTATGATGGCTGGAAGTCATGTTTATTCAGAGGGACATGACTAAACAAGGTTAGGGGTTTTTGGGGTATAACCCGCTCGACGTCCTGGCGGGAATCCCAGGCTCGTGGATACTTACGGAGGCCTTAGAGGGAGAATTTTCGATCCGACGAGAGGAATTCCTGATGAAGGGTCCTTCTATCTCCAAGAGATAAGGTGTATAATGTGAAAACCACTAAAAATAGGGACCATGTCTCGGCAGTGAGACAACGGTGCCATAAGATCCGCAGTGTGGATCAAAATAGTGAGAAAACCAGATAAATATGAAATTCACGTCAGCCTGAAGGATGTAAATTCAAAAGTTTGTGTCTAGCAGGACGGCGTTATTTCAAGAATTCACGCCTCCGTAAAGAGGCACCAATTCTAGGATTAATAGATTAAGTAAACAGTATTAAATTTGTCATCGCTGTAAAGAGGCGCTAATTCTTTAGTACGCGTCCATCATTTGGATGTTAATTCACATGATTTTCGGATTATTAAATTTTAATAAGACAAATCACGTCTGGATAGCTGACGTGTATTAATTTGTGTTTCTTTGGAAAGGCGCAAATTCATTTAATACGCGTCCAGTATCATGATGCCAATTCTTTTACAGTTACGCTACTCTACGCATCGGCCAGATACAATCACGGACTCATCGCACTGTTCATTTGTTTTGCAAGGAATGAACAGTAGCACTTTCAAGATAGATGGAGATTTTTTGAAGTAAGGACATGATAATAACGAGGATTTTACAAGGATCTTGAAAATATGCAATCTGCAATTTTTATCATTCTATATCAGGAGATATTAAATTTTGAACCTTAAGATGTAATTTCTGAATAATAGGAATCCGCATCTTGTTAGCAGACGCATACTAAATTACGTCCAAATGACTGACGCCGATTCAAGAATCTGCGTCCGCGTAAAGGGAAGCAGTTTAGTACGCGACCACTACACCCATCGTGAATTCTTTTTAGATCAGAAAGAAAACAATACACTATCAAAACCTTAAAACTAGCATGAATCATGGAGAGTTAACACGGTAACATGAGGGGAAAACATGCTCTATCTAGTATGATGATTTAGTTAGGTTTTGCTTGAGAGAATGCTTACCTTAAGATGATTAAAGGACGAATAGCCCACGGACGATCACGCACGGATCCTCCCACGAACTCCTCTTGTTCACACGACGCACCCATCGCAGTAGTAGTAGGGTTTTGCTGCACCCAAGGGCCTAATTTATAGATTCTTCCCTCGAAGAATCCTACTATCGTTTTATTTCCATTATTTAGAGTTCTAATCGAGTTAACATTTTATCTCTCGTCGATCTTACCCAAACTATAGCCACCACAACCCTTACAACCAACTAAACCCTTTCTAGGTTTGGTTTTCTCTCTTGCTTATCACATTATAGCTTAATGGGACTCAACCCAAAACCAATTAACATGTTAATCTTGTAATCCAACCAAATTTTATTAAGGCCCACTCAAGCCCGTTTATCTTAATGAACTATTTTAAAGCCCCATTACGTTCTATCTTAATTATTATCAAATTTTTATTTTAACATGCTTTATTCTTTCAAAATTTATTTTCCATAAATATAATGCGGTTATTATTCCTTTTTATTTTTTGGGTTACTACAAATTATTTTTTATAGTAATGAAACTCTTTGTTTCAATTATGAAACATTTAGTTTTAAACGAGAAATAGTTTGTTATAGAAATGTAACAATTTATGTACACATGACACATTTTATTATCAACAACTTAGAATTGTTATAGAGATGAAACAATTTGTTACAGAAATAAAATATTTTATGATACACTTGTAATAGTTTGTTATCTAAGTGAAACTATTTTTTACAGATATGAAATAGTTTGTGAGATACATGAAATATTTTGTTATAGAAATAGGACATTTTATTACATCAAGAATACATTACATTTGACTAAATAAATGAAATATTTTGTTATACACATGATGTAATTTGTAAAATAAATAAAATATTTTATTATATAACTATAATATTTTGGTTGGGACATGAAACGTATTACAACTTGAAATACAGTCCGACTGAAATATGCTTCATGTAAATGAAATATTTTGTACTAGAATGTTATATATTACATAAGAATGAAACATTATCTTACCTCCTTTCTGTTGTTATCCATCTCTGTCGGACTCTTGCTCTTGCCCTAAATTGTTGTAGAGTCTTTCTCCACTTTCTTTTCTTTTGTTACCAACGCTCTCTTGAGCCCTTCCTCTCTACGCCTCTTTCTGTGCCATTGCCAAGGATGGGATTTCTCTTGTCCTAATTTGCTGTAGGGCCTTTCTCCACTTTCTTCCATCATTTCACTAGTGCTCTCTTGAGCCGTTCCTCTCTGCGCCTCCTCAGCCGCCCTCGCCAAGGATGGAGTTTCCTCTTCCTGTGGCTCTGACATCCTCTCTTATCCTTTTTTCTGCTTTCTTTTGCCCTTGGACACTACCTCGTAGTATTGACCTCTTCCCCTTGCCAGTCTTAGGTGCCATAGCGCTAGGCATTGAGGTTATATGAAACCCTCGCCATGGTCCTCTCCTCGTTATCCTCTTTCTTCCTCTCCGATGATGATCAAAACCCTTGTCAAACTTGTCCTTGCTCTTCGACGATGATGGGCTGAGTGGTTAAAGGGCCCTCGCCATAGTACTCTCGTTGTGCTTCTCCTTCTTCCGCTCCAATAATGACAAAAACACTCGTCAAGCTTGACATTCATCTCCAATGACCACGGGCCGAGAGGTTAAAGGCATGGAGATTGTAGAATGTACCACCAGAGATCGTTTTGTTTTACTTTTAATTCAAGTCCCACCAAAGGAAAGGAAGGGGACGGCAAAATGGAGATTTCGCATGTGACAGTTCGTGCGCAGAATAGGGAAATGGCAAAATGATGTATTCTTTTCTCGCCGAGGGTGAGGATGGGTTGAGGGAGGAAAAAGGGTAAAAGAGATATTTTGTTGATGTGTTTACGGTGGGAAACCTACACATTTAATGCCTATGTTGCAGAACCATCATATCTCATTTTCTCTGCAACTGCATGCCTAGTCACGCCTGTGTGGACCAGTCGGAGAGGGTGTTGCGTGTTGAGCTGGCCTAATTACAACGACTCCGGTGTACAAATCATTTCTCGTCACAGTCATGTTCCTTATTTCTAATATTATAAATGAAAGGAGGACAAAAAAGAGTGATGGGTGGGTGAATATCCTCAGTTGTTTCATTGTAGCTGCACATGTGAACACTGTTGAATATAATTAGTATTCCAAATCGGATCATGTTTTATTTTAATTTTTTGATTTGATTTTAAAATTTTGTGATTTCAATAGACATATCTAGCAGCAAGGATTTTTTTCTAAATGAATTTAAACAAATTACATGAATTTAAGGTGCCACGGTGTCACACCCAAAGGGGCATGGCATTCTCCTCATTTTGGTCACCGTTCGATCCAAAAAAATCTAACGGTAAAGAAGGTGGAACTTAGATTTGATGTTCCCCCAAAGAAACCGTTGAAGTTCAGTAAGGCCTGATGAGAAGTGGCAAGCACACTATTTAGTTGTGAAAACTCCTCATAAAGGGCTTTTAATAAAGGATGAGAAAAGGCAAGTTTGTTCATGTAGCGTGTTAAATGATAATGGGAAATTTCGAACTAACTGGGTAGTTCAGTTGGTTCTTCATCTCATAGAGAATCATGAGTTCCTTAGTTTAAACTTTGACTCTCTTATTACTTGGGGAATCTAAGACCCTAAATTTTTTGGGTCCTAATAAGCGACCCGATAAAAAAAAGACAAAGATAATGGGAAACTTCCGTGGCTCCACCGGGTCAGTCTATCCTCGAATTCCTACAGACAACAACATTTGATCCTGATTGGCTTGTGGGATATATATGGCCGTCACTTCATGGCTATTTAGTCCACTTGTTCTTGATCTGCCTTCTTCAGTATATCTCTATATTATATTAGGATTAGATGCTATGGGTAGTGAGTAACATAAGGAAATCCTCGACTAACCCCACCTCAAAATCATGCAAGTCTATGTATGATCAGGGGTGGGTTCGTCAGATGTTTCGTCTTCCACAGATGAGGTGTGGCTTTTGAGCTATACAGTTGAAATGCATTGTCGATTGCTTTTTTTTTAACTCAAGGTTGATACTTGCAGGGCGGGGACGAGGAAGACCGGTCATTCCTTCATTGCGGAAGGAGATGAACGTTCCACCCCGGTCACCAGGCAAGCGTTTTCATTAATGAAAGCAGTAAAGAGGAGTACAAGGGTAGGGGGATAGGGATGGCACCCAGGCAAGGGTGGAGAACAATAGAAAGCCCGAGGGCCCCAAAACCAAAATGAGCCCAAAGAGACCAACATGGCAATACAACCAGCTAAAAGGGGGGATTCCCAAACTCGCAGTTGCGGTTAGACTGCCGGCGATTCCTACGGTTGCTCCGATGGGCAGGCTGGAAGCCGAGGTCATCGAACTCCATGATCGGCTCATCAACCAAATGATCTAGATCATCAGCTTGGCTGTGAGCAGCAACAGGGGTGGGCAGCAAACGACGTGGTGGGACTCCAGCTCGACAGAAGGTGGGGCTGTGATGCAAGCGACGCTCGCGAGGCACGTCGGGTGACCAGCCAGGCATGGGGAAGCAGCGGTAGTTGGGTGCGACGAAGACACGCGGACCTTCAGACGGTACGCCGAGCAGCTAATAGTAACTGCGACAGCGAGGAAAGGAGGAGCCAACATCCCCACGAGGAGCCGAAAAAAAGGTCGAAGCAGAGCCTGCTTGAGCGGACATCGAGCAGCTGGAAGGATGACCAAGGAGGGCTTGAGAACAACAGTAGCTCCGGGCACACCAGAGAACGCCAACGAGCTAGGAGGATAGAGACCCCGAGGGGGGGCTGAAAAATCGGGCTCCACCGTCGCTGCAGGGCCACCAGCAAGCGAACCAGCTCCAAGCGAACCAGGTCTAGGATGCCAGGAGGCTGCAACAGAGGTAGGGGCAGCAATGCCACCAACGTCGACACCAGCAGGCTCCTCCAAGGCAGAAGAAGCAGGACCATTGACGGCATACGTAGCCGGGGTGTCCGGAGAGGACGCGGGGACTGGCACACGCGCAGGGGAGCAGTCATGGACCATCGTAGAGGCAGTTGCGGCAAGGGCTATGAGGCGGCTAGCACGTAGCATCTGTGAGGTGCCAAGTTCCACAGGTGAGAGGCCAACAGCCGCTGAGACATCGAAGGAGGTGGTAGATGCAGGGAGCAATTCCACAGCAGAAAGCTCGTATGACACGAGAAGGTGCAGAGACCCAACGTCAACGGGATGGAGAGGAGGATCATGGACAATGGGAGCAGGCACGGGCGAGGGGCCACTCGCAGCAACGACGTGTGCAGAGCCTTGAAGCTTCTTGCACTTCCCCATGAGGTGGCCAAGGTGCCAGCAGCCACAACAGAACTACGGAGGGTCTGGGTAGACAATGGGTTGCCAGGATCCACCGCCTCCACAACCGACCCACACACGAGTAGGTAGGGGCTTGGAGACATCCAACTGAACGTAAGCGCGGGCCGCATGTGCTTGGAGCAGGCAAGATGTGTTTCGATCCACCTTGAGTACAGGCCCAATGCTCCCAACAATGGAGCAGATCATTACCTCATTGAAGAAATTGGCCGAGAGGCCGGGAAGCTCCAGCCAGACAGGGACACAGGGGGAGTCAGTGCCAGGGCAGAAGTCAATGGACCATTTGACGAATCTGAAGATCCGCCCGTGGACGTGAAGCGTTTCCTTGAGGAGAACTTGGAGAAAATCCTCAGAGTTCTGAAACTTGAGGAGAAGATGTCAGCCATCAAGCGCGCTGATGAGGAAATCCTCTTTGAAGTGGAATCTTTGCGTAAGGTGTCCTCTGATATCTTGAAACGGCGGGCGGCCCTACGGTGTCCTTGCTATGATCACAAATTGGAAAGGTACACAAGATACCTTGATCTCTTCAAGAGAGAAGAAGGCCGCTGGTTCACCTGAATCCGTGAGCGCAGGGTGATGGACAGCAAGAGGGAGAGTCGGTGGCGAGAAGGATTGGAGAAAGGCCTTGGCAAACGAAGGTCCAGGAGCAAAATAAGGAGTAAGCTAGCCACCAACTACCCAAGGAGACTTGGTCTGCGAGGTGGCACTAGCCGAGGGCTTGGTCTCCGGAGGCAGAGCGCCAACAGCAGCAGAAGACGGAGCAGTGGGTAAGATGCTGGGGCTAATCGGAGGGGAGAAGATGATTGCCGAGCGAACATCACCACCATCAGCTATAGGTGGTGGAGCAGAACCAGCCGCAGCCAAGGATGACTGAGCAGGAGCAGGAGGGAGCGATGGCTAAGGGCCAGAGGCCAACGGAGTAGTACCCAGCCAAGCCTCCGTGGCAGGAGCCATGTAGGACGATGATGGCAAACCACCGGAGAAGACCTCAAGGAGCACTGGACCATCCGGAGGGGGAGCATAAGGACGCTCACATCCATCCAAATAGCCGGAGGCACGATCTGCAAAGCGGGCGAAGGGCGTTGGAGGAAGAGGATCGCCACCGCACGAGGGGGAAGTGCCACCATGCAAAAGTAGAGCATCGTATCCCCCAGATGTCCCATCAAGGGCAGGGGAAGTGCTGACCAAGAGCGCAGTAGAGGGGCGAGCATGGGAGGGCGCAGCGAGGAGACCGACGCTGGCAGCGGTCGAGAAGGAGGGGACAGCCAGAGCAAGGCTTGATCCAGGGTCACCCACCGGGGACGGGAGCGAGGCTACATCCGCTGAGATAAGAGGAGCTGCAGAGACGGGATCTGGTGGAGGGCCACCAGCGCCGGTATCCAGCAACGGTAGAGAACCAAGGGCTGACGGAGGGTGAGTCGAGGAGTCCACGGGGTAGGCCTCTGCCGACGTCGACAGACAACCAGAGGCTGACGAAGAGGGATCCGAAGAGGCTTCGAGCAAGGTAGAAGGAACGCCAGCGCAGGAGGCGTGCAGATGGACTTCCATAGAGGGTTGCGTGAGGGAGTAAGCAAATACGTGTCGGCCAGAAGAAATCGCTAGAGGAGTTAGGGCAACACCGGGGGACCTCCAACAGGAGGAAGGGGGGCTGGAGAAGGCCCAAGGATAGTAGGCAACGCCCCATCCACACCCGCCGTCACCGGAGAAGGATGAAGGGAAACGACCATACCACGGACACCAGCGTTCACCGAACCGGCCGGAGCGCGAGCACCACCTATAGAGGGCAGCAATGGGAGGGGGGAAAGCCAGAAGAGGGAGGGGGAGGCATAGGGCCTGCCCCCCACCCCCGGCCGTCGCTGAAGCTCAGGCAGGCCGCCGGAGAGAGTAGATTGCAGGGGGGTGGAAGCGCGCGGGAACTGGAGCAGAAGGTGGGGAAACGGCCTGAGGAGAGAGAAACGCATAAGGACTCTGATGATTACTATCCACTGTCGAGTGCTTCCCATATGCCATTGTTCATATATGTAAAACAAATTGGGTTTTTTGCATGAAAATCATTGTTATACATGAATTTATGAAAAAATAACTCCGAAAAATGTATTAGCAGGCATATCACTGTATAAATTCTAATTGTGCAAAAATATTATTTGAGTTAACTTTCGTTGATGGAAATATGAATGTTTGACAGAGATTCCAATATTCCTTTCAACTTAACATTGAATGACCCAAATGCCCCTTATTCAAATATCTTAATTCGCTTAAGGGTTCTGTAGAGGGGGTTTCCTCTCATCCCCTCCCCATAGCCAGGTCGCTCCGGTTGGCAAGTGAAGCTCGCTCGTGATAAAGGAGGAAGCGGCCGATAGGTTCTTCATCTCTGAAGGGCAGGGTCATCTTATCAAATGGGCAGGGTCATCGTTCAACTACGACAGACATGATTCCTTTTTCCTTATACTAGATTCGCCACTCCGTCACCCTTTAATCTTCTTTTCACCCACTTTATTTTTCTCTGCTCTAAATGCGAACATGAGCCAGAGTTCATCTATTGGCATTTCTTTCCGACCACCCCATGTACAAGTTGAACCTCCCATGTGTTTCTGCCACCGGCCATGTCGGACCATCAACTCTACCCATGAAAGAAGTAAAGGATGGCGATTTTATGGATGCTCTAGATGGGGGTAACATAAACACTAATTTTCATATTTATTTTTTTAATTTTAGGGTGTTAGTCTGATACATTTTTTATGATTGATCACTAAATTTCTGGTTTTTGGATAAGCTGCAAATTCTTGTGACTATTTGTGGACATCAAAAAATGTCGATGAGGATTATACGGCATGCACGTCTCGACACTCGAGAGCAAGCCGAAGACGGAAATGCCGAATAAACCTCACGCCTCGCCCGATCAGGACGAGAACTCGCTTGGTGGTCGACTACCTGCTAAGGAAGCCCCCCCAAGCGGAAAATACAGCTTCAATGCTCCGACCGGCCATGTCGAGAGATGAATCAAAGGAAAGTCGAGAACTCCGGCACAGTCTCGAGATACACCGAAAGTCATGTAAAGTCTGGGACCAAGCCCCAAAGGCTGTAAACAGAATATTATGAAGGCCATACGTTGCAACTAGAACATTCCAGGAGCGCTAACACTCGAATAAATGGCTACGACTTGAAAAGAATCCATTCGAGGCTTAAAACGGCGCGAAAGGGCCTTAAACCGGCGCGCTCTAAACCGGCACGTCCCTTTAACATCTTAATCCGGCGCGCCCCTTCAACATCTTAATCCGGCGCGCCCTATTTTTTTCATTGGCCCTTGCATTTTTGGGTTAAACCGGCGCGCCCCTTCTTCTTGGGTTAAACCGGCGCGCACCCTTTCCCTTGCATTTCATGTGAATCCGGCGCGCAAATGAGCCGTCCCATCTACATTCCGATGCTCTGTTTTGCATCATTATGGCGTGCAGAGAACATTCAATGCCCATGGCTCTGCTTCTACCTTCGTTCGACAGCACACAAGCAGTAGCAGCAAGGCAAGCTCCGGCAAATTTCTGAGCGTCCCATCCTCGGATGAGCAGCAGCATACGGCACAAATCGGCAGCGTCCAGCGTAGCACGTCGATTTCAGACCTCGACGCGGATGAGGTGAAAGTGGCGGGAACACTCCTGAATGCCCATTCTATAAAATGGCAAGTCTGAAGAAGGAACAGGGGGGTTGGTTCATTCGGCTGATGGCTGGCCATCGAAGAGAAGAAGAAGAAAAAAGAAAAGAAGAGGCTTTGTCCCCGTGCCCGTGAGGGGAATAAGAAGAGAGTGAGCGTGAGAGAAGAGAGGTGAGCTCGGAGGGGGAGGAGCTTGTGCTCCGTTCCCCCTTCCCCCACCAATGTATTTCTTTCCTCTTTCTCTGATATGTTTTCGTTCCTTCGGGGCAGATCCCCTCCTGTATCTTTTTTTTCCCTTTCCCATGCGGATGAATAAAAGGAATGATTTTTGATTGGCATGAGTAGTGTTCTACTGCCTTGATCTCCTCCTCTTTCTCCCGGTTCTCTTGTCATCCAGGGACCTTGGAGACCTGCCTCTCTGTGGCACGGCCTTCAGGGGAACCCGTCAGGGGATGAACATTCATGGCCTCTCACGGCATACACCCGTCCCGCCTACGAGATCATCACCCTGACTTGTTGGAACTCTTGAAGGCTGGTCCTCGAGTCTCCACAGGCACTTATGGGATTAACGGAGGCCTCACTCCGAGTTTTGAGGTTCACCTTGGAGCTTTGCTCCGTTTGGTGTTCCCCTATTTGTCTCTGGCAAGCCTCAGTCCGGGGGAGGTGCTGCCCATTTTTCGCCAGGAACAAACGAACAAGCTATTCTCTGAGGGCCAGAGCATCACATGCTTGAAGCCTCTGAACCAAACTGAGCTACCCTACACAACGAACACGTCTAATAAAACACTCGGATTTTCATGACAATTCACCTTAACAAATGATCAAACACTTAAACTCCATCTCCACAAACTTAATCCACCAATTCGGTGAACAAATCAATCAACAGATTAACTTACAGTTTGAAGAAAGAAGAAACAGAGCATGAAAGAATGAAAGAAAACCCACAGAAGCTATTCCGGCGTGCCCTTAATCCGGCGTGGGTTAACCCAGCACGCTACCCCCCCGCGCTGGTTTAGCCCCACACTCAACTTCATCTTCAAACTCCTGAGCCTCCATCCGGCGCGCTACCCCCCCGCGCCGATTAGCTCCACACTCAAATCCACTTCGGAATTCCTGAGCTCAAACCGGCGCGCCCCCCTTTAATGCCCATAACCTGCGCGCCCCTCTCTTCTCCCTTATCTGGCACGCCCCCCCCTTCTTGCACCCATTAACCGGCGCGCACCCCTTTGCTCACTTAACCGGCGCGCACCCCTTTGCTCACTTAACCGGCGCGCACCCCTTTACTCCATTAACCGGCGCGCACCCCTTTGCTCACTAAACCGGCGTGCACCCCTTTGCTCACTAAACTGGCGCGCCCATCCCTTGACCTCTCTCTTAAACCGGCATGCCTGAAAGGGAGAAAATGATTAATCAAATGAGAGAAAAGACTTAAGGCTAATGAATAAAACTAATAAAAAAGTTTCCCCCTTCCATAATCAAATTTTTGTTTCGGGGGCGTTGCCCCCGGAACCCCGCGACCTGACCGCGCAGGTCGATCCGCGTGCGAGGGCGCACGTTGGCGAGTTCGGGCTTCACACTTAACAATTCGCTTCCCTCGGACTGCGTATGAAGAGAAAAATAATGATGCCCCACTAGATCGGACTTGGATCTCGGGAGCCTTCGCCCGAACGTGGCCATGATCCGATCTTATTCCGGGCCGATAGTTCGTTAGCTCGACCCGTCTTTATCGGGATCCGATCCCGCAATCCCTTTAAACTTGCCGCACCTATGGCAGACATCCGTACGGTTTTATCGTCGTCCTCGACGCTACTAATACGGACTTTCGCCCGAATAATGAATGGTCCATTAGTGGCCGACATATATGCCGGGATCCGATCCCACGCCCACATGAAACTTGCCGTACCTACGGCAGATATTCGTATGGCTTTATCATCGTCTTTGACACTTCAAATGCGGACTCTCGTCCGAACGACGAATGGTCCGTTAGTGACCGACATATATATATCGGGATCTAATCCCGTGCTTGCATTAAACTTGCCGTACTCACGACAGACATTTGCACGGATTTGTTCCGTCATCGTCTTGTTTTCTACACGGACCTTTGTCCGAACGTAAAATGGTCCATGAATGACCAGCAAAATCTGAATGGAACGAGACGGCTCTCGTCTTCCGCCAACCACACGTGTGGGAATATCAATAAGACCTTCGTGAGTCACGTCTGGACCTTGGGTTCGCCCCAACCATGGTCATTACCTGACCCACACCTAGGCCTATAGCCAGCTATCTCGGTATACATCTTTGTTTTGGAATCTAGTCCCGGGACACTTTCTCGCTGCCCTTTGACACCGAAAATATTAATGATGCCCATGCAAGCCTCGTTTGGACCGCGGGAGGCGCCCCCGAAATGGTCCTGACTCGATCTCGCACCGGGCCAATAAACTCACTGATTTCCGATCACTCTAACCGGGATTCAAACGAATGTCTCCTGTCCCTTTGAACAATAAACTTGCCGTACCCCCGGCATACATATGCTCCGGTTTTCTCGTGACGATTACGCGATTCACAAGCCGGACACTCGTCCGAACATCAAATGGTCAACACACGACTGACATGATCTCGAATGCTTTCTTCTCACCCTCGCACGGGGATTTCAATGTTTCCTAATAGACTTTTCACGGAACTAATTTTCTGGCCATGAGGCCCCTTTTCCTGGCGATTAATCAAGGGTGTTCCCCTCTCCGAGGGGATGTAAATAACGCCGTGACCTTTATGGCGCGGCGGGTTTCAGTCCCGACACGAACCACACAATCATCTGATTAGTCAGATCGAGCGCACAATAAATCGTCACTTTGTGACTGGCACGCCACGCACTTAATAAACGCCAATAAACAAATAAACAACGATTATTAAATAAAAAGTGCGTCCACACTATTTCAACTGGGTTGACGATTTTTAGAATTCCATTATGGATGTGAAGTATCAAATTCAAGCTCAGCAAGAACTTATTGAAAAGTAGAATGAAGCTTTGGAGAAGAAGATAGAATCTACAAGAGATATATCATTGTAGTTGTCTTCATATTTGTGAGGTATCTTTTCATTAGGGTTAAGTATTATGTACTGAGGTAGTGATCCTCTTAGTCAATGACATGTATTTGTCCCTTCCAAATATATTGCCTATTAGTTAATGATAGATGTTTTTCAGTGACTTTTGCCTAATTGTTGGATGCCCAAATGTAATGAACTAAGTCCACATGCAACCAAGAAATGCATCCACATGCAATGAGCACAGAGATAATGGGTTCAAAACCAGAAATAGCCTCCTTGCAAAAAGCAGGGTGTAGTGTTGCATACACTTGACTCTTCCCAGACCCTATAGTAGCAAGATCTTTATAGCACTAGGTTGCCCGTTTTTAATAGTTCCATGGCGACACCAATCGAGTACCAAGAAGAAGAACAATCCACCTTCACAATGGATAAAGTCATAGGGCATAGTGTTAGTGCAGCTAAATTTTCAGCTATAATGAATCGTAAAGACTCAGGTTTCTCTCCTAACTCAATAGACCTTTGACAGGATGATCCACTATCTTCACTTCTATTTTCAGCTATAAATATGGGGAGTATACCGTACAAAATTGATGAAAATCATGGTAGCATCCAAGGTGTACATACCATAAGAGCTCCTTTGGGATAGCATGTGCAACACATAACATTAATTTTAAAAGTCATTACATCATAAGAGCTCCTTTCAGATAGCATGTACATTCCTTTGAACTCCTTTGGGATAGCATGATACCAAAAGACTTTAAAAGTCATTATATCAAAATGCACATTGTGTTTATAATTCATTACATCAAAAAACACATTATCTTTAAAGGTCATTACATCAACAACATGATCAAAAGCTTGGACCAGGTTGATTGACATTACTCGCAGAAGTGTTTCCCTGTGTGTCCCTAGCAGGTACCATGAGTAGGGAAATTGCTGGCAGAAGACGGTTGGGATCCCACAGTAGACAAACTACTGACGGAAGATGGTTGGGAACACACAGTAGGCAAACTGGCAAGAGAAGAACCTTGGGTAAAAACACTCATGCTTGGCACATCCAATCTTCTATTTTGAATAGTTGCTAACTTATAACAATGCAATGAAAAAGTTATATTATAATTGCTCCTCACTATGCTATTGGCAGTACAGGTCAGATAAGAACCTTGGGCAAAAAAAATCATGCTTGTAACAATGCAATTGATAGTAAAAAGTCAGAATGAACCTGGTTGAAGGTCGTTCAATTTTTGCCACTCCACTATTGGCAGTAGAGGAAGAGCCACCATCTTCCCTTGGTCTTCCCGGTGGCCTATGATGAATGGCAATATGAAGGGAATAAGCAACATGGAATGGCTAAAAGATACAATAGGAATGACTTTAAATTTGTAGAGTATAACAATATGAATGCGGTTTAAGACAGACATACACTAAATTTGAAGCAAACAAACCAAATAGGCATTAGCTAAGTATAACAATTACCTAGGCCCGACCACTGGTGCTTGAGTACTTTGAGGGGCAGTGTTTGAGGAAGCAATATCATTTGTTGGTCTGACCATTTTCATTTTAGTATAACATTCATTAGTAGGTGGGCCCAAAATGACTCAATAGAGTGTATCATTTACCTGACACTAGGGGGCTGACTGATTTGAGGGGCAATATTTGAAGAGCCAGCATCCTTCCTTGGACGGCCTGGGGGCCTATGGTCAATGGTAATATGAAGGGCAATATAGTTTAACATTCAGGAATTAATGAATAGCAAGTTTAAATCAAGTAAGAATATATCAAATACCTAGCAAGTGGTGGTTAAATAGTTTAAGGAGGGGTTGCACTGAATGGGTTCTTACATTTCTTAGCATAGTGACCAAACTGGCCACACCTCTTACATTTGTGGTGTCTTTGTGTTCTTTTTGTTAAGGTGCTAGGCCCAGATACAGAGGGGGGTGAATGTATCCTTCTATGAATAATGGCCAATTAAAAACTCAGATGCTAGACGCAATCACAGAATGAAACGAATTCAATTAAACTTATGAGCAAACACATAGAGCACGCCTATCCAAGCATCTAGCGGAAGCAAGCACACAAAGCAAACCATTGCTCAATAGACTTTTTAGGTGGTTCGGTCCTCCAGACCTACATCCACCCCTCACTCCCAACCGGAGTGAGGCTTCACTAGCCAATGCTAGACAAGCAGACTCAGTCTGCAAACAGTTGCTGCCACACAGCTTGACCAGGGGAACAGCCTCCCCTCTTCCTCCCAACCGGAGGGACCCCTGGACTTGCAACCCGCAAGCCCAGAACCGGAGACAAGTCTCCCTTCCTCTGACCAGAGGGAACCCACAAGTAGCTCCCAGCTACTTGCAACCGGAGATCAGATCTCCCTTCTCCTGATCCACAGGAGGAACCCGACCTCACTACTGAGAATCGAAAGAACAAGGATAACCGAATAAGAAGGGGAAAAATAGAAACACGAAATGAAAATAACTTCAGCAAACAGAACGCTGAAAAATGAAATGCACAATGTGGCTCTCAACGGAGCTGACTGGCCTGGATCTGATCCACAGTCCAGTAGACAGATCTTCAGGTAAGCTTCTCTTCCTCTTCTCTTCTCTCTCACTTTCTTTTTCTCTTAACCCTCACGAGCTCTCTAACTCTCTCTTTCTCTTCTTTTCCTTCTGCTCTTCTTCTCTTTCTTTTCTTCTGGATCGAACTCTCTGCACTTCTCCTTTTTTGCTTTTTCCTTTCGATCAACTTTCATCTGTGGACGAAGGCTTCAATATATAGCAGCAGCAGCAAGTGGATGAGGTGCAGAATGCGTGTGCCTCCCACACTTCATCCAGAACCTTCTTGCCACGTGCCTTTATAGCATTGGTTCCTTTAGCATTGGATCACGTGCAGCCCAGACACCGGTGAATGTTCTTCCTCGGACCTGCAAGGAGATAAAAACCATTAACACTGAGGGCCACAAGAACTAAAATTGCATGAGGTATGTGATAGCAATACGAGATGCACTTTACTGAGAACAACACTGTTGGGTCCCGTGAGGTGTAAATGGATCTAGAAGGGGGGGTTGAATAGATCCTATCAGAAACTTTGGCCTATTTAAAACTCTTAGCTAGCGGAAGCTTAAACCACTCTTATAAAGTGAATGAATCATTTAGGCACAATGCACAGCGGAATTAAGTAGAGTGGCTCAAATGAAAAGACTTGAATTACAAGCTATGAAACGTCCACACTTCTTTAAGTGAATTACAAAGCATAACACATAGATGAACATACAATAGCTTGTAACAACCGTGTGTGTGTGTGTATGCTGTGTTGATCACTCAAAGTGCATATGTGTGTGAGCAACATAACCAAGTGTGGAAGCACACGAACCTGCGAATGGGGTTAGAAGATATAGATCAATCACACACAATAAACAACCCACAACACAGGGATTTTTAAGGTGGTTCAGTTGCAACCCCGCAACCTACGTCCACCTCTCACCAAAACCCGGTGAGGCTTCCTTGCTGACTCACAGCTTGACCCGGGGACACGCCCCAAACCACAGAACAGAGAAAACTCTCTTTCTGTCTTCCTACACACAAAGCCGACAGGGACGGCTACACCGCAGATCGGAGAACTCCCGATTGCCTTCCTACTAACCACCTGGTAGGGACGTCAATCGCAAATTGGAACACCCTCCAATTGCCTTCCTACTAACCACCTGGTAGGGACGAATCACAACTTCAATGTTTAACAATATTGAAAGTAAAACAAATGTGAAGGAATTAAAACAAGAGATTGAGTGAGAAGGAATTGGCCCTTGTATCGATATGCTTTGTTGATCAGCAGCAGGGATCTCTTCTTCTTACAAATCAATCTTCTTGTAATCACCCTTGAATGGATGATTGTTCTTCACGGAGTACTGTTCATGTGAACAGTAACTGTTCTTCCAATCTCCTCTCTTGATCTTCTCTCTTTGATCTCTTTGATTGGATGAAGAAATGAATAGATGCTACCTTGATCCTTGCTTCCTTCTTCACAGATCTTGGAAGATGATTTCTTTGATATGAGCTTGAATACCTTGGATTGGATGAAGATGTTCTTCACGGAGTACTGTTCACGTGAACAGTAACTCGAACTCCTCTTGCTTTGAACACCCCTTTGAAGCCTCCTTTGATCTTCCCTCTTAGCCTTACTTGCTTCTACTCTTTCTTGGAGGATGCTGGATTGAGATATGAGCTTGAATCACCTTGAGTTGATGGAGAGGATATTGGATGTAGCTTTGATCTTCTCTTGATCCTCTTGAGTTGATGAAGCGGTTTATGGATGCAGCTTTGATCACCTTTGAAAGCCTTGAATGCTTCTTGCTTTCTTGGAGATTGAGATAGCTTCAGATCTAGGCTTGAATCTCTTGGAAGGATGAAGATGTTCTGCTCGAAACACTGTTCACGGAGGTGCTACAGTGCTCTCGAAATGGCCTCCCTTGATTCACTTCATCAACTCCATCAACTAGGGTTTCTAACCCTCTTGTAATGGTTTTATAGACTTTGAATGGTCTATAAACAAGCCCCAGACCAGATCCACAAATCATGGGAAGTTAGGTGAGGTTTGATTAAACAAAACCATGGAAAGAGGCTAGCCACGAGGTGGATTTCGAGGTCAAACAAGGCTGCATCGGGGCTGGCGGTCGACCTAAGGTTCCTGGCGGTCGACCGCTACTGTAAAACTTTCATTCGGGTGATCCCTGGGAATTTCGGTCGACCGCCACTGGCTGGCGGTCGACCGCTACTGAAAAAGCCTGTAGACGGTGAGGCTCTGGCTGGGGCGGTCGACCGCCCCTGTGCTGGCGATCGACCGCCAGCTGGGCAGAACCCGGCCCATCCCGGGTTGGTCCGTTATCCGCGTCAGCTCCGTCGTTCAACTTCTTTAGCAGCCCGGTCATGTCCGTGGCATCTTCCTTGACTGTCTTGAAGATTTTATTATTGAGTCTTCAATCAAATTTTTGTTCCGGGGGCTCCGCCCCCGGAAACCCCCGCAAGGGGCGCTGCCCCCTTGACCCCCGCGACCTGACCGGGCAGGTCGATCCCCGCGACCTGACCGCGCAGGTCGATCCACGTGCGAGGACGCAACATTGAGCTTTCACATTTGCATTGAGCTTTGACATTTGCCTTGAGCTTTCACATTTGCCATGAGCTTTCACATTTGCCAATTCCACTTCATTCCTTGGATTATCTTGTAGCATGCTTATGTGTGATGCTATTCAGCTTGATTTCTGCGCTTGAAACATGCTATATTTTCGTGCATCCAATATTGTCATATGGCTTGACATCTGTCAATTCAGTTGTCTAGATTGGTGTGCCATTCTTGAGCTTTGTCTAGATTGGTGTGCCATTCTTGAGCTTTTACACTGGAAGTATAATGACATGGTTCTCACCCCCTTTGACACACAGAGTGCATTCTGATTAATGACCTGAAATGTATGAATATTAACATTATCAAATGCAGGTATAGTTCATTAATGACTAAAGAGGAAGACATCATCAAAACCAACTAAAGAGGCAGACATCATCAAAACCATAAAATGATTTAATCATGTTGCACACATGTTCAACAGACACGAGATACACAAGATTATTACAGTACGAGACAAGGAGAGAATGACACGAGGTCAGATGAAAATAGCACGAGGTAAAAAGAGAACGACACGAGATACATACTAATAAGGCTAACACTACAAAGAGAACGACACGAAGTATCACTGTAACAAAACAAACACTACGAAGAGAACGACACGAGATACACAATAATAAAGCTTAACACTACAAAGAAAACGACATGAAGTCAGAAGAGAACAGCACAAGGTGAGAAGGAAGTCTCACGGAGTGAAAAGGTAGACAAACATGCGATCAGAAGGAACCTGGATGAAGATAGAAAGAAACAACACGAGGACATAAACACAAGAATAACACGAAGACACGAATACAAAAGCAACACGAAGACATGAATACAAAAACAACATGACATAACACACAGCAAAGAGAACGGCACGACGTGAAACGACACTTTACTAAAAAGACTTGAATACACACGAAAACAACTTGGACTGAAACCAACTCGAAGACGAAAACGACACGAAAACAACATGGACTGAAACAAGGTATAGACTTGCCAAAGAACTGGACGATGTATAGACTTGGACAAGGCAAAGTCTGTACAGACTTGAGGGTTCACAACGTATATACTTTGGCAAGACAATGGTTGTACATACTTGAAGTGAAGACCAATATATAGACTTCAAAGTTCAGCTGCCAATGAATAGACTTGGAAAGCTTGAAGGCCAATGTACAGACTTGGAAGCTTAAACCAATGTATGAACTTAGCTTCGAACATGCTACAGTGCATTGTATGGACTTTGAAGACTGATGCATGACGCTAAGCCAATGTGTAGACTTTGGCTTGAAACGAAGGTAAAGATGAGGCTGTATAGACTTGGCCAGAACAAGAGACTCGAAGACAAAGGGGTGACATAGATGGAACGACACGAAGTGGCACAGAAAGTAGCACGAGGTACTGCAGTGTACAGCACGCGATGGAACAAAACACGACACGAAGACAACCAACAAACATAGTTGGAACAACACGATGTTGAAAAATACAACACGAAGTGAAGTGAACACAACCAACACGAAGTATGAAAGGAACAGTACGGACATGCAGGGTATTATCTCATAGTAGCTTTTCTTGTTAATCATGGAAAGTTCGAATGCATAACATTACTCATGATATCTGATTAAAAATAACAATATTTAACATAGTGATGCTCATCATCAAAACACTAGGGAAGTCACAAAAGTCCAACACTTTTCACCTGAGCTCCATCTGCATCTCTGATTCTTTTTTTCTTGATCTTCTATGTGGCCTTTTTGCTTTCGGAAGTAATATGGGATGTTCTAGTGTGAGTTTTGGCCACATGCTTCTATCCAGAATGGGAGCAATATGAAGGGAATAGCATGCTCAAAACTTGTCAGTCCTATAGCATGTATCCACATATTCATCTCAATCCACTCCCCTACACGCGGCAAGGAAAGAGGCCACATGCACTCATGGTAGACCAGTCAGTTGCCACCTCTGACAAGAACAAATTTTGTCTTTAATGTGTGAACTTCTAGACTACAAACCCCCTTCAGCCTCTACTTATTTCCACAATATGACTCCTGGCTTTTGGCACTAGGCCATCCTGCCAATTTCTTGATTTCCTCCTCCTAGCCTCCATTGTCTTCATTATTTATTGTCGGATGGAGTCAACGCAATCCAGAATCACCTTATATCTAGCCTGTCTAATGAATGCATTAAAAGACTCAGAAAGATTGTTAGTAAGATAATGGCACTTAGCCTCCCTTTCGAACGTACATCTGCTCCATTTTTCCTCCTTAATACTAGTTGAGTTTAGGTAGTTATATGCATCAACACTTGCTTCCTTTATTTGTCGCATGTACTTTTGAAAGCCTTGCTATGTAAAGCATCTAGCTGTATTCTAGACTAAGCCTTCTAGAAACTTCCCTAGCAATTTTTTTTTAATTTTTTTGTATAAATATCTCTCACAAGTTTTGTGCTCACAATTTGGATAATGCTACTTGATAGTCACTTCAAGACCTTTCTGTCTGTCTGAAATTAGCACCCGGCCCTGTAGATCATCTCGGATGGCTTCCCTTAAGTTGTTCAGAAACCAGCTCCAACTATCCTCACTATTAGACTCTACAATAGCAAAAACAATTGGGAAGAGACCATCATTCCCATCTAAAGTAGTTGCATTCAAAATAGCCCCAAGAAATTTGTTCTTATTATGGCACCCATCTAACCCAATTAATGGTCTACAACCTTTGACAAATCCAAATGTGCAAGCCTTGAAGGCAACAAAAAACCTGAGAAATTTATGTTCATCATCAGTGACACATTGAACTCCACCTCCGGGGTTCTTAGTAAGATGCTCCTCTGATAAATCTTGGACCCAATCATACAGTTCTTCCCAAGAACCATGAATCTGTCTCAATGCCAGCTCTTTTCCTCTCCAAAGCCCGTGATATGACATGTTAGTATGGTACTTGTCCTTGAGTCTTTCGCACAGCTCTCCAGGGGTAATGTCCCCTTCAACCCTATCCACGCGGCAGTTCAGAACGTGTCGACGGGTTTTTTTTTATGTCGGTGATCGGGATGAGGGAAGGAACACGGTGGGAAAGAAAAATACGGGAGTTTGATGTATCTTGGGTATCCTCCTTTGTGACAGTAGGCCTCTTATGGCGGTACCGGGCACTCTCCTTTCACGAAAAGTCGAGAGGGGTCGGATGGCACGGGAAGTTTTGAGATTTGGGGAAACGAGACTAGGATGCGGGCGTGCCAGTCGATTTCTCGACAATCACCTATGGAACCAAGGTTTGACTGGGGAACGTCGCCAGGACGCGGCATGTGGGCTCGAGAAACGGGCGACACGTGGAGAGAGGGGAGGTTCCACAAGTGCGAGTGCACAGGTGTTTGTGGGGAGTCGTGTACTGGATGTCTTTCTCAACCGTCTGCAAGCAGTCGGTGTTTATTTACATCGGATTGAATCTGAACACCTTCGTTCCATGCTGAAGAGGAGCTTGTATGTATATGAAGCCATGGGTGGAGGGCCGGGAGCATTCTGCAGCTGTGGGCTCGCTTCTGTCTGGTAGGTGTTTTCTAGGGTCTAGGATACTGGACACATACACACCAAATGGTGCGGGAGAGGCTAGGACCTGAATATGGATGCAAAGTCGGGCATTCAGGTGGTCATATATTTTATGAGAGCCGCATGGGCTTTACAGGTGGGACACAGCGACTAAATTACAACAGGTGCAAGCCGCAGGACAATCCTGACATGTGAGCTGGTCCCCGGGTCAATGCATGATAAGGCGGGTGTTCGCATGTGTTACAGAGCCTCTCCTCGAGGCAAGGGGCACGCCCGATTTGCTGAGGGAGGACTAGACTGGGTGGCCGGAGGAGGTGTCGGCCGATAACTGGGCGAGGTCCAGCCGCATCTCGGATCGAGCAATCGGACACGACCCCGTGACGGAGGTAGATGGGGCATCACAGAGTATGTGTCGCCGTCGTAAGTTGACATGCGCGGGTAGACCCGAGAAGCGGCTGTATTTGCCATGGTCATAACGCCCTGTGTGTAACAGGAGTGGACTTGTGCGACATGGCTAAACGCCGTGTGAGAGGAGTACGAGTGACATACCCTCGGCGTGTATAAGTTGTTTTACAAGTCAACCGTCCACACTAAGCTCCTCGCGTCCTCCACCCTTGCGAGATGCCTACGGAAGTTCGAGGGTGTAGCAGTTAGATCATAGGTTCTTGCATTCATGCCCCTTAGAGCTCCCAAGGGCGCTTTTATAGAGAAAATGAAGGGTGAGGGAAGGGTTTAGGCAGACTAGGTTGAGGGCCAAACTTGGTCTGCATAAACCCTTGGAAAACAATTTTTTTTTGTTTACTGAGTGGGGGAGGGAGGGTTTAGGCGGACCAGACCAGGGGGCTGGTCTGGTCCACCTAAACCCCTCCCCCAGGGGGCTGGGTTTGGTCCGCCTAAACCCTTCCCCGAAGGGGTTTAGGCGGGGCAAAAACTGGGTTTTCTTTTTTTTCAAAAATCTTTTTTTCTTTCTGGATGGGTTTAGGTGGACCAACTCTAGGGGCTGGGTTGGTTCACCTAAACCCATAAGGGTTGGCGCGGACCGGGGCTGGGGTTGTTTTTTTTTGTAAAAAAAACTTTTTTTTTGTTTACTGGGGGTTTAGGCCCAGTCTGGTCCGCCTAAACCCATAAGGGTTGGCGCGGACCGGGGCTGGGGTTGATTTTTTTTGTTTATTGGGGGTTTAGACAGACCAGCTCGGGGGTCCAGGCAGGTCCATCTAAACCCTCTCCCGGGGGGGGTTTAGGGGGATCAAAGGGAGAGAGAGGGGGGGGCAGTCCCACCCTATAAAAATCCTATTTTCTTCTATTTTCATCCGACGCTGATTGAGCAAGACTGCAAGAAGGCATGAAGGATATGAGGCTTTGACTCGTGCATTGGCCGCTTGTGCACGAGGAACACGAGGGTTGACATGGGACTTGTGCGCTCCCAAGCTTTCGTCGTCAGATCCTTCTGCGAGCGGGTATGCCAGTTGACCTTGCACGGACTGGGAGTGACTGGGACTGGGGACGGCCATGGGGCCATTGGGCCGGGAGGAGGGTGAGCTCCCCAAGGGGGTCCGCCCTCCTGGGGCGCGGCCGCGCCGGGGGCGAACTCCCCCTCCAGGCGAGCCGTGGCCTCGAGGGTCTTCATTCATCATCTAGGGATGTCCTTTGAAGGAAAAAAATGCTTCGGGATGCTGGGATTAGCCCGTGGGGGATCGTTGATGTCGCATTATTGCTGCCGCTCGCAAGGTGTTCGGGGAAAGTCCCAACACACCTTGGATTGTCGATCGGCTTAGGTGGGTGACTGGCGGGTCTTAGATTTGGTCCGAGGCTGAGGGTATAAGCTCATAGGATCTGGGAAGGGGCACTTTGGGTACGTGGGCCCAGCCTCGTGGTGTTTGCTACGTTGCACGACAGGTTGGTAGGGTAGCCCCGGGTTTGCCCGAGAGCTAAGGATAAGCGGCTCATCACCGCGTATTTGAGGGCCGGGGGTGGCCCCGACTTGCTGAAGGGTTGTTGTAGAACCTGGCTGTTATGTTGGAGCCGTGGGTCAGTCCGTGGTCTGCTGTAGAAGGGCTGGAACCTACGCGCCCACAAGGTGTTCGGGGAAATGCCCGACACACGTGTGTGAGCCAAATACACGCGCTGCGGGCCTCCAAAGCATGTGGTTGACTTAGCATGTCTCCCTTTGACCTTGGAGGGCTGGAAGGGAGTGTTTTGCGGTAGGCTTTGGCCTTATTGCTAGGTGCCACATGGCACAGGTTGTAGTTGGGGCACCTCCGGGTTGGCTCAGGTGGCCGCGTAGAATGCGGGAAAAGCCCGCCACTGAGCGATTGGGAGTAATCCCAATCAATTATTGATGTCGCTGTATGTCGCGTATAGCTGATTGGGACCCTTGGTTGGGCCGGGGCTAGTTGTAGGAGAGGCTGGGTAGTCCATGCCTTGCAGGTGTTCGGGGAAATTTCTGAACCCTTATCCTTTAATATTTTGCTGGGGAACTGTTTGGGTACAACAAATGCCCCCCACAGGGCGTGCGTCGGAGGCGGAGATGAGGGCGTACGGCCCGTGAGCTCTTCATTTTGGGTTGTTCTAGTTGTATTTTGGCACTTCATATGCCTTTGTTTTGTTGCATTGTATTTTTTGACTTTCTGGTGTGTTGGCCATTTCTGTGTGCTTTATCTTGCAGCTATGGCAAGATTTGGCAGAGACGAGTGGGTCCCGGGGCATGTGGCCCGAAAGGAGGATTACTGGGTAAGGAGGACTGAGCGGCCCATGCCTCTTCTGGGCCTGCCGGTCATCACTGTAGCTAGCGTGGACCAGCTTGACTCAGGCTGCACAGTCGTGGCTAAGGGCCCCGTTGGAGAGGAGGCGAGCGGAGTCGGGGCTGTGGAGCTGGCTCAGATTTCATAGGCGAGGGGGACATACACCTACGACCGCAGCAGAGGCTATCTGGTGGGGTTCCCACTGGACAGCCACCTGTTCGAGTTCATCAGGAGCTACGTCCCATCTGGCATGGAGGAGGGGGACTCCCGAGTCGCTGGAGCACGCTGCCGGCTTGAGCGGGTGATCTTAGTAGGTAGAGACAGCCTACATGCGGTCGTTCTCTGCGGCTTCCCGAGTTTTTATGGAGACTACTGGAGGTAGTGCTAGTTCCCCAGTGTTGAGTGCCTGGGTTTCTTCAGCAGGGCGGACCAGTTTGGGGTCTGAGTCGGAGCGATAGGTCCCGCCTCTTGGGACTTGCACTGCCACCACCGGGCAGAGACAGAGGGTACCACAGGGTTGGTGTTGGAGCCATCAGGGCTACAGTACGGTGGAGAAGGCTATGATGACCACAGCCTTCTGGACGGGATTCTGCAGTAGACTATTGTCAGCTGGTACGGCCACTGGGCGGTGATCCCTTCGCACAGGTACCGTCAGGGATCTATTGAGTGGCTGATGGGGATCGTGTACCACTATCGGCGCTACTGGACAGGGCCAACATCAGATATGCCATGACTGTAGCATTGTATGGGTACCCTTGCTACACGGGGTTGCTACATACGCTGGTAGAGCATTTCAATCGCTGGTGGAACACAGTGGCAACTGCTGAAGGAGAGACTTCACTAGACTTGTGGTCTCTATTCAGGATTTCTAGGCTGCCGATCAGCGGCGAGGGGTATGAGGAGGTGGTGCTGGATAACCTCCACCCCAGGCACACAGATGGGCAGGGACGATACTGAGTTCGTTGTAGCTATCGATATATGTTGAAGACCTGGAGGGAATTAGCCATGGCTGGGAGAGAGAGAGCTACACAAACTCCCACGGTGCCGCTGAACGTGTGGGTCTGCCACTTCTACAAGGGGCCCTTCTATTTTTATCAGGAGTTTGCGAGAGACAAAACTCCTTGGGAGGAGTACACCGAGGTCGAGCTTCGGTTTTGGATGTACTCACGGTACATCTACGCGCCACGGGAGGGGTGGAACCCCCATGGGCTGCCGGACATGATGCACCTTGCGGCCTACTTGGCGTACTGGCTGGCGACCTTCGTAGTCCTGCACGGGGAGGACGGCTTGCTGAAGGTCGAGTTGTTGTGGCCTGCATGCCTGCTAGCAGAGGGACGGACGCTGGCTCTAGCTCCTGTAGTATTAGCCAAGATGTATCAGGGGCTGGGAGTGTTGGCGGCGCATCCGGCGCCACACAAGAGGAGTTTGCTTCTGCCGACCCACTACCTCAGTGTGTGGGCCTGGCTGTTGTTCCTTGGATTGGTGACTAGGGGGACCGTGGTGAACCAGGAAGCACCCCTACTGTTTAGCTTCACCGGCTAACAGGACGGAGTCGCGGTTGCACAGTTGGAGGGAGCTAGGAGAGCCTTGTCTTACCTGCCCGACAGGGGCGAGGAGGGACTACCTTTTGACAGTGCTAAGAGGGATTCTCGCCTGATCCTGGTGCCGTTGAGTGGTGGGGTGACTTGCGCCCTCCCTTACTAGCGGGATCCAGATGTGGCGTTGTATATGGAGTGGGTAATGAGCACCCGATTGGTGGTACTAGCGCTGCACCAGTCCGTGATGAGCTGCTTAGAGCCGTACTATCCGCACATGTTCGCTCGGAACTTCGGGTACGACCAGGGGATCCCGCCGAACCAGAGTTCCCCTTAGCGGGCCGGTAATATAGGGGCCGGGATACCCACTTGCTGGCAGCAGCGTGGTGGGACTTTTACTGTCGTCAGGAGCCAGAGCGACTACCGACATCAAGGCTGGGGCACCGAGGATGGTTAGACGTCCATTATGCCAAGTGGTGGTTCGAGCACAGCCACTTGTACCGGCAGAAGGCCTAGGCGATCAAGAAAGCCGAGGAGGGTCGCCTTGTGAGGGAGGATCTGCCTCCCATTCTGCTAGATGACGAATATCTCAGGACCCGCTTCTCCCAGATTTGTCGGGAGGTGGAGCAGCTAGCGCAGCAGCGGCCCCGGGACAGTCGGGGTTCGTTGTCTGCGGGATGAGGCAGCAGGGGGGCGCTGAAGCCTCTGAGACAGGTGCGGGCGGCGCCTGCAGATACTGGAGTTGGGGCACCTCGATCGAGGGCGCCGAGGACTTGGTGGGCCCAATTCCTGGCCGACTGCGGCTTCGGGATGAAGGGCTCGCTGGACCGGGTGCTCCCTGAATGGAGCTTTGCCAACACGATGGTTGACGACTGGAGGCACCACATCGGCTAGGCAATAGGGTCGGCCGGGCCCATGGAGTTCGTGTCCCACATCGAGTGTGCTTATACTCTGAGGGACATCAGGTAGGCGGTCGCGAGGGCCGCCCGAGCGGTGGGGTTGAAGCCGGAGTAGCTGGTTCCCCTACCGTTGACCCCTTTCGCGGCCTCAGGTGAGACCTCTTCTTTTTTTTTTAGTGTGTTGTCTCTGCTTTGTTTTTTTCTGGGGTATGTGACTGAGACGTTATGCGTGGCTGTGTTTGTTGACAGGCTCTACGGCGGAGGGAGATCACCCCTCCCTAGAGACATCTTCTGGGAGTGGAGACGGGGGCCTTCAACCTAGGCAGAAGTGCCCTCGGGTAGAGACCTGAGTGGTGGGAGCTGGCGAGTCCTCTCGGGGACCCAATGTGAACGTGTCACATAGACATTAAAAAAAGAGAGAATTTAATTCTTTACAAAGTAAAAAGAAAGAGGGAATAAAGATGGAGATGATGATAAGGTGATAAAAATAAGAGATGGGGGAGGGAGCATGTGATGCTACTTAGGAGTGTGATCGCCAGAGGGGTTACCTCAAAAGAAGAGTGATCGCAAAGAATACCTTGTAAGCGGGGTGAGATGTGAGTCCAACTTCCTCCTTCTATCGGCCGGCCGATGAAGGGGGTTTTCATTCTTGATTACCCTTAAAAAAAGAAACAAGCAAAGACAAAAGATTGATTAGCCAAAGTGTGTAGTATCAATGCTCTTTGAAAATTGAACTATGCAACAAGGGGATGAACACACCTTATGTGTTTGCTTTTAAAAACCCCTTAAGAAGGAGTAAAAGGTGGGAGATGTATATAAATGCAACTAAACAATATATGCAAGTATTATATATGATGATGCTGATGGTGCCAAAGGCACTCTAGCCAAGATGCCAGAGATATGCATGTGCATAGGCTAAAGCACCGATAAAGGAGAGAAGAAGAAGAATATGTGAATGGCCCTTGCACCGCGGCAGCGAGAGAACGAGAGAGATGAGAGGTTAGCCGCAGGGAGGAAGACGCAGAAGAGAGATCAGCCGCAGGGAAGGAAAAAAATAGAGAATCAAGTTCTCTATTTCAGCACGCACAAACACCTGCAAAAGGTAAAAACAATAAAACTCTCTCTCCGGAAGCTTTTTGCAAGCTCTCCAAGAAAGGATCCCACGGCATGCCAAAAAAAAGAGCAATTTATAGGGCTTGAAAACTTGTTCTAATATGATTAAAACAAGGAA
Organism: Amorphophallus konjac; assembly: GCA_022559845.1. Taxonomy (NCBI): domain Eukaryota; kingdom Viridiplantae; phylum Streptophyta; class Magnoliopsida; order Alismatales; family Araceae; genus Amorphophallus; species Amorphophallus konjac. The sequence goes on from CM040118.1 coordinate 104,423,341, forward strand.
TTAACCCCAAGACGTGGATATCCTTCCTAAGAAGAATTTGGAACCAAAATGGAGAAGGAACGCCATGCAGAGGAAGTTGCAGACGTAGAGGACACGGAATGGAAATGACGATTGTTTGACTGGCGTCAATTAAAAGGGCGGCCGTTTGGACTGTCGCTAATTCCTGGGTAAATTATAGAAATAACAGACTTTCCATATTTTGAAAATAAGAAGCATCGCTAGCTCAAAAAGGCGTTCATTAATGAGCGCCCGCTCAATAGGGCGTCAATTCTTTGAATTTTAATTTTTAATAGAAATCGTAAAACTAGGAAATGGCGCCCGCGCAAGCGGTCGTTCATTCAAGTCAGTCGACCTACCAAAAGTACCCTGTTGTCCTATGGTGAAGGTAAATAGTGACACTCCACACGGTCGTTCATTAAAATGGCGCCCAGAAGGCAGTCGCGAATGATAGATAAATTCAGAAAAATTAGAAAAAGTCTTATATTCAGTCAGTAATGAAGTCCACTTTGGGACATTACATTGTGACATGAGATTCACTCAACATAGCATTAATTTTGACGTGTCTACACACAAGATTGGCGAGCATATCGAGGCAGAGTCGACTCTGAGTAAGCACCATATTTGCCTCCTTGTTTCTTATTGGTTTAGCCTCTATGATTGGCTAATCTTGTACTCCTGGATTTGTTTCTCGTAGCTCCACTAGAGACTGGAGCGGAGGTGGCCTTCTCACCTCCCCAGGAGGTTGACCCATTGCCTGATGACCGGGTCGAGTGTGAAATAGATGTGGAGGGGTTCCTTTGTGTGATGGATGAGGTTGCCCACAATATCGGGACTTTCCCTAACTTCGAGTCATGGAAGGCCAAGGAGGATGCCCAGCTAGGTAAGGATTTCTGGGACCGGGCATGTTTCGCTTGTAGCTATGTTTGCTTCTAGAGACTGATGTGGTCACATGTATCATGCAGAGGTGGTTGGGATGTCAGGGACCATGGCCCCTTCTGAGGCACAGGGTGAGGTGCCCCTATCGGTTGGAGGGCAGGATCCAGCAGCGACCCGGGATGGCTCGGGTAAGTGTTGAATTGCTATGGAGGGAATTGCCCTCTCTTTGTTGTGTACTTGACGGGCTGGAGTCGTTGACTATGCTTGTGTTGCTATTTGCCAGGTGAGGATCCGGCTGCCATCTGGAGATGATCTAGGAGTTAGTCAGTACCGGCCCATCAGTGGCCCTCCCCTCTTTTGAGGGAGAGCTAGGAACGGTGGGCGCCTCGATCTCGTCTGTTATCGAAGGTGCGCCTAGCTTGCTACCGCAGTTGTTGGCTGAGACGCCCCTCCCTCCTTTACCAGCCGTGGTGTCTGCCTGCATAGTAGGACTGGTCGGGTCTTCTAGCATGGGACCCTCATGTGCGTGATTGGGAACTTAGCCACTTGTGGTGGACTTTTAGGTTGCCCGTTAATGCTAAGCTTCCGTTGGCGTTGGTCACAGGTACTTCTTCACCGTTAGAGGAGGGTGAGCTTCCCCGTGACATGATTGAGGCAGCAGAGGAAGGGCCTGCTGTAGCAACTTTTACTGGGGGCGACGAGGAGATCGTCGACATTGAGAGGGTCTCGAGGGGAGTGCCCCGGCTGGTGAGTTTCTTGTTCAAAACCCTTAACTGGAAAGTTATCTTTGTATGAGGTTAGATTGTGTGGTGACCTCGTTTGCTTTGCTCGCTTGCAGGTGCCTCTAGTTCGACCACCTCTGGGAACTCGTCGGAGGCTTCGTCAGGCTCTCCGGGTAGTGGCAACTTGGCCATGGAGACAGAGGAGAGTTCAAGCTCGAGTTCCTCTTCTCCTGAGGCCTCTCCTGCCGAGGAGGCTAAGATAGAGACTAGTTCCGAAGGTATATGGGGGTGCTTCCCCTCCCTACTAAGCATTTGTTTACGCTTTGTAGTAGGGTGCTGATGCTTTCGAGTTGTATGCAGCGTCGGAGTCGAGAGAGGAGCACACGTCGGCTTCTGATGAGAGGGGCCAAGAGGAGCCTCATGTCCCACCCGTGGTTGCTAGAAACAACCGGGTCATGGAGGAGTCACTGCCCACTCCGACCCCGGCGAGTGATGCCACCGAGATGGAGGAGAGGTTGCCTTCCCCGACCCCGACAGGAGACGCCACTGGCGCGGTGGGACTCAGACTCGGTAAGAACTGGGATTTTTAGCATGTTTTCCACCTTGTTTATTATGTGAAATTTTGAACGCATTGCTCATTTCCCTTTGTTTTTGTTGGGACTGTGCAGGCTCTGGTGATGTGTTGGCCGAGAGGGGTGACCCTTCCTTGAGCTTGGGGATTGTGTGGCCCACGCCTGTCTCCCTGCTGGAGTTGCTACTAGATGTGAGCGTGGGTGCCTCCCTGCTCCAGCGAGCCCGAGGCTACCTGTAGGGCGACCCTTTTCCTTCTCCGAAGGGTCTTAGGCAGCGGCTGAGGGAGTGTACGCAGGGCTATCACGCGCTCAGCGTCAAACTCAAGCTCTGGATGTCCGGGCTAGCCGGGATTTGGGCAGAGTACTTGCAACTTCGTAGGGCTCAGGAGCAGAGGACTCGGAGGCTAGCAGCCATCCGAGAGGCGTAGGAGCAGTAGGCCCGGCTTGTGTCGGCCTTAGCTAAGCAGAGTGGCCATGTTGAGGCAACCACGTTGGTTTCCCGAGACTGCGCCGCGTAGCTGGGAGAGGCGGAGAGCCGAGCTGAGGCCTTGAGGAAGGCCTTGGAGGAGTAGCAGTCGGCCGCCGAACGTGCGCGAGATGAGTGGCAGGCGGCAAAGACGACGGCCGAGGCTAATGCTCAACTTTTGTCGACCCTGGAAGCGGAGCTTGCGGCTGTTGACTCTCGCCTTGCGGCACTAGAGGGGAGCGAGCTTGGGATGTGATTGTATTTCTTTCCCCTTTTTGTTGTGTTATCCAAATTGTATGGGTTTTGTCACCCCAAGGGCAGGTCTTGGGCTTCCTTTATGGAGTGTTAATGACAACTTGCCGGATTTCTGGTTATTTACTAGGTTGTTCCACCTCTTCTTTAGTGCAACAATGTTGTGTGTATGGACGGGTGACCACTTACTATTAGTCGTGCTTGTTTCTTCCACTATGTACTGGTATGGGTGACATGGGACTGGATGTACCCGATTTCGGGCAGAAGAGTAAGGGGTTGAGTGTGGAGAATGGTGCAACTAGATGCTAGGTATTGGGACAGGGTGCTGGAAACTGGAGGCTGAGTACTGGGAAGTTGGGAAAATGACTGGGTGTTGGGGCCAATCCTCTTGAAGCATAAAAGCCTGTTGTTGACACCCGTTTTTGACTCACAAGTTACGTTATTTCTCTTATTCATCATTTTTGATGTCCCAAATTACCCATTATTTTGGAGCCTTCCTTGGACAGATTTTGAGCCCATTTCATTGTTCCCTAGCCTTTGAACTTTGGAGATCATAATTTCTTATAGCCCTGGAGGTTATCTTATCAACTTTCGATCTTCTAAGTTGACTTGCGGCCCATTTAGGCCCATTTCCATCAAGCATTCGGCTCTCTTTCGCTGCGCAATCTTGAAAACGGTCCTTTTTCATCCCATTCTCTTCCTCTATTCAAAATATTCTCTTTACCAAAGTTTTTCATCTGTCAAAGCTCTACAATTTCTTTTTCTACGCCATTAGCCAGTTCTGCACCGATTTCAATCTATTCGAATTTTTCTGGCGTGCTGTTCACCTGTGTCCCATAATTTTTTCTCTCTATTCTAGCCCCATTTTCTCCATCTTCTGATCATATTTTCATCTTGCTCTCTACATGAAAGTTGTTCATCTTTCCGTTATCTACAATTTCTTCTTCTACCACTTTCGCTAATTCTGTACCATCTTCGAGATATGATCCGATTTCTGAAGTCAGGCGAAGTCTACCCAAACGGTCGTGAAAATGATCGTTTCTTATTGCAAACGGTTCCTTAGCGGTCTTATGATAGACCGCTAAGCAAACTGAGAATCCAACATGCGCTGGACTCTGCTCCGTTTCTGTGCATCGTGGCCCCCTTGCAGAGCCCATAACTTCTTGAATTCTACTCCGAATTGACTGCCATTTGTTCCTATGACTTCTCCTTTATATTATCTTTAATTTGATCCATAGATCTCATATTTTCATTGGCTATCTTGCTCAGAAACATGGATGAAAGTTGGGGTTTTATGCGTCCTAGTTCAACACAAACTCTACAGATTAAGCTCCGGGGCTCCCTTCTAGAAGCCATATCTTCTAGATCCTTCATCCAAATAGAGTCTCATTTTCTCCTACATATTATCTTGACTATTATCTCGAGATTTGGTGGACTCTATCTCTTAAACTCGTAGAGGAAAGTTGGGGATTTAAGCAGTTTTCTATATAAAGTGCCCTATGCGAACCTCGCGACGGGGGCACATTTCCAAGGCGACGGAGAAGCCATGCCAAACTGTCTTCATTCTCCTTCTACCCTAGCCTGAAGAGGGAAGTATTAACTTCGTTTTGGTTTCTTATTTGCTCAATTTCATCAACATTTTCCCTCTTAACTTCGCCCCTACTTTTGGTAAATTATCACAGTTTGTTGTTTTTCTGCTACAAGTCCGCGACGGGGGCCTGTTCATCAAGCCGGGGCGGAGTCATGCTTCATTATTTTTGTCCTCCTTTGACTCCATCTTGAAGAGGAGAGTATTAACTTCATTTTCATTATATGTCTGCCTTATTTCTCTTATCTTTTCCCCATTTTCCAAGCCCCAACTTTTGAGGTTTCACCACTCTGTTCTACACTTTTCTGAAGCTCAGATTTCTTGCGACGGGGGCATATTTGCGTCGCTGGAGCGAGGTCATGGGGCACTCTTGATATGTCCTTTCAACTCCAGGCTCTAGAGGAAAGTATAATCTTTATTTTCCTTGGTTTTGGGCTCATTATCTTATCATCTTCATACATATTTTTATCCATGAGTTTTACACTTTCATTTTGTTTTTACACAGTCATTTTTCTATCATGTTCTGCACCCCATTATTTTCTTGTGTTTTTCACCCCGTTTTTCACTATTTTCTTCCCCGTTTTAAACCCTCCTTTTTGCCCTAGTTTCACCACAATATTCCCACCTTTCCATACCACCCTCTCTTTTCTTTTTTGGTGTTCTATCTTGTGAGATATTCATCATTCTTTGAGTCTATTTTGTGCACTGTTCTGCATTTTCTGCACAGTCTATGTTTTTCCCCAAATCTCCGGCATCATAACTTTCTGTCCCGACCTCCTTTTTGAGTGATTCTTGTTCCTACTTCTTCACAACACTCACGTCTTCTGTCATACCAATTTTCACCCTAGTTGGACATCGCTTGCCCTACTATTTGCATCAGTCTTTGCACCCAATGTATACTATTTGCACAGTTTTTCTTGTGACTTGCACTTTTGCACCTTGTTTATCTATGTTCATCATGGCATATTAAATCAATCTCTTCATGTTAATCTCATCCCAATATACGCACCTATTGTTCGCACTCTTCCATAGGGGTTAAAAACCCTCCCCCGGTAAGTTTGCCCTCAATCTTTCATGTTACTTTATACACTTGGGCAGATTTCTACACAGCATTTTCTAATGGGTTTTTCCTCTTGTTTTGTGTTTGTTTCGCAGGAAAGCATGGAAAGTGAGGCCCTTACCTTCTAGCCGGCTGGAAGGTGAGGAGAGGTAATCTACATTGGTTCCCACATCCTTATATTTAGTGCGGTCATCCTCTTTTCTAAGGTACACAACACACACTTAGTTTCCCCCTTCACATTCTTTGGCATTGTTATTCCTTGGTGGTGATCACGGTATTTCTTTAATATCTTTTGTCGCCTTTTCTTTATTATATGATCATGCTATCATGTTCACATAGTCACATATTCATGCTAATCACTTGATTGGTGGACATATGCCTTCATGCTTATTCATGTGATTTGTGGGGTCAGCACGCTTATACACATACACCTTCTTCACATCTACACCCCTTTTTTGGCGATCACGGTGGGACCTCTAGTGCCCATCACTTTGTTTATTCTTTGTTGCAATTTTGGTGTGTATATCCATGTTTATATAGCATTTCATGTTCATATTGTTCACCTTGTTTGCATCCATATTGTTATGTGTGCATATGTTCATCATATCTTGATTTGTTAGATTTAGGCTAGAAATTGCATGCACTCCGGCGCACATAGGGTCATACATTGCATATCATAGTTGCATTTCCTACCTTGGTAAGTGATCCTCTCGCCTCCATATTCCTTGGGGTCGACTAGGTGATCTTATCTGGGACCTCCGTAAGTCCCCGCGTACCGTGGATTCCCACACGGACGTCGGGCCGGTTGTACCTTTTCCACCCTTTAGACTTGCATTTGTATCCGTATGAGGGAATTAACCTTAGCCAACCCAAAATTTGGACCTTATTCCCATAGGATTCCTATCTTGAGGGAATTGTTATTAACTCAAATCATTAAAAGGTCTATTAAAACCCTAAAATATTTCCCATCATGTCAACTTGTATGACTTAGGTGAAAACTCTCACATTGTATTGATTATGTTGTTTGGGCTTGTCCAAGCCCATTAGTGGTGTTTTGTGTTGTATTCACATATTCTTTCTTGTTAGGCCCATTTAGCTAGCCCATTTCGTGTGTTCATTGTCTAGTCCATTGTCCAGTTCCGTTCTGCATTCGTCTTTGCATTAGTGGCTCAGTCCCCTCTTGTCCTCAAGCCCATTAAGCCATTGCTTACCCACTTGTATTCTCATTGATATTCTTATATTAAGTCTTCATTTTCCCTCATGGAGCATCATTTCAACCCCTTGTATCATTCTTTTCCCCAATCTTGTTCCTATTCCCACGTAGAATCCTCTTCCCACGCGGGCCCATCTCACCGTGGTCCCTCTGATCCATCTGAGGAACAGGCTAATCGCATGCCCCATTTATCAAGCCTTGTTTGCCAAACGGACCCGGCCCAGGCCCAACGTCTCATTTCATTTCATCTTAATGGACCTTATTCTCATAATGGGCCCTCTACGCTTCATGGGCCTCTTTCTTCTCCTTTATATGCTGCTGGCCCAATTTTTAAGGGGCCTCATTCTTCCGCCCATGTTACTGTTAGCCCATTCAGTCTATATGCCAATGTTTCCTCCAGGCCTGCATATCCTTCCATTCCCGGAATGGGCCCTTATTCTTCTCAGCCCGGATCCTCTTATCCGGCCCATTATCATCCTGGTCCGAATTCACAACCTCTTGCTCAAGTTGGCCAACATTACTCTCGATCTCTCCCTAACCAGAAGATGATTGCTCAAACCCAGCGTCAACTTGATGAACTCCAACGTCGAATTGATCCTAAGTCCTCCTTAAATGTTCCATTTGCATTTCAAGGTCTTCGGCTTCCGCCATCTTCACAAATTTCTGCATATCGTCGTTATGGTGGGGTCGGTGACCCATATGTGCATTTGAAGGAGTTCGTTTATGAGTCGGCTCAGTTTTGACATGACTAACGCTTGATGGCCTATCTATTTGGTCTGTCATTGGAAGGCTCGACTCAGGATTGGTTCTTCTCTCTTCTGCAAGAGTAAGTTGTGAGTTTTCAAGCCGTTCAAGAAAAGTTTATTCAGTAGTATCCAGACTAGGTTGGGCCCAAGTTCTCTATTGTGGATCTAGCCCACGAGAAGATGAAGCCCGATGAGGATTTCTGCACCTTTGCCGATCGTTGGCGTCGCCTCGCCGCGCAAGTCCCGGGGCACATTCCAAAGGGAGAACAAATCAAGATGCTTATATCCAATGCAATGCCCGAGTGTCGGTTTATCTTAGCCCTCAACGACATCACCTCCTGGCAACAACTTTATAGCTGAGCCCGCTTCATTCGCCAACAACTTCAAGGTTCCCTTGACCTCGAGTCACCACCATCCCCATCCACCTACACCTCGCCCTCCACAAGCCAACCCTACGCTCCCATGAGTCAGCCCGCCATGAGTCAGCCTTCCGCCGCATATCCTTCCATGAGCCAACCTCCCGCCTCTACATATCCGTATACTCCCACATATCAACCCTCCACGAGTCAGCCTCCCGCACCCACATACCCGACTCCGTTTCCACCTACGGTCAAGGGACCATCACACCCCGAGCAAGTAGATGCCATCTATATACCCCCTATTCCCGCTCCACATATGCCATCACCGAAGCCCTCGACCACTAGCCACACACTCTTGCCTACGCAACCTCCACTTCCGTCTCCACCACCTCATACCCCTCGGCATCCGCCTTGCCCGAAGCGGGCTCCTTGTCCTCTGTTGCCGGAGTGCTTTACCGACATTTTTGGGGCTTTGATGGCCACTCACGCATTGCCGCTCTCTCCAGCTGTGCCTTGCCGACCTGCGGTCGGGGATTTGCTCCAATTTTGTGATTTTCATCGTCAGTAGGGGCATCTGGTCGAGGATTGCCTCGAGTTCCAGGATCATGTTTATGATCTGGAAGCTAAGAAGATGATCGATTGGGTCGTCATGCATGAAGCTATTTTAAATCTTCGTAATAAGCAGCAGCAGCAGTCGCCGCCCAGGCAGCCGTCTCCACTACAAGACCAGGGGCACCCCTGTGATTCTTTATCTGGCATTGCACCGGCTCCGTCACCTACCCCATCACATGTTCCCTCACCTATGCTTTTGCCTACCTCGTTGCCTACCTCACCACCCTCTTCATCTCTACCTACCCCCTCACCTTCACCATCTCCTACTTAACCTCCACAACCTCCACCAATCCAAGCCTCTGCTCACGCAAGTGCCACCCTTTCCTCCTCTATTTCCATTACCACCATTTCCACTCCTAACGCCGCTCGACGCATTGTGTCAATACGTCGACGGTGGGCGCCGCGACCCTCCTCTTCACCCTCTCCATCTCTACCATCCTCACCATTGCCTAACCCATCACCATCGTCTTCGCCGCTTCCTCTCCCAGCGACCCCTCTGCCATCACTTCCACCATCTCCACCGCCTTTACCCTCCCCTTTGCCATCGTTACCCGAGCCTGAGCAGGCTATACCTATACCCACACCTCCACCTTCGCATTTACCCTCACTTACACCTCCACCTTTGCCTTTACCCCCACTTACGCCTTCCGAGCCTTTACCCACGCCTTCCAAGCCTACCACCTCCACCTCTCCATCCACTTACACCCCACGGAGCGGGTGTGCATTATCTCTGATGCCTCTTGGGTCTGGTCCCCATGGAGACGATGAGCCGAATCAGGATGATGCATTACCGGTTCTGCATTTCAAGATTCATGATTTTATCTGTCACATGTCGATCTGCATCCTGGGCCCTAGCCATTTTGGGGATGATGTGCCTGCACTCCTAATGACGGTTGCTAAAAATAGTTCCCTTACATTGATGCCAATGTCTTCAAGAGCGAGACCTATGGCAATCTCATTGCTCGCCAGAAAGTTCACCATTGATGTTGTTGTTACTTCTCGCTCCATTGTTGTTCAGTGCACTAGCCAAGAAGGGTTCTTCACCCGTATTTTGCTAACCCATACGGTTGCCAAAGGATTGGTGAATTTCATGTTCAAGGGGCAGTTTGCTGTATTTTTGCGCTTTCGAAGGACATTTGCACATTATATGCAACCTCTCTCAGTTTGTCAGTACGCCGGCCACGTCAACACCGTGTATTGCTCTCCCTTAGTTTCATCCTTCTCTACTAGCAAGGGAGTTACGCTTCAAGTCTGATTGTCGAGTGGAGCTGCCAAATCTCATGCTACTTGTGCCAAGTAACAAGACTCCATGGTTCTATGATATTCAGCATTATGAGGAGTTAGTTGTTCAAGAATGTTCGTCTACTATTTTTAGGGCCGGGTGTCTAGGGGCAACCGCCCCGATGAAGCTGCATATTCATAGCCGGGTCAGGTCCTCTGCCATATGGGCCCGTTATTTAAGGAGACACTACAAAATAAGAGGCCTGAAGGTCAAAGCCCGAGTCAAGCAGGTCCATTTCAAGCCAATTTTAGCTAAGAAGAGACGACGACGCAAGTTCAAGGGCCGTCGATTGTGCACTCAGGGGTCCACTCCCTCTTCCCCGTATGTTCATTCATCTTTCCTTCTGTTCAGCTCCCACCCTTGGGTGGTGTACCTTCCTAATTCTAATCCCACGTCCATGATCTTCTCCTCTCTTCTCGGGTCCGCAAACCCCCACTCTTCTCATCCGGTTTCTCTTGATTCTCCTTATTCTTACTATCTTAGGCCTCGGCCCACGTCATCCTTTCATCCCGATCTAGGGATTTCTTCTTCTGATCCTTCTCCTCCGGTATCTCCGGGCTCTCGTTCTTCTTCCCCGACCTTGTCGGGTGTTTATGCTTCTCTTTCCCAGACCCTGTCGGGTGATTCTAATTCCTTTTCTACGACCACGTCGGATGATCACTCCTCTTCCCCCTTATCTTTGCCACAATCTTCTCATGATTTGTCTATTCCCTCCTCTTCACCCTTTCGGGGCCATCACCCTTTTTCTTACTATTTTCGGGGCTTTAGCCCACCTTGATCCCAGTAAACCTTTGCTTATTCTGTATCTGGTTCCCTGTTATCAGAGTCTCCGCGCCTTAACGAGGGAGTTCTAGCCCTCGTCTCTCTTCCTTTTTATCATTCTTCATCCAGTTTGGTGTCTGCCGCTCCTCCGTGTAGAAGAATCATCGATCCTTTGCTGTCCTCTCCCCATCTTTGTCCTGTCAAGCAAGGAATATGAAGCTTGTGAAGCTCGATGATCAAGATCGCTTCACGACACTGGTTTCCACGCTATGGATTTGCAAGGTATCTTTATTTTATGCAAAAATGTGCTATCACTATTATTCTATTATTCCTTTGCATTGTTAAGATAATGTTGGTTCCTCAACATAGTTAAGTGACTTTTAGAAATTTGCATAGTTAAGTTTAGATCAAAATGAGTTCGCTTCTGCAGCATCCTTAGGCTAGTGATAGCTCCACGCTGGGAGTCTAGTTTCTTTTCCCGATCATTGAGGGTGACCTTTTAGCATGGGTTTTCACACACCACATGGCAAGTCATAACCGATCTCTCTGAGGCAAACATTGTTGCTACTTTGGCCATACTTTGGGTATGCACAAAGGTCTTTTCTCTTCTCTGCTCAGCCAAGTGCATGGGCAAGAGGTTGATGGATGAGATGACCAACCTAGGCGCTCCCTAATACGAGAGAGGTCTCAAATAGGGGCAGTCTTGACCCTTATAAAAATGAGCGTTCATGTAAAATCTAGCCAATAAGGGCTGTCAAAAATAAATCAATAAGAATGAATATGCAAAATTATGAATCAAAGGCATGGCAAGAGTGGCAGTACAGTTCCCCGCGGGACGTCATGAGCCCGGTCGCATGCATATCTAGTAAATATGGGTCTCAAAATCAAGGACACAAAGCCCCGGCGCAACATACTGTATCTTTGAGGGGTAGTGCCCTGGAAGGAATTCAAGTCATGATGTCTCCCATCCCGCATAAAGCTTGTCTCTAATTTTTCTTCTGCTTCTTCCTCTTAGGTTGGGTTGTATCCTAGGTATGGCCTTAGTAGGGGCACCGTTCTTTAGAGGCAGTTGGTTGTGGCGAGCCACCCTCACATGCACGCCCTGCTTAAGGGAAACCTTTTATAAGAGGGGTGGGAATGACGATCCCTGGCCAATAGTTTAACCCGTCTCTAGGTGCTACAGATAGCTTTGTAAAAATCTAAAAAAAATGAAATACTTCAAAATTCCAAACAAAAATGAAATACTTCAAAATTCCAGAAAAATGAAATATTTCAAAATCCAAAGAAATCAAATACTTCAAAAATAAAAAAATTAAATATTTTCAAAATTTTAAAAAAATTAGGAAAATTGAATAATCTAAAAATATTTATCTTTTTGTTCCTTTCTATCTATTTGTTTTGAGGACGTATATGATCTGTTTGTTAAGTGTGAAGGTTGCAAGTGTTCAAGCTTCTTTGCTATATCTTTTACTCTGTCCCTTGTTCACGTGCTTCTGATCTGTTCTCTCTCTTCTTCAATCTTATCTCTTGATCTATTCTGAAGCTAATGTCCTTCTCAGCTCTCGCTTCGCTTCATCATATCGTTATGGGAGGGCTTTGCCTCACGATTATGAACCTGACGGTTCTGATTCATTCTAATCTTGAGTTTTCATTGAAGGGCGTATTCGTCATGTCTTTTGTCCCGCCATATCCTTGTCACATGTTTATGTCCCTCTATGTCGTCCCACGCATGTTATTTTATCCCTCACCACGTGTTGTTAGTTATCTTGCATATGTTGTTAGTCGTCCCTCTATGTCCCGTGTGTTATCCCAACGGTGTGGTCATCCCTCATATTCTTGTCCCAACTGTGTGTTGTTGTCACGCCCCGATCCGATAGCAGCGGAACGTATTGGTCGGAACGTGGCAGCGATACAGTCGTGAATAATCAGAGCAACTCATAAGACACAACTTCAAGGCCAGACAATAATGACGAAAATACAATTCTTATTAATATCAAATGTCAAACTTACAATTCTTGACTCACTTACATATTTAAATGAACAGACTCATTACTCTTAATAAAAAGGAAAAGACTCAATGATAGGACAAGACTCAAGAAGATAAAAGACACAGACTCGATTCCATAACGCTCAACACTCTTGCCCTTCCCCATCTGATGGACTATCTTCAATGTCATTACCTGAAAAATGTTGAAAATATGCTGGTGAGCGAAACGTTTAGTAGGAATTACATCTCTCATCAAGCAGAATATAAGTGATTAACCAATTAACATGTTCACGACGATGCAATGCATGAAACTAAAAAATCATGATGATCAATCTATCAGGAAAGATGAATACTAAAGTCAAAGGCAGTTACGAGATCAAGAGAAATAGGGATAAATTCCCATGCAGAGTCAAGGACAAGCTATCGGAATATAACAAAGACAGATACTTAGATGAACATAACGTCAGAATTGGTCAGAATATAACAGAGTTTCAATAAATATAAGCAGAATTAAACAATCTAGCAGAATATCTAAATTAACCGAACAATAAAATAACAGAATAATAGAACTTCTAGAATTAACAGTTGCAGAATGATAAATATAACAGAATAACAGAATATAACAGATGTACAGACTTTGGTGCAATGCCACACCCAGAATTCCCATGGTTTACAGAATTAGACTTCCGTCCTACCTGGCACTGAAAAGTCGTGGACCCACAACCCTTAATGTTTCAGAATCAGATTTGGCCAAATACAGAGTCAAAGGGTTATGTTCTCGAATTGATGACAAGAAGATTCCAAAGGAGTAGAGTGTCAAGACTAACGGAAAACCAAAGTGACATGGATCGGATCCCGAGGTTTTTAGGGTACAACTAGCTCGGCTGCCTTGAGGGAATCCAAGGCTAGCGGAGACTTACGGAGGTCTCAATGACTAACTTGCCAGTCCGAAGGAACGGAATGTCCAACGGAGGACTCATATGTCACCGAGAGTTGAGATGCATAACATGAACCAATCATGAAAAAGGGCTCCATCTACGGACGTGAGATGAGAGTGCCAAAAGACCCGAGGTATGGGTCAAAACCGGAAGAAAACGGTGAGAATATGAATGCGTTAATTATAGAATTCACGTTAATCCAATTCTATAATTAACTATAATTAAATAAACTTATATTAATTAATGTCCATGAGTGACGTCATTTATTAATTAGCATCCACATAGAGAGACATTAATTTTATGATTTTTATCTTAATTTATTTAACAAGAATTCACGTCAATATCTATTTAATTGAATAATTTCAAAAATGTACATTCAAAGAGACATTAATTTATATAAAATAATTTAAAAAAATAGAATATATGATAATTAGGAGAAAAATTCAAGGATTCCAAAAATATAATTTTTATAATTTTCTGTTGCATATTTTAATAGATATAAATTTTTAAAGATATACTTACAAGATATATATATATATATATTGTGTCGTCAAAAGGATTTGACGACACTATTCATGTCGTCATTAACAAATTGTCCTAATTTTTAGCCCTCTCGTTTCTCGACGTAACCACGTCGGAATCGAGCCTACGATATATCGAAATGATGGGCTCGAGAAACTCTACCTAACCGGACGTTCAAAATAATTTTTCGTCGAGAGATGGGGGATCTTAAGATAGGAGGCATAAAAAATGGTGCAACCACTCTCACTACCTCGGTCTCCATCCCAATAATATACTCATAAAATTTCATGACCAAAGATCACTCCGACACCCATGAACTGGCCGACAAAGTAAAAATCCATAACTAGCATGCTACAGTGAAATATGTAATTCGCCGTGTCAACAAATTAACTCTATTAAATTATCAATTAATTAATATTTCTAATTATTGTTAGCATAAAGGGTATCAAAATTTAAATAAAAATATTAAGATTTCAATCATCTATATCCTTCAATTTTTACATAGGTGCTTACATGGAAAAAAATTTTAAAACATGTTATACGTATTACTTAACGAAGAAAAAATAAAACATGCAACCGATGAACCTGAGGTAGAGATAACTTATAAAACTAAAACAAACATGCTCCAAGTACTCATGAAATATGAATAGATATTATGCAAACTTTATTATTAACGTTTAGACTTGAGAGAGATCACCTACCTTTGATGAAGAGCGGGATATAGATTGAAGCAGAAGAAGTTCGTAGGAAGAACAGAGGATGATGACAGATGCAGCAAGATGGGGACGACGGCCACTCTTCCTTGCTGGAGGAAGATTCTCCACGTCATAGGAAGCAGAAGGAAGAAGCTCCAGCCACGTTCACGTTGACAGGAGGATGGAGAACTTCTACACGTAGCAGGCCTCCCAGGAACAACAACAAGTAACACTGCATGTTCAAGGTCGGAGTGTCTTTATAGTGTGGGGGTTTCTAGGGGGTTCGGAGGTCATGTACAGGAAGGCTCTAAAACCTTCCGTGCGTTACCCAAGTCCCTACCCTATTAATAGCCGCTTGCTAAAACCCAGCATGGTGAAACCCTAAGGCTGCAGCATATGCAACGTCGATCATTTATATGGGTTTGGGTTGTCTTTGTTAAGAAGGCTCACGAGGGTCTCATGGCCTCTATATGTGCTTGTACGTAAAGGCCCATTTAAGGTGTATTTATATACATGGGTTATATTATTTTGGGTTTTCTTTTTGGGCCAAGGTTTATATGTATATGTGGGTTGTTTTGGCTAAGACTTTGTATGTATTGTTTTAATGGAAGAAGATAATTTATGGGTTAAAGCCCATTAAGTGTATATAAGAGTTATATTGTTTGGGTAAGGCTTATGTATATATAATTAGTTAATGGTCTAGTTTTATATCATGACTCATTTTACTTTTAGTTCCTAAAATAAAATAATAATAATGTAATTTACATGTGTGTCAGGCCCATTTAGTATATATATATATACGGGAGTTATATTGCTTGGGTTTTACATATCTTGTGTTAATGGACCAAGATGATCAATTTATCATGGCCCATTAAGTTTTTTATATTTATAACTTATTTTTCCTTCTCATGTAAGTTTAATTTATTTAGGAATTTTATTTCCTTAAATTTTCAGGGGTGCTACAGTTGTCCCACCGCGTTGTTGTCTTGTCCCACCATGTTCGTGCATGCATGTTGTTTGTTCATGTCATTGCATATGTGCTTGTTTGTCTTTGTTATGTTATGTTGTATTGTTTTCCATTCGTTTCATTGTTATGTTATGTGGTATTGTCAGTGGTTCAGTGATCGTTATGTTATCTTTGTTATGTTCATGCTTGTTATGTTTATGTTTATCTTATACATGAAATCCCATAAAAATCAAAAAATCAGAAAATCTAAAAAAATGTCGGTTCGCCTGCACAGGTAAATCAGGTATGGCTCTCTATCCCTCTACATTGTTGTATTACTATATGATATCTATATTATTATAGCCTCTCAAGGACCGGCTGGTTGGCCGTGTGTTCTGGGATCTGATGTTCCCCTTTAACAAAAACAATGATGATCTAGGAGCATACGGTTAATCATTGGATAGGCCACTCGGTTGAGTCGGGTGGGGGACGATGGACTCTGTCTCGCACGCCGTGGTTGCAAGAAGACTCTTGACCCCATCTTGCTCGGTCTAGTAATAATATCCTTGAGTACTTTCTATTTTATTCTTTCTTTGCATTCATTTTAATGATTTCTTTATTTTAACCCAGCATGCATCATGCCATTTTTGAGCATTCACGTCTCGTGATCCGTTCAAGGTTTCTCCTCAGTAATGGTTGATTGCACTTCAGTTCTCTTGGGTAGGAGATCCTCATTCCACTCTGAATTTGAACGATTTCTCTGATCTTCCCGCTTGGTCTGGTTGGCCAGCGTGATTCCTATCTGGATTTTATCTCAGTTTTATCGTTCCTTTTCCAGCTCTTACGCTGTGTTCTTTCTGACCCACTCATTGTCCGTGGATTGTGTCCCCGATGTGGTTGGTCATGTTTTCTTCTCTTTTTCCTTAGTTAGTTCTCCAGGCATCTCTCATCTGTGTCATCCATTCCATGTGGTTAGTTCGCTGATTTTGGGAGAATTCCCGTCGCTTGTTGGTTGTGACGGGTGTCTTTTACCTTGATGCCCGCTTATCAGTTCTCCCCGCTTCATCTCTGCTTCATCTCCACTTCACGTCGCTATCGCTTTCGCTCCATCTCCTTTCCATTCCGCCTCTGCCTCGCTTTCGCTCACTTCCTTGCAAAGTTGACATCAAGGAGGGACATCTATTGACACCCATTTTTGACCCACAAGTTATGTTATTTCTCTTATTCATCATTTTTGATGTCCCGAATTACCTATTATTTTGGAGCCTTCCTTGGATGGATTTCGAGCCCATTTCATTGTTCCCTAGCCCTTGAACTTTGAAGATCATGATTTCTTATAGCCCTGGAGCTTATCTTATCAACTTCCGATCTTCCAAGTTGACTTGCGGCCTATTTAGGCCCATTTCCATCAAGCATTCGGCTCTCTTTCACTGCGAAGTCTTAAAAATGATCCTTTTTCATCCCATTATCTTCCTCTATTCAAAACGTGCCCTTCACCAAAGTTGTTCATCTTTCAAATCTCTACAATTTCTTCTTCTACGCCATTAGCCAGTTCTGCACCGATTTCAATCTATTCACATTTTTCTAGCGTGCTGTTCACCTGTGTCCTAGAATTCTTTCTCTCTATTCTAGCCCCATTTTATCCATCTTCTGATCATATTTTCATCTTGCTTTTTTCATGAAAGTTGTTTATCATTCAGTTATCTACAATTGCTTCTTTTACCACTTTTGCTAATTCTACACCATTTTCGAGATATGATCTGATTTTTGAAGTCGCGTGAAGTCTGCCCAAACGATCGTGAAAACGACCGTTTCTTATTGCAAACAGTTCCTTAGCGGTCTTACGATAGACCGCTAAGCAAAACAAGAGTCCAACCTGCACTGGACTCTGCTCCGTTTCTATGCGCCGTGGCCCCCTTAGAGCCCATAACTTCTTGAATTCTACTCCGAATTGAGCGCCGTTTGTTCCTATGGCTTCTCTTTTATATTATCTTGAATTTGATCCATAGATCTCATATTTTCATTGGCTATCTTGCTCAGAAATGTGGATGAAAGTTGGGGGTTTATGCATCCTATTTCAACACAAACTCTGCAGATTAAGCTCTATGGCTCCCTTCTAGAAGCCATATCTTCTAGATCCTTCATCCAAATAGAGTCCCGCTTTCTCCTACATCTTATCTTGACTATTATCTCGAGATTGATCCATAGACCTCGAGATTTGATAGACTTTATCTCTTAAACTTATAGAGGAAAGTTGGGGATTTAAGTAGTTTTCTATATGAAGTGTCCTATGCGAACCTCGCGACGGGGGCGCGTTTCCAAGGCGACGGCGAAGCCATGCCAAACTGTCTTCATCCTCCTTCGACTCTAACCTGAAGAGGGAAGTATTAACTTCATTTTGGTTCCTTATTTGCTCAATTTCATCAACGTTTGCCCTCTCAACTTCGCCCCTACTTTTGGCAAATCATCATAGTTTACTGTCTTTATACTACAAGTCTGCGACGGGGGGCCTGTTCATCAAGCCGGGGCGGAGTCATGCTTCATTCTTTTCGTTCTCCTTTGACTCCATCTTGAAGAGGGGAGTATTAGCTTCATTTTCATTATATGTGTGCTTTATTTCTCCTATCTTTTCCCATTTTTCTAAATCCCAACTTTTGAGGTTTCACCACTCTGTTCTGCACTTTTCTGAAGCTCAGATTTCTTGCGACGGGGGCATGTTTGCGTCACCAGAGTGAGGCCATGGGGCACTCTTGATCTATCCTTTCAACTCCAGGCTCTAGAAGGAAGTATAATCTTTGTTTTACTTGGTTTTGGGCTCATTATCTTGTCATCTTCATACATATTTTTGTCCATGAGTTTTGCACTTTCATTCTGTTTTTTACACTTAGTCATTTTTCTGTCATGTTCTGCACCCCATTGTTTTCTTGTGTTTGTCACCCCGTTTTTCACTGTTGTCTTACCCATTTTAAACCCTCCTTTTTGCCCTAGTTTCATAAAAAAATTCCCACCTTTCCATACCATCCTCTCTTTCCTTTTTTGGTGTTCTATCATGTGAGATATTTATCATTCTTTGAGTCCATTTTGTGCACTGTTCTGCATTTTCTACAAAGTCTATGTTTTTTCCCAAATATCCGGCATCATAATTTTCTGTCCCGATCTTCGTTTTACGTGATTCTTGTTCCTACTTCTTCACAACACTCAAGTCTTCTGTCATACCAAATTTCACCTTATTTGGACATCGTTTGCCCTACTATTTGCATTAGTCTTTACACCCAATTTACACTATTTGCACAGTTTTTCTTGTGACTTGCACTTTTGCACCTTGTTTATCTATGTTCATCATGGCATATTAAATCAATCTCTTCATGTTAATCTCATGACAATATACACACCTATTGTTTGCACCCTTCCATAGGGGTTAAAAACTCTCCCCCGGTAAGTTTGCCCTCAATCTTTCATGCTACTTTATACACTTGGACAGATTTCTACACAGCATTTTCTAATGGGTTTTCCTCTTATTTTATGTTTGTTTCGCAGGAAAGCATGGAAAGTGAGGCCCTTACCTTCTAGCCGGCTGGAAGGTGAGGAGAGCTAATCTACATTAGTTCCCGCATCCTTATATTTAGCGCGATCATCCTCTTTTCCAAGGTACACAACGCGCACTTAGTTTTCCCTTTCACATTCTTTGGTGTTGTTATTCCTTGGTGGCGATCACGGTATTTTCTTTATATCTTTTGTCGCCTTTTCTTTATTGTATGATCATGCTACCATGTTCACATAGTCACATATTCATGCTATTCACCTGATTGGTGGACATATGCCTTCATGCTTATTCATGTGATTTGTGGGGTCGGCACGCTTATACACATACACATTTTTCACATACACACCTGTATGGCATGAGGCCGACATAGACCTATGGGGATGTGATGGTCTACGCTGTTTAGGGCTACTGGGGTTATTCTGGGGTGTGTTGGTCGTAAACTGAGTGATAGAGTATCAGTTAGCATCATGTTGTTAGCCGAAAATGTAATTCACATTAGCTTGGGAGACTGGAGCTGAGCTGGCCGGGTGGCCCGGGAAGGCATCGCGGCCAAAAATTGGGACAGGGACTAGAGGTTGCAACTGGGTCTCGGATCAAAACTGGGATTGGACTGGGATTGTAATTGGAGATGGGGACTGGAGTTGGAGCCGGCCGGCTGGCCTGTAGAGGCGTTGTGGCCGGGAATTGGGACTGGTGGCTGGGCGGCTGGCCTGTGAAGGCGTTGTAGCCGGGGTGCTAGAATTGGAGACTGTGTGACTGGCTTGTGAAGGCGTTGTAGCCAAGATGCCGGAGCTAGAGATTGGGTGGCTGGCCTGTGAAGGCATTGTAGCCGAGATGCTGGAACTGGAGACCGACGGCTGGCCTGTGAAGGCGTTGTAGTCAAGATGCTGGAACTGGAGACTGGCGACTGGCCTGTGAAGGCTTTATAGCCGAGATGCTGGAACTAGAGACTGGCGGCTAGCCTGTGAAGGCGTTGTAGTGAGATGTTGGAACTGGAGATTGGCGATGACCGGCCCTCGGGGGTGTAGTGGCAACCATTATTGTAGCGCGACGTTGAGCTTGCCGTCGACGGGATGTCGCGGTCGATGGCTTTTGTCAGTGAGGAGTAGAGGGAAAAGGAGTTTTTTTTTTCTCTTTACCAGCTCTACCGCCCTTGCTGGTTTTCGCTAGAGTTGGCCCCCTTTTACTTTTTCTGCTGCACCCTTGCGAGTTTTCCCACCGAGGGGTTACCCGATTTTGCTTAAGGCGCCCTTTCGGATTTTAACCTCAGCTGGGTTGGTGGCAGTTTTTGCTCCCAGTCGCCTCTTTATGATGAGGACGATTGGGTCCGCTGGGGTATCTCTATTTTTAACCCCATTTTATTATTATTTTTTTTCTTTGGGAGATTGCCATCCATAGCATGCTACTGTCAAGGGACGTAGCCTGGAGCTGGAGAATGTGAATGACTGGGTATTGTTCCGGTCACGCCCCGAGATTATACAGCGGAAATAATCGGGAACGTGAACAGTCAGCTAGTACGTCTCGAGCACGCAATATAATCATAGCGCTAGACAATCACACAAAGTAATTGTACAAGTAATTCATTCAAACCTTTAATTTTATTTCCTTATCAAATAATCTCAAAGTACATAAGATCTTTGACTCTCTTTACTAGACTCAATAAAATAAAGATTACATCATGACTCGACTAGACACTTGATAACTAAGGCTTCTCTCGTTCATGTCTTTCAATCGCTCTCGGACCCGCTACTTGTATAATCTGAATCTGATTCACTTGCACTTTTTGAATCACTAAGAAAATAGGTAATGAGCACACTTGCCCAATAGGTATCTTCGTATCAACATCAAGGTAAATTTAAGTGATTAACATTTTAGCTCTAGAGAATAAGATAAATCATGCAGATACGACTAAAATACGTATATAACCAAGTAACAAGATACGATCAAGTATGAGATATGAGAATATGATTTATCAATCAAGAAAGTAAATTTGGCCTTTTTCATGAACAAGAATGTAACAAGAATGTACTTTTCATAACCATGAAGGTTATGCACTAGAAAGTCATGTAACAAGCAAGAAAGAACTCTTCACTTAATAGCAAGTACTTCGTGAATTTATGTGGATTGTCCCGTGGATCTTCACTTATTTATAAAGAAAGTACTCCCAGCGCAATACGACGCCAGTAGCATCATACCCCATGGTTTACATTATGTTTCCGACAACAGCCGAGGGAACTAGCATAGAGTCCTTGAACACAATCAGTGCTCGAACTGCATCTTCAAGTATAAATCAAGCTACTTCCACGATTATAACAATAATGTGGCCAATAATGTATAAGTTCACAATAATTCCACGATAAAGTAACCAAGGCAAGAACGCTTCAATTAAGAACAAGAGATTTCAAAGATGACTTATATAGACGTCATGCTATGGAAGAAATTCGACAGCATAACGGTACCTTTATTACATTTCATACCTTTAATATTGACTTACTTAACATAGGTTAAGGCTCTAGACAAATCTAAGATCATCTAAGAATTCAAGAAAACCAAGCCCAAAGGTCAAACCTTGGGTTAGACTGAATCAGGAACCAAGCGGTCTATCATTGGACCGTTTAGCACACCTGGTGGTCTATTCATGGACCGTTTCATAGAATAAAGACATCAATGCAGTAAAACAATCTGGAGCTTTAGCGGTCTAGCGGATGGCCGTTTGGTATCCATTAGCGGTCTAGTGCAAGGCCGCTTACAGAATCAGACGGTCGTTCATATGGCCGCTAAGATCCAGAATACATAAAACACTGGTAAAAGTGCTTTCTAGATAATGGGCTTTAACGGTACAACTAGCTCGGCATCCTAATGGGAATCCCAAGCTCGCAGAGTCTTACGGTGGCCTTGAAACAAGATTTCCTAGTCTGTTAGAAGGAATATCTAAGGGAGAGGTCATTAAGTCCAAGATTGTGTACTTAATGTGCAAAAGTGTAACTAATGATAACATATCGGAATATGCACCATGTACTTATAGAAAATGACTCTTAGAAGAGTGATACCGTGGTAAAACAACGATTAAACCATGACTAGTCCATAAATCATATAAAATTCAAGTTAATTACAAAAGTATATGATTTGATCCTGAAATTAACATAAGTGCAAAAATAGTTCTAAGTGCATAAGGAATCATGAAATCTATTAGAACGCTCTGTTAACATAACTAGATATACGATAATAGCACTTGAAATAGGAATAAAACTTACTTAACTAGGCTTATCATACATTAATTAAGGCCATTCTACATTAAGTTTCGGGTTAACTTAAATACAGAAAACATAAAATGCAAACGGTCTAGTGAAGCACCGTTTCACTGGGCCAAACGGTCTATCGTACGACCACTAGAGTGTCTTACGGTCTACAGGAAGACTGTTTCCTCCTGTGTTACAGAAAAACTTAATAAAATATTAATCTAAGATATATCATGCCTGGAAATCAACCTGTATAAACTCCTACAGCATGGTCGAATGAGTATAGGCCAACAATATGCGTGGGCTTGTGTAATAAACAAGAAAATTTTCCTTCAACTTCAATTAGGGCTAAGAATTGTGCATGAGGAGTGTACTAGATGCATAGTCCCTAATAAATTATAAAATTCTCGGTGTACAATGCATGAATTCAACTGAAACCAGAGGGTTTTTATTCCTGACATAAAGTTTAAGCCTTTCATGAGATAACCTACCATTGTCCTGGGATTTAGACTTTGAATTTAAGGCTGGAAGTTAACCCCAATTCTCTGCTCGTCCTGAACCGAACCAGCAACTTCACCCTCCTGTATCTCCTGATTCCCTTGACCTAAGGACGAGAAATTTTGAGGGTATATAGAAGATATAAAGGAGAACAAAAAGTTCTAAAGACACAATTGCTAAATACCTCGTCTAGGGCTTCTAATTCCCTGATCAACTATGGCCGATCGCACAGATTCCTGGGTTATTAGTGTAGGATCAGCAACTTTGAAAGCCTCTAACTCCTTGTAGACTTGATCTCCTAGAACGAAATTTTCAAGAAAGTTAGACCTGAGTATTGTGAATAAAAGATTCTAAAGTACTTACCTCTAATTCATCCTCCTTACCTTAGTTCCACGCGAGCCAAAAGTAAGGGTCGCATAGGTGGAATCTGGGGTCTATTTATAGGTTTAACTAGGTTACATGGATTTGAACGAACTTAGAGTCCCAATTAGGTCATCAATTGGATCCTCAAGCACTCTAGACTTATCCATCTAGAGGATAGCATTGATCCTGGGTAATTTGGATGCTAAAGTTCCCATCTTTTCATGGCTTCTTCCCTTCACGGAATCTGCAGAGCCTAGCGGTCTAATGCTAGACCATTTTTCTTGGCTATGCGGTCTCACGATAGACCGTTTTCCAGGGTAGGCACCGAATTTGATCAGTTTCAAACTCTTTTTAATATTATGCATCCTTTTATCCTATTTATCCACTTAAATTCCGTGATTACACCCACTTTAGGCTTCTAGAACATGGGCTAGGGTCCAAAATAGTCTTTTTGGGCCACTTGGGTTTTAGGTCCTTTGGGTTCAATTTAAATGGGCCTAATCTATTTATTAGAAGAAAGCTTTTACTTAATGAGACATAATTAATAATAATTTGTTTAATAGCTCATTTAAATGTTTAATAATTCTATTTAAATCTAGAAAATTTTCACAAAATTCTAGGACGTTACAGTTCCACCCTTAATAAGGCCTCTCACAAATCATCAAGTTATGGTGCTGGAGGCCACTTTGTCGTGGCTAGATGCGACTGGGGCTTGTTGAACCCCCTCCTCATGTATATGACTTATGATTTTTGATGATGATCAAATGGTTTTGTATGAACTGAAAATGAGCATAACTACGCTTTGGAAATGAACACATAACTTAAAGACATGGTATTTAAGAAGGCTCAAGAACAGCAACTCATTGTAAGTATTTTGGTTTCAATGTGCAAAATGTGGAAATAATTCAGACTTTGTTTTTGACAGGACAAAACAATATGGCCAAAGCTCCTCAACGACTGAAGGATGATTGGTGAGATCGATCCTAACTCCTCAATTACTTTGTTATAACTTATTTCTAGATGTGGAGCATTCATGTTTTAATCCCCCAACTTGAACCCCCTGGACTTAGCCTTATTATATCTTCATATTAGGAAGTGCAGGAAAAAGGATCAACCCCAAGGGTCGACCCATTGCTGCCAGGCAGATTCCCAATCAAATGGGTCGACCCCAAGGGTCGACCCCTGCTTGTGGAATTTATTTCCAGAACGGGTTTCATCATGGGTCGACCCCAAGGGTCGACCCTTTCTGCTCTACTTGTTTAGGCTCCAGTGAGGGTCGACCCTTGGGGTCGACCCTTTCTGCTCTACTTGTTTAGGCTCCAGTGAGGGTCGACCCCAAGGGTCGACCCCTGAAAACTCCAGATGCCAGTTTTGTGAAAACAGCAAGGGTTCCTGAGAGGGTCGACCCCAAGGGTCGACCCATGCCGTCTGGCCCTTCTGGCCCCTCACGAGGGTCGACCCCAAGGGTCGACCCTTTCTGGTCTGGGCGGTGCCGTGATTGTGGACTCTTGTCCATGCGAGCTTAATGTCAAACCACACTTGTGTGGCTGTCCCTAAATCACTCCTTGATGTGCGGATCTTGTCCCTTAGACATCCCTTGACCGCCCTTAGCCTATATATCATCCTATTGAGATGAAAACCCTAAGAGAAATTCGTATCTTCTGATTTTGGGTTTTTTGCTCTAACCCTTGTGAGTGCAGGTCGCAACCAGCAGCCACAACTCTTCTTCCACCTTGTTGTGTATGTGAAAGTGAAGGAAAGAAGAGGGATTCAAGCCTCCAAATCAACCTCCTGCTGGTTGGCTGCGTGGAGTTCAAGATCATACCACATCCGAGCACAATCGTCAAGAACAATCACCGGGCTGCACCAAGTGTTCGACGAAATTCGCTAAAGTGATAGGGGGAGCACCGATCAGGATAAATCACTTTCTAAATGTCTCATTCTGAATCAATTAGCTTGATCTTGAATATTTGTGTAATCATAACTTTAGATTCTTGTGTGTGGTGTTCGTGTTCGGAAACACGAACGCGCGTGTGTGTATGTGCGCATGTGCGCGTTTGGCTACCAGATCGGAAGCCGTGTGTGTGTGTGTGTGTGTGTGTGTGTGTGTGTGTGTGTGTGTGTGTGTGTGTGTGTGTGTGTGTGTGTGTGTGTGTGTGTGTGTGTGTGTGTGTGTGTGTGTGTGTGTGTGTGTGTGTGTGTGTGTGTGTGTGTGTGTGTGTGTGTGTGTGTGTGTGTGTGTGTGTGTGTGTGTGTGTGTTTGCTGTTCTAAACAGCGTGTGTGTGTGATTCACTTGTTAGTGAAGCTTTAATCCTCAAGTGTGAGGGGTGGACGTAGGGGACACGGATGTGAAACCAACGCACCTAAAAAATCCGTGTGTCTCATGTGCTGTGGATTTTCTGATTCTTGTCGAGTGGGTTTCACGGTGAGTTGAGAGATCACTACAACAGCTTTCAAACACATTCCGCATGCATTCACGAGTGTGATCCTGTTCGTGCGAGTATTAGTGGTTGTTTGTTTAATCAGCATTGTTTTCTTAAGAGAAGTACAATTTTATTAGCCAATCAATTCACCCCTCCCCTCTTGATTGCCACATTTGGGACTCAACAATTGGTATCAGAGCTTTGGTCTCTGTTTAGTCTCGACCACACGGTTGTAGAGCTTGATTCTGTACATATGGCAAACAAAGGGATGATGCCCAAAGGGCATTCCATTCAAAGACCTCCGTTCTTTGATAGATCAAACTATCCCTATTGGAAAAATAGAATGTATATTTTCCTACGTGCCCAGGACTACGATGTCTGGCGTGTCATAAGTAGGGGTCCATATGTTTTATCTGAAAATGAAAATGAGTGGGATGAAGAAGATATAGAGAAGTGTTCATCAAATTTTAAGGCTATGAATATAATTGAATGTGCTATTCATCCTAACGAATACTGACGAATATCTACGTGTTCCTCTGCGCAGGAGATGTGGAATAAGTTGCGGCTTATATATGTGGGAACATCGGAAGTCAAGGAAACAAGGGCCAACCTCTTAGTTCGGGACTATGAGCTGTTCGTAATGAAGCCAGAAGAATCAATTTCTGATATGTTTGCAAGGCTAACAGAAATTACCAATGGACTAAAGGGACTTGGCAAGGAGTACTCCAACAAGGAACTTGTCAGAAAGGTCCTAAGATCCCTTTCTCCACAGTGGCATACAAAGGCCACTGTAATTGAAGACTACAAGGATCTAAGTACTTTAACTCTGGACGAGTTAATTGGCTTGATGATGACTTACGAGATAAACATCAAAAGGAGCGAGGAGGATCACAAGAAAAAGAAACCTGTCACCACAATGGCCCTAAAGGTGAATCCACACGATTCAGAGGGCAGTGAAAATGATTCAATTGGCAACACTGAAGATGAGGAATTAGTTGCCATGATCACACGAAGAGCAAGACGGTTTGTGAAACGAACCAGAAATTTTGGTGGTCAGTTCAGAAAAGGACCGAGAAGGCAAGGTCCAAACAGAGGTGAAAGTAGCAAGAAAGAAGAAGTAATTTGCTACGAATGTAAGAAACTTGGGCATATGCGGGGTGAGTGCCCCGATCTGATCAAGAAGGTGAAGAATGGAAAATTCAAAAAGCCCAAGGCCATGATGGCCACATGGAGTGATGAAGATCAGGAGGAATCCAGAAATGAAGATGGACTAGATGAGCTAGTCCAGAATCTATGTCTCATGGCCAATGACGACGAAGGAGATAAGGTAGATTCTGAAACTGAAACTCTTACTTGTGAACAATGGCAAATTGTATATGAATCTTTATATGAAAAATGTAAAAGATTCAAATCTGAAAACAGAAATTTGAAAAAGAAAATTGATCATTTTGTGCATACAAAAAAAACATGTGAAGAGTGCCATGCTTTAAAATCAGAAAATGAAAACATGAAGCATGAAAATGACATTCTTGCATCCAAAATTGAACTATTTGAAGAAGAGATTTCATGCATGAGAGAAGAACAATCCACATTTCTGAAAATGTATGAAGAATTGGAAAATGATATGAAACAAGAAAAGCTTGAAAGCATTACTTGCAATGAAGCCAAAGTAAAGGCTGAAAAAGAAAGCCAATCTCAAATGGCTCAAATAAAAGAGCTAAAGGATGCTCTTGCCATCCTTGAAAAATCAAAAGTTCAAACAACCCATTGGGCTCCCATAAGTTCAGCATCCTTCAAACCAAAGAAACACATGCATAATTCATTTTCAAATGTTGGTAGAAGGAGAAAAAGAGATAGAGCCATCACTTGTTTCTATTGTGGAAAAATGGGTCATGACATGTATGATTGTAGAATTCTGAAACATGATGAAGAAAATTCTGCTAGAATTAGACATAAATCATATATGCATCATGTTCCTAACCAACATGGACCCAAGTTTGCTTGGGTACCAAAATCTCCATAAGCACTGTGGTTGTGTTGCAGGTTTGCTTGAGAGCTGTAAAGAACAAGTGGTACTTGGACAGCGGTTTCTCTCGGCACATGACGGGGAATAAGGAACTTTTTACGGACCTGCATGAAAAGGATGGTGGAACAGTGGCATTTGGTGGTAAGGATAAAGGTAAAATCATCGGAGAAGGAAAAATAGGTAGGAATCAAAAACATGCCATCGAGAATGCATTGCTTGTGAAAGGTTTGAATCACAATCTCTTAAGCATAAGTCAACTTTGTGATAAAGGTTGCAATGTGATCTTTGATTCCAACCACTGCACTGTTGTGAATAGAAACACTCATGAGATTAAATTCATTGGCTTCAGACATAACATGTTTATATGATTGATCTGAATAATGTCTCTCATGAAAATTTATGTTTGGTTGCAAGGAACAATGTTGATGCTTGGCTATGACATCGCCGGCTTGGGCATGCCAGTTTTAATGTTTTGCTAAAATTATCTAGAAATGATTTGGTAATTGGACTGCCCAAGTTGAAGGCTGTCGATGATGGAATTTGTGGAGCTTGCAGCATGGGCAAACAAACAAGGACATCATTCAAGTCCAAACAAGATGTGACCACATCAAGGCCTCTTGAACTCATCCACATTGATCTCTTCGGACCAAGCAGAACTCACAGCTTGGGTAGTAAATTATATGGATTTGTGATTGTGGATGATTATTCAAGATTCTGTTGGGTTTATTTCCTTTCTCATAAAACTGATGCCCTGATAGAATTTGAAGCATTTTGCAGATTTGTTCAAAATGATAAAGGGTATTGCATCAAAGCTGTGCGGAGCGATCACGGCCGAGAATTTGATAACCATGAGTTCAGCAATTTTTGCAGGGCTCAAGGCTATATGCATGACTTCTCCGCACCAAGAACTCCGGAACAAAATGGAGTTGTGGAAAGGAAGAACAGAACGCTGATTGAGATGGCAAGAACCATGCTGAACGAGAATAAACTACCGAGGTACTTTTGGGCTGAAGCAGTGAACACGGCCTGCTACATCATAAACCGAGCCATAGTAAGACCATTGTTGAAGAAAACTCCGTATGAGCTATACCAAGGTAAGAAGCCAAACATTTCATACTTGAGACCGTTTGGCTCAATATGCTACATTCACAACAATGGTAAGAAGGACTTGGCTAAATTTGATCCCAAAAGTGACAAAGGCATATTGCTTGGGTACTCTCTCAATTCAAGAGCATATCGAGTGTATAACTTGAGAACTCTTGTAGTTGAAGACAGCCCACATGTTATTATTGATGAATCATCTCCATCTAGAACTGATGAAAAATCTATTTTGCAGGATGATGAGTTGAAAGATGGCAATATCGAGAAGAAGGAAGAAAAATCAGAAAATCAAGAAGCGGAAGAACCGAAAGAAGAGGATGCAAATCAGGAACCTCAACTTGAACAGAAGGTACCAATGCAATGGACATTTGCAAAGGACCATCCACCGAAGAATGTATTGGGCAATGTACAAGAAGGGATAAGGACACGAGCCTCCTTCAAGGAAGTTGAAACTCATGATTTATTAGCTTTGCTCTCTCAATCTGAACCTCACTCCATTGAAGAGGTCTTGAAAGATGAGTCATGGATCATGGCCATGCAAGAAGAACTACACCAGTTCTAAAGGAACAAAGTGTGGTTCCTCGTACCATGTCCTAAGAATCACTCCGTGATCGGAACCAAATGGGTGTTTCGAAATAAAACAAACGATCAAGGAGTAGTAATTAGGAACAAGGCCAGGCTTGTAGCCAAGGGCTATAGCCAAGAATTAGGAGTTGACTTCGATGAGTCTTTTGTTCCAGTAGCAAGACTCGAGGCAGTGAGAGTTCTTTTATCATTTGCTTTTTGTAACAACATTAAACTGTTTCAAATGGATGTCAAGAGTGCATTTTTGAATGGCTATATTCAGGAGGAGGTGTACGTGGAGCAACCACCGGGGTTTGAAGATACCAAGCAACCAGACCATGTGTACAAGCTGGACAAAGCACTCTACGGTCTGAAACAAGCACCCCGTGCATGGTATGAACGGTTAAGTGATTTCCTCATTCAACATGAATTCAAACGAGGTAATGTTGATCAAACCCTCTTTACAAAATTGAATGGTAAGAAAATCTTAATTGTTCAAGTTTACATTGATGACATTATTTTTGGCTTCACTAAAGATGCTCTCAGCAAAGACTTCGCCAAATTAATGCAAAGTGAGTTTGAAATGAGTCTTATGGGAGAACTGACTTTCTTCTTGGGATTGCAGGTGAACCAGACGGTTGATGGGATGTTCATACATCAAAGGAAGTATGTAATGGAGTTGCTGAAAAAGTTCAATTTGACAACCATTAAACCACAACCAACTCCAATGTCTACTTCAATAAAAATTGACCAAGATGAAACAGGTAAAACCGTGGATCAAAAACTTTTCAGAAGCATGATAGGTTCTTTGTTGTATCTAACTGCCAGTAGGCCCGACATACAGTTTGTTGTTTGCATGTGTGCTAGATTTCAGTCAAACCCAAAAGAATCACACATGTCGGCTGTTAAACGAATTTTCAGATATGTTGCTGGTTCAGTTAATTTCGGACTATGGTTTTCGCGTAATTCGAGTCTTGATTTAATTGATTATTCTGACGCCGATTATGCGGGTTGCAAAGTGGATCGGAAAAGCACCAGTGGGTATTGCCAGTTTCTTGGGGGCTACGTGGTCTCATGGGCCACCAAGAAACAAAATTCAGTGGCATTATCTACTGCCAAAGCCGAATATGTAGTTGTCGGTAGTTGTGTAGCCCAGGTGTTATAGATCCAACAACAATTGATTGATTATGGCATTTCTTTTAAAAACACATCAATTCTTTGTGACAACACCTCTGTCATAAACTTGTCCAAAAACCCTGTTCATCACTCTCGAACCAAGCATATTAAAATTCGACATCATTTCATTAGAGATCATGTAAGTAAGGGTCATGTAGAAATCAGTTTCATTGAAACCGATCGTCAAATTGCTGACATTTTCACCAAACCTCTAAGTGAAGATAAGTTCACTACATTTAGAAGAGAACTAGGGGTTTGTAGGATAGAAGAGTATGATTCATAACCATGTGCATCATGTGTATACAGGTCACTTCATTACATGTAATTGCATTAGTTCCATGCACAATGTAATTCCCTTATCACGCATATGCATCATGTTGTGTGAAAAACAAAAGAAAAATCAAAATGTGTGAAAAATCACTTTGGTGTGCTTCTGCGTTTCTACTATGTATATTGTATTCACCCATATTCATTGTTACTTCTATGGCCAAAATCACCTTGGATACAATTATTTTGCCAACAAAGGAGCTAATTTGTTCAAAATCAGAAATCCGGTTAAGTGGACCATAAACGTCTTATATATTCTTAGTATTTTTTTTCACAAACATCTCCCCAATTGATTTCAACCTACAATTTATTCAAATTCCTTGATTTCATAAATTTTTACAATTGGGGACTCGAGTCGGACACTCCTTGACATTCTCTTCAAGTTATTATGTCATATTACTGAAAACCAGAAAACGGGTCGACCCATGGGGTCGACCCTCGTGAACCCAGCAAATGGGTCGACCCCAAGGGTCGACCCTCGCGAACCCGATTCTTGTCCGGGGTGGAGAGTGAAATAAATCGACCCATTGGGTTGACCCAAACCGGCGGGGCGGACTCGCCGCGCCGTGCCGCTCGCGAATGGGGCTCCCAACCCTAAGTTGGACCCCCCCAATGCATAAATAACCTCTCCAAACCCCTTCAAAGCCAAGCCACCACCTCTTGGAAGCCCTAAACACCCACTCTTGAATCAACATCTTCAAGCCCTAGTCGCGGTTCCTCCGGTGGCCATCCGCACGAACCCTTCATCTTGCGGCTCCGGGCATCGTTCCTTTCTCTTCCCACACTTGAGGTATGCTCTTGGTGTATGTGGAGGATCTTTTGGCTTACGTATATAGCATTCCTCTCTTGTTGAACCATCTCGATCTATACCACATCAAGCAATTCATTCGGTATATGTTTTAGATGGCCCCGAAGAGGCGTTCTTCTCAGCGAGGAGAAGCATCGAGCTCAGCCCGTGAGTGTCGACCGAAGGCGGCTGCAGCTCCGCCAGCAAGCAAGATCTTGGACCGCACTGTTCTTCATCCCCGGGCGGTAAACTTTGTAAATCTCACCCGCCATCTCCGTGGACTAGTTGATCTAATTTGCAGCCAACCGAATTTGGAAAACTTCATGTCTGCACATCGCCGCATTTACCCCAATTTGGTACACCAATTTTATAGCAATTTGGGTATTTCGGGTGATGTTCCAATTACAACGGTTAATGGATAGGAAATTATTTTATCACCACACTTGTTGGGAGTTGCCTTTGACTTGCCAAATGAAGGGTATGCATTTGGTGATGTAGAAGTTTCGGATGCCACTGTTTACCGCTTTATGACTTCTGAGGAAATGGGTGACCGGTCGGTCGTCGGATTAAATGCAAACCGTTTCCCTCCTATGCAACGTATATTGCACGAAATGATTACAACAATTTTATTGCCACGTGGAGGAGGCCATGACAAGGTTACGGAGAAACATATGTTCTTGTTTTACTGTTTATTCGGTGGAATTCCCATTAAATTTCCACACCTTATTCTTGATCACATATGTTCAAGCATGATGCACAAGCACCGCACTCTGCCATATGATGCGGCCTTGACAGCCATCTTTACTTATATGGATATTGATTTGTCAAAAGAAGCATCTCAAACTATCCGTGACGCGGATATCTACACCTATCAATCTATTTGTCACCACATGGGGTTTGAAAAGAAAGATGGCGTGTTAGTTCGTCAAATGAAAAGGGCAGTACCAACAGACAGTTCAGAAGATAATGAGTATGACAATGCAGATCAGGCTGAAGATGCTCATGTTCCTACCGCAGGGATGCCTTCTGAGGAGGCACAACTACTCATGGACCGTTTGGATTCAATTGATGACCGGTTAGACAGGTATGGGGAGACTATAGAGGCTATGCAACAAGAGCTTTCTGATCTGAAACTCTCTCACCAGGAGCACTCTCAGTTTGTCACCGGCGCCTTGGCCGACCAAGCCCATATGTTTGATGAAATCTTAGCATATATAAGGCGTCCTCCTAGTTCCTCCACTACGGATGACGATGATGCCTAAACAGCGTTGCTCCTCTAGCTTGGCGCTTTTGCTACTCCTATTTCACCCCCTCCTTTTTGATGATGTCAAAGGGGGAGAACTCTTGGCCTATATGTGCCCCGGCTACTATATGTTAGTGTGTGATGTGTGCTTGCATGAATGTGTGCCTTTATCATTTTTCTAGTTCATTAGTCCTGTTGCATTTCCTTTTAGTTTTCATGCATTGCATCTTGTTATTTGCATTACAGACCTTGTTCTTTTTCCACTAATTGTCGGCAAGAAAACTTTGGGAATATGCCACATGATGATCAATCTTATATTTGGATTTCTTTTTAACCATGTCCTTGAACTGATGGATTGACTCATAATTATGGAATGGTGAATGCTTTACAATGTGGTTTTCATTTTTTGTGAAATAGTATTTTGTCATCATCAAAAAGGGAGAGATTGTTGAACCCCCTCCTCATGTATATGACTTATGGTTTTTGATGATGATCAAATGGTTTTGTATGAACTGAAAATAAGCATAACTATGCTCTGGAAATGAATACATCACTTGAAGACTTGGTATTTAAGAAGGCTCAAGAACAGCAACTCATTGTAAGTATTTTGGTTTCAATGTGCAAAATGTGGAAATAATTCAGACTTTGTTTTTGACAGGACAAAACAATATGGCCAAAGCTCCTCAACGACTGAAGGACGATTGGTGAGATCGATCCTAACTCCTCAATTACTGTGTTAGAACTTATTTCTAGATGTGGAGCATTCATGTTTTAATCCCCCAACTTGAACCCTCTGGACTTAGCCTTATTATATCTTCATATTAGGAAGTGCAGGAAAAAGGGTCGACCCCAAGGGTCGACCCATTGTTGCCAGGCAGATTCCCAATCAAATGGGTCGACCCCAAGGGTCGACCCCTACTTGTGGAATTTATTTCCAGAACGGGTTTCATCATGGGTCGACCCCAAGGGTCGACCCTTTCTGCTCTACTTGTTTAGGCTCCAGCGAGGGTCGACCCCAAGGGTCGACCCCTGAAAACTCCAGATGCCAGTTTTGTGAAAACAGCAAGGGTTCCTGAGAGGGTCAACCCCAAGGGTTGACCGATGCCGTTTGGCCCTTCTGGCCCCTCACGAGGGTCGACCCCAAGGGTCGACCCTTTCTGGTCTGGGCGGCGCCGTGATTGTGGACTCTTGTCCATGCGAGCTTAATGTCAAACCACACTTGTGTGGCTGTCCCTAAATCACTCCTTGATGTGCGGATCTTGTCCCTTAGACATCCCTTGACCGCCCTTAGCCTATATATCATCCTATTGAGATGAAAACCCTAAGAGAAATTCGTATCTTCTGATTTTGGGTTTTTTGCTCTAACCCTTGTAAGTGCAGGTCGCAACCAGCAGCCACAACTCTTCTTCCACCTTGTTGTGTACGTGAAAGTGAAGGAAAGAAGAGGGATTCAAGCCTCCAAATCGACCTCCTGCTGGTTGGCTGCGTGGAGTTCAAGATCGTACCACATCCGAGCACAATCGTCAAGAACAATCATCGGGCTGCACCAAGTGTTCGATGAAATTCGCTAAAGTGATAGGGGGAGCACCGATCAGGATAAATCACTTTCTAAACTTCTCATTCTGAATCATTTAGCTTGATCTTGAACATTTGTGTAATCATAACTTTAGATTCTTGTGTGTGGTGTTCATGTTCGGAAACACGAACGCGCGTGTGTGTATGTGCGCATGTGCGCGTTTGGCTACCAGATCAGAAGCCGTGTGTGTGTGTGTGTGTGTGTGTGTGTGTGTGTGTGTGTGTGTGTGTGTGTGTGTGTGTGTGTGTGTGTGTTTGTTGTTCTAAACAGCGTGTGTGTGTGATTCACTCGTTAGTGAAGCTTTAATCCTCAAGTGTGAGGGGTGGACGTAGGGGACACGGCTGTGAAACCGAACCACCTAAAAAGTCTGTGTGTCTCATGTGCTGTGGATTTTCTGATTCTTGTCGAGTGGGTTTCACGGTGAGTTGAGAGATCACTACAACAGCTTTCAAACACATTCCGCACGCATTCACGAGTGTGATCCTGTTCGTGCGAGTATTAGTGGTTGTTTGTTTAATCAGCATTATTTTCTTAAGAGAAGTAAAATTTTATTACCAATCAATTCACCCCTCCCCTCTTAATTGCCACATTTGGGACTCAACAGGGCTATAGCTAGTGAGTCAGGGATTGCAGGGGGGGAACTGGGATCATAATGGGAATTGGAAGTTCTGGGATTAAAGGGGTGTAGGGTATAGTAGTGTAGCATGACGAGAGTCTGGGAATAAGCTGAGACTGGAGCTTGCTGGGATGGTGACTAGGATGTCACATGGGGGCGGAACTTACTGACCCGTCATGGCAGAGCGGGGGTCGATGATAGAATGAGCTAAGTAGGGTGATATGCGGGGGCTCTACTGGAAAGTGTGGGGTTAATGATCTGGGAGTGTGGAACGATCGAAGGCCAATGCTTGGGGAGGCCCGTGACCCGTTGAGAAGTGGGTCGAAGACTACCCTGACTGGTGGGAGGAGATGTATTTTCTCATTATCAGCTCTACCGCCCTTTCGGGTTTTCACCAGAGTCGACCCCCTTTAGCTTTTTCTGACGTGCCCTTGAGGGTTTTCACGTCGAGGGGTTTCCCAATTTTGCCTGAGGTGTCCTTTTGGGTTTTCACCTCAGCTGGGTTATTGGCCTTTTTGCTCCCATTCACCTCCTTCTTATGGGGACGGCTGGGTCCGCCCAGATATCTCTATTTTAACCCCATTTTTTTGTGTTTTTTTTGCCTTACCTAGGAGTCTGACGATTGGATTGTTCTTGGCGTAGAGG
Source organism: Amorphophallus konjac (assembly GCA_022559845.1). Taxonomy (NCBI): domain Eukaryota; kingdom Viridiplantae; phylum Streptophyta; class Magnoliopsida; order Alismatales; family Araceae; genus Amorphophallus; species Amorphophallus konjac. The sequence continues at coordinate 104,459,068 of CM040118.1, forward strand.
TGTCCTCGCTCTTGTCGTGGCGAGGACAAAGACGGGGAGCTAACCCCTAAGAATGGCTAACAGTGGTTCTGGGAGGGCTTAGGTCGGCCCTGTCGCTTAACTAGGAACCGAAGACTGGGGGCAATGACTGGCTAGACCTCCTGCGGGAGAAGGTCGATTTCGCTGGTTGTAGCTCTCAGTCTGGATGGCGCGTGAACTCATGTTCTGGTGCATAGTATAGCTTCATGTGTTTGCCATTGAGAGGTGGGAAGGGTATGTGAACCTTGTGGTCGACGACCGTGTATGTCCTACCCCCGTAGACGTTGCAGAAGATGTACGCACCTCGCCAATTTGGCTGTAGTTTTCCACTGGAGCGCCTTGCCATGACTTATTTTTCCTTGATCATAATGAGGTCGCCTTGCTTGAAGGCTCGCTGTTTAACGAGCTTGTCATAGGCTTCCACCATGCGGGCCTGGTATACTTGTAGGTGTTTGTTGGTTTCGAGCCGTTTGCCTTCTAGATCGGTGAGCTCTTCTAGCCTTCTCTGGTATTCATTTTCGTCCGGGCTAGCAAGGCCGGTGTGGATCGCCACGCGGTAAGAGGCTAACTAGATTTCGATGGGGATAACGGCTTCTGCCCCGTACGCAAGGGAGAACGGCGAGCATCCCGTAGGGGTTTTGTAGATTATCCGGTAGGCCCACAATGCCTTCGAAGACCTTTTCAGCCTAGTCACATTTTCGGTGACTAACCATTTTAGCCAGGAGTTTATAGAGGGTCTTGTTGAAAGTTTGGCCAAGCCAATGGCCTGGGGGTTGTAGACCGAAGAGGTTCTCTAGTGGATGTGAAATTTGGCCCCTAGCTAGTATACGGTCATGTTCTTGAATGGTGTTCCGTTGTCGGAGATTATACGACTGGGAGTACCGAATTGATAGATGATGTTGTGTCGGACAAATCTGGTGACCACCTCGCCGGTGACCTCTCGCAAAGAAAGGGCTTCCGCCCAACGAGAGAAGTAGTTGGTGGCAGCCAAGATATACTTATGGCCCTTGGAAGATGGTGGGAAAGGCCCTGCGATGTCCATGCCCCACTCGGCGAATGGCCAAGTGGGGGCTGTGGGACACAGTGGATTAGGAGGTCTTCTGGGTGTTGGGCCAAAGGCTTGGCACCGATGGCATGTACGGGCATACTAGACACAATCCACGTACATGGTTAGCCAATAGAAGCCTTTGAGGTTGATATTGTGCTTCATTCGATCTCCGGCCTGGTGTGCGCCGCACAATCCGGAGTGAATTTCCTGCATGATAGCTCGAGCCTCGGCTGGGGAGACACATCTCAGAAGAATCAACTTATCCTTCTCGTACACAAGTCGGTACAGGGAGTCACCAATCAACTCATACGATGTTGCTCGGCGGAGTAGCTGAACCCTTCGAGTTCGGTCAGGAGGGGGCCACCCTTTCTTGAACTTGATGATGGACTCGCGCCAATCTTCTTCTTCTAGAGGAGTGTTCTGGTCGGGGTCATGGACCTCATAGACAGTGAGACCGGAGCTACCTTCGAGTGAGCCCGGCATCAGTCTTCTGTGTTTGATCGTGATGTCAACCTCGCCCTCTTGCGGGAGCTTGATGGCCGCAGCCGGTTTTGCTAGGGCATCCACCTGGGCATTATTGCCTCTGGGAACATGATCTATTTCTAAGAAATAGAACTTCTGGGTTAATCTGGTGACGGCGGCGTGGTACGGGATCAACTTCGGTTTTCGCACATCGTAAATGTCGAGGACTTGTCGGACTATTAGCTGAGAGTCCCCGTAAGCTTTGAGGCATTTGATGCCCATGTCGAGAGCCATCTGAAGCCCAATGAGTAGAGCTTCGTATTCGGCCTCATTGTTGGTCAGGGACTTCATAAGGGCACAGGAGTTGTACAAAACTCTGCTCTGAGGGGTTAGGAAGACGATGTCGACACCCGCCATGGCGGATGTATCCTGGTTGCTTCGAGTAATCCCCCGGGAAGCACCATCGAAGTAGAGCTCCCAGCAAGGTACATTGGCTGTGAGTGGGCCTTGCTACTGGTAATGCAAGACATCTCCGAATTGCTCAGCCAGAGCCAGTTGCTGGGACGCAAGGGACTCCTCGTCGGGGAGCTCCGTGTTGAGAGGTGAATCATCCAGTACTGGATGAGCTGCCAGGAACTCTGCCATGCCCTGTCCCTTGATTGCCTTTTTGGGGACATAAGTAATGTCGTACTCCATTAGCAGGAGAGCCCATTTCCCTAGTCGGCCTGAGAGGACGGGCTATCTAAGGAGGTACTTCAGGGGGTCGTGCTTGGATATAAGCTCGACTCGATGGGACAGGAGGTAATGCCACAGTTTATTGATGGCAAATACCAATGGCAAGTAGACTTTCTCCATGTAGGAGTAGCGGTACTCGGCACCGATCAGTTTTCGGCTGAGGTAGTAGAGCAGCTGCTCTTTGCCTTCTTCATTGATTTGCGCCAACAGAGCTCCTAGCGAAGCGTCCATGGCGGCGATGTAGAGTATAAGGGGTTTGCCCTTGACTGGCGCTCCTAGAACCGGGGGAGTAAGGAGATACTCCTTAATTTGATCGAAAGTAGTCTGGCATTCTGGGTCCCATGTAAATGGGGCGTCTTTCTTCATTAGTTTGCTGAAAGGCGCACATCAACCAGAGACGTTAGAAATAAACCTCCGAATGTAGGTCAATCTTCCTTGGAAGAACCTGAGTTCGGTGAGGTTGCTGGGTGGTGGAAGCTTACGGATCGCTTTGATCTTGCTGGGGTCCACCTCGATTCCCCAGTATCTGATGACGAAGCCGAGAAACTTGCTGCTGGAACTGCCAAAGGCGCATTTCATGGGGTTCATCTTGAGCTCGTATTGCTAGATGCGCTCAAAGACTTGGCGTAGATTGCGTAGATGGTCTTCGCGCTTTTTAGTCTTGACGACGAGGTCATCGACGTAGCATTCGACGATATTGTGTAGCATCTCGTCGAATATTTTGGTCACGGCCCTTTGGTAAGTAGCACCGACATTCTTCAAACTAAAGGGCATGTGCTTATAATTGAAAATCCCTTTAGGGGATCTGAAGGCTGTGTGGCGCTTGTCTCTAATGGACATCTGGATCTAGTTAAAACTAGATGACCCATCCATAAAAGACAAGGCTTCATGTCCAGTGGTCAAGTCGACCATTGTTTCTGTGATCGGAACTGGGAAGTCATCCTTCAGACAGGCTTTGTTGAGGTCCCGGAAGTTGACGCAGATGCGGACTTGACTGCTTTTCTTTCTGACTGGGACTATGTTGGCGAGCTAGATCGGGTAGATGCATGGCTCGATGAAGTCGAACTCTGCCATTTTGTTGACTTCGGCCGAAACTTGGAGTTCCAGCTCATGGCGCATGCGTCGCTGTGGCTATTTAATTGGGGTGGCTGAGGGAGAAATAGCTAACTCGTGCTCCACTACGAAGGGGTCTAGCCCTGCCATCTCCTTGTATGTCCAGGCAAAGCAGTCTTTGTATTCGAGCAGGAGTTGCTTGTAATTCTGTCTTTCTGCCTCGGTGAGAAAAGCCCTGACGAATGTGGGCTGGTGGGCTTCATCTTCACCCAAGTTGATTTCGATGAGTTCGTCAACGGTCGCCTGGCCGCCATACTCTAGCTTAGGAGCGGGTTAGAAGTCGATGAAATCCTCATCATCGGTGTCGGCTTCGTGTATTTCTTGATTTTTGAAGCCCCCGGTTGACGCCGATGAGACTGAGAGTTGTTGTTGCTGGAATCCATCAAGGATTGATCTGGGCCGCTAGCTTCTTGCCAGCAGTCATTGACTAGAGTTGTTGAGATTTCCCTGGAGTTGCCTGCTAAAGCTGACAATCCTTTACAGATGGTATCTTGGATACCTCCCCCATCAGGAGAGTTTGCCGAACCGAGTCCTTCGACAAGCTGGGTGGCAGGAGGAGTTTCTTCAACCCCGATATCTTCGCAAGGAGGCGAGGAGGATTCCTTGACTTCTTGGCCTGGAGTGTTGGCTTTGACGGGGATTGAGATCAGGATCTCCTCTTCCTCATCCCTGGAACTATCAAATTTTGTCTCGACTTTAGCCTGGTCGTTGACTGGCTGTGTCAAGCCTACGACGTTGACCACGTAGTAGACACGGAAGTCTGAGTCTTGGTCGTAGCCAAGTCCCTTGGTATCCTTATGAAAGGATGGGGGTTGCCTCCGGACCTGTGAAGGGGTCCATAGCTGGTGAAAGTATCTCCGCTGTGTGGAAGCTTGCCATTGGGGGATGTGTTGCTTCAGACACATTTCCCGAATATGCGTCGGTAGGTCATCCATTACTTGGACTGGTTCAGGGGTATCGTCGGCTCGTTTGGACCAACCGAAGTCATCATCTGGTGGGGCTTGAGAGACCATGTTTTCCTTATAGAAGAGAATGGGCTTGTCCCTGTTAGCCTTCTTCTTGTTTCTGCGTTGTCACTTGAAGGTGACAATAAATGTCGTTAGCGACTCAACGATGTGCTCTTCCGATGCACATGGGAACTGTATGCAGTCTAGTGGCAAGCATATACTCTTGCCGATAGCTTGACTAATAAGGTTAGCCTCAAAGTCGATCTTGCATCTCTCGGGGCGATCTGGGGTTGACTTGGAGTTGAGACGTAGTCGATGGAGCTTAGCCTTCTCTTCGTCAACAGAGAAGAGGTCATCATCATCTTCCTCTAAGAGCCAGCCATTGCTTTTGATCTTGATCACGGGTTATGGACTGATCCCTCTGAAGTAGAGCTCATCGTCGGTGAGATTGCATTCCGCTGGGGTGAATGGCGACCGATCTGCAAAGACCGTGTGTTGTTCCCCGCCCTTGGCATACTTGATGCATTGGTGGAGAGTTGATGGGATGACCCAGATTTCATGGAGCCAGGGTCTGCCCAATAGCACTTTATATGATGTGTTGACATCGATGATGTAGAATGTCACCTTGGAGGTGAAATCATCGAGCACCAGATCGACATCCACCCAGCCGAGGACATCCTTGGTGTCTTGGTTAAAGCCAGATATCCTGACCGCTTGAACCTTCTGGAGGTATGGGGTCAGATATAAAGTGTTGAATGTCTTCAACGGCATGATGTTGACAGCAGCATCGGCATCCACCAGGATCCGGTTCACCTCATGCCATTGACCTTCCCCTTCATGTAGAGGGGATGGTTGTGGCACGGAGGGGATAGCAGCATGTCCTTCTCCTTGAAGGAGACGATGGCTGTGAAGGCTTCATATATGGCGGCCTTCATCTCTGCGACATGCGCTTCATAAGCTTCAAGTTCTTGGAGTATTTTGATAAGCGTTTCTCTCAACTCTTTACTACAAGCGATGACCTCCCAGATTGTAATGCTGGCAGGGAAGCGCTTCATCTGGTGGAGGACTTTCCGGTCAGCCCGAGCTCGAGCATCCTCTAATGATGGTAGTATGTCAGGTTGAACTTTCTGTGGGCTGCTGTGCCGCCCCCCGTCGGGGAGTTGCACTGCCTTGCCTTTGCCGCTGGGGTCGGGCTGACTCTGATCGACCGTGGATTCCTGGAACAGGGGCGCCAATGGTGGCTCTTCTGAGAGTGGTTGGTGAGCTGGCTCATCCTTACCGGACTGTCCTGCTTGTTCTACGGAAGAGGAACAAGCTGGGGTAGAGACTGGAACGCTGGTAGTAATTTCTTCAACGCCGGTAGGATCGAAGATGCCGGGTCCCTTCCGAACTTCCACCTTTGGAATGAGGGCAGGTTCCTCCCCTCGAAAGAGGATGATTCGCTCCGGGTCGAATGTGGGCGGGTGAAGGGGTAGCTCGAAAATTCTCCCACGGCCTCTACTGCATCCCCGACCACGACCTCGGCCACGGCCAGTGTGTTCTGGAGCTGGTTGTAGCCCGAGCGGGGCGGTAGTCCTCTGTCTGGTTCGGGAGGCCACCGGTTCGCCTTGCCAGGAAGCGTTGATGTTATCAGGGGGTGGAATAGCCACCATATTGCTGGTGTAGCTCCGAAGCATTTCTTCCAGCTGCTCTATTATGATCTCCTTGTCTTTATAGGACAAGGAGAGTTATTCTGGGATCAGGAGTCTTTCGCTATTCTTGAGATTTTGGATCATCTCTTGGACCCAGCTTTTGAGGCGGGCTCGCTTCTGCATCTTTTCCCACGGGATATAGCTATCGAGTGGGAGAGTGTCGGTTGGACGAGGGGGAACGTATTCCTCCATGTCATCAATGAGCCATTGGAGCCACTGGAGGGGCGTTGGCTCGGCTGGTAATTGTAGGGCGGCCGCTTGCTCGGCTTGTTTCTTGAGCTGCCTTTTGAGGTTCTTCCTCCTGTTCCTCTCCTACTTCTTGGCGATGGCCATCTCCAGGGGCGTAGGAGAGGGATGTGTTGGAGCCGGAGCCAGTAAACCCTCGTGGGGATACCTCTGAGGTGGTGCCTTGGCGGGGTGAGGTTGACGGCCTTTCTTTGCCCGGATTTCAATCCAAGCACCTTCTGCTTGTTGTATCTGGAAGGTGGCGTTAATCGCTTGCTCGATGACCTCAAGTGGCAACTCCTGGTATGCTGGGATACTGGGACTGGCGTCTGAAGACGTGTGTGCCGTTTGGTGCCTTACCCGCGGTGGTGATAGGAGTCTATGAGGAACCGGCAGACTGGTGCTAGCGTCTAATACATATGCACGGTTTGATGCATTAGCCACGATGGCGTATTCTTTTACTGAGAGGCGGACTGGGAGACATGCTTGTTGTCTTACTCCTTTGTCTTTCCCTCGCAATCGTGCTGGAAGCAAGGTCTGGCGGCAGTCGAAGGTATCGTAGGGTATTGTCGCTCTGGGTAGTTACCCCGAATTTGCGCATCGACTGGGCCTCGTGGTGGCGGGCCCGACGTACGAGCCGAAGTTGCTGAAGACTCTGAAGATGTCTTCTTTGCAATTTGGATTGGGTTACAGGGCAAGCGGGGAGGACCCGATGGCTCACCGGTTGAGGGGACATGACACGGCTGGGCCGAGACCTCACCCTGCTTTTCCTTCCCCTTCCTATCCCCGAATGCCGGAGACGGAGGTAGGGCAAAGGGAAAGTGAGAGGGATCTGAGGAGCCCAGCATCGTGTCACCCACTAGGACATTCTTTCGGCCAAGAAGAACCCAGGGGAGCCTGGCGGTGTCCTCTCTGGAGAAGGGGAGAGACTCCAGCTCCTGCCAGGGCCGCCATTGCATGGCCGAAGTGGCAGGGGCTGGCTGGTTGGCTGGCAGTGTTCGGGAGTCTGGAGGGGCTGAAATAGCAGGAGGATGGATGACGGTGATTGAGAAGTTACTCGGCCCAGTCTCTTGACTGGGATCCCGCTTGAATAAATTGCTCGAGAGGGCCGAGTCAAGAGACTGGGCCGAGTAACTTCTCAACTGTGCCTTCGAGAGGGCCGAGTCAAGTGGCACGGGCTACCTTACCAGCATACCCCAGAATGGCTTGGATGACGGTGCTCGACTGTGCCTTCGTAATTGCTCGAGAGCTTCTCAATTATCGGTCCGAAACTCAAGCCATTCTGGGGTATGCTGGTAAGGTAGCCCGTGCCCATTTTCTTGAGGAGGATCTGGCTATTCTGACGCATCCCTGGCGGTGCTAAGGGTTTCTTTAACAGCTTGGCGAAGTCTCACAAGTTCCATGGAGTTTCCCTCAGCATCAATCTACTCCCACTGGATTTGTTCCTGGATGAGGTACTGAACTTCCTCGCAGGCCTCGATCGCGTGGCAGATTCTGGCGTGGAAAGGGTAGTACTGGGGGTGAATGAAGTCCCAGTGAGTGTAATCTGCCAGTAGATCTCGAGGCATAATTTTCCGCCTCTCGACGAGGACATCGAAGAGTCGCCGGGTCCTTTCCTTAGGAAAGGAGAGAGGTATGCGGTCATGACATGGCCTCCACCCCGGATACTAGAGCGAACACTCACCTCGGCTAGTGCTGGGATCCTCTATTTCAACGTCAGAAAGAGAGAACGTAGCCATCATGTGGATCACGTCAGCTGAGTAGTGAACCACATGTGCTGCCTTAGCCGGCCTGGGCCAGGTATGTGGCGGCGGAGGATCGACGAGACCACTCTTCATTTTAATGAGGCCGTCTCGGATGAGCTTATGCGCCAGCATCTTGAAGATGTAGCAATCTTCAATCGAATGACCCAGCATGCGATGGTATAGGCAATAGCCGGGATCATCGGTCTTCAGGGCCTTGTCCGGCTTGTGGATTTCTGGCAGCTTGACAATCTTCTGGGCCATGCAGAGGTCGAAGAGCATCTTGGCATGTTCCTTCTTGAAGAAGAAGGGTGTCTTCATACGCTCTGAGAAGGAAGGAGCGGCCAGCTTATTTGTTGGCTTCTGGTCGGGGCCGCTTGGTTCGGCCACTTTACGGGCTTTGTCGGCTGGGGTGAACTTGATGATATTCACCTCCTTACCAGGCTGGTGTTCTCGTGCCTATTTACCCTTTGCTGAAATGTAGCTCGGGTTGTTGGCGAAGAACATCTCTATTTCGGCGACGGTAGAATTTAGCTGGTCGAAGACTTTGATATCTGTACCGAGGAGCTTTTCGCTGACCTCAGCCGCTAAGCCTCGACGGCATATGGTGATGGCATCTTCTTGGATTGGAGGATTGACACACCTCATGCTGAGGTCTCGCCATTTCTTGATGAAGTCAAGGGCGCTCTCGCCCTTCTTCTGCCGGAGAGAGCAGAGCTCGGCTAGGGAGATCTTTCACTCGGCCGTCTGAAAATGGTCCGAGAACTTCTTTTAGAGGTCTGCCCAGTCGATCACTGAGTTGGGCTTCAGGCAGGAATACCATTACAAGGCCGTTCCTGTAAGTGAAGTAGCGAAGTAGCGGAGGAGATATGATTCGTCTAACGCTAACTCGCCCATGGCCGTAACGTAGTAGGCCAAGTGCTCATGTGGAGACCCTTGCCCATCAAACTTTTGTAGCATCGGGGGCTTGGCGTACTCCGGAGGAAGCTTCTTCAATTGGTGGTGAAGCGGGTAGGGCACACTATAGAGATCTATAGTGCCAACCCCTTCGCCATACTGGGCGAGCTTTGTCTCAACAATCCGCTCGATCATCTGGCGTTGTGCCATGAGATTTTTTGGCACTGACGTATTGGATGCTCGTTGTTGAGCTTCGACTGGGGGCATGCCAAACCCGACTGCTATCAGGGTTCGGGCAGCTGTCGCTGAGGCATTGGCATCATTATGCCCCCCTGGCGGGGCTGGTGCTTCAGCCGGTGGCCTAGCAGGTGGCTGAGGATGAAGGTCCCGTTCCTGAAAGAGATCTTGCAAGAGGGCCTTCAAATGTTGGTTCTTCTTCACGAGAGTCTCGAGGGTTACCTCTTGAACCACGTTCGCGGGGGGATCATTGTTGGCCGATTCCGCGTTGACAAGAGCGCCACGATCCTCGGCTGGAACTTATTCCGCTTGCTCTGATGCCTACAGTCCGACGGAAGTGCCAATGTGACCTGTCGGGGCTGGAGGCTGAGTTTGATGACGCGGCCTTCTGAAGTGGGCCAACGGCTGGTTCAGATCATCAGACTGAGTGTCAGGTTGGTGTCCGGTGGTATAGCATGCGAACACCCTAAGTGCATCGTTGACAAACCGGGTCATCCACTTCCTCCGAAGGTGTTCCTCAGGGTGGACGAGTGCCCCCAGTCTGTCGAAGACCGAGGTGCGTTGCAGAGGAGCCTCCATCTCGATGTCGGTCGGAGGAGAACTCAGGACAGGTTACGGGCGGGCCCCGAGACGGGTCCGTCTTTGCCTCCCCTTGCCCGGGTGGCGGACATTAGACGATTGGGCGTCGTCAGATGGTGTTGTTGTGGGATCAGATGCATCTTGCCTGATGCCGCATCTGAGCGCTCACAGGGGGTTTCTAATACGCGCCCTCCGAATGGCTTGAGCTTCTTCCAAGGTGACCCAGATTCTTCTCAAGTCGGATTGCTGGTCTCCCTTGTCGTTGTTCCGCCGATGAGATCTGGGAGTCTGTATATCAGACTGGTGCGGGTACCCTCAGACTTGCGCCGAGGTGCCTACTTCTTTAAGCTCCACTCTATCCTCTCGCATTCGCCGCACAAGGCTAAAGCGGTTGGTGGTGGGAACTGTAGGAACGGTCCGTTCCTGAAGTGTTATTGGTTCACTCCCGTTGAGGTGAATCCGCAGGTCACCGACAAGAATGGTCTCGCCTGAGTTACTAGTTGCAACGGCGAGTCGTCTGCCTTTACGGCCGTGGCGACGCTTCTTCTGGGGAGCCGAGGAAGACCCCACCCCGAGGTGATAGACCGAGAAGACCCGGTCTGCGGTTACTGGCAGCATGGAGCTGTCAGTTGAAAGTACTAGGATCGGCCCCCAAGGTACCAGACCCGCATTGGGGGTCGATGGCTGGGCGACTCTGGTGTAAGCTCTTGCCCGAGTCGAAAGAAGCGTTGTCGATGCTCGAGGTGACACTCTTGCACCAGGAAGCAACGTCGTAGAAGATACTGAGGCGTCGGCGACCTGAGGTTGTGAACCTGTACCGAGCGCTGGTGAAGTTGGGGGGTGGGACAAAGGACCCACGACTGATATGGAGATTGCCGCGTCCCATAGAGGCAATGTTGTACTGGGAGTCGGCGTTACTGGATGGAAAGGGGAAGAACCCCGTAGTGGAGTTGAGACCCTAGGGGCCCGATGCGGAAGGTGCACACCGGGGATGGACCTTGAGATATCTTGGGGTTGTGTGCCCGGTCTGGACACTGGGGAGCCTCGAACTCGGGGTTGAGAACCCGCATTGGACAACGGCTCGTTCGGAGTTCGGGTCGAAAGATCAGAGCAGAGTATTTGGGAGCCTTGCCCCCGGGTTGGGAAACCCGTGTGGGGAGCTAGCTCAACTGGGGCTCGAACTCGAAGGCCTGAACAGGGTGTTGGGAAGCCAGGCACCCGGGGGTAGAAACCTGTGTCAGATGCCGGCTTGACTGGGGCTCGGGGTTGGAGGCCTGGGTGAGATGATGTACTAGTGGCCAAGGCTTGGGGCACCAGGCCCGCACTAGAGGTCGGCCGAAATTGGGCCCAGGGGGAAAAGCTCACCTGGGCAGGAAATGATCTGGGACCCCCACGGGGGCCGGTGACGGACGGCCCGAGTCTGACACTCTAGCGGGCCACTGATGTTGGAGAGTGGTGCGGCATGTCCACCACACCAGCTGGAGCGGAGGCTAAGAGTAGCTGTGGAACAGCCATGGGGACCTCACCCAGGAAGTAGGGTGATCCGACAACTGGGGCGAAGCTATAGAAAACAATCGGCGTCGCCAAGTAGCCCACCCGTGCGTGGGTGGCGATGACGATGGGACCGTAGGTGACGGTCGCCATAGTTGCTGCAACGTTGAATGCCGCGGAGGCGACGGTCCTTGACGGTCGCCGGGTGCGGTCCGGTGGTCGGAACGCGAGCTGGGAGCTGCTGGGAAATGCGCGGGAGTACCCTCTTCTGCCTCTCCTGCAAGGATAGGAAAAGGGTACCATGGCTTCTGGGTTGGCACAGGCTTCTCTTCAGAAAAAAGAAGGCGTGAGACCTCCCACCGAGCGTGCCATCCTTTTGTCTGCACGGCGGTTCGGAACACGTCGACGGTTTTTTTTTATGTCGGTGACCGGGATGAGGGAAGGAACACAGCGGGAAAGGAAAATATGGTAGTTTGATGTATCTCGTGTATCCTCCTGTGTGACCATAGGCCTCTCAGGGTGTTACCGGGCACTCTCCTTTCACGAAAAGTCGAGAGGGGTCGGATGGCACGAGAAGTTTTTGAGATTTGGGGAAACGAGGCTAGGATGCGGGCATGCCAGTCGATTTCTCGACAATCACCTATGGAACCAAGGTTTGACTGGGGAGCGTCGCCAGGACGCGGCACGTGGGCTCGAGAAACTGGCGACACGCGGAGAGAGGGGAGGTTCCACAAGTGCGAGTGCGCAGGCATTTGTGGGGAGCCATGTAATGGGCGTCTTTCCCAACCGACTGCAAGCAGTCGGTGTTTATTTACATCGGATTGAATCCGAACACCTTCGTTCCATGCTGAAGAGGAGCATGTATGTATCTGTAGCCATGGGTGGAGGGCCGGGAGCATTCTACAGCTGTGGGCTCGCGTCTGTAAGGTAGGTGTTTACTAGGGTCTAGGATACTAGACACATACACACCAAATGGTGCGGGAGAGGCTAGGACCTGAATATGGATGCAAAGTCGGGCATTCAGGTGGCAATATATTTTATGAGAGCCACGTGGGCTTTACAGGTGGGCCACAGCGGCTAAATTACAACAGGTGCAAGCCACAGGACAATCCTGATATGTGAGCCGGTCCCCGGGTCAATGCATGATAAGGCGGGTGTTCGCTTGTGTTACAGAGCCTCTCCTCGAGGCAAGGGCCACACCTGATTTGTAGAGGGAGGACTGGACTAGGTGGCCGGAGGAGGTGTTGGCCAGTAACTAGTCGAGGGTCGGGCGCATCTCAGATCGAGCAGTCGGACACGACCCCATGATGGAGGTAGATGCGGCATCATGGCGTATGTGTGGCCGTCGTAAGTTGACATGCGCGGGCAGACCCGGGAAGCGGGTGTATTTGCCATGGTCATAAGGCCCTGTGTGTAACGGGAGTGGACTTGTGCAACATGGCTAAACACCGTGTGAGGGGAGTATGAGTGACATACCCTCGGCATGTATAAGCCGTTTTACAAGTCAACCATCCACACAAAGCTTCTCACGTCCTCGACCCTTGCGGGATGCATGCAAAAGTCAGAGGGTGCAGCAGTTAGATCGTAGGTTCTTGCATTCATGCCCCTCGAGCTCCCAAGGGGGCTTTTATAGAGAATACAAAGGGTCAGGGAAGGGTTTATGCGGACCAGGTTGAGGGCCAAACTTGATCCACGTAAACCCTTGGAAAATATTTTTTTTTGTTTACTGAGTGGGGGAGGGAGGGTTTAGGCGGACCAGACTAGGGGGTTGGTCTGGTCCGCCTAAACCCCTCCCCTAGGGGGGTTTAGGCGGACCCAACCCAAGGCTGGGTTTGGTCTGCCTGAACCCTTCACCGGAGGGGTTTAGGCGGGGCAAAAATTGGGTTTTCTTTTTTTGAAAAATCTTTTTTTTTCATTCTGGATGGGTTTAGGTGGACCAACTCCAGGGGCTGGGTTGGTCCGCCTAAACCCATAAGGGTTGGCGCAGACCGAGGCTGGGGCTGGTTTTTTTTGTAAAAAAAAAAAAAATTGTTAAGTGGGGGTTTAGGCGGACCAGCTTAGGGGGGTCAGGCTGGTCTGCCTAAACCCCCCCCAGGGGGTTTAGGCGGACCAACCTGGGCCTAAACCCCCCCCCCCCAAGGGGTTTAGGTGGACCAGCCTGGGGGTTTAGGCGGATCGAAGGGAGAGTGAGGGGGGGGAGGCGGTCCCACCCTATAAAAATCCTATTTTCTTCTATTTTTGTCCTACGCTTACTGAGTAAGACTGCAAGAATACAGGAAGGATACGAGGCTTCGACTGGTGGATGCTTTGACTGGTGGATTGGCCGCTTGCACACGAGGAACATGAGGGTTGACGTGGGACTTGTTCGCTCCCGAGCTTTCGCCGTCAGATCCTTCCACGAGTGGGTAGACTAGTTGACCTTGCTCAGACTGGGAGTGACTGGGACTGGGGGACGGCCGTGGGGCCATTGGGCTGGGAGGAGGGCGAGCTCCCAAAGGGGGTCCGCCCTCCCGGGTCGCGGCCGCGCCCTGGGAGAACTCCCCCCGGGCGAGCCGTGGCCCCGAGGAGTGGCCTCGAGGGTCTTCTTTCATCGTCTGGAGATGTCCTTTGAAGGACAGAATGCTCTGGGATGCTGGGATTAGCCCGTGGGGGCTCGTCGATGTCGTGTTATTGCTGCCGCTCGCAAGGTGTTCGGGGAAAGTCCCGACACACCTCGGGTTGTCGATCGGCATAGGTGGGTGACTATCGGGTCTTAGATTTGGCCCATGGCTGTGGGTATAAGCTCATAGAAATTGGGAAGGGGCACTTTGAGTACGTGGGCCCAGCCTCATGGTGTGTGCCACGTTGCACGGCAGGTTGGCAGGGTAGCCCCGGGTTGGCCCGAGAGCTAAGGATAAGCGGCTCATTGCCGCGTGTTTGAGGGCCGGGGGTGGCCCCGACTTGCTGGAGGGTTGTTGTAGAACCCGTCTGTTATGTTGGAGCAGCGGGTCGGTCCGCAGTTTGCTGTAGAAGGGCTGGAACATATGCGCCCACAAGGTGTTCGGGGAAATGCCCAACACACTTGTGTGAGCCGTATACACGCGCTGCAGGCCTCCAAAGCCTTTGGTTGACTTAGTTAGGTCTCCCTTTGACCTTGGAGGGCTGGAAGAAGGTGTTTTGAGGTAGGCCCTAGCCTTATTGCTAGGTGTCACGTGGCACAGCTTGTAGTCGGGGCGCCTCCGAGTTGGCCCGGGTGGCCGTGTAGAATGCGGGATAAGCACGCCACTAAGTGATCGAGAGTAATCCCAATCAATTATTGATGTCGCCGTATGTCGCGGCTAGCTGGTTGGGACCCTTGGTTGGGCCGGAGTTGGTTGTAGGAGAGGCTGGGTAGTCCATGCCTTACAGGTGTTCAGGGAAATTCCCGAACCCTTATCCTTTAATATTTTCCTGGGGAACTATCTGGGTACAACAAACCCTTAACCATGCCTTCACCTTGGCTGCCACCCATTTCTGTGTGGCCATCTTGTTCCGGCCATGTTAATCTTGGGACATGTATGCTCTCCCCTTATTGTTTTGATTTCAAAAGATACCCCATCAGGCAATGTAGATGCATGTAATCTCCACTAACACTTGCTATGGCCACATTCTAATATAAGCCTTGTTTGATCACCCATATAAGTCCTCAAGTAGTATTCACTATTCACACAATATTGTTGAATTGCTAACTTAAGTGCTTCTCTATTCTGAAATCTGACACCCACCTCTATGTTAGGGCACTCATCCTTAGTTTCTAATATCTCAATGCCATATTCTATGTCTTCATGGACATAGAAAGGATCATCATCTTCATCACTTGATGGGAGACTATGGTAGCTATTCTCAGACTCTACTTCAAAATCAAAGTCAGAATCATCATCCTCATCATCTTCCCACCTACTGCTTTCATACTGACCCTCAGCCTCTCCCTACATGGATGTTTCTTGATTGGGGACACTAGTTCCCTGCCACACATCACCCATGTCAGTCTGTTTTGTAGGCTCTTCAACAGTCACAGACTATGCAACTTGTGTGTTTAATTCATCCCTAACTGACAGTATTCTATGATATCATAGGGAGAATCAACAGCTTCTAATTCCACAAAGTCAGCTTCTTTTTCAACCTCAGGTTGCTTCTCCTTTACTTTCCTTCTAGTAGACAGCTTCCTTGCAATCTTTCTAGGGTCACCCTGTGACTGTGTATGAATGGACAAAGACTCTACTATGATGAAAATCTCTATAGTCCCTTTCGGATCACAATGATCAAACATCATAAGGACATTTACATTAGTCACAATGTTCTTATACCTCTTAAGTCTACATTTAGGGACCCTCCACATGATATTCACCATATCACCTTTCCCATGTTATCAATGTGCAGACAAGTTGTAGCAAATCTCTAAGATTAGCATAAGCCCTATATATCCTAAAGATTTTTTGCTTCATCAGATGGTGACGTAGTCTGGAAGGATTGTCCTTAACATTCTTTCAATATCCCCCATACTTGACGAGCAAAGTGTACATGTCTGCCTCTTCATCCATCCTAATATCACAGAAGAGAAAAATAATACGACAAAAAGCACACATAATATGGCATAAAACATGCACAGACAAATTTCCTTTATTACAAGTACACATTTAAAAGCAACTGTGTCCAAGATTATGCAAACATATACAAGAAGACAAATTACTAGTGAGCCCCACTGCTCGACATTAAAAAACATGCATCTGACAGTGCCCCCACCTTCAACCCACATTTATTTCATCACCCCATACTATGCCCCACATGTGTAGAATGAAATGTACAGTAGTCCCACCCCCACGAGAATTCAAAGTGTAATATCAGACATAAAAAAACTTACCTAGCCCACAATCTTCAACTTTACCCTAAAAAGAGTCCTCTGGATTTCTGTGGATGCACTTTTTTATTTTATTTATTTATTTATTTCATTTATTAGTGCACAGGCGTGCCGGTCACAATGTGACAGTTTGTTCAGACTCTAGAGACCAAGGTGACATGAAGCCGCTAGCGCGCCGTCCGACTGATCAAACGATGGTGGGTATCGTGTCGGGACTAGAACTCACAGTGCCATAAAGGCCACAGCGTTAATTACATCTCCCCAAAGGAGAGATAACCCTTGATTAATCGTCAGGAAGAGTGGCCCTATAGCCTAAAATTTGCACTAATGAAAAAGGAGAGAGATAACTCGAAACGTAGCGAAATGTTCCATGCTAAGGCAAGGGCATTTAAGCCACTTCATTTATTCATCATCCATTTCGTGTTCGGAAAGTATTCTGAGTCGAAAGCATGACGAAGACATGAATGATTATTAGGTAAATGTTTGCCAGGAATGCTGCAACTTTGATGTCCGATAATAAAAGGAGCGGGATGAATCCCGGTGAGGATAGTTCAGATTTGAAGAGTTGTTGGCCCAAGGTAAAGTCAGGCTAGGGCCATGGTGGGGTGGTCCCCAAGATCCAAGCTTGCCCTGCGAGGGCATCATTTCTATTCCCTTCACACAAGGTCTAGCGGATGAGGGGCCCCGGATCAGGCACCATTTGTTCCTTGAGTATTATATTTTATTATTACTATACTATTATTATTATTATTATTATTATTATTATTATTATTATTATTATTATTATTCCTTTTTTATATATTTTTGTTTGATCATGTATTATCAGTCGACTAAAGGTGAAAATCAATCGACCAAGCGAAGAGGTGAGCAACTCACTGGCAGATCAGTTGACTGGAAAGGAAATCAGTTGACTGAAAATAAAAATCAGTCGACCTGAGCCAGATGGTAGTCAACTTACTGACAGGCAGGTCGACCGAACATGAAAATCAGTCGACCAAAGATGGAAATCTGTCGACTTGAACAATGGCATGTTGACTTATTGTCAGATCAGTCGACTGAGAAGGAGAACAGTCAACTGAAAGGGGAAAGCTACTATCCTGAACCCAGTGGTGCGTCGACCTGAGCCACAGATAAGTCGACCTACTCCTGGGTGGGCAAACCAAAACCCCCTTTGTTTGGTATTCATTACGACGGCTTTAGCCTAATGGATTAGAGGGGTATCAGATCCCCCCCCCCTCTTCTTACTTGATATATTTCCTCCCCCCACCCACCTTTTTTTAGACGGGCCAGGGGCCCTAATGAACAGGTTGATAGACTCTGCCGACCGACCCTCCACCTCTATCGACAGGGGATTTGACCCTGTCGTCAGAGTTACCCTGTCCCTTTTTTTTGTTTTGTTTTGTTGTTGTTTTTTTTATTTTGTTTTGTTTTTGTTTTCTCTTCTCTTTTTGTTTTATCTTATTAGTATCTTTTTTTTTCATGCGCGAGACACTCATAGGACAAAATGGGCCGCTTAGGCTCAAATCGGTCGACCTGGTCATGGGCCAGTCGACTGACCCCATGGCAGGTCGACTGAGTTTTTTTCTAATACACATTTTTGTTCATTTTCTTTTCTCCCACTTCCAACTTCTATAATCACCGGACCCTATTGACATCCTCTTCTAGTCCAACATGCCAGAGAACTGCAGGTATTCCTGGCACTCTATTTCAGTTAGGTTCCTTTTGAACTCAATTGATCAACATGGGCTCTGCTCTAACTGCGACCAGAATTCATAGACATTTGCCCCCTAATCTCCCTCAATAGAGTCCTCCAAGGTTCCATAGACTTTGTTGCCTTTAATATTCAAACATTGTTTCATTATTCTTCCATGTTTCTTCCTTTTCACATTCTTTTTCATCACATTCAAGTATGCAAGAAACAATCGTTTGGGACCAAAATTCATGTTTCTTCGAACTTTTTGATTCAAGACAAGTTTGTCAAATTCAGTACATCCAACACCATCCTTCTAAGAACAATACCTTGGGATAACTACCTCAGACTCCTTTGAAATAATTTTTAGAACCTTTACAGCCACTGGGCCATTTGATCTCCTATCATTTACAGTAGCATCCTGATGTTGTACAGGAGCAACCCTGAGCCCTTGTGGGCTGCCTATAGCACCTGAGTGGTGGGATAAGGTAACTTGCCCATGTTTCTGAAAACCACGTGCCTCACAAGATGTACCAGTAACTTGCAACTTCATGTCTTGTGCATCACGCTTCTCAAACATGGCTACTTCTGTGAGAACCTTTTTAGGCTCAGGATTGAAGATCACATTGCCTTTAGCATGACGCATAAGTATGTTGAACTTGTCTACATCAACAGTTGAATAAGTAGCAAGTGCAACAGTGCACTCCTTAACAAGAGAATTGGTAGCTGCAAAATTGTCGCTTGGAGGATTTAGAATTGCATTGCCTTTAGCTTGATGCATAACAAGCATGCTGGACTTGTTGACATCTACAGTAGAACCAGTAGTGAGATCATCTTTCATATGAACACTTTGGGCACTCTGGGACAAAAAGAAAAGGGCAATGGTAACCCATTTGTAGCATGCTTATTAGCTCAGTTTTCATTGTTTTTGGTATATGTCTCTATAGTAGTAGCTCCATACAGCTCTGGGATCTTGTTTCTCTAGAAGGATGTTAAAGTTCATCTGGACTTTCCCCATGAGAGCCAGAAGAAAATGATCCCCCAATTTCACTTCCAACCCTGGCTAACGAATCATCCAGCTTGTTCTGATTTTCTAGTGCATAGTTGTTAATTTTAGAAATTATTTGTTGTGCCATATTGAGATATCGTGAAGTTAACAGCTTACTAGAGAAATGAGCGTGACTGGAAGAACCACAATTCAGAGAAAGTTTCTCATTGCTTGGGAGGTTACGTTTCATTTCCAATCCCATTCCAAGGCCAACAACATTTGTTGAATGCTGAAGAAAGTGAGAGGAGACATACAATTCTATGGCATCTTGGTATCGGTTATCTTTAGACGTGACCTAAGTTATACCAGAGCAACTTATTTCTGAGCACTGATCTAGAATGCTACCAATCATGGAGGGACACAAAAAGATGAGAGCACGCTAGCGCATCAACCCCGCACGAACCGGCGTGTTTTTCGATTGTCGGAAAGTGTCGACTCATAGAGTCGACGACACTCGCGGCCGGCCAAGACAGGAAAGCCAGCCAGCCAGAACACAGCGTAGAAAGTGTCGACTCCATGAGTCGACACTTTCTACCTGTGGCGTTAAGAAAATGCCCAGACAGAAAGCTGGGAAATAAATGTCGACTCTTATAGTCGACATTTATACCCTGTGCGTCTGAGGGCCACACTCGGTGCACAAGTAGATGCTATAGAAAGGGTGCAAGGTTTTGAAAAACACCAAGAACAGTCGGTGTAAGACCTGCAAGGTCGGTGCAAGATATGAAAAACACCAAGAACGATCGGTGCAACCTTTTGAAGGATCTCGGTGCAAAGACGGCAAGGTCGGTGCAAGCCATACACATAGGACAAAGTGTCGACTCCATGAGTCGACACTTTTCCTGACATATACAGAAATGGAGAAAACCTCAAGAGGGGTTAACCAATTGAAATGAGACTTTAAAGAACATTACATGAGTGAGAGATTTAAGCAAGACTTACCCCAAATAGTAGTCTAACCAACCAGATATGCACAGGGTTACCTTGTGATTTGTGCATCCATTTTCTCTACAAACCTGCTTCGAACAAGCAAACAAGAGAAGCATACTCTTGTTTCCACATTGCTACACATATGAGTGTCCTGTATGACGATTGCCAATTTGATCTTCATGAAGATTCCCATTTAGAAATCCATGTCACTTATACACAATGGAAGCAATCTTTGAATCCATTTTAAATCTAAAGAATGAAAATGCAACTCACATTGACATTTAGTTTTCCACATTGAGTCCCTGCAATTCACATGTTAACTTAGACAAATAACTCAAGTGTTATGTGAATCAACCATCGACATATTAAACGAGTTCATCACATTCGACTTGAAGACCATCCATTCTTAACTGAGTCCTGTACAAAATATCATTCTTCATATCATTCTCATTCAGCAAATCCCCATTGAAGTAAGACAACCCATTCAACTATTAACATTGATACTCCTATGAGCATCAATCAATCAATCAAAAGCAAACCAATCCTTTTCATAACCACAATATACTTATGCATTTATTTACATGAAGCACAATCACATGGTATTTGATAATCATCAAAATTTCTTAACACAAGGTTATGCACGGGGTTCAACAATCTCCACATTTTTTATGATGACAAAATACTATGTGCAATTAAGCAAAACAAACTAGGCAAGAAGTTGCTTGTTTCAACAAAAGATGTGTTTCAAGGATATTCAAACACAAGATATATACATATCCACATAGCATGAATTGTGATATGATCATCACAGAAGCATGTCTAAACTCATTCGAGAGACATTCATTCCATGAGCTCATTCCAAACACACTCAATCCATAAATGCATTCCACACACATTCAACAAACTAATTAACCAAGCTGTGGTTCATTTGATAGCACGTTCAACAACAGAAATTAAGGTTCAAAAGTGGATAACCTATCCACAGTCCACAAGACATAACATGCAGTCCATAACCCAAATATCACATAACCAGCCCATGTCCACAAATAACACATAACACCATAACTAACACAAGACACCCATAACAAGAACAAGCACAAGCCACATTCATCTCCCCCTTTGTCATCAATAAAAAGGAATGGAAGGGGAGAGTTAGTCAAGCTGGAGTCAAGTGAATTAGAGCTGCCAAGGATCAAGGCCTCAAGGGGAGGCAGGAGGTGTTGGTGGACGGCGAAGATAGTCGGACAGATCATCAAACTTGGAGCATTGAACTCCCAATCCAGTGTGTAAAGAGTCAATTGAATTGGCCATTGCTGCAAACTTCTGAAGATATGTTTCGTGGTGAAGCTTCAACTCTGAGACTTCCTTGGTAAGAGCATCCACTGAATCTTTGACCTTGCCAACTTCACTTCCTAACTCATCAATTTTTCTGTGCAATGATGTGTCATCTGAAGAGGCAGGCTGAGTGATGCGAGTTCTTCTAGCAGGATCTCCTTGTTCTTCATCTTCACTCTGATCAGAGTCTGCAGCAGGAGCTTTTCCCTTCTGAGAACGAAGTGTTCGGACCAGACGCCCATTTATCTACTCATATCCCATATTGTTGCAGATGGAGAGTGTTGTGTAGATGTCTGCATCACGAATTGGATGACTGACCTGTTTGCTTAAGTCAATGTGCAGATACTGAAAAATCGGAGTTAAAGCAGCACCATAGGGGATATTTATGTTCTTTGATTTTCTGCAGCTTGTAATGTATTCCATCATAACAGTTGGGAAGTTGATTTGTTCTCCACGCATTATATAAGCAAACAGAAATTTCTGCCTATCTGTTACTTGCTCCCTAGCTCCTGATCGAGGCAATAATATGGTGGTCATCATATGATGTAAAATCCTCTGAGGCGGTGGAAAGTTGTTTGCATTCAGTTTGGGTAGATAGCCTTCTGCTATAGGCTCATCAGTCATGGCCTCATAGGCTTCCTCTTCTGAATACATGGCCTCCTCAGGGATTATGCCATTATCGTATGGCATATTTAGGGCCTTCCCTATCAACTGAACAGTTAAAGGAACAGAATGTCCATCCAGGCTTGTGTATAATTCATCATTCTTCACTACCATGTTACCATAAAATTGATGAACAAGAGAATGATAAACTTTCCTATGATCTGACAAAAATGAAATCAGATTTGGCTGCAACCTCAGGAGTTCAACTAATTTGGGTAGCACAGTTTCAATGCTCTTAAAGTCCACAACACAGGGATGCAATACCTTCCTTTCAACTAGCATAGCACTCTCTGAAGCTCTCTTCTTTCTCTGAGCTTGGGGTTCCCTATCCTTGCGCCGTACTTCCGTCCGGATGAGAGCTCCCTCTCTTTCCTTCACTGTCCTCTTCTTGGGAGCCATTCCAACAACTCGGACAACCTCGAATGGATGCAAATGGAGGATGACGGTGAAGCTCGGTCTTCTCTTTGATAGAAGGAGGCCTACCTCGGAATAGACCGCTCTCCACAGCACACTCCACACCAACCGGACATGGCTTGAAGGAGGGCGCCGCAAATGCTCCAGGAAGAAGAAGAGGAGTGGACGCCGCCGAAGGGTTTCTTGGGGAAAAAGGAGAACAACCGCGGCTTCGTACGAGGATGCGTCTGGTGAATGGAGGAGGAGCCAAGGAGAGGGTTGCGAAGAGGGTTTTAGGGCAGAAGAAGAGGGTGAATGCATTTTAGAAGGAAACCCATGGGGGTGGTTTAAGGTGGAGGTGGAGGTGGTTCGAGCGAATTGAAGTGAAGAGCCACCCAGCGAACCGGTTTGCGAACCGGTATCTGAAAGAAAAGTGTCAACTCATTGAGTAGACACATTTTCTCACCTCTTCTATTCCGAGAATAAAAGGTGTACATGGTAATAAAAGTCAACTCTAGGAGTCGACTCTTCCTCTATAACATAAGTTTTCAAGGGAAAATGGAAGAGAATGAAGGCCAAGGGTTTAGGAATTGAAACCCAATTGATTATGGACACAGATAAGAGAGATTGAGGGTTGAACAAATGGGAAATTGATCATGGACAGAGAAATTCAATCAACCATAATAAGATGACCAACGCAATCGAGCAGGCAAGCAATCATCTCAATTATCCAGCACAGTTCATTGTAATTGAAATATTACCAAGAATAAAATCAGAATACCAGATCTGAGCTAAAGCCATTCAATCCACATGAAATTATATTTAAACCGAGATTTCTTACCTTGAACCAAGGAAATGTGACACATTTAAGCCTGCATGTTAAGAAATCCAATCTCATGATAAAACACACAAGTATCACTCAATGCATTCTATAATGTCTGTGCATATGAACTCATAGTCAGTGCATATGAACTCATAGTCAATGCATATGAGTGGATTGGGTCAGTGCAATGTTGTGAAACACCATGGATTGGGTCAGTGCAATGAAGAGCAGGGTCCGTGCAATGACGAACATTAATGCAACCAACCAACATTCAACACACATTTACAAGTTGTTCTCAATTCAACCATCACAACTTTGGGTCAAACACATAGGGAAAAGTTAACCAACTTAGTCCAATAGGCAGACAATCATGACAATCTTTTAGCAAAGCTCATTGTAGAGGAAATTCATGGAATCACAAGTGGGGTTTGCAGGTTCAGGAGGAATTTCATGGCCCATTCATGGGGGTTCAACAATCAAGTTCTTCATATGCATTTCATGATTTCAAGCATGCAAGCAGACAAGCAAACATATTTAGATATAAAATCAAGCATGTAAGTCCCTTAGGGACGGGTATAATAAGAGTGCAATTGAATTAAGCATGATGTCCATGAGCAAAATTAACAAGGTTGTGCTTACAAGAAGATGTACTGCATAACCAATGAAAATCGACTGATTCAGGAAATACATTCACACAATCAAACTCAAATTCAATATGTGAACTATGAGGAATGACTATCAAGACAATATAGATTATCAAATGTTCAAAATAACACTAACAAGAACCTCTCCTCCCTACATTTCCATACACAGTGCTCGGCTTTTGGTAGCTTCGCACAGTCCCAAAAAAAAATTGATAAAATGTAATTAATATGACTAACTTTTTGACGCGAGTTATGTCCTTTGTTTCAGGGGTATTTTCCGGTTACTCAATTTCGTCACTTATTAGCAATGTGGATTTTTGTCACTTTTCGTTTCGAGTTTCCTCCTTTGTTTCAGAGGGAATTACCGACTACTCGGTTCCAATTCCACTTATTGAATTTTTTGGGACTGACAGCTTTTTCCTCACGAGACACTAGATTTTGATGTAGGGATTTAAGAATCTTCAAGTGTTGAGTGGAATAACTGAGATCCTTATTGAATGAAGCCATTTATCTCAAAGGTCCGTATCGAGTGAGTGATTGTACAGATAGTAGTGGATGAATTAGTCTTATCAAGGTTATGTCTCCTCCTAAGTGTATGCACGTTTAAAAACAAAATTTCCTTCTTAATATGTGCCATGAAGCATACATGCCTTGATCAATGTAAGTTTATTTATCAAGGATGTCAGGTCATAGAAAGGTTCAAAAACAGAAGGGTGTAAATTATATACACTCAAGCATGTGTCAAAATGGAATTTTCCAAGCAAGATGATTACCGGTACGTGACGGAGATAAAGGTCCAAAGACCCTACTCACGCATAAGGAAAGCTTCCAGTTGGACATTATCCAACCTCGGCAATCGCCATTTGATATACCGAAAATCATGACATTCACGCACACAGGAATATGAAATATATGCATGTTTGTACATGAAAGTGACAGATGACTGGACTTTATTCCTATTCACAAGTATGCAGGAAAGTGTGTGATATGTGCAAGAAGTAAAGTGTGTATGCTATATGTGAAAAGTTCAACTGATATTCACAAAAAGAGACAAGTGTAGGTATAGAAAACTCTGTGATTAACTGCAAAATGATAGTTATTCACACAAGAAAGCAAAAATAGAATTCATTACCGCACAGGCTCAACAATTTTCTTACCTTGGAGTATTTTTATTCTATTAATAACTTCTTCCATCTCAAGGCACCCATGTAAAGCAAAATTCTTATTTTAAAGTTTTGGGTACCCAAGTCATCTTGGGCCCAGGGAGGTTAGTTGCACCTCGTATGGGTGCTCTCCTCAGTTTCTTTGCATTCACATCATCAAAATGCAATAAAGAACAATCATCCATAAGATGTCCAAGTCTACCACAATAATGACAATGCACATGTTGATTCAATTTCTTTGTCTGGACATTAGTAGTGGCCCTTTGTGTATAAGTGGGGGGTCTATGACTTTCAACATGAAATTTAGGTTTTTCTTTTAACAACCAACAGTTTTTCATCACATGACCCATTTTTCCACAATGAAAGTATTCAATTCCCTTTTTATGAACAGTTTAGAATTTCATGGCATAGATCCCACGAGTATTATGATCATCTTCATTCATCAAGTTACAGTCATGTATTAAATGACCATGCTCTCCACAATAGTGACATGATGTAATGTTTTATTTTGGAGCATGGTGATTCACATGAGATTTCTTTGCATATGTACTATACTTGGGTTTGACTGAAGAAGAGATGTTTGAGGTATTGGAAGAGCAAGAAGCATGCATAAATGAGGTTTTTGTTTTCAAATTAAAAGCTTCCTTTCTACTATGATTATATCCTAGACCTTTCCGTTGGAAGTTCACTTTAGTCCCTAAGATTTTGTTTAAGTTCTCTTCCCCGCTTACAAATCTAGCTAGAGACTTGTTCAAATCAGAGATTTCAGATTCAAGTGAAGCAATTCGAAGTTCATAAGAGACAATTTCATTTTCACAGGAAGTGATCTTTTCATTCAAGGTGACATTGATGGTTTTGTGGGTTTCAATTTCCTGTTTTAACATACTCACATTTTCATTTTCTTGAGCAACCATAGACTTTCCTTTTTCATGAGTTAGGAGTTTTTCAGACATGGTTGAGTTTAATTAGTTTAACTTTTCATTTTCAGATTTTAACAACTCATTTTCCTCCATGATGGACTTGCTGTCAACTTCAGAATCAAGAAGTTTCTCAAACAATTTTTCATCGTCGGATAGAGAATCTAGCTTGTTTCTTAGATTTCTTTCAGTTTCCTCAAGCAATGAGATTTTGCAAACAAGACATTCATTTTCATTTTCTAGATAAAGACATTTTCCACATAAAGAATTGCCATGCACATTTTCACTTAGCTTCTTCTTCAATGATTTGTTTTCAGACTTCATCTTTTTATATCTAATTGACAACTCCTCATATGCATCAACCAATTCTCCAAAAGACATTTCCTCCTCATCAGAGTTAGAGTTTATCTCTTCAATGTTTTCATCACTTGGTTGATCAGCATCGTCAGCCATTAATCCTTGTTGTCCCTGCTTCTCTTGAGCTTGCATCAATCGATCCATAAGCTCTTTTGCACTTCAGCAAGAAGACACGAATGTGAACATGTTAGCATTCACCGAGACTTTCAACAAGCTCAAAATAGTTGCATTCTCATGATTCTTCAATCTATCTCGGTTGGATCACTTGGTCTCATCCCGAGGTAATATATGAGGACCATCATGAATTAGCTTCCACAAATTGAGATTTACTGAATTTATGGCCCTACATAATTTTCCCAACCAGGAATTAAGATCATTTCCATGGTAAACATGTAAAGAACTCAACGAAACAATATCTGAAGAAGTATTCATGATTCAAAACTACACTAGGATCCCTTTGAAGATCGTTAGATCTGGGGTTACAGAGCCAAGCTTTGATATCAATTGTTGGGTCCCGGGGTGTAGTGGCACGGATCTAGAGGGGGGTGAATAGATCCCTCTCTAATAATTAAGTCCAATTTAATCAACTTAAACGTCGCTCAGCTCAACCTCACCAATCGCTTGCATATGAATAAGATGACACACGGAGAATAAACGAACTTAACTAAACGTTTGTATAAGATAATCTACCATCCATGGAAAACCCATTTAACAAGCCAACCTGAGAATGGTGATAGGAGATATGGAGCAAACGCACAAACATTCACAAGTAGCCAGTGATTTTTAGGTGGTTCGGGACCACGACGGGTTCCCTACGTCCACCCCTCACCACCTCGGTGAGGCTTCACTAACACGCTACACAAGGTAGCACACGGGGACGAACCCCAATACAATACAAGCTGCTTTCGCAACAAACCACACACACGAGGCCAAGCCTCAACACGCTGCTACCCAGCACACACATGAGGGCTAGCCTCAGCACGCTGCCACGCAGCACACACACATACAAACACGGGTAACTTACCCCAACACTCAGCTCACACACGGAGACACAGCTCCGTACACACACACAGGCATTTCTAGTTTAGAGGAAAGAAATCGAAAGTTCAATACAAGCACAGCATATAAACCGATCTAATAACACCACCAAAGAGAGATGACACGAAGGTTTAGCAATCTCCTGGTTGGAAGATGATATGACTGGGTTCCTTGATGACTGGACTCCCTCTCCCTTTTACTCATTCCATAGATGAAGCACACATCAGGTTCCTTGTTGAAAGGTGGACGACCCCAAGCTTTTCCTAGTCTTCAAGCTTCCATAGCGGACTGGACGATGTTGAGGAGATGCAGCCGCAGTCTCACAGCAGGTTCACTTTAGTACGATGGACGAAGGTCTTCTTCAGCCTTGAATCACGTTCAGCTCGCCCTAGAGAGGAAGAAGATGCTACGGCCGTTTTCTTCCTTGCGAGACCCAAAACCGGATAAGACAATAAAACCTTTTTCCACACTTGAATAAACCCTATCTCTTTCAATATATACCCCAATAAATGAAGGGCCACGTGGAGGGAACATTCTCCCATGGACCAATCATGGAGGGACACAAAAAGATGAGAGCACACTAGTGCATCAACCCCGCACGAACCGGCATGTTTTCCGGTCGTCGAAAAGTGTCGACTCATAGAGTCGACACTCGCGGCCGGCCAAGACAGGAAAGCCATCCAAACAGAACACAGCGTAGAAAGTGTCGACTCCATGAGTCGACACTTTCTACCTGTGGCGTTAAGAAAATGCCCAGACAAAAAGTTGGGAAATAAATGTCGACTCTTAGAGTCGACATTTATACCCTATGCGTCTGAGGGCCACACTCGGTGCACAAGTAGATGCTATAGAAAGGGTCGGTGCAAGGTTTTGAAAAACACCAAGAACAGTCGGTGCTAAGACCTGCAAGGTTGGTGCAAGATATGAAAAACACCAAGAACGGTCGGTGCAACCTTTTTAGGGGTCTCGGTGCAAAGACGGCAAGGTCGGTGCAAGCCATACACACAGGACAAAGTGTCGACTCCATGAGTCGACACTTTTCCTGACATATACAAAATGGAGAAAACCTCAAGAGGGGTTAACCAATTGAAATGACACTTTAAAGAACATTACATGAGTGAGAGATTTAAGCAAGACTTACCCCCAAATAGTAGTCTAACCAACCAGATATGCACAGGGGTTACCTTGTGATTTGTGCATCCATTTTCTCTACAAACTTGCTTCGAACAAGCAAATAAGAGAAGCATACTCTTGTTTCCACATTGCTACACATGAGTGTCCTGTATGACGATTGCCAATTTGATCTTCATGATGATTCCCATTTAGAAATCCATGTCACTTATACACAATGGAAGCAATCTTTGAATCCATTTTAAATCTAAAGAATGAAAATGCAACTCACATTGACATTTAGTTTTCCACATTGAGTCCCTACAATTCACATGTTAACTCAAACAAATAACTCAAGTGTTATGTGAATAAACCATCGACATATTAAACGAGTTCATCACATTCGACTTGAAGTCCATCATTCTCAACTGAGTCCTATACAAAAAATCATTCTTCATATCATTCTCATTCAGCAAATCCCCATTGAAGTAAGACAACCCATTCAACTATTAGCATTGATACTCCTATGAGCATCAATCAATCAATCAAAAGCAAACCAATCCTTTTCATAACCACAATATACTTATGCATTTATTTACATGAAGCACAATCACATGGTATTTGATCATCATCAAAATTTCTTAACACAAGGTTATGCACGGGGTTCAACACGAGACAATCACGACTACGCAGTCGTGAACCCTACACGGTCTACGGGTGAAACCTCGGTAACCCTACCAGAAACCCTAGATCTCGGTGTCGGGAAGACACTCAGAAATCACCCGAAGAAACACGAAGAACCTATCTCGTGTGACAGGAGTACTGCCCACTAGAAGCAAGGCCGGATGCGTCCACTGACGACTTAGTCTGCGCCCCAGGGGTCTCCCTTGCCCCAGACAAAACTGAGACACTGTACTAGTAACCACATGACAAGGGTCTAGTTGGGGTCGTGCTCGTTAGCACGCGACCGAAGTCCCCGACCATGTGTGCACACATTGACTGACTGCACTACGTCAGGCCCTCTAGCTAGTTTTCCTCCCGGCCCGGACTCGAGCCACTACAGTGGGAGGCCCTACGACAAACCAGCCTAAAAATAGTCACTCTCAGGTCTAGCTCTCCACCACTCCCAGGTGGGTAGGCACAGGCGTGCCCATGCAAGCTATGACTAGTGGGAACGGTCACTCGAGAGAAAGACTCTCGGAAGGAACCAACGGTATACTGACAGGCTACCCACGAGCCCGTCATACGTAGCTCAGAACATGGGTGGCACGATGCCACCAGATTATGGACATTCCACTAGACCTACTAACCCAACGGTTCTTGAGTCACAAGACTCGGGTCAAGACCGTTGTACAGGACAGCTCCATGCTGTCAATCTAACATACTCCTAGGGTCCGAAACAATGGTCGAAGATAATTCTCAAGGCGGTACATAGCTGCCGAGTTCAATCCCTTTCCAAGGGAAATCTAAGAAAAACCCCCAGTCCCAGGCTGGGTCATGAAACTCATAATTCATAGGCCATACGCATGGCCCACACGGAAATCGCTTTCCAGAGAAACTAACGGCGTGCGGGAATAGCCCTCCGCACTCATACCGATACACGGTGACTCGATCTAGCGAATACATGGAAGCCCGGAACACACGGGGTGACCCGGACTCTCAAACCACTCAGACATGCTAATCGAGGTAATATGATACCTCCGAAAACCCAAAAACATGGTCACAGTACCCCCTGAGGTGTCCGGGACATCCACGGGGCCATAGGTCGACCAATGGGTCACAACTGGGTCGACCGGAGGCCAAAACAGGCCAAAGAACTGAATTTTGGTCGACCAAACTCCCTCGGTCGGTCGACCTAAATGGGTCGGCCAACCAACTGTTGGGGGTCGGTCGACCGCCCAGGTTGCGTCGACCTGCCTAACAGGTGCGTCGACGAGCCCATAGGGGGTCGGTCGACCGGCCCACTGGGTCGGTCGACCGAACCCACCTGGGTTCAGCCCTCCGTGGCGAGCCGTTCGATCGACCGGCCCCAACCGGTCGGTCGACCGAAAATGACTGGGACCCCGTCCGAACCCACCCTAGGGGTTCGATTCCCATGCCCACTCGATCCCAATCGAGGGGGAAAACAACGGGGACCATTCGCCAGGTCCCAAACCACAAAAATGGAAGGAAATAAACGACAAAACGCCGATCAATCCGACGAAACCGTTACACACCCTAAAAACATGATTTTAACCCCCCCTGCGTAAAATAAACTACTCTCAGCTCACCTCGACCTACCAAATCTGCGGGAAAGGAAGTACAAGAGCCAAGGATCCATACCCCTACCTCCACCGAAATTTTCGCGCGCCGAGGACGCCGTTTCCTCATTAAAACGCTTCACGAATCCATGTCAACATTCCGAACTCGCGAACGAGCCACTCCGCGCCACCACCCCATTCCACGATCCATCCTCGCCGCTCCTCGCGCCACGAGCCTCGCCGCCTCGCCCCCGCCTTCCTCCGTCAGCCGTCGGAGAAGAGAGGGAGAGAAGAGAGAACGTTAGAGGGGAGGGGGAGAGAAATGAGAGATGGGGAGAGAGAGGGGGTGACGGTGGTTTATATAGAAATCAATTTGGGATTTTATAAATCCAAAAGGTATAAAATTAGGGGAAAATACTCCCCACGATCCTCGGAAAATGCACAACGCGCCTGTAACATCTCGGAACCTGAAGGTTCACCCTACACAGGGTTCCGCCGGCTCGACAACCAAAAACCTGAGTAAATCATAAAACACGTTCCGGGACTCGCAAAGGCGCTCCGAAACTCATAGATCTTGATCAAAAAAAATTCTAGATGTTACAAATAATTTTTGGGTAAATGTCTGCCAGGAATGCGGCAAATTTGATATCTGGTAATAAAAGGAGCGGGATGAATCCCGATGAAGATAGGTCAGATTTGAAGAGTTGTTGACCGAAGGCAAAGTCAGGCCATGGCCATGGTGGGGTGGTCCCCGAGATCCAAGCCTGACTTGCGAGGGCATCGTTTCTATTCCCTTCACACAAGGTCTAGGGGATGAGGGGCCCCAAATCAGGCACCGTTGGTTCCTTGAGTATTATATTTTATTATTACTATTATTGTTGTTGTTATTATTTTTTTATATATTTTTGTTTGATCATGTATTATCAGTCGACTAAAGGTGAAAATTAGTCAATCGAGCCAAGAGGTGAGCAACTCACTAGCAGATCAGTCAACTGGAAAGGAAATTAGTCGACTGAAAATAAAAATCAGTCGACCTGAGCCAGATGGTAGTCAACTTACTGACAAGCCGGTCGACCGAACATGCAAATCGATCGACCGAAGATGGTAATCCGTCGACTTGAGCAAGGGCAGGTTGACTTGTTGTCAGATCAGTCGACTAAGAAGGAGAACAGTCAACTGAAAGTGGAAAGCTGTTGTCCTGAACCTAGTGGTGCGTCGACCTACTCTTGGGTGGGCAAACCAAAACCCCCTTTGTTTGGTATTCATCGCTATAGCTTTAGCCTAATGGATTAGAGGGGTATCAGATCCTCCTCTTATTTCATATATTTCCTCCCCCTTTTCTTTTCTTTTCTTTTTTAGACGTGCCAGGGGCCCGAATGAACAGGTCGACAGACTTTGTCGACTGATCCTCCACCTCTGTCGATAGAGGTTTACCTCTGTCGACAGAGTTTTACCTCTGTCGATAGGGGCTTTGACCCTGTCGTCAGAGTTACCATGTCCCTTTTTTTTGTTTTGTTTTTTTTTCTCTTCTCTTTTTGTTTTATCTTATTATTATCTTTTTTTTGGTGCGCGAGACACTCAGGGCACAATGGGTCGCTTAGGATCAAATATGTTGACCTGGCCATGGGTCAGTCGACCGACCCCATGGCAGGTCAACTGAGTTTTTTTCTTATACACATTTTTGTTCATTTTCCTTTCTCCCACTTCCAACTTCTATAATCATCGGACCCTATTGACAGCCTCTTCTAGTCCAATATGCCAGAGAACTGCAGGTATTCCTGGCACTCTATTTCAGTCAGGTTCCTTTTGAACTCAATTGATCAACATGGGCTCTGCTCTAACTGCGACCAGACTTCATAGACATTTGCCCCCTAATCTCCCTCAATAGAGTCCTCCAAGGTTCCATAGACTTTGTTGCCTTTAATATTCAAACATTGTTTCATTATTCTTCCATGTTTCTTCCTTTTCACATTCTTTTTCATCACATTCAAGTATGCAAGAAACAATCGTTTGGGACCAAAATTCATGTTTCTTCGAACTTTTTGATTCAAGACAAGTTTGTCAAATTCAGTACATCCAACACCATCCTTCTAAGAACAATACCTTGGGATAACTACCTCAGACTCCTTTGAAATAATTTTTAGAACCTTTACAGCCAATGGGCCATTTGATCTCCTATCATTTACAGTAGCATCCTGATGTTGTACAGGAGCAACCCTGAGCCCTTGTGGGCTGCCTATAGCACCTGAGTGGTGGGATAAGGTAACTTGCCCATGTTTCTGAAAACCACGTGCCTCACAAGATGTACCATTAACTTGCAACTTCATGTCTTGTGCATCACGCTTCTCAAACATGGCTACTTCTGTGAGAACCTTTTTAGGCTCAGGATTGAAGATCACATTGCCTTTAGCATGACGCATAAGTATGTTGAACTTGTCTACATCAACAGTTGAATAAGTAGCAAGTGCAACAGTGCACTCCTTAACAAGAGAATTGGTAGCTGCAAAATTGTCGCTTGGAGGATTTAGAATTGCATTGCCTTTAGCTTGATGCATAACAAGCATGCTGGACTTGTTGACATCTACAGTAGAACCAGTAGTGAGATCATCTTTCATATGAACACTTTGGGCACTCTGGGACAAAAAGAAAAGGGCAATGGTAACCCATTTGTAGCATGCTTATTAGCTCAGTTTTCATTGTTTTTGGTATATGTCTCTATAGTAGTAGCTCCATACAGCTCCGAGATCTTGTTTCTCCGGAAGGATGTTGAAGTTCATCTGGACTTTCCCCATGAGAGCCAGAAGAAAATTATCCCCCAGTTTCACTTCCAACCCTGGCTAACGAATCATCCAGCTTGTTCTGATTTTCTAGTGCATAGCTGTTAACTTTAGCAATTATTTGTTGTGCCATATTGAGATATCATGAAGTTAACAGCATGTTAGAGAAATGAGCGTGACTGGAAGAACCACAATTCAGAGAAAGTTCCTCATTGCTTGGGAGGTTATGTCTCATTTCCAATCCCATTCCAAGGCCAACATCATTTGTTGAATGCCGAAGAAAGTGAGAGGAGACTTGTAATTCTTTGGCATCTTGGTATCGGTTATCTTCAGACGTGACTTGAGTTATACCAGAGCAACTTATTTCTGAGCACTGATCTTGAATACTATGGATGTTCATAATGGACATTTGGCTGGAGCCAAGAGTAAGTGAAAGCTCATTACTAGCCATACAATATGTGTATTAATCACCTGGATTTAAAGTAGATTTGCTTGGCATCCATGCATCATCAGAGCCAAATATGACATGATATGATGGGCGAAATGTCGTCATTGTTCTACCTAGAAACACCTGGAGTCCCATCATCTCATCATAGTTCCATTTGAAATTTTGCCCATTCATATTCAAATCTCTTTTGGGGGCTAAAAGTTATGCATCATCTTATGCTCCATATGCACAATTTTATGACGCTGAAAGTGATGAGTTGAAGGTATTGCAGCCATTATTAGACTTTTCAAAAAAAGTTGTAAGTTCTACAACTTCAATCCATCCGAATTTTCCGGCTTCCACTATTTGCGTCATTTCTGTGATCCCCTTTTCATTGTTATCATTCGACCAACTTTTTTTTCTTTTTTTATTTTTTATCATTAATTTTTTTTAATCGATTCGGATATCTGACGAAATTTCGACAATATTTCCCCTAGACCCAAAGTGTTTGGGGGTGTAAAGCGGGTGCTCATCCACGGGAACCCGAGATGACCCCTTAATTATCAGAGTGCGCCTAGAGCAGCAACACTCACAATGACATCGCCGCATGCCCCAAGGAAATAGATGGCTTAAATATGGACACGGATCATTCAAAAACTCGGAACAAGCACAATGATGTGTAGGACCTGCCAACCCAAAGGAAATAGTATGCAAGACCCATCTACAAAGGGGCTACCGGATCACCCTATTGGGGCTGCCGGATAGGCTAAATAGGGCATGCCATATCAGTAATGCAGGGGGAGCTGTCGGATCAGCAGGGGGAGCTGCCGGATCAGTAATGTAGGGGCAGCTGCCAAGTCAATGGCGTGGATGCTACCGTGTAGATTGTGTGGAGGCTGCAGGATAGGCTACATGGAAGCCACCAGACGGTCTGCAAAGGCAGGGCACGGGGAGAGTGAAGTTGCCAATTCGTTCGTTAAAGGGATGAGACGGGAAGGCTTCCTGTGGGTGATAAGTAGCTACAGAGGGGGGATTACTCGATAGGGGAGCCCTCCAGGGATGCCGGATTACACACTCAGAGCAATCACAGTAGACACAAAACAGAGCACCGGAAAACTTACTGTTGCATCTATGTGAGAAGCGAGATGGGAGGAAAATGACATAGCCTGAATAAAGACTTCAATAACGCACCCACAAAGGCTAGAACTCGGGATCCTATCCACGGTGCAGGATAAACCCCGAGGCCAATCCACCTTCAGAGGTACGTTCATCTCCTTCCCCGGATCGTCTACCACATTCCACTCCCGTTCGAAGATAACCACGATAAAAGAAAAGGAAGCGAAACTATATATGCAACGATCGAGGTTGGATCAACAAAGCCAAATAACATAGACACATAATCATTCACGGGGTTTGTTACTCTTATTCATTGGACTGTAGCAAAAGAGCCGAAGGAAATACATAGGAAAGAAATAAGAAACAAAACAAATACAAGGAGGGGAGGGAGGGGGCGAAGCATTGACTCCTTTCCCCCTCCTCTCCGAGCCTCACCTCTCTTCTCTCCTTTCCCTCTCTCTGCAAATGCAGGTTCAAAGGACTTCTTCGAACCTCTCCTGGGTTCTCACTCTCTCTTTCTCTCTTCATGAGTCTTCTTCTTCTCTACTCAATGCTCGATCTTTCATCTCCTTTTTTCGCTCAATCCCTCCCTTTATATAGGAACAAGGGAGGAGCCCACGTGGATGTAGGGACCTGCTGAGTGGCCGGATGGAGGCTGCGCTGCTGTCGGATCGGGGTTATCGCTGCCAGATGAAGCTCAATAGAGCTACCGGAGGAGTTGCTGTTGCCGGTTCAGTAGGGAGCTGCCGTATAGGCTTTGCAGGTGCCCCATGCCGGTTCAAGGAGTTTGGAGCTGGACGCTACCAGATGGGATCTTAAAGCGCGTCGGTTGACGCATCCGCAGGCTGCCGGATGGGAGGTGGGCGCCGCTTGGAGGCTTGCCGGATGAAGTTGGGCAAGGCCTGTCGGTTCAGCGGCTTAAAGGGTCTTGCTGTCGGATGGGAATCTTGAAGGGCCTACTACCAGATGAGGGGCCTTTCAGGCTTCCGGAGAGGGGTCATCGCTGCCAGATGAAGCTCAATAGAGCTGCCGGATGAACCCCACTCATTCTACCGGACGAGGCAGGGGAGACCGCTGCCGGTTTAGCAGTTTGCGCGCTGCCGGTTCAGGCGCCTCAAGGAGGGATGCCGGATAAGGCACCTAGGGGCTACCGGTTGAGGGCCATAGGGCTGCCGGTTCACCCTTCTACTCCCTTTTTCTTCCTTTTATTTTTTCTTCTTTTTGTTCTTTCTCTTCTCTTTCGTTCTTCTTTATTCTTTTCCTTTCCTTTCTTCTTCTTTTTTTTCTTCTTCATCTTCTTTCTTTTCTTCTTTGCCCGTTGCAGGACTTTGCAAGAATATTCATGTCATCATTTCAGACTAATTTCTTTTAACTGCCCTTGTTCGACTCGGTGAGGTTTGTTGCTCCTGATGGTAAATTTTATGTGTCAACAATCCCCCCCCCCACTCAAGCCTTTTGGCGTTGGATGCCTTTCAAACGCACAAGCTTCCCTCCACACCTAAACCCACAAAAATCCATTTTTAGTGCTATACGGTATTATAAAAACTTCTCCTTCTACTTTCATCGCATGCCGTAAATGATTTCTCTGGAAGATCGAATAGCTACACATTGCTCCTCCTTCGTTGCTTAGGTTTAGTTAGGTTTTACCTGGCAGATAGGAGAGGAGTCTGTGTGCACGATGCTTCGTCTTCTCCTCTTCTTTCACGTCTATGCACAATGCTTCTTCTTCGCCTAGCCGCACGATCCTTCTTCTTCTCCAAGTCGCACGATGCTCCAGGGCAATGTCCCTTATAGCCACTAGGGTTTCTAGGGAGACGGGGGTTGGGGACGGGAGTGGGTTGGAGGTGGGAGGAGGGAGAAAGGGTTGTGAATGAAACCTAGTGCCAAGGTTTCGTCTTTAACCTGGGGTAGTATGGATATTTCCTTATCCTAGTTAAAATTAATCGTAGTTAACCCCACGGCTGGTAACACGCGGTTACGACAATGATATTTTAGCACAATTAGAATTTACACAGTGCTATGCCTGCTAATGCCTTTCCAAGAGTGATTTTTTAACAAATTTATGTATTACAA
Organism: Amorphophallus konjac; assembly: GCA_022559845.1. Classification (NCBI taxonomy): domain Eukaryota; kingdom Viridiplantae; phylum Streptophyta; class Magnoliopsida; order Alismatales; family Araceae; genus Amorphophallus; species Amorphophallus konjac. Next base: position 104,495,870 of record CM040118.1, read on the forward strand.
TGATTTTCATCTAAAAAATCCAAACAAATACACAGGCTTAACGGAACCATCAACAGGGGATGGCAGACCTGAACTACATGACATAAATTGATACCATTTTCAAGTTTACAGGAACAAATTGCTCCACTGCACGCTTTGTTGGAGAATCTAGACTAGATGGGCAACTAGCATAGCCTTTTTTAAGCGTCTGTCAAGATGATCAAAGTGTATCACTATGGATTCCGTCTAATCCATGGACGAGGACCCGCCCCAAGTCTATCACACAGAAAAAATTATATATAAATATATATGGAAGTAATAGGGTAGAGATGTTCGCACTATTATTAAAGTGTGAATGTCTCTCTTTGATCAAAATTAAGTATATTTTTTATTTTTAAATTTTAAAAAAAATTGAGTGGAGTCTAAGATCCCTTAATTTAGTGTGCAAGTCAAATCACTTACTTTACTTTAGGTGCACGTCAAGAAAAAAAAGGGTGTAAATATTAGTTACCATTCATGTACGTAAATAGTAACCATGATTCACACCCGTTTTTCTTTTTCTTCTTGATGTGCACCCTAAGTAAAGTTTGACTTGGCCCTCACTCAAGTTAAGAGACTTTGAGCCCCAATTAAAAAAAATAAAAAAAATCTACGAAATGAGATTAAAGGTGGGCATTCGTACTGTAATTACAGTGCAAACATCTATATTTGATCATTTCTCATGTATATATATATTGTGCATAAGTTTTCTTACAAATAAATCCTTGTTAAAGTTAAAATGTCAAAAAAATCATGTCTCGAAATGCATTAGTAAATATATCCTTATTTTTGTCTAAATAGTTCACAAATGTCATCGTGGTTAACTTATAATAATGTCGATGAAAAAATGAATATTCTACAAATATTTGAATATTCCCTTTATTTTATAATGAAATGACTAAAATAATCCTCTCAAACCCCAAATTTTATGCCATTATTAAAAGAGAGATGAGAGAGAGAGAGAGAGAGAGAGAGACCTAAGAAGAGACGGGGAGACACTGGAGGGGACTCCCCCCTCTAGTGTCGGCAACCCAAGCCCCTTAGAGAATAAGAGTGACTGTGAGAGAGAGAACTAGTGCCCCACGGCGTATCTCCACCCCAAACCATCGCACCAACTTCCGTGAACTGGTGCCTCACCGGCAATGAGTTCTGCTACCTCCCAAAGCACCTCCTATTTACAAACGTTGCAGCAGGGTTGGCCGCCACAAAGGGTGCCTATGCCTACAGTGCCTGTTGCCACCTCCTTTGCTGAATCCCCGAAGATCCCATGGAACTGCCCCAACTACATGACCAAGATGTAGTCTTTCAAAGCAAAATAGTGGTGGCAGAGCACCCTAAAGTAGTGACTGAAGCAGGCAGGGCCGAAGAAGCGACTATCCCCGGCAAAGGTGGCAGAGGTAGGCTGTGGTGGAGGCGATGGGGGAGGGGGCAAACCGATAATGGCGATGTTAGCAACGGAGGTGCCATCGGAGGGTTAGGGTTGCCGACGCCGATTAGGGATAGGGTTACCCCCTACTCCCAATCCCCAATCACCATCCTACTCCCCTACCCTAGTTCACGCTAGGGTTTCACGGCCCTCGAACTCATCTCTGTCGACCTCACCATCCTCTCTACCTTCATCTAACCCTTCTACAACTATCGTCCACGGTCCTCCAAGTCCAAGTACTCCCTGTCTCTCTTTCTCTCTCTCTCTCTATTAGCACTTCCATCGTCGACAGTCGACCCTCCCTCTCACCCTCTCTTTCTCTCCCTTTGTCTCTTGTTCTCTCCCTCTGGTAACACCTCCACTGCTAACGGTTGATCCTCTCTCCATCCCTCTCTCTTTCTCTCCCTATGTCTCTCTTTCTCTCCCTTTGTTAGCACCTCCACTGCCTACATCCACCTTGGTGATCCCTTTATTAACACCACCATGCCAGTTGGCTCTCCCTCTATCAACACCCCCCCTCCAAATACCCCCTCCTCCCAATGGCCTCAGTGATCCCCCTCCTATACTCCCCCCCTCCAAAGGCCCCCTCCTAACAGCCTCCCCTCTAGTACACCCCTTATCTTAGAGTTAGGGGTGAGAGGGGGACAAAGTTGAGAGACAAATGTATCTTTTTTCAAATAGGGGTATTATTAGCATTTCATAGGTTTAGTTAAAATTAATCATGGTTAAATTGACAACAGGTAATGGGAGGTTACGGTAATGACATTTGTGCATTATTCGGACAAACATAATAACATCTTTGCTAATATATTTTCAGACATAATTTTTTATCATTTCAACTTTAACAATGATTTATTTATAAAAAACTATTTTTTTAACCTGAGAATTTATCTAAGATGCCAAGCCGGCACTTGGAATTTATAAAAATAAAATAATACCTTACACGAGGGATACGAAACCTTACCCCAAAAGAGTACGTCAGGATAGCAGCGATCCCCCTAGAAAGTTCTGTAATAGAGGATTAGCAAATAATAGCTAAAAGTGTATGTGACTGACTTCTTTTTCCTATGCCCAGTCCAGGTGAGCACGCCACAATTGAAAGTATCTGGGGATGGAGGATCTTATACACAAGGTGACTGTACACTATCAACTTGGGAGAAAGCACCAACAAAGTCTTGAATATCCCTATAAGTTTAAATAAATTCTCTTTGTCCCTCAAGGACTTCCCCTAAATTTAATGCCTGTCGATCTGGGGACTGTTCTAAAAACCCAAGGGGTAGCTGGATGATGCTTCAAGAAGGTGTCCAACGCCAAGTCATCAGAGAGAATAATTGGTTCACTAATGTCAGAATTAAAACCAAAACCATAAGCAAGGGCATAAGATTAATGATAAAAATGTTTAGTTAAGAATTTCCCATAGGTTGTATTAGGCCCATTTCCATAAGTGACATGTTGAACTTCATCAATGACATAGGTTTACGTTGAGCGGGTGGGGCTCACCTTCAACAGAGGTGGTGGTCCTTCCAGAAGAGTTGTAGCATAGGACCAAGCCACGGAGACAGATAGCCAAATTCTACATCCACCGTTGCAACTGCGACAAGAGAGACACTTCTTCTGTGGAGCTGAAGACTATGCCATAGCAGGACCAGTAGTCAACTGTAGTTGGTTTGGAGGTGCAGTAGTGACAATGTTCGCCATGGCTAGGGAGAATAGATCTCTGGATTCCTTGGAGAGTCTTGAGAAAACATCTTTAAAAGTTGAAGACTGATGATGGAGATCGAGCAGTCTAACAACTCATTCGACAGCACCACAGTCATTGATGCATCTGCGTTGCACTACTAGTGGAGCGTCATGGTGGGTGGACACAACGCCTCCTTGGCCTTAGTGGAATCATGCATGGGCTTGGGGGTAGGTTCACTCCTGGAAGTGACCTCGTGCATGGGGTCAACCCCTCCTACACGTAGGCTTGATGTAGGGGCACTCACGAATGGTGTCCTGACTATAGCAAACTCAAGCCCCAACACATGCAAAGGCGACGCGGAGAGGTTCTCGGCTATATGGCCTGCTCAAAAGGAGCCATTTACCATCAAGCTCATGCACGGGTTGTGCTTGGCCAATTGGGGGCAACTTCGCATAGAGTGGACCTCCGAGGGAGCTGAGATCTCACCGGTGGGAGGCAATAGGGAAGAGGATCGACAGTGTTCACGAATGTTGGGGGCAATTGTAGCAAGGGGTGTCAACGAATTTAAGATATTCAACAACCCGATCCGGATCCGAAATTTTTTTCGGATTCGGATCGGACATTTGATCCGAAATAAGAAGATTTCGCGTAATCGGGGCAACACATGTTTGATCCGAAAGTGAGGGATTCCGCGATGCATTTCGGGGCAATATCTGGGAGGCCCCCATTTCGGGGCGGCCGTCTCCCATCCCAGGGCTAGGGTTTCGGGGATGCTGGGGCCGCCGTTTCCCATTTCTCAACGTCGCGAGACCCTTCTCAGCAGGGATTTTTGAGATCTCGCAGGGCGACGGTGTTCATCGGCGATCTCGGCTCCCATGACGGCACCCGCGACGGCGATCCCGTCTCTTCTCAGCATCTCACCGTTTCGGGGCAACCGTCTCCCATTTCTGAGCATCGTGATACCCTTCTCAGGGATTTCGGGGCAAAGATTTCTGAGATCCTCGGAGGGCGGCGGATCTCGACACCCGCGACGGCGATCCCGTCTCTTCTCAGCATCTCACCGTTTCGGGGCGACCGTCTCCCATTTTTGAGCATCGTGACACCCTTCTCAGGGATTTCGGGGCAAAGATTTCCGAGATCCTCGGAGGGCGGCGAATCTCGGCACCCGCGACGACGATCCCGTCTCTTCTCAGCATCTCACAGTTTTGGGGCGACCATCTCCCATTTCTGAGCATCGTGACACCCTTCTCAGGGATTTCGAGGCAAAGATTTCTGAGATCCTCGAAGGGCGGCGGATCTCGGCACCCGCGATGGCGATCCCGTCTCTTCTCAGCATCTCACTGTTTCAAGGTTGTTGGAGCCCCGAATGGGGTACTCCTCTTTTCAACGGCTCGAGGGATATGGGGTACTCTTTTCAAATGCTCTTCTCCATTTCTATCTCCCTCTTCTTCCAAGTCCCGATCTTCTTCCAAGTCCCACGTTCTAGGAGGTGGCCCCCTAATAGATAAAAATCTATTTTTTCCTTAATGGTGCGTTTGGGTTTCTTTGTTGTGCTTCTCTAGTAGGATTTGAACTGTTTTTCTTTGGTGTGCGTTTGAGTTGTGGCAGGTGTATCATGTGGCCTGTGGGGACAAGGGCTTGGCTTCTTATCAATCGTATGTGGTTCTTATTTTGTGGGGTTATTTTTTGTGTAAGTATGCTTCGACATATATACTGTCATTAAAATTGAAATTATACAATTAATATGTACCAAGAAATGCCTTTGCATGTTTACTATTTTTGCATTGAAATAAGTGCAAATATGCTGTTACGGTAAATCATTGTTCTAGTTTAATAATTGTCTGATAAATCAATTCTCCTTTGTGAAATCTTGTGGGGTGGCCAGAATGGTTGTCTTCTATTTTCAGATAAACAACAGAGGCATGGATTCTAGCATTTCCAGAATTGGAGTTTGATTGGAGGTGCTAAACTGAATTCTAGCATTCTGTGAGCGTTCTTCTAATCCAACTACATGTGTTTCATTTTTGGAAAACATCCCTTTCTGACACGTGCTCTTGTGCAGCATTTTTTATCCTTGTATGTAAAATACTGCAGCTAAGTGACCAAGAGGACCTCACAATCCAAATCTTTTAGACAGGGAAAAAATTGGCAGACTGTTGTCCCAGACTTTTGCCCAGTTGGTATGATCAAAGTCTTAAGTGATTCGTCAGTTCTTCATTATGCAACTTCAACTGATTATCTTATGTCAATATCATACATCATTACTTCCAGTAATCTTTGATCAATTTTACTATTTGTATATGTAGAAATTGATGATCCCCTCCGACACTCAGGAAAAGAATGTCCAGAACTATAATGCTGCATTGCAATACCTTAAGTTGGCTGGGATTCCATTATCCGATGAAGATGCAATTTGGTTGTTGCTCAAGATGTTGCCACTGGGGGATGGGGAGCTCATTCTTTCATTGCTCTGGAATATTTTTGTTCATTTGCAGGTATAACTATATGTTGTATTCTAGGATCTTCAGCTCAATATCAACGTTCAGTTCTGATATCCTTTCTGAAGTGATAGTAACTAAAGTGGTCACCTTTCTGTGCATGTATATTTAGGTTTCTGTCATCATAATTTCATAACACCTTTGTCATTTTTATCAGAGGTTGCTTTAAATCAAGTTCTCACTATCTGCTACTTTTGTATGATGAGCACTTTTTAATCAAGAAACTGTGTATACTAAGCAAACATATACTAGCTTATTTTGTTTTATTTTATTTTGTCTGAGGGATGTCAAGAGGCTCTACCTGACATGGAAGTTAATTGTGCACAGGAGAGGGTGATAGAAGTGGATGGGACTATAGGCTATGGTAGTGGAATATACAGTCCTGACCTGATCCAAATTTATAGTTTCAGATCCAAAATATCAAAACAGGAAGGTCCGACTTTGTAGTTTTAGATCTGAGATTGCAAACTCCTGAATTTGCAGTTTCGGATCCAGAACTGCAAGCAAACTAATCGGATCCAAAATTACAAACTGCAATTTTGGATCTAAATTTGTTTGATGTTTCAGATCCGAAACTAATTTACAGTTCTGGATCCGAAAACTTAAACTCAGATTCGGGTCAGATTCGGATCCAAAATGACATTTTATTTTGGATTCGGATCAGGTTCGGATCTTTTCATATCTTAGCCAGTGACAGCTAAGATATGGTTGTAAGGTAGGTAGAGGTAGTCCTTTTGAGCCTCTTGAAAGTATACCGCTCCCTTTGGATTGTCACATTAGATAGGAACATGGCTGACATGGATTCATCCTGACATAGTTGATTTTTTCCTCAAAAGTCTCCCCCAAATCATAGTATTACTGTCAAATTTTTCTATATGACAATGAGTTCAGCTAATTAACTTGTGGGCATATTTCTTTCAAATTTTATTGTCTTCAAGGTTACTGGAAAGTGATCTTGTCTAAGGTCTCATCTGTCATTAATTGGCCTGCTCTCATATGTTATTTTCTAGATCCGTATAACTGGCATGTAAAAGGACATGGCTGGTAGTTATGGCTATTTTATGCTTGAACTGTCCGACTTTGTGTTTTTTCAATAAGTATGGATGCTAAGAATGTGCTAAAAAAATAACAAATAATATATAGTTAACTAACAGTTTAAAGGTTTCAGAACACTTGGATGCCTCTTTGATTTCCATTGCTTCATCCATGGAAATATATGTAGTTTTTTCTCGTTGCTTCCTTCTGTTGCAAAACCTACACTGGATATCATCTCTGTTGTGGCAAAATTGTGTTCGTTCTGTCTTTACAAAATTAACTTGCCCTTTTTTCATGCAGAGGGAGTCTGCAGATCACAAGTCTACTAAGGTGATTGGATTTGCAAGTTCTTTTATTTCTGCCCTCAATGGTGCAGAGCTTTCTATTACTGAGCCTAAGGAATCCTCCATAGTTCACATTGATGTAGATCAAAGTTTCCTACCAATTCCTTCTGCAGTTAAGGCTTCTATCTTCGAAAGTTTTGCAAGACAGAATATGGTTGAGTCTGAAATTGATGTCCGGTCTGGAATCCAGCAGCAGGTGGGAAATATATATGGGTTCCCCCTGTTAAATCTTCTGAAATCATGTATGGAGACTAACATTCAGTCTGTATTTTCATTTTTGCACTGCACAGAGAGAACTGGATGGGAATGGTTTGATTTTAGACTAGAGAGACTGTGTCTCCGAAGTAGATTCATTAGATCTGAAATTTCTTTAAACCAAATGTGTTTGTTACGTGGATCCAAAAATAGATCCATTAGATCCGAAAACAGGATCCAGATTTTCCAATCTAGTTAACTTATATACCAGTTGATGTTTATTCTTAATATCCAGCCCAAGAATAATGGATTCAAAATAAGATCCGGATTTGGATCCAAAATCAAGAGCACATTGAAAAAAATTCATATTAAGATTCGGGTCAGATTTGGATCCGAAATTTTATGTTCAGATCCGGATCAGATCCGGATCCGAAATAATACTGTATTTCGAATCCGGATCAGATCTGGATCTTAACATATCAGATCCGAATTCGGATCCGATCAGATCCGACCCGGATCCGATCCGTTGACAGGGCTAATTGTAGCATCCTGGTGTGAGCCCGGTGGGCCAAGGCCCATTGGGTCTAATCTGGCACTGGGGGCTTCAACCTAGGTAAGCCCAGAAGGAAGCAATCCTAAGGAGTACAAACTCGACCACCAAGGATTTATCGATTATATGAGGTAGAACATCCGAGGTCTACACCGTCAGGTTGGCTACCTCAAAATGGGGTAGCATCAGTGATATCATCACCGAGGCTGGGGAGCCATCTGGAGTAGGTTTCAAAAACAACGCGTCTTACATGAGGACCGCCGAGGTAGCTGAGGAATCCTAGATTAGGACTGCCATATCCGAGGTTGTCAAGTCTTGGAATCTCGAAGGATTCTCAAGGGGACCTTTGGAGCACAAACCAATTGGTGGGCCGATGAAAACCAATTCAGCTGGAGAGATGTCCAAGCCATCGAATGGATACATACCAACAATTGCGATTGAGCCTCCAAGAGGTACCTGGTACGGTTTGCCAGGGGCACCATTGTCTAGGGCAGTGCTGCAAAGGAGTTCACCGGAGGTGGCAGTGTGAGTTGGGCACAGCCGGAGGTTGCAAAAGAAGATGATGGCCCATCACTCGATATATTGTGGAAGAGAGCTGCGAAGGTGTTCTTACCCAACACCATGGCTCTAACTGGATGTTGCCCTGGGCCTTTGGAGACCCATCGATGCTACATTCTCTTATAAATGATTTGCATCGGTGGTTGCAGACGAGGCTCCTCATCATTAGGGCCATTAGTTGACATGGCTGCCACATTAAGAGGGCGCCTGCAGTTGGTCTAATGGCATACCTCCACAGAGCGGCCAAGGATACGACAATTAGAACAATACTCTGACACTTAGACATAGTGGACAGCCTACCAATATCCTTCATGCTCGAGACCGATCCAAATACGAAAGGGTCGGAGCCTTGAGAATGTTGAGTTTGACGCAAGCATGGGCAGCTGTGGTGTTTGTGATTTAGGAGGTGCACAACGCCACCTGGAGAACCCTAACAAAGTTGCCAGCGACCAAGCAAACACAATCCTCATGGAAGAGGTTTACCCTCAATGTCAAGAGTTCCACCCACAATGGTACCACAATCGGCTCCGATCCACACTTGAAGGTGGGCGTCCACTTGAAAAAACTAAAGAGGGCTCCTTTGATCAGGAGCTGCTCGCACAAGAGAAGCCATAGGTAATCGTCCTTCGACGTGCAACGGAGGAAATGACAAGGATCAACCGTGACGATGATGAAGTCCTAAGAGAGACCCAGGCGGTAGGTAAGGGGCACTTTGATCCCCAGGTAGGGTGAACGACCATATGGTGGTTTTGCAACAAGGGCAAACAAGAAAGGGAGGAGAGAGGCTTCCACCTCCTCCGACATAAAGAAAATAGTGGGCTCGCCACTATGTTTTGAGGTTGGCTCGTGGACAATGGGGACCTTCGAGAAGATCTTGGAGTCCAATATGATATGAGCATAGCTCTGGTGGCTAGCAAAGACAGGGAGGGAGCCTCGGATGGCAACGCAGCAAGGGTCACCGAATCTAAGACACCGGCCATCCCTTGAGGAGGTAACTGGACATGGCTGCTCCAGACAAGGTTGCAATTGTCCCGAGGATAAGAGCCGACTACACAGGGTGGCTCGCTAGATTTGGGGCAGATGTCCCTAAAGCAGGCATCGCAACAACAGGTGAGCCACCTTGGAGTGCTCCTAGAACAAAAGGTCATTGTGCATTCACCAGATCTACATAATGTCCCAGTGGCAATGGATTTACATGCTACGTAGCCCATACATGGAGTGGTGGAGGGCAAGCGAAGGTTGAAGAAGGTGAAGGGAGAGAGGGTGGGGGTGAACGGAGAGGCACCCCCCCCAAGCAGCCATGGCAGGCACTAAAGGGAGGGGTGGGAGCTTCTCTCTGTAGAAAAGTCTAGAGAGAGAAGGTGGCAGCAATTTTTTTCATGATAGTAAGACATAGGTTATTATTTAAGGCATACTTATGTTTGTAGCCAAGAGCTGTGTGAAACACTTGCACACAACAAGACATTCAAACATGAGTCTGCATTCTCTCAATGCACGAGAGAATTGGACTCCCACACGTCCCTGTTCCCATCAACCGTTTTACCTAGTTACCCACTTTGAAATATAGCATTAAGCAAATAAATACAAAGCTAACATAACACTGCATTTATCTACTATGTATTTATACACTCATTGTTGCATCCATATGTTCAATGTAAATACAACGTTGAACATTTAAATACAACACTATTTTATGATGTACCTATCTACACAAGACTGTATTTAAAACCAATTGAAGGAATTAAAAGTAAATGAGGAAAATTAAGTGGGACATGTGACAATCTCCCATGGGAGACTACTGGAGTCCAATCCTCTCTTGCACTGAGAGGATATGGAATCTTCGAACATCCATGTCCAACACACTGTTCTAAAACCAACACTCTATTCTAAGATATCAAAAGAACTCTTCACTAATTTATCAAAACACTTGCCTGAACATTAATATTTAATAATTTGACAAAATACTTAAGGAAAAATTATCTATATGCCTTTAGAATCTTTCAAAATTACCCCTATACTCCATCTTTATCATATTTATCATAATACCCGTGAAATCTTCATGAAATTCACATCATATCTCTACCATCACCAATCCGTCCTATAACATAACTCAAAGGGAGTTGAGAGGAGAGAAATGATTAACCTCCCTTTTAGTCAACTCTCATCTCTCTCTCTCCTCTCTCATGTCTCTCTCTCTCTTCTTGGGTATGCAAAGGGGGAGATCGAGACAGTTGTAGCGGCCCTCTCTCAACCTGCCCTCTCTCAACCTACCTATGATCTCTCTCTCTCTCTCTTGAGAGAGAGAGAGAGAGAGACATCTGATACGGGGCTGGGAATAAGGTGGCAGAAGGGTAGGGGCTAGTGTGGGTCTCATGACTACTGGCCATACGACGACCGTGCATAGGACCAAGTCCTCGACAGTGGCTATCCCGCCCATTTATAGCAACAGCCACCCCCTCCCCCACCCATCTCCATCCTCCCCTGCAGAGCTTCTTCATAATGATACATAGACAATACCGTCTTGTGAGATCCTCCGACATGTTCAAGAAGTTGCGCCCTAACAACTCCACGGTTATGGAGTCACTCTCATGGAGCCAAATCAACAACGTCAAGCACGCTCGAGGTGGCACCGATACCTCTTTCACCAAGATCTTCGGCGAGCACCACTTCAAGGAGAGGAGATCCATCAACTGTCCTGCGCAGTCAACCTTTGGGCCGTCCCCCACACTAGATCGATGCCCTCCGTCAGATGATAGGGTAGAGAAAGACCAATGCTGGGGGGTGGGGGTCAAACATTGCTACTACATGTCATTGGATTCTCCATTGGACATTCCCAGCGACCAATACTAGAGTAGCCCCAAAGAGAACAACATCTCCCAAATGAGGCATTCCGTGTCGCAGCGGCTATGCATCGAGAGGCTCGGCTCCGAGAGCTCTAATGCGGTGGAGGATTCCAAAACCAATCCCAAGTGTGACCTCATCAACGACCTCACGAAGAGGGACACAAGTGAAGTCGACGAGGGGCTTAGTGTCGTGGACAATGTCGATGGAGAGGACTACGTGGCCGAGGGTGACGATGAGCTTTTCATCCTAGACAGGATCCTCGCCATCACCAACAACAATGACCTTGGAGCACTTGACCACAAGATCACCCAAGAGGACGTCGTAAAAGCATAGGTCATCATGCCTCCAATTCTCCAACCTACTCTCTCTCTCTCTCACGAGAGATGTAAGAGCCCCTCTTTGGTCCCACTCTCCCCCCATCTCTTGTCAATCCCTCCACCCACCCTCCCTCTCTCTCTCTCTCTCTCTCTATATATATATATAGAGGATGCTACCTCTGACAACCTTCCCCCCTCTCTCCCACTCTCTCAAGGGTAAAACTATCCATTGCTATGGGTCATTACTACCGTCTGGTCCGAATGTAACCACAAGGACATAAGGTCTCTAGTTAAAAGATTTCAAGGGTATTACAATAAATAAGGTAAAGGTGAGGGTATAAAGAAAATTTTGAAAGATTATAAGGATACAATGCTAATTTTCCCAATAGTAAATTTATAACTTTTATGCTTTTTATAAATTTTTCATAATATAATTATTTATAAGACATGAGAAAAAAATACTTCATGTACAGATACACTACCATGCATTCTGTCATTTTACAAAGGTATTCAAACTTTATTAGAGTAAAAGGTTTGATGAGTTCCAAAACCTCACTGTTGGGGCCTTCGGACTGCATATGCTTCTGATGTCTTGATTTATCCAAATGACAGTGCTAGATGCATAACTCAAATTATCAAACTTGAAAGAGAAACAATGTATTAGTAAATGGAACACAGCCAACTAATCTGACAGTGAATTTTCTTGTGGAGGCAATCCTGGCAAAAAAAAAATTCATCTAATTTTGAAACAAATGTTCCCACAGATGTTTCAGTTGTTGGCCATAACACCTTGAAGGGCCTGTTTGTTTTTCGAATAGCACTGGCGGATTTCTCATCCGATGAGAGAGGTATGTGAGAGGCCCACACGCCCCCCTCACACACAAGCTGCTTATCAGAGGGCGGGCACCTTGTTCGACCGTCAGGGGTCGAACAAGGTATCCCATTCTAAAAACAAATAGGGCCTGAAGGAACAAAATAAATCCTTAAGGAAAGAACTAATTTGGTTTGGAGGAAAGTAATTTTATTAGGGGCTATATACAAAGATAGGTACCAGAGAGAGGGGGAGAGGGAGAAAGAGAAGTAGTGATTTTCAGGTACATACCAACCGAAAGGAAGATTCCATCTTAAACAAGGAGAAATGTACAGGACCCAATATGGTAGATTACTTGACAAGAAAATACAAACCGAAAGAAGTTCCCATCTTGAACAAGGAGAAATGTACAGGACCCAATACGATAGATCACTTGACAATTTTTTATGTAGCCATGATTTCAGATACTCGAAATGTTATCAGTTCATGCATACTTCGAAATAGCCCAAATAATGTAATCCCTTACTTGCGAAGGTTTCCGTTGGGAATGGTTAGAGGGGTCTCACTGTGGATACCTGAAACCCTCTTCTGGGGGCTTGGCACTTCACATTCTCCCAAAGCTTTCCTCCATTCAAGTATGATATACATGGCACGGCCATAAAAAGCACCAAATAAGAAAACTGAATGGACCAAGTGGTTCAAAAGACAATTCTCCCACTTAAGGCAATACACGACGGCATCTTTAAAGCAGCATCTCGACAGTCCTTCAAATGAAATACCTAAATCGACTAAAGGGAAACTTACGGAAAGAAATCAAATGCAAATCTAAGTTGAGGAACAGTAATTATATAAGCATTTAAAAGCTCATCCCTGTGATTGGAGAACGGATTATTACAGTAAATTTTGATGTAGCCGTGATTTCAGATGCTCAAATATCATTACAAATTCAGGCATCCTACAAAATGGCCAAGACCTTGCAACCTATCATTTTGCGAAGGGTTCCTTCCGGAATAGTTAGAGAAGTCTCATGAAAATTTGAGACCCTCTGCTGGGGCCTTCGCATTTTATAGGTTTGAAGAGTAAAAACATGTGTTAGAAAAGCAAAGGAAAAGCAATGGATTATGGGTAGAAACCAGAGACAAGCAAACTGACGGTCAATTTTCTGCTCAAAGCAAATTTCTAAGATATACCACATCTCAAATTGATGCAAATGCCCCACAAGGACCTTTCGATGAACAAAAAACTAGAGACAAAACTGCAGGAAAGAGAAACTCCAAATCAAAGGGCTCTAACAAATTAACAAAACCAGGATTTTAGAAAGAAGCAGGGGGAAATGCCAAATGAATAAAAAACCCAAAAAGGACATCATATTGCAAAAGGACCTATACTGAAGAACAGTAACAATATTTTATTTAGCTGAATCTTAAATGTTGTTCAAACAGCCCAACTAGCTTGTCATTCTTATGAAGATCTTTCTGACATCATTAGAGGACTTGAGAACTGAAATTCTCTGCAGAGGCCTTTGATTTTTTTAGGCCTCTGATATGTCCTTTATTCAAGTGGATAGCTTCAGATGTGGAAAAAACACGTTTAAGTCTAAACATCCTACAAACCCAGAGCTTGAAAAAAAAACACATCCACATAGTCCAACAAATCATTTTTGACCCTGAAGGCAACCAAGAAAGACATCACATCTCATTTTGAAGTAATTGCTCAAGGAGGCCCTTCAATCGACAGTTGAAATCTGAAAGAGGAGAATAAAGTGAAGGATAGAATACATCCAGTTGAGCAACAAATATGGCATTAGGACAGAGTCATAGAGGTCTCAGCAAATGAAAAACTTGGTAGATTCATGTAGTGGAGATATGACTGTAGGGTGAGACTTAAAGCTTACGTACAAAAGAGGCTGTTCTCACTTCTCAGTAACATCTTCTGCACTAATTTGCTTGTGTACGTCAATATGCATATATGAGCAATGATAAGTACCAGGAATTTCAAGCCACTTAAAGGATAAGGCTGGAACAGATTGGATCAGTCCAGATCAATCAATCAGATCAGATTCTTGCCATAGCAATCCAACCCTGAATCCCAACCTCCCATTCTTAAGGAAGATCGATCAGTGGGATTAAAGTCAAGAGTCTAGACACCTTAAGAAACACACAGCCTAGCCGTCCATCATTACATTAGAATAAGTTTGCCTCATAGAATTGTTATGCATTCTCATGAGGGGATAGTATCCAGTCTATTGGGCATATGTTTCACCATTGTTCCTATTGTTTTGCCATCAGATGCATGGAAAAGAGGTCTATCAAAATTGGAAAAATAAGACTAGAAAAGTATCAAGAGGAGTCTTCTTTCTGGTAATAATCTTCCCTCAACCAAACTTTCAAAAAACCATAACTTATGTTAGGATTTGCGAAGTTGAGGATAATATACATCGACGGAAACTTCTAGTGGAGCAAAACAAGCATGATGATTCAAAAATCATTTATCTCATTATCTATCTGACATCTACTTGTAAGGGACAGTACGGTTCGTAATGTTTGTGAGGAGACCAGAAATATGTTCTAATGTGATTGGGAAAGCAAATAACAGAAAATTCACCAGCACGACCATTTATTTTTAAGTGAACAATGTCACAATTGTATTAAGACAAAATAAGAGATATACATGTATAGAGAAGTATCCCCCAAAGATAATTGTACAAAAAACTCTACACACTAAGACAGTGTGGTACTCACAAGCCCCCAACAAAACAAAAAGGGAAGAGTTCTGTGAATGTATATTACAAAGTTGGCAAGTCTATTCTCTCACCCTCTCACAAATGAAAGAGACCACTTGTCCACAATTCTTGTTTCCCTTCTAAAGATTCTGTTATTCCTTTCACCCCACAGGGCCCAAAGGATAGCATGGAGAATAAGCCACCAGATGAGTCTGTCACCCCTCAACATCCATCTTCTATTCCAACCCTGAAGTAGGCGCTGCACATTCTCATGTGTGTTTGAGGTATACTGGCTCCTTGTTGTGATCTGTGACCATATCTCGCAAAAGAGGGGACAGGTTGTAAACAAGTGGTCCAATGTCTCTTCCTCCACTCCACACCAATAGTAGAGGGTGTTGATATTCATGCAAAATGGAGTCATGCAGTCATAGGTCAACAGCCTCCCATGTGGGATTTCTCCATACCAGAAGCTTCATTTTCAGGGGGTTCGTCGTGTTCTAGATCTGCGATGCAAACCAATACCACACTCCTCCATTTGAGATGAGGTTGTATGCTGACCAGCCTGACATAACAGAGAAACATCCATCTCTCTCCCATCTCCCCCACCATTGATCACTGTCTTTGTGGTCAGGGGCATACTCCAAGAGAAAGAGAAGTAATCCCTCCAACTGATCCATCTCCTCCTCCCTGAAATTCTTCCTAAAGGAAGGTGCCAAAACTCCACCTAGATGTTGTGTCAAAAAAGTGTGATACCATGGCCAAAGGAATGGATGTTCACCAGCACTACCATGCCATGCTTTCTCGAGTTTATTTGTGAAAGTCTCATCATGCATAGTGTGTGGACCAATTTGAGGTCCAATTCATTTTGACTTGTATGCAAAGTTACAAGGGTCCATGAGTCCATCTAAGGCTCAACTTTGAGCCAGTTTCATTACTAGGAACATCATAGTAGGAGCTCATATCAATTGTGAACAAATTCGACAAAATGGCAAAATACAATGGAGGAAAATCTTCACATACATAGTAAAACTATAGAGATAAATCCTAACACACGTAGAAATGGGTAACAGGCTAACAGCTTTTAACATTAACGCTTTTTGCATTAATCATCATGTTATTATGTTTATATGCGTACATCAGGCATACAGTTCTGAAATCTTTGCCAAATGAGTCCTCCATTGGATCCTGTCGACCCAATTTGATGAGATAAGGCTGGTGTGATGATGATGAATGAAGGGATGGTAATATGCCCCAGGGTTTGGCGATTCAGAACCGGCTTGATCCGGTACGAGTCAGACTGACTCAGACTGGCTCGGCTAAATCACATGTTTGAGGTTTTTTATTTTTATTTTTTGAAAAATTAAAGCTCCTTGCAATGTTTGGATTATTCATCCTATATTTTAACTTGTAGAACTCCTATTTCATCAATCTAAAATATGTTTAAATTATTTAATCTATTTTCATTTTTAAATAATTTTTAACATTATATCATTATTAGATAATCAATAAATCAATAAACTATAAAATATAGTTTTATATTCTTCGTCCATGAAATGTAAGATCTATGGTTAATGTTATATCATTATTATAATTTTTAATTTTAAAAAATTAAACTATTTTTTAATATCACACTATTATTTAAATAATTAATGGCAGATCGTACCAATCCACCGTGGATCATAGCTCGGGGTCACCATGATCCAGTACAAGTCACCCAACTAAGACCTAGTAGGTCCAAGTCGGCAAACCATGATACAACCAACTGAAGGCACCAGCCCATGGGATATACAACCACATCATCTCATTTCAGCTTGATCAGCCATTTTTATTTAACGTAAACAACTGTGATCACCCTTCCATCACCAAAAGAGACAAAGATTCAGATGCAGGACAGAGGGGAAAAAACAAAATCATTTGGAATAATAAAAATCAGATTATGTTTGTACAGAAGGAGAGAAGAATGATAAAGATGCTCAGAGAATACGAGCCAAATAAAGAGGACTTCATCTCACAGGCAATAGAAAATCTAGTGATCAATATAGATCATTTATTTCCTCTTTATCATCATTGCATCTTCTTGTGAGTTAGCAGACAACAATAAAAATCAGTTAGCCACCGGGTCAGACGACGAAACCTGGAAAACCGTCCATGAGTACAACACTGTAATAAACAAAATAAATTCCCGCTTGAAGGCTTTACCCTCAAAGTTGTTAGACACACATCAATAAAATACTTGAGACACTGCTCCAGGGCCTCAGTTCTTCTACAATTTCTGTTTTCTTACTTCCTCATGCATCCGTATGAATCCATAAACAAAAGAAATTCCCACTTGAAGGTTTTACCCTCACAATTGTTAGACACACATCAATAAAAATACTTAAGACACTGCTCCAGGGCCTCAGTTCCACTACAATTTTTGTTTTCTTACTTCTCATGCGTGCGTATGAATTCTATGGCACAAAACTGGAAATGAACAAGGCCAAGGTGGAAGGGGAAAAAAAAGAAACCCAATCCGATCACATGACAGCATTTTATTAAAGAAACATATTATTTATTAGGATTGGGAAAAGAAGGGCAATGGGGATGCTCAGAGAATACGAACCAAAGCAAAGAGGTCTTCATCTCACAGACAGCTACACCCTGGAGATCTACAGATCACTTCCTTTCCTCTTTCTTACTCATCATTGCACCTCCCTTTCCGCCCATATGAAGTAGAAGCAACCGGACAGTGAGCGAATAAAACGACGGTAAAGAAACATTGTATCAGTGAGCAAAGCAAGCTGCATAGGAATGGGCATGCGTCAAGGTTTCAACTTCAGGCCCAAAACAACAGATCGCCGGGCAAAAGGGCGCCTGCTGGAGAGAAGCCACCCTCCCGCAACCAATGGCGGAATAGAATGGAACCCTGAGAAGCAGAGAGTGGAGGGTAAAAAATGTACCGTTTGGTGGCCTAAAAATCGATGAAGAAGGGCTGCGAACACCGATTACCAGCAAGCACGTGCAAGAACAGGGCATCTCTCTCTCTCTCTCTCTCTCTCTCACACACACACACGCGCACGCGCGCGCGCGCGCGCGGCGGCACAGCAAACGCCTCAGCCCCAACAGAATCACATCGTCTGTTTAAATAGTTGTTCCTCAGACGAAAATTAGGGTTTTTTCGTCGAGAGAACGCTGAGTGTACGGTGGGCTTCTATTTATTTTATGTTTGAAAACAAATGTCAATATTAAGTCGGTGCTTGGAAATGCTGTTGGAGAGGATTCCAACGACAGCCCAACCGCGTCTCCAAATGACACATGGGCATTCCTTGCATAGATGGATTACGGGTGGACAGAGACATAGGCACAATGGCAGACACCTCCCGAAAATGCAAGAAACTCGGCCAAGGTTACTTCTGCAGTCGGACATAGAATTTTGGTTGGCAAAACTTTTATTTTACCCTTATTCTTCCCCACTTCTCTCTGCTGCATTTGTAGGTCGGCATCGGCTTCGAGTGGAGGACTAAAGTAATACCCAAGTTCCCGTCGGCCCCTGAGAGCCCGTGGCGTGGTCCCAGTCCTACACCTACATGTTCATCTTTTTCAGGGACGTAGATGGATCGGATTCGACACAAGTTGACTAACATCGTATCTTATCTATACAAATTTTATAAATATTATATCCGGATAATATTCTATTATTTTTACGGACATGGATTATATCTGTCGTGGGTATAAATATACCCGCAGATATCTGTATCCATCTATAAAGTATAAGTCAACGTTCACGTCCAAAAAAATGTGTGAGATTTATAAGAAGTGAAAAAAGAGAAGTCTGGTTAATTCTTTTCTTTCCAAAGTAATTTTTATATTTTATAAAAACATCTTTATAAGTTTAGTAAGAAGGTAAAACTCACAAACCCAACAAAGAGGATAACAGGTTGAGTTCATGCTAAAATCATAAGTCTAACATGTACAATGAGCTATTAAGAAGAGGTTCAGATCGAGTATAGATTTGGATACACTAAATCCATAACCCTATCTGAATATGAAATGAATATTTTAAACATATTCGAATCCAAATTCATATCTATTTGTTCGGATGTTATCCTATTCATCACAGGTCGAGTGATACATATAATTAGATTTTAGGATATTTTGACATCCCTAACCTCCTCCACTACCGACGTCCACTTGAAAATTAGAAACAAGCTAGGTTACCTATGTCCATAATGGCACGGGTGTGAAAGACTTGTTCTGCTCTCCTACCAAAGCTCGCCACCTTCGCCCGCATGGTCATTGCTAGAACTCTTTTGCCAAGGTTGTCGCCTTCAATGTCTTCTCAAAAATCCAGTCGCCATCGCCATCGCCACCGCTACCGTTGCCATGATGTTGCTGCTCGTCATCGCTAGAGATGTTGTCACAATGCTGCCACTCGCCATTGCAGGAGGAGCTAAGGAGTCACGGAAAGGTCTTTTTAGCCCAACACACCAAGGAGAGGTCATTTTCGAATTTTAAAAGGTGAGAAAAAGTAACCAAATGTGATTTTATTTTTTTTAAATATGGTTGTTGTTAGTTGTCTTACAGACGACATGATTATAGAAAATATCTCAAAGTTAAAAGCATTACCAAACGCAGCCTAAGAACCATCTAAGTTATGATTTGTAAGATATTAACAGTAATGTTAGTAGTCGTACACACCTTAAAAGGGGGTAAATATGTGTGCCTTTGAAAAATGATCACGTATTAAAATTTTCTGATGCGAGACGATAATGGGACTTGACTCTGGCTAGACGTGAACCTTGGACTCTATTAGACGACGTGACTAAAAAGACGACGCGACCAGCAACAACACAACAACACGGCATCTAAAGAGCTCTAGAAGAGGCGAACATGCCCTAAACAAGAAGTGCTAAACTCACAGTCGTCCCCGACGAGGGAAACGCGACGATCTGCACGGTTGGGAAATCGGCTTTGAATCTCCGGTGGTCAGCTCACTCTCGTACTCGGAATGAGTCACGGGATGAGTCTCGCACTCACACCTCACAGCGGTGACCAAATTTTAACTAGCTAGGTAATTAATAACGCACATGCAGCGGCATCTAGAATGTATACTAAATAAACAAGCAAGATAAAGTGGGTGTCGAGTGTACCTCCACACTCGGGGCGTGGGGAAGACGTCCTGGCCAAGTTTCGTAACTCCCGGTACAATGGTAAAAGTTTAGTTACAGCAATGATTTTACGGCCCACTCCACACAGGGAGGTAAAGGGCTACACAATGGCGCCGGGAGCACCGAACTTGGGTTGGCGGGCAGCAAGGCGGCAGGTTCCGGGCGGTGGCGGGCAGCGGCTCCGGTTCTACGAATTGCTGGCCGACAGGACAGTGGGCAAGGGCCTCCAAAGGGACGACGACCTCCGGTAAGCTTCTGACGGCGACGGTTCATCGGGACGAAGGCAGAGGATCCCTGGTCGACCCTTGGGAGTGGCCATCACTGAATCTCCTCTGACGTATTTTCCGATGAATTTCTACGTTTGCCTTCCCTGCTGGTCTGGGTCGGGGCAGAACTGCGCACCTCCACGAAAACGGCCGGCACGACCAGATCCTTTGTCGGATCGGGGCGAGATTAGTGTCGTTGGAAAGAAGACTCAAAGGGCTTCGACATACTCAAAAATCAGGTCCGTTCAACGGCTAGGTTGGAAATTAAAACCTCTGCAAGTTGGCTGTTATTTCTATCCCGGAACACAGAACAGACAAGGCAGAACAGGATCTGCCTGTTTATGGGGTTTGACCGAAAATAAAATGGAGGATCTATGGCTTGGCTATTTTTGTGGAGAGAGGGGGGAGGAGATGATCATGCCATAATTTTTTTTTGTATTTTTCTGCAACGTTTGAGGGGGTGGAAAATTTGGCTACCAACAGAGTACCTCGCAGATCTGCACACAGATAGACTGTGAGAGGGGAAAACAAACGACTGGAAGGAGGGGCAAAGGAAACCTGATCGGCGTGAAATTTAAACTGGGATTGAAGGAGACATGGGGGAAGACGCCCTCAAAAGATGAGGACGATCCGACGGTCGTATCTTTGGTACCAGCTATTTTACTGAGCTTCTATCTAGGAATCCTGAAATTCAGGATAGCAGGTAGAAGCCGGGTTGTGGTGGCTTGAAGGCGGCACGAACGGCTGCGGCAGCGGCGGTGATCAATTACAACATACAGAGGAAGAGAAGGAGAGGAAGATCACTCAGAAATATTAGGGTTTCAACCCTAGATCTGATACAGCATGGAGGAGGAAGAAGAAGAACTAGAAGAGCTAGAGAGAGAGGGGGTTCGCCCTCGGCATTTTCAACAATTTTCTTCATTAAAATTTGTCCAAATGACACAAGAGACATTAAATACTAAACCCTAGACCTAGGACAAATGACCTCTAATATCCTTGGTCAAAGGGGCATAAAGGGGAAGGGAGAATAAAAAATACTAAATATTTCCCCACATTGGGACAAACAAGGGGGGTGCCCCCCTCCTTGGTCAAATATTGCAACCCATGGTCAATATTCTCTCCTTGACCATGGGCCACCATATTGGGCCCTCTATGAATGGAGGCCCACAAGAGAGGGAAGGCTCAATTGGGCTCTTAAAGGTCTTGAGGCCCATTTTGGAAATTGGACCTCTTACATGAAGTTTGGCCCATATTACATAGTTGACCCATATTAAAGCTGAAAATACAAATACACACCAATACACTCAAAATAAATACAGAGAAAGATCAAAACTCAGGTAGAGACTCCATATTGTCACCCAACCACAAGAATGTCGACATCGCTCGAGCCATGTTGCGCACCTGGTACCGGCAGCTTGCTCTGGTGTCCGCACCAATTCTCCCCGGGTGGGAGAAGCTCAACCCCATCGAGTAGGGGTCAGGGTCACTCTGATATTGCTCCAGCAGATCTAGATCTATCCTCTGTAACTCCGCCCGGGTGATCCACGTGTCATCGGACGCGGGTTGTCCCCTCCAACGCACCAAATAGCGCTGGTACACCCCACTTCGAGTAATTGTTACCTGCTCATCCAGTATATATTATGTCTGCTCTCACTGCTGAGGTAACAAGGCTGGAGGTGGACACTCTAGGGTGATGTCACTCACAATGGGTGGAGACGGCTCAAAGGGCTCACTTGGTATCACCGCTGGGTCCCTATAAGCGACGAGATCCGAGATGTTGAAAGTGGAGTTGATCCCGTAATCCTCTGGCAAGTCCACAACATATGCATTTGATCCGACTCGCCTCACTACCCAAAAGGGACCGGCACCGCGAGCGTGTAACTTCTTCACGGCTCCCGAGGGAAACCGTTCAGGTCTGACCCTGATCATGACATAATCGCCCTCCTGAAACTCACGGTGGTGCCTGTGGGCATCAGCCAATTCTTTGTATCATGCGTTGCTGGACTCAATGTGATGACGCACATGCTCATGCAACTGTCTAATATGATCGGCAAAGGACTCGGCTGACTCTGACACACTGGACTGGATGGGAGATGGAACTAGGTCTATGGGCTTCCTAGGTCTACGGCCAGTGACAATCTTAGAGGGGCTCATGCTTGTAGACCTTGGAGAGGGGGATTTCTGTAGCCCATCTAAGAGCAGCCGAACTAGGCCCCTCAGGACTGAACGAGGCTCAGCTCATCCAAGTGACAGCCCCACAGGGCCCACTTAGGCTAAAAAGCCCAATAAAGATTACTCGGGATCCCACCCTTCCTCGGTGGTCCTTAGGCTTGGAAGGCCCGAGCGTCAGAACGGAGGAGGACCCATGCCCGAGTTATCCCTTCATCGGGATAGAGGCAAGCGTCCTACGCCCACTCCGACCTGACTCCGTCCGAGCTATGTCTATCGCCCGGACAGGGCTGGCACCTTTAATGCTTGGACCAACTGACGAGTGCTTATCCACATAGCCGTTGAAGAGCCCTTTATGAACAGTAGTTTACGAGGATAAAGTATCCATGATCCCTCAAGGCCATGAAGAGCCCACGATGAGGACGTAACGATCCCATGATGAGGACGTAACTCCCGCCTGAAACTCCTCAGCTTACGGGACTCATAAGGTGAGCACACTATATAAACCAGGGATTCCCTCCAGTGAAAGGTAAGGGCAATGCACGCCTAAAAACTCCTGAGCAGGAACCACTTCACCACCTCGGTGTTGGGGGATCTCGTGCACCTCTTTTTACCTCCCTCCATATCTTCCACCAGTGCTCTACTGACTTAGGCATCGGAGGGTTTTCCCCAGGGAACCATCCCTGGGCCTCCTAATCCATTTCCCTTTCTCTACAGTTCACTTTTTGGTGATCATCCTCCCAGCTCAGGACAAGCGTGAGATCACGCCCCTTCATCTGGCGCCGTCTGTGGGAAACGACCAAAGAGCTAGTATGGTGAGAAGAAGTTTAGGGAGGAGGTCCGCCGGCGATAGGGGAAAGGCCATGGTGGCGGCGGGGGGAGGCCCCTCTCAAGCCTCCCAAAACCCCCCCTTCGGCGCCAGCACTCCCGCCGACGGACCACCCCCTCCCCCCATGGTAGGGCTGCCGCCCCCTCCCCCCGCAGCGGTAGGGCTACCGCTTAACGGTAGCGCTAACGCCTTCCAAGCCCTCAACGCAAAACTGGACGTCCTCGTGGAACTCATGAGGACCCAGGCGGCCAGGGATGGAAGGTCACGCGGCCCTCCGGAGAGCCCTCCTCACGAGAACGTGTCCCAGCACACCACCGGAGGCCGCTTCACTCTCTGAGGGCAGCAGCTTATCCGCAACAGAACCGGAGGACCCTCGCAAGCCCCCCCTCCGGAGCAAGAGACTTCCTCCACGCCGAAACGGGGTAGGCATGGGGCACGCTGTCCCCTCCTGGAGACTGAAGTCCCCAGGGAGCGCTAGGACAGCCTGCCATCACGCCCCCTCAGCCCTACGGTGCAGCGGCAGCCGGAGCTATCCCTCCGACTGCGAGAATTCGAGAGGCGTTTCGTAGAGCAGGAGCACGCCCTACGAGCCCTGTAGAAGACCTCTCCACCAGAGGACGAGGAGAGATCCCCGTTCTCCGACCATATCTTGAAGGTAGAGGTATCTCCCAGAGCCTCCATCCCGACCTTCAAGCCCTACGACGGCCAGGGTGACCCGGCCGACCACTTCGACAACTTCGACGCCCTGATGACCCTTCACGGAGCGTCCGACGCCATCAAGTGCCGAGCCTTTACGACCACCTTGGTCCAAGACGCCCAAGCATGGTTTCGGGCCCTCGCCCCCGGATCCATCCAAGACTTCAAACAATTCGGGCGAGTATTCAAGGAGAGTTTCGCCGGTAGCGGTCCCCCAAGGTCGGTAGCGGGGCTTTTGGCCCTCAAACAGGCGCAAGGGGAGAAGCTTCGGGCCTACATTACCCAATTCAAATCGGAAGCCATGAGGATCCCCTGCCTGGACGTCGCCTCGGCCATAACCGCACTGACTGGGGGCACCCGCGACGAGAACCTCCACCGCGAACTTGTCCTCCACCCTCCCTCGACCCTTGCCGCGCTAGTGACTCTGGCATTGCGCCACGCCGAGTGCGAAGAAGTGCTCAGCGCATGCCGGGAGGCAACCGGCTCGGGTCGGGAGGGGGACAAGAAGCGGGCACCCGAGCCAAGCTCGGGCCAAGGAAAAAGGCAGAACCGGGACGGGGAATGCAAGGAACCGTCACGGAAGTACGAGCGATACACTCCTTTAACCGCTCCAGTGTACGAGATATATGAAGACATCAAAGGCTCGGGCCTCCTCCGCCAACCCGAGCTAATGAAGTCGAAGAACCGCAGTTGCAGCAAGCATTGCCTGTTCCACAGCGACCACGGGCATCACACCGGCGACTGCCATCAGCTCCAGGACGAGATTGAGCGTCTCGTTCATCAGGGGCACCTCTCCCGGTTCGTGGCCGGGCACTAGGAAGACCGAGGCACCCCGGAGGAAATCGACAACGCCCCCCGAGGGGTCCACATCAACGTCATCGCCGGAGGAGCTGCATCAGGAGGAGACAGTGGCCGAGGAAGGAAGCGTCATGCTGAGCGGGCGAGCCGAACCATCGAGCCTCCCAGGGCCCCGCCGAGTGAGCCCCAGGTCATAGTCTTCTCCGACCAAGACCTGGAAGGGATAAGCACCCCGCATGACGACGCCCTAGTCATATCGGCCACAATAAATCATTGTAATGTAGATATGATTCTAGTCGATAATGGAAGTGCCCCTGATGTATTATCCTATGAATGTTTCCTTAAGATGGGGGAGGATCCATCTAGATTCCGCCCGATCCGAACCCCCCTGTGCGGGTTCAATGGCCAGGCCACTTATCCCGAGGGAGCCCTAAGCCTGCCGGTTACTCTTGGCACCCCACCCAAAACCGTTACGGTCATGGTGGACTTCATAGTGATCAAAGGTATGATAGCATACAATGCAATCTTCGACCGGGGAATCCTCAGCCGAACAAAAGCGGTGCCTTCTACCTATCCCCAAAAGATGAAGTTCCCCACCAAAAATGGGTTGGGGGAAGTCCGAGGCAACCAGGCCATGGCCAGAAGGTGCTACAATATCTCGGTTGAAGCCACAAGGCCGGACGGGAAGAACAAGGGCCCCCGGGAAGTCGAGGAAAAATCCTCAACCGCCGAACCTGGAGGCGAACTGTCACGCCCCGTACTCTATACCGTCGAGGTATTGTCCGCTTTGGCCTACCGACCTCACGGTTTTGTCCCTTTCTAAGGGTAATCGGCTCCAGAATGGGAGACTTCCCGGGAGGTCACCCATCCCAGTACTACTCCCCATTGAGCACGCTTAACTTCGGAGTTATTTTCAAGAACTCAGCCGATACTTCAAAAGGCGCCTCGGTGATATAGAGTACAACTTTGCTATATTTGAGGGTGTTACAATCTATCCCTCTTATATAGGCGACATCCTCATCGCTGGGCACATATAGCACGCAATCACGCAATCAAGCCCCCAGGTAGGTAGGACTCTAGAGGTGTCCCCTACAGGCTCAAGAGGTGGCTCCCACTATGTAGCACTTTGCTCCATTACGGACTCAAGAGGTGGCTCCCATAGCGTAGCACTTTGCCATGCATGGCACTTAGTTCCCACTCTTCCGGTTGGGGTATAGCTCTTATACCATTCTGTCACGCCCCATACTCTATACCGTCGAGGTATTGTCCGCTTTGCCCTACCGGCCTCACGGTTTTGTCCCTTTCTAACAGTGATCGGCTCCAGAATGGGGGACTTTCCGGGAGGTCACCCATCCCAGTACTACTCCCCAATGAGCACGCTTAACTTCGGAGTTCTTTTCAAGAACTGAGCTGATACTTCAAAAGGTGCCTCGGTGATATAGAGTACAACTTTACTATATTTGAGGGTGTTACACGAACTGCTAGCGGTTTGCCTAAACGACGACTCGACCCTAGGAGTAAAGATCGGAGCTGACCTAACATCTGAGGTGCAACAGCAATACAAGAAGTTTCTTTCCGTGTACATCCGGGTCTTTGCATGGTCTAATGATCAACTCCTCGGTATACCGGAGGAGACGGTGATGCATAAGCTCAACCTCGACCCAGCCATGAAGCCCGTGCAGCAACGCAGAAGAAAGCACGCACCAGAGAAGCAGGCGATTATTAAAGAGCAAATCACCAAGGGGCAAAAGACTGGCCTTTTTAGACCGGTCTTGTACCCGACGTGGCTGGCTAACGTCATCCTAGTACCAAAAGCTTCGGGAAAGTGGTGGATGTGCGTGGACGTCACCGACTTGAACAAGGCTACCCCAAAGGACTGCTATCCCTTGCCGAGCATCGACCAACAGGTTGACTCAACCTCAGGCAACGAGATACTTAGCTTCCTGGATACCTATTCAGGTTACCATCAGATCAGGATGCACCCCGAAGACATCGAGAAGACCGCCTTTATCACCGACTTCGGTGTACACTGCTACACCCGGATGCCTTTCGGGTTGAAGAATGCTGGAGCCACGTACCAGAGGCTGGTCAATCATATGTTCAAGCGACAGCTCGGTCGGAACGTCGAGGCATATATCGATGACATGCTCGTGAAGACCCCCAAGGCCGAGGACCACTTCACCGACCGAGCGGAAACCTTCGACACCCTTTTGAAGTACAACATGAAGCTCAATCCTGCCAAGTGCGCCTTCGGAGTAAGGTCCGAGAAATTCCTGGGCTTCTTAGTCACCCAGCGTGGGATCGAGGCCAACCCCGACAAGGTCCAGGCCATCCTGGACATGCGCCCACCCACCTGCATCAAAGATGTTCAACGCCTTACCGGGCGTGTTGCTGCGCTCAGCAGATTCCTGTCCCGCGCGGCTGAACGATGCCTACCCTTCTTCAAGCTGTTGAGGGGGCCTAAAATGGCATCTACTACATTCACGTGGGACGAGGAATGCCAAAGAGCGTTCACCGAGCTTAAGGAGTTCTTGGCTTCGCCCCCAGTGCTTTCCAAGCCTGTCCCAGGTGAAGTCTTGTATCTCTATATCTCGGAAACTCCATCCACAGTTAGCTCGGTCCTAGTCAAAAATGACTCGGGAATCGAGAGACCGGTCTACTACACCAGCAAGGTGCTCAACGAGGCTGAGAAAAGATACCCCGCAACCGAGAAACTCGTGCTAGCGTTGGTTACCTCGGCCAAGCACTTCCGACTCTATTTCCAAGGGCACTCATCACTGTTGTCACGCCCCAAGCCTTTATTACAGCGGAAGACTAACTCGGGGAGCGCGAACAGCCGGCATGGTAAGCCTCTTGCGAGCAAGAATAATCAAAGCGTAAGACAATCACACATAAAGATGCAATTGCACGATATATATATTCAAACTCCCACTTTATTTCATTGATAATAAAATATTTAAATACATCCGCTAATTCAATTTCCATTATGCACTAGCCTCAAGAAATAAGAAAATTACATAGACTCAATCTAAACAATATAAACTTTCCTAAGTCTGCACTCTCATCTTGACAATACTTTCATTCGCTCTCGGACCCGCTACTTGTATAACCCGAATCCAAATTCGAATCACTTCCATCTCCTGAAAAGATTGGAAATAGGTAATAAGCACACTTGCCAAGTAGGTATCTTCGTATCAACATGAAGGCACTATTAAAGTAATTAACAATTTAGCTCTAAAGAATAAGGTAAAAATCATGCGAATGCGATCAATCATGCGATTAAACTAAAGTAACCCGACGATCATGTAGTTAGAATGAGAACAAGTACAAACTAGCAACAATGTAACAAGAACATGATATTTTCATGAACAAGAATGTATCGAGAAGATACTAGCAAGCCACATAATCATCACTCCAGTATCTTTTGCTTATGAGCAAGTACTTTGTGAACTTCTGTGGAATATCAAGCAAGAAAGTCATGTACAAGAATGTCATGTCGTGCCGTGGATTTTCACTTATTTATAAAGAAAGTACTCCCAGCGCAATGTGACGCCAGTAGTATCATACCCCATGGTTTATAAAATAGTATGTTTCCGACAATCAGCCGAGGGGACTAGCATAGAGCCCTTGAACACAATCAGTGCTCGATCACATCTTCAAGTATAAATCAAACTTTTTCCACGCATGACAATAAAGTATGGCCAAGAATATAAGTTCAAATAAATTCAAGATAATAATAATCAATGAATGAACGCTTCAATTTGAATATGAGGAATAAAGAATGACATTTAAACAATGTTATGCTCATAAAATAAATCGGTAGCATAACGGTATATTTCTTAACTTTCATTCATTATATTAAGTCTATTAGGCAATATGATAAGTTCTAGATTATCAATGGTCATCTAGAAACCTTAAAATGTCAACCCTTAGGTCAAACCTCGGGTTAAGTACTCAAGTAGTGTGACGGTCGTGTACTGGGCCGTTACATGATGTGACGGTCTAGTTCTGGGCCGTTACATTAGTCTGAATCCAGACCAAGAAATCAGACTCAGTGGAATGTGACGGTCGTATATTGGGCCGTTACTTGTGCCTAACGGTCCAATATAGAGCCGTTACATTACTGATAACCAAAAACATCGATAGTGTAATCAAATCAATGGACTTTGATGGTACAACTAATTCGGCGTCCTAGTGGGAATCCCAGCCTCGCGGAGAATTACGGAGGCCTTGAAACAAGATTTCCTAGTCCATTGGAAGGAATATCCAATAGAGAGGTCCTCATGTCCAAGAATAATGTTCCTATAGTTGCAAAGTGAACTAATGGACAACATACCGGAGTATGTGCCATGTACTTAAAGAAAATGACTCTATAGATAGAGGAAGAGTATGTAACAACGTGAAATCAAGATAAACTCCATCAATACAACATTTGGAAAATCATGTTTTAATTACAAAACTATATAGTTTTGGCACATAAAATTAATATAACTTAAAATAGTCCAAGATGCCTAGATCATGCAGATTCCAATATGAATTAGTAAGTAAACTTAAAATCATAATAACAGGTCAAAACTCAGCTAACAAGGCTTATTTATAAGTTAACTTAACTGGTTACTATTTTGTCATGGGCTGACAGAACACAGAGTCTAACAGTCAAACAGGAGAGCGTCACAGTACTTGTGACGGTCTATCGAGGGGCCGTTACAGTAATGTAACGCTCCTGTCCTGGTGCGTTAGAGACAACAGTGAAATGAAAACATAACAGAGTGTGTGACGGTCGGTCGTAAGGCCGTTATATCATGTGACGGTCTTACCTTGATCCGTCAGAGCCTCTGCTGACAGCAATAAATAACAATGACCTAAGTTTCAACTTGCATCATGTCTGAAAATCATACATATAACTTCCCACATGATAAAATGAAGGCTAAACGAATATCATTCATGGGTTCTCCGTGAATTTCACAAGGAAGTTTCTTTTTAATTTAGTTAGGGCTAAGAATATAGATATATGCATGTCTCCACTAAAACATGAAATTCATGAGCTAAAGTGCATGTAATCAAGCAAAATCAGAGGACTTTTATCCCTAACATGTTATTTTTACCGTTCATGAGATAACCTACCTCTTCTAAAACCTTTAAACTTCGAAATTGATGCTAGATGTTACCCTTAGACCCTTGTACTTCTTGTGATAAATCAGTAACTTCAATCTGCTCTATTTCCTCAGCCTTTTGACCTAAGGACGTGAAATTTTGAGGGTAAGAAGATGAAACTATTGGGTACAAAAAGATCTAAAGGATCGAATTCTAATTACCTCGTTTAGACGTCATAATCTCTGGATCTTCAGGGGTCTTGCGTTCAGATTCCTAGGTTGCTAAGGTTAAATCAGCAACTTTGAAAGCTTCTATCTTCTTGGTTGCTTGATCTCCTAGCATGAAATTTGGAGAACTATTAGTCTATAATATACTAGACAAAATCTTTTAAAGAACTTACCCGAAATTATGACTCCTTACCATGATTCTTCA
This sequence comes from Amorphophallus konjac, assembly GCA_022559845.1. Taxonomy (NCBI): domain Eukaryota; kingdom Viridiplantae; phylum Streptophyta; class Magnoliopsida; order Alismatales; family Araceae; genus Amorphophallus; species Amorphophallus konjac. The sequence continues at coordinate 104,526,300 of CM040118.1, forward strand.
CGGGCCAAAAGTAAGGGTCGCTCAGTTCAGAATTAGGTCCTATTTATAGTGTTTTGGCTAGGGTTTGAAGATTAGATTGATTCTAGAGTCCTTAATTTGCCATAATCTAATCTCCAAGAGTCCTTAGTAATGTTATAACTCTTCCCAAGTCGATCTCTAGTGGATAAGATCCCAAAGTTTTAATCTTTTTACTCGTTCTTTCTTTCACGGAACTAACAGGGTGTAACGCGTCTAGCCTGGTGCGTTACAAGCATGTGACGGTCGCACGATGGACCGTTACATTCAACGTGTATAGAGTTTCAATTTAATAAAACGCTTTTATTCGTTTATCCTATTTAATTATCTATATAATTAGTATTTATCCTTAAAATACGTGAATAGACTAAATAACCTTCTAGAATATGCGCCAAACTTAATGGGCTTGGTCCTTAAACCTATTAGATTTTGTGTAAATAGGCTTGGTTAATTATTTAACCTAATTGGGCCTTGTAATGACTTATTAATCTAATAATCAATTCCGTAATATATTTAGGCTTTTAAAAATTCTAGAAAATTATTTAAAATTTAAAAATTATTTATATAAATTCTAAGGCACTACACCCTTCCCCACTTGGAAGAATTTGGTCCCCAAATTCAATATATGGATTATGGAGAGTGTACTTATAGTTAAATAATTCTGGAAATCTTTTCCGCATGGCTGCTTCGGTTTCCCATGTTGCTTCATATGGCCATGTTTTCTTCCATTAAATCTTGACCATAGGAATAACTTTATTTCGTAGTTGACGCACTTCTCGTTCCAGAATCTTTATTGGCGTTTGCTCGAACGTCTTATCCTTCTGAATCTCCAGATTGTCATAAGTAATGATATGGTCAGGATCATATACATATTTCTTCAGCATAGAGACGTGAAATACATCATGAACTCCTGCTAATTGTGGAGGTAAAGCCAGTTTGTAAGCCACTTCACCAATCCGTTCAAGAATTTCAAACGGGCAAATGAATCTTGGAGTTAGCTTTCCTTTAACGCCAAATCTTTGAATTCCTCGACATGGAGAAACATTTAAATATACATGATCTAATACCTGAAACTCCAAGTCACGTCTTCGATTGTCAGCATAAGACTTTTACCTATCTTGTGCCATCTATATTCTTTCTTGAATGAGCTTGATCTTCTTTGTAGAATCCCTAATAAGATCGAGGCCTAGAAATTGCTTTTCCCCTATTTCATTCCAGCATATTTGATGTGACACAACCTCGGACCTAATGCAAGCAAGCACAATCGCATTCAAATGGGCCGAATTGGGCCACCGCTCTATCGACGCTCACCCAAGCCCGGGGTGACTTGGCAATGCCAAGTGGAGGAAGTGGGGTTGGACCCTTGCTGGTAGAGGGCCAGCAAGACCAATGTTTGATTCCCAAAGGGTGGGGATGCCCAAATCAAGGGGGCCGACAAAGTGCCAAAGGCACCGGTTGCAATATTCCCACGGTGATCACTCAAGTTTATTGGGGCTTGAGGATCGGGCTCTCACTCGCATAACCAGCGGAATTAGAACTAATATTGAAAGACAAGCACTAAGTGGAGTGAAGGTTTGAGCACTTACTCGACCGGTTTGAAGAAACCGGTCCCGGTCGGAGACGAGGGCGAGCGGGGAGGCGAGTGGATCCCCACACGCCGCGGCGGTGTCGCTTGACCTGCCCAAACAAATTACACCACTACACCTCTCGCAGGAGGGGGACCTTAGGGTGGGGGTTAATGAAATTACAAACCAAAACTACCTCCACACAGAGATGGGCCTTCAGCCGGCCAAGCGGGGAGGGGAAAATGAGAAAGGAACACCGAAGTTGGTGGATGCCGATTCTCCTCACGTTCTGTGGGTGCTGACAGCTGACTGAAGATATGACTGCTGTGGTTGCTCACGAATTTTGTTGGGGACGAAACCACCTGGAGAAGCTTCGTAGTAGGCCAGGGAAGTCATCCAATTTATGTTGATTTCTTCTGACGCCGTCGCTAAGCAGGATGGAGGTCCAAACAGAGAGGCAGACTCACAGACTGGCAGCTTCTGGTTTCTAGTAGTAGGTTGCAGAAGGTACCCCGACTGCTCCCGAACTCGGAATCACGCACCGTCGGAGTCGTTGGAACCGTGGATGAGTCCTCTACACAGAAAAACTGACGGGGAATCCAAAAGGTGTCGGAGAAGACCTGGAGGCTCTGAACAAGGATGACTGGTCGGTGTAGACTGTGGGGAAGCAGATCCGTGCAGCAGAGGGAGAAAATTGACAACTTCTGCTACTGGATGCCGAATGGAGTTCCGCTTCTTGATTCTGAAAGTAGACAGGCCGATGAAGAACTTTGAAGAAGCACTTGAGGACTGATTCCTTCAGGGTTCGTCATGGCAGAGCTTCTAATCCGGCTCAGGTCCTCAGCCGAGGCAGAACTGCGCAGTTGTGGGAGAATGTACCTCCTGGACGGCTCGGAGATCGGAAGAAGATGAAACCACTTCTGTTGCGAAGGAGACTGGTAGACGCTTCCGACGATGGCTCTTGGGTCTTCAAACTCATCCGGAGAAAGTCGTGGTGGCCGCTGCAAGTTACTGCTTTTCTGTAGATCTTCGGTTGAGAGCTGTAGGTTGAAGATGATGGGGGGGAATGGGGTATATGGGAGGGGAAATGGGGGTGGATGAGTGTGGGGAAAGCCCGGGCTGTGAGGGGGTCTAGGAGGGGGTGTTCTAAGGTGGGGGAAGGGAAGAATGGGGTCTGGAAGGGGGTCTAACAGGTGGTGGGAGGAGGAGCTACGAATTTGGGAAGGTGGGTGAGAGGAGAAGGTGAGGGGGGCACAAGTGAGTGGAGGGAAGGGTGGATTTCAAATTCAAATATGCTTTGGAAGTTGTGGGGTTGTGTGGGGAAGGGGTTGATTGTGTTGGAATGGGGAAAGTGGTGTTGGAATGTGGAAGATGGTGTTGGAATGGTGAAGGATCTCCTTGGGACTAGGGGGGTGGAGTAATGGAGGCCATGGGGAAGTGGAGGGCTTTAATGATGGTAGGTGGGGGTTGAGGTGGTTGGGAAGGGAGGAGAGAGAAGAAAATTTGAAATTGGGTGTTGAGGAGAGAGAAAGTGGAGTGAAAAAGAGGGATTAAGAGAGGGAAGGGTGGGGAATCTCTCCCCTAGGGTTTCTCACCCAAAAAATGTTGGAATCACTCCACTAAACTAAGCTTTGGACTCTCAAATGGCATTTTTCATTGATTGATTCATTAAGTTGAAATGGGGGGAATGTGGTCCTATATATAGGAAACCCACATTTCTACAAAAGTCCCTTACAAAAGACTCAATAACAAATAACCGAAGGGGTAGGGGGGCTCATGGGCCAAGCCCGAAGAATTGGGCCCAATAGCACATTACACAATCTAATGACACTCAAACTTAGGAAAATAAATGCAAGACCTAGGAACATGACTCAAATAAAAGGGAAAATACATCGAATGACTCAAATAAAATTACATAGGACTCAAAATTAAATGACTAAACCATGCCGGATGCAACCGGGGCGAGGAGACGAGCTGTGAACGTGGGCATGGGAGGTGATGTCCCCATCATACTCCCGGGGTGCGGAGAACTCGACTCTGTCGAGTAAGTGTCCTTCCCTCCTTGGAGGGTGTAGAAGTGGTACCGCCCTCAAGTCTCCCGAACGAGGCCGATCCATCCACCTGCCGAGATAGCACTCATATACCTTGCTCCGAGTGGTAGTGACTTGTTCATCTAATATTTGTTCAATTTGTTCACGCTGGACTCTCTTGGCTGGTGGTTTATCATCATGGGTGGGTGCTCTCTCAAGGGAAGAAGTAGGCTCAATCTCCTCACTAGGTACCACCGTGGGTCCCTTATATGGCACTAGGTCGGCAACAATGAATGTGGGACTTATTCCATACTCCTCAGGGAGATCTAACTCGTAGGCAATTGCACCTATCCGCCTCAAGACCTGGAAGGGACCAGCCCCACGTGGCCTCAGTTTAGAGTTAGCTCCTGGGGAGAGCCTCTCCATCCTTACCATCACAAAGTCACCCACTTGGAATTCTTGGTGACGCCGATGAGAGTTGGCCCGCCTCTTATAAGCCTCATTCTTTTTGCTTATGTGCTTGCAAAGGCTTTCATGCAATTTTGTGAATGTTGACATTCTAGGGGTGATGGGTGGGCCTGGGCAACCAAAAGTAGACCAATCATGCTTTGATGCCAAGAAGACTTTGATGAATTTTGGAGGGCCGGGGCAACCATATGTGGACTTATCATGCAATGTTGTCATGTAGACTTTGGTGGGCCTAGGTGGGCCGGGGCACCCGTAGGTGAACCTATCATGCAAAGTGGTGATGAATGTAGGGGGACCTGGACATCCGTAGATGCTGTTGACATGCTTAAGACCCATGATAAATGAAGGTGGACCAATACATCCGAATATGGGCCACTCATGCCTTCTACTTGACATGTGGGTGGTATGAATGAATGGACCCAACATAGTGTTCATGCCAAGTGGTGTGGTAGGCCTAGACATATGCATGTTTTTCCTAAGGGTGACTTCCATGTGTATAGGTGTGGGACAACCTTTGAACTCCAATTGGAAAGGATCGAACGGATCTAAGAATGTGGTCATCATGGGATGGAGCACAACCTCATTACCTAGGGAAATGTGGCCCAAGGTCATGGCTCCCAAGGTGTAACCCGGGTCATAGATGAGGTGGGTTTGGCCCAATATGGTGGGTGAGGGTAGGAAAGGGTGGGTGGTTGGTAAGATGGTTGGGTCATATGAGTCCCTTGACTCCCATTGGAATGGATCATATGGATCATAAAATGGGTCACCTAGGGGGAGGAACTCCATGTCCTCAAGATCCTTAAAAGGTGTTAAGTCATCCTTCTCCATTATAGTTGGGCCAATGTTCTTGACAAGTGAGTCGACCATGAGTGGAGGGCTTGGCTTTCTACCCGAGATAAGAAGCTCTAAATCGAGGAGAAGGTTGGGCTCATCGGGTGTAGGGAGGAATAGAAGGAGGTCGCTAGTGTAGCAACCAATGGTGCAAACCGAGGTGATAGACCCTATGCATAGGTGTAGGAGGCTAAGGCTCCTAGGTTGTTCGACCATAGGGGTCAACATGCTAGTCATCTCTACTTGCCATGCTATGCCCTTGAGAAGGTCCTCTAAGGTCTCCACTTGATAGGATGCTTGGATTGTGGTGTGATAGGAGAAGAAGGGCACTATGGGAAGGTCTTGTTCTATGGGAGGAAAAACATGGGCCGGGATCTCTCGAATTGGGCTCTCCTTTAGCCAACTAACAATGGATTCCCCTAAGATGAGATTGACTCCAACTAAAGATGGTGATGTAAGGTGAAGACCCTCGTATGTTGTTTCTTCTTCAACTTGGACTTGGGTTTCCTCCAAGGTGGAGAGTGGGTTTGGAGTATTCACCACTATGGGGTGGGGTATGGGTTCTTCTTCCAAGGAGGTGAGAGGGGCTTTTGAGGGTGTGGTGATGATTGGGGCATAGTGTATCCGGGGTGGTAGGTAGTGGGAAACTTGGGTTAGGATAGGTAAGGGTAGTAGTGGAGGCTTTGGTGGGAGTTGGATTGGGGTAGGGAGAGGAAGATGGATGGGTTGAAGGGGTTTGGGTTGATTGGTTTTGGGAGGAGTGTCCCCTTTTGGGGGTGATGGAGAGGTAGTGGTGGGGGTTACCACGGGCCTAGGTGGAGAGTTGGCCATGGGGCCCAATTGGGTATGGGGACCTATGGTTGTGGTGTGGACTTGGAGGTGGGGTGTAAATGTAGTGGTTGTGGTAGGAGAGATGGGAAGTGGTGGGGAATGGGTGATTGGGGTCTGGGATTGATCGGGTGGAGTTGAAGTGCTCCTTGGACTTTGGTGATTTGAGTAGGAGGGAGAGGGTTGGAGGGTGTAGGTTTTTCTAAGCTCGGTCTTCATCTCATCCCAAGTGCTAATTGGGGCCTCCCTACGGATCTTTCTCAAACCTTCCACAACTAACCAATGAGTTTTAGCTTGTTTGGAGAGGTGTGCCTTGGCTAGCCTCATTCTTCTTCCTTCGTTCAAGGGGCAACTTTTAAAGAATTGGTCCATGGAAATCTCCCAATCTAGGTAAAGGCTTGGGCTGTTGGACCCATCAAAGGCGGGAGTTTTGATTTTCAAGTGTTCTAAAAATATGGTTTCTAGATTTCCCCAAAGGTCACTCTCATTCACTCTTGGTGCACAGCTATTTCCATCAAGTCGGTCGAGTCGAAACATGATATCTTCAAGCCGATTAAGGACATTAGGTAGGGCTTCTATGATGGAGGTGTTGCTACCCACTTTGTTGGCAATGGAGCTTCCATGAGGATTTGGGCTTCTTGGGAAAGTTGATGGGGATGGATATGACGGGTATGAAGTGGCCATTCTAGTGGACATGAGAGATGCAACCGAGGACTCTAAATGTATAAACATGCCCTAGGACCAACTTGTGGAGAGACAAGTTGTGAACTTGCTCTGATACCACTTGATGTGACACAACCTCGGACCTAATGCAAGCAAGCACAATCGCATTCAAATGGGCCGAATTGGGCCACCGCTCTATCGACGCTCACCCAAGCCCGGGGTGACTTGGCAATGCCAAGTGGAGGAAGTGGGGTTGGACCCTTGCTGGTAGAGGGCCAGCAAGACCAATGTTTGATTCCCAAAGGGTGGGGATGCCCAAATCAAGGGGGCCGACAAAGTGCCAAAGGCACCGGTTGCAATATTCCCACGGTGATCACTCAAGTTTATTGGGACTTGAGGATCGGGCTCTCACTCGCATAACCAGCGGAATTAGAACTAATATTGAAAGACAAGCACTAAATGGAGTGAAGGTTTGAGCACTTACTCGACCGGTTTGAAGAAACCGGTCCCGGTCGGAGACGAGGGCGAGCGGGGAGGCGAGTGGATCCCCACACGCCGCGGCGGTGTCGCTTGACCTGCCCAAACAAATTACACCACTACACCTCTCGCAGGAGGGGGACCTTAGGGTGGGGGTTAATGAAATTACAAACCAAAACTACCTCCACACAGAGAGGGGCCTTCAGCCGGCCAAGCGGGGAGGGGAAAATGAGAAAGGAACACCGAAGTTGGTGGATGCCGATTCTGCTCACGTTCTGTGGGTGCTGATAGCTGACTGAAGATATGACTGCTGTGGTTGCTCACGAATTTTGTTGGGGACGAAACCACCTGGAGAAGCTTCGTAGTAGGCCAGGGAAGTCGTCCAATTTATGTTGATTTCTTCTGACGCCGTCGCTAAGCAGGATAGAGGTCCAAACAGAGAGGCAGACTCACAGACTGGCAGCTTCTGGTTTCTAGTAGTAGGTTGCAGAAGGTACCCCGACTGCTCCCGAACTCGGAATCACGCACCGTCAGAGTCGTTGGAACCGTGGATGAGTCCTCTACACAGAAAAACTAACGGGGAATCCAAAAGGTGTCGGAGAAGACCTGGAGGCTCTGAACAAGGATGACTGGTCGGTGTAGACTGTGGGGAAGCAGATCCGTGCAGCAGAGGGAGAAAATTGACAACTTCTGCTACTGGATGCCGAATGGAGTTCCGCTTCTTGATTATGAAAGTAGACAGGCCGATGAGGAACTTTGAAGAAGCACTTGAGGACTGATTCCTTCAGGGTTCGTCGTGGCAGAGCTTCTAATCCGGCTCAGGTCCTCAGCCGAGGTAGAACTGCGCAGTTGTGGGAGAATGTACCTCCTGGACGGCTCGGAGATCGGAAGAAGATGAAACCACTTCTGTTGCGAAGGAGACTGGTAGACGCTTCCGACTATGGCTCTTGGGTCTTCAAACTCATCCGGAGAAGTCGTGGTGGCCGCTGCAAGTTACTGCTTTTCTATAGATCTTCGGTTGAGAGCTGTAGGTTGAAGATGATGGGGGGGAATGGGGTATATGGGAGGGGAAATGGGGGTGGATGAGTGTGGGGAAAGCCCGGGCTATGAGGGGGTCTAGGAGGGGGTGTTCTAAGGTGGGGGAAGGGAAGAATGGGGTCTGGAACGGGGTCTAACAGGTGGTGGGAGGAGGAGCTACGAATTTGGGAAGGTGGGTGAGAGGAGAAGGTGAGGGGGGCACAAGTGAGTGGAGGGAAGGGTGGATTTCAAATTCAAATATGCTTTGGAAGTTGTGGGGTTGTGTGGGGAAGGGGTTGATTGTGTTGGAATGGGGAAAGTGGTGTTGGAATGTGGAAGATGGTGTTGGAATGGTGAAGGATCTCCTTGGGACTAGGGGGGTGGAGTAATGGAGGCCATGGGGAAGTGGAGGGCTTTAATGATGGTAGGTGGGGGTTGAGGTGGTTGGGAAGGGAGGAGAGAGAAGAAAATTTGAAATTGGGTGTTGAGGAGAGAGAAAGTGGAGTGAAAAAGAGGGATTAAGAGAGGGAAGGGTGGGGAATCTCTCCCCTAGGGTTTCTCACCCAAAAAATGTTGGAATCACTCCACTAAACTAAGCTTTGGACTCTCAAATGGCATTTTTCATTGATTGATTCATTAAGTTGAAATGGGGGGAATGTGGTCCTATATATAGGAAACCCACATTTCTACAAAAGTCCCTTACAAAAGACTCAATAACAAATAACCGAAGGGGTAGGGGGGGCTCATGGGCCAAGCCCGAAGAATTGGGCCCAATAGCACATTACACAATCTAATGACACTCAAACTTAGGAAAATAAATGCAAGACCTAGGAACATGACTCAAATAAAAGGGAAAATACATCGAATGACTCAAATAAAATTACATAGGACTCAAAATTAAATGACTAAACCATGCCGGATGCAACCGGGGCGAGGAGACGAGCTGTGAACGTGGGCATGGGAGGTGATGTCCCCATCAATATTGGTGATCGACAACTTTTTCCATATAAGGCTTCAAAAGGTGTCATTCGTATGCTAGCCTGATAGCTATTGTTATATGCAAACTCTACTAGAGGCAAGCGATCATGCCAACTACCTCCAAAGTCGATCGCACAAGCCCTGAGCATATCTTCTACTACCTAATTCGTTCTTTCCGTTTGATCATCTGTTTGTGGATGAAAAACTGTGCTGAAATTTAATCTAGTCCCTAGTGAATGTTGAAGAACCTTCCAGAATTGTGATGTGAATCGAGGATCTCTATCGGATATAATAGTGACTGGAACACCATGTAGTTTGACAATCTCTTTTATGTACAATGCTGCCAGGATATCCACAGACCATCGACTCTTTATTGGTATGAAGTGTGTGGATTTAGTCAATCGGTCTATGATTACCCATATTCCATCGTGTCTCCTCTGGTCTTGGGTAAACCCATAATAAAGTCCATCCCTATACTCTCCCACTTCCATTCGGGAATATTCAAGGGGTGTAGTTTACCTGCGAGTCTAAAATGCTATGCCTTTACTTGTTGGCAAGTGAGACAGCGAGACACGAAATCAGCTATTTCTCTCTTCATATTGGGCCACCAGAAATTTCTTTTGAGATCTTGATACATCTTTGTTCCTCCTGGATGAATTGTGTATTTGGAATTATGCGCTTCATCTAGGATTAGTTTCTTCGTAGCCTCATGATCTGGTACACATATTCGGCCCTTAAATAACAATCTTCCGTCATTGGAAATAGAAAAATCCGGCCTTTGTTCCATATTGGCTTTAATTTCCAGTAATATATGATCATCATTTTGCAGCTTAACCAGATCTTCTATCAATATAGGTTGAGCTCGGATATTAGCTATGAAACAATCTTCTTCCTTTATGTCAATATCTAAGTTCAACTGAGCAAATTGAGGAACAAGGTTAGTTACGCTTATCATAAGACTTGATAGCATACCTATTGGTTTTCTGCTGAGTGCATCTGCTACAGCATTAGCCTTGCCAGGATGATATTGAATAGCAAAATCAAAGTCTTTGAGATATTCTTACCACCTCCTCTGCCTCATGTTAAGCTCCTTTTGAGAGAATAAATATTTCAGGTTTTTGTGGTCCGAGTAGACCATGAACTTTTCTCCATAAAGATAATGACGCCAAATTTTCAAGGCGAAAATAACCGCTGCTAATTCCAGATCATGTATAGGATAGTTTTCCTCGTGACGTTTCAATTGTCTTGAAGAATAACAGATTACTTTTCCATTCTGCATGAGAACACATCCTAAGCCAATGTCAGACGTATCTGTATACACTTCGAATCCACCACCCTCCATTGGTAGTGATAAAATAGGGGCTGTCGTAAGATGATTCTTAAGAGTTTGGAAACTCTTCTCACATTCCTCTGACCAGCCAAAGGATTTTCTTTTCTTGTGAGTCTAGTTAAAGGAACCATAATTTTTGAGAAGTCTTTAATGAATCTCCTATAATAACCAGCTAGACCCAGAAAGCTTCTTACTTCAGACACATTCGTAGGCCGACTCCAATTCTTGACAGCTTCTATCTTAGAAGGATCCACAGCAATACCTTCCTTTGAAATAATGTGGCCTAGGAATGAGACTTCCTCGAGCCAGAATTCACACTTATTGAGTTTGGCATAAAACTTGTGTTCTCTAAGTGTTTGTAAAGCTATTTTCAAATGTTGTTCATGTTCCTCTTTTGTCTTGGAATAGATCAAGATATCATCAATGAAGACGATGATGAACTGGTCCAGATATGGCTGGAAGACATTGTTCATAAGTTGCATGAATGCTGCTGGGGCATTAGTTAATCCGAATGGCATTACCACGAATTCATAGTGGCCATAACGACTTCGAAAAGTCGATTTATAAATCTCCTCTTCTTTAATTCTAAGCTAATGATAACCTGATCTGAGGTCAATCTTAGAGAAATACTCTACTCCCGAAAGTTGATCGAAGAGCTCATCAATATGTGGCAACGGATACTTGTTTTTAATTGTGAGTTGATTCAATCGCAGGTAATCGATGCATAGCCTAAGAGAACCATCCTTCTTCTTGACAAATAGAACCGGCGCACCCCAAGGGGATGTGCTAGGTCTGATGAAGCCCTTATCCAGAAGTTCCTGCAACTGCTTCTTCAATTCCTTAAGCTCTGTGGGGGACATCCTGTAAGAGGCTATAGAAATAGGTGCTGCTCCTAGAATGAGTTCAATGGTGAAGTTTACTTTCCTCTCGGGTGGTAAACTGGATAGTTCCGATGGAAACACGTTTGGGAACTCATTTACAATAGGGATGGTTTCTATGCTAATTTCTTTGGATTCGGTGATAATGACAGAAGTAAGAAAAACTTCACATCCTTACGAGATAAGTTTGCAAGCGTGAAGTGAGGATATGATAGTGGGGTGTTTCTTGTACTTGATGCCAAGAAAAGAGAATCTTGGAAGATCGGGCTTTCGAAAGGATATAATCCTATTTCGGCAATTATTATAAGCATCATGATCTACAAGTCAATCTATCCCTAGAATGGCATCATAACCTTTCATGTCAAGGCATACTAGATTTGCGGGGAGATTATGACCTTCTACTATCACTTCGCTATCAGGATAATAGTCGGTAAGCTTTGTTCCATATCCTAAGGGTGTGGAAATAGCGAGATCTGAAGGTAAGAGAACCGATGCGATTGGTAATATTTTAGCAAAAGTAGTGGAGATAAAAGAATGAGAGGCACCCGTATTAAATAGCACAAATGCATGATGAGAATAAATTTGAAGAGTACCTTCCATAAGCCCATCATCCCTGGGCGCTTCCTCTTCTTCTAGAACAGCATTGAGGCGAGCATGCCTCCTGCGTCCTCCACCAGATGACTGGTCCTTCATAAGGGGGCATTCCGGTATGCGATGCTCCCTGCTTCCACAACGTAAACAAGCACCGAGACGCTTCCAACACTCCTCAGCCGAATGGCCGAATTTTTCACAAAATGTGCAAGCCGTGGCGACCTGCTCCTTCTTCTCCTTGACTTTCTTTTACTTATGGGAACTCCTACCGTTCCCACTCCTAGATCTTTTCTTACTATCATGGCTTTTGTAAGGTTCCGTGATGCTGAATTTCTCTTTCTTATAATGCCGATCAGAACGTCAGCTAGATTCTTCTTCTTTCCCTTTCAATTTTTCGACCTTCTCTAAGGTCCTTTCGCATAGGTATGCCCGCTGAACCATCTCCGCATAAGTACGGATGTTTTGGGTCCCGAGCTGCTGAATGAAACTGAGTCGTAACCCGTCCGTAAACCGATTTGCCTTCAATAAATCGGTGCTGATAAGATGTGGTGCGTAAGGTGCAAGCCTTGAGAATTGTAGTTCATATTCGGCAATCGTCAACATTCCTTACCGAAGAGTGGCGAACTCCATAGCCTTTCGTTCCTTTACGTGCTCAGAAAAATACTTGGCACGGAATAGGGTAAGAAAATCGTCCCATGTATGAGGTGCATTGGCTGGAGGTGGCGGAACTGACTTCCACCATGTGCGAGCATCTTTGTTGAGTTGAAAGGTTGCGAGATGCACCTTCTCCTGATCGGTGCATTGGATGTCATCAAATATACGATTCATTTCGTCTATCCAGTTCTCCGCCTTGTCGGGATTAGATGAACCATAGAATCGCAGAGGATTTAAACTCCAGAAATTACGATGTAGGTCACCAGCCCTTGCCCCTGCGCCACCTTGCGCTATAGTTTGCAATGCCTGAGTAAGGCCGGCAACTGTTTGTTGCATACCATCCCAATCTACATGATGAGCCATTCGTAAGATAAGGTACCTGATAGAAAATAACAACTTGTTATTTCTCATGAAATTGGAATGAACACAATAAATCTTAAAGCTAATTAACTATCTTATCCCGGCTCTACCCAATTCTCACATGGGTATGGAACTTCTTCCTTAGTTCATAGGTAGGGGTCCTAAAACCTTGGACTTATCCTATGACATGACTCTTCTTCCTAAGTCCTGAGACTTAGGCTCTGATACCAACTTAACTGTCACGTCCCGAGCCTTTATTACGGTGGAAGACTAACTCGAGGAGCGCGAACAGCCGGCATGGTAAGCCTCTTACGAGCAAGAACAATCAGAGTGCAAGATAATCACACATAAAGATGCAATTGCACAATATATATATATTCAAACTCCCATTTTATTTCATTGATAATCAAATATTTAAATACATCCACTAATTTAATTTCCATTATGCACTAGCCTCAAGAAATAGGAAAATTACATAGACTCAATCTAAATAATATAGACTTTCCTAAGTCTGCACTCTCATCTTGACAATACTTCCATTCGCTCTCGGACCCGCTACTTGTATAACCCGAATCCGAATTCGAATCACTTCCATCTCCTGAAAAGATTGGAAATAGGTAATGAGCACACTTGCCAAGTAGGTATCTTCGTATCAACATGAAGGCACTATTAAAGTAATTAACAATTTAACTATAAAGAATAAGGTAAAAATCATGCGAATGTGATCAATCATGCGATTAAACTAAAGTAACCAGACGATCATGTAGTTAGAATGAGAACAAGTACAAACTAGCAAGAATGTAACAAGAACATAATATTTTCATGAACAAGAATGTATCGAGAAGGTACTAGCAAGCCACATAATCATCACTCCAGTATCTTTTACTTATGAGCAAGTACTTCGTGAATTTCTGTGGAATATCAAGCAAGAAAGTCATGTACAAGAATGTCATGTCGTGCCGTGGATTTTCACTTATTTATAAAGAAAGTACTCCCAGTGTAATGCGATGCCAGCATACCCCATGGTTTATAAAATAGTATGTTTCTGACAATCAGCCGAGGGGACTAGCATAGAGCCCTTGAATACAATCAGTGCTCGATCACATCTTCAAGTATAAATCAAGCTTTTTCCACGCATGACAATAAAGTATGGCCAAGAATATAAGTTCAAATAAATTCAAGATAATAATAATCAATGAATGAATGCTTCAATTTGAATATGAGGAATCAAGAATGACATTTAAACAATGTTATGCTCATAAAATAAATCGGTAGCATAACGGTATATTTCTTAACTTTCATTCATTATATTAAGTCTATTAGGCAATATGATAAGTTCTAGATTATCAAGGGTCATCTATAAACCTTGAAATATCAACCCTTGGGTCAAACCTCGGGTTAAGTACTCAAGTAGTGTGACGGTCGTGTACTGGGCCGTTACATGATGTGACGGTCTAGTTCTGGGCCGTTACATTAGTCTGAATCCAGAACCAAGAAATCGGACTCAGTGGAATGTGACGGTCGTATATTGGGCCGTAACTTGTGCCTGACGGTCCAATATAGAGCCGTTACATTACTGATAACTAAAACATCGATAGTGTAATCTAATCAATGGGCTTTGATGGTACAACCAACTCGGCGTCCTAGTGGGAATCCCAGGCTCGCGGAGAATTACGGAGGTCTTGAAAAAAGATTTTCCAGTCCATTGGAAGGAATATCCAATAGAGAGGTCCTCATGTCCAAGAATAATGTTCCTATAGTGCAAAGTGAACTAATGGACAACATACCGGAGTATGTGCCATGTACTTAAAGAAAATGACTCTATAGATAGAGGAAGAGTATGTAACAACGTGAAATCAAGATAAACTCCGTCAATACAACATTTGGAAAATCATGTTTTAATTACAAAACTATACAGTTTTGGCACATAAAATTAACATAACTTAAAATAGTTCAAGATGACTAGATCATGCAGATTCCAATATGAATTAGTAAGTAAACTTAAAATCATAATAACAGGTCAAAACTTAGCTAACTAGGCTTATTTATAAGTTAACTTAACTGGTTACTATTCTATCATGGGCTGATAGAACACAGAGTCTAACGATCTAACAGGAGAGCGTCACAGTGCTTGTGACGGTCTATCGAGGGGCCGTTACAGTAATGTAACGCTCCAGTCCTGGTGCGTTTGAGACAACAGTGAAATGAAAACATAACAGAGTGTGTGACGGTCGGTCGTAATGCCGTTATATCATGTGACGGTCTTACCCTGATCCGTCAGAGCCTCTGCTGACAGCAATAAATAACAATGACCTAAGTTTCAACTTGCATCATGTCTGAAAATCATACATATAACTTCCCGCATGATAAAATGAAGGCTAAATGAATATCATGTATGGGTTCTATGTGAATTTCACAAGGAAGTTTCTTTTTAATTTAGTTAGGGCTAAGAATATAGATATATACATGTCTCCACTAAAACATGAAATTCATGAGCTAAAGTGCATGTAATCAAGCAAAATCAGAGGACTTTTATCCCTAACATGTTGTTTTTGCCGTTCATGAGATAACCTACCTCTTCTAAAACATTTAAACTTCGAAATTGATGCTAGATGTTACCCTTAGACCCTTGTACTTCTTGTGATAAATCAGTAACTTCAATCTGCTCTATTTCCTCAGCCTCTTGACCTAAGGACGTGAAATTTTGAGGGTAAGAAGATGAAACTATTGGGTACAAAAAGATCTAAAGGATCGAATTCTAATTACCTCGTTTAGACGTCCTAATCTCTGGATCTTCAGGGGTCTTGCGTTCAGATTCCTGAGTTGCTAAAGTTAAATCAGCAACTTTGGAAGCTTCTATCTTCTTGGTTGCTTGATCTCCTAGCATGAAATTTGGAGAACTATTAGTCTATAATATACTAGACAAAATCTTTTAAAGAACTTACCTGAAATTATGACTCCTTACCTTGATTCTTCATGTGCCAAAAGTAAGGGTCGCTCATTTCAGAATTAGGTCCTATTTATAGGATTTTGGCTAGGGTTTGAAGATTAGATCGATTCTAGAGTCCTTAATTTGCCATAATCTAATCGCCAAGAGTCCTTAATTTGCCATAATCTAATCCCCAAGAGTCCTTAGTAATGTTATAACTCTTCCCAAGTCGATCTCTAGTGGATAAGATCCTACAGTTTTAATCTTTTTACTCTTTCTTTCTTTCACGGAACTAACAGGGTGTAACGCGTCTAGCCTGGTGCGTTACAAGCATGTGACGGTCGCACGATGGACCGTTACATTCAACGTGTATAGAGTTTCAATTTAATAAAACTCTTTTATTCGTTTATCCTATATAATTATCTATATAATTAGTATTTATCCTTAAAATACGTGAATAGGCTAAATAACCTTCTAGAATATGGGCCAAACTTAATGGGCTTGGTCCTTAAACCTTTTAGATTTTGTGTAAATAGGCTTGGTTAATTATTTAACCTGATTGGGCCTTGTAATGACTTATTAATCTAATAATCCATTCCGTAATATATTTAGGCCTTTAAAAATTCCAAAAAATTATTTAAAATTTAAAAATTATTTACATAAATTGTGGGGCACTACAACTATGCTGACCGGCGAACCATTGAAGAGGATCCTTGCTCACCCTGAAGCCTCGGGACGCCTCGTCAAGTGGGCCATCATTTTCGGGGCCTACGATATAATGTATCGGCCTCGCTCGGCTATCAAAGGCCAGGCGCTCGCGGACTTCATCGCCGAAAGCACCATCCCGACTGAAGAAAGATCTCGTCCACGCCCGGGCCGACCTGGGAACTGTTCATCGACGGATCTTCCAACAAGGCCGGGAGCGGCGCCGGGATTCTCCTGAAGTCCCCCGAAGGAGCAGAGTTACAGTATGCCCTGAAGTTCAACTTCCAAGCATCAGTAAGATAGCCGTGTATTTCTCCACATGTGGAGGGAACTCATCCTGCCTGAAAGGGATATTCGGGTGGAAATTGGGGATTACTAGACACCTCCAGGTTTCCTCCACTGAACAAATCCCCACCCAGAAGAATTGAGTTTTCCAGCCCTTATGCGAAGAATCCTTCGCAGCCAAGGAGATACAGCTCCTATTCCGCCTCGCCTGGATGAAATAGAAACCCTTCCCGGCCGAAGGATGTGCTTTCAACTCAAAGAAATAGTGAAAGAGGTCCAAGGAAGGAGGAACTCCACACTGGTGGTAGAGAATGCGGAAGGCGGAAAGAAGAAGATAAGAATTGGCTACCAACTGAATGGGCGCCAACAAGAAAAAATTGAGAAGCTGAAGAATGAAAGGTTCGAAGGGAAGGCGGAACCCACCCTTCCATGACAGAAGGAAAGTACAGATGTGGCCTGTACGAGAGTCCAGGCTCGTCTCGTGTGGAGAAGCCGCGACAAAGCGGAACTTGTGGGGTAGGGGATACTGGTGATCCAGCCTTCTCACATCCGCCTCCCTCAGTTCACTGTAGTTTGGAACCGGCGCCTTCACCACTGGTTCGTCCTCCCACTCCTCGGCATCCGAACGCTGGTCTGCCATGGAATCCGGAGAAGAGTTTGAGGAAAGGCGATCTCGAGACCCCGAAGATTCCGGGGGAAGAGGAAGCCGCCAGACTGCCTCCGCGGTTATCTCCGCCAACTCCATGAACGCCGCTGCAAGCCTCTGCTCTTCCGCCGTGTCCTCACGACGCATCGAAGAGCCCAAAAGCAAGAACGGAGGAGAGCCAAAACCCTAAAGACGGAGGAAGTCTGGAATGAAAGCAAGCGCCCAACGCCTATATCCCCACGCGGGAGGCGATGCGTCGTTCTGACCTCCGAGAAAAGGGGGGCCCCTTCAGTTTAAATCCATCAGGATCATCATTATTACGGGCCCAGGTGACCACAACACGTGGCTTTCTAACACTGCCAGATCTCCACCCACCTGAGCCACGCTGGTCTAAAACCCCAACAGCTACTCTTCCGAGCTTACTAAAGCTCGGGAGTAAGAGGGGGACAAGTGGAGAGGGGGATTTCTGTAGCCCATCTAAAGAGCAGCCAAACTAGGCCCCTCAGGACCGAACGAGGCTCAGCTCATCCAAGTGACAGCCCCACATGGCCTACTTAGGCTAAAAAGCCCAATAAAGATTACTCGGGATCCCACCCTTCCTCGGCGGCCCTTAGGCTCGGAAGGCCCGAGCGTCAGAACGGAAGAGGACCCATGCCCGAGTTATCCCTTCATCGGGATAGAGGCAAGCGCCCTGCGCCCACTCTGACCTGACTCCGTCCGAGCTATGCCTATCGCCCGGACAGGGCTGGCACCTTTTATGCTCGGACCAACTGACGAGTGCTTATCCACGCAGCCGTTGAAGAGCCCTTTATGAACAAGAGTTTACAAGGATAAAGGATCCACGATCCCTCAAGGCCATGAAGAGCCCACGATGAGGACGTAACGATCCCATGATGAGGACGTAATGATCCCATGATGAGGACGTAACTCCCGCCTGAAACTCTTCAGCTTACGGGACTGATAAGGTGAGCACACTATATAAACCAGGGATTCCCTCCAGTGAAAGGTAAGGGCAATGCATGCCTAAAAACCCCTGAGCAGGAACCACTTCACCATCTCGGTGTTGTGGGATCTCGTGCACCTCTTTCTACCTCCCTCCATATCTTCCACCAGTGCTCTACTGACTTAGGGATCGAAGGAACCATCCCTGGGCCTCCTGATCCATTTCCCTTTCTCTGCAGTTCACTTTTTGGTGATCATCCTCCCAGCTCAGGACAAGCGCAAGATCACTCCTCTTCAGACCTATTGACCGAATCGTTGTAGGCAAACTCTACTAAGGGTAAGACCAAATCCCAATCCCTGACTCGATCTTAAACTAGACACCTAAGAAGATCCCCCAAACTCCAATTAACAACCTCAGTTTGCCCATCGGTCTGGGGGTGATATGCAGTGGAGAATTTCAATTGGGTGCCCATCATGTGCCATAGGGTTTTCCAAAAATAGCTAGTGAATCGCACATCCCTATCAGACACTAGTGCGTGGGAGTCCGAACCTGGAGACACATTGTGAAAAGAATAGACGGGCGACTCTAGAGGCATCCAAAGTTTTGGAGCATGGGATGAATAATGCCATCTTGGAGAACCTATCTACAACCACAATGATAGAGTCGTGCTTTAGGAGGGTGCGGGGCAATCCTAACACAAAGTCCATGCTAATGTCCTGCCATGGACTATCCGGGACGGGGAGGGGAGTATAGAGGCTGGTATTCTGCTTCCTTTGCTTGGCCATGGCACAAGTGCGGCACTGGGCCACGATACGAGCAACATCCCTCTTCAAACTAGGCCAATAAAATCTATGCTGAACCGCCTCTGTTGAGTCCCGAAAGGTGGCAATCAAGAGGGGAGGGGTGAATTGATTGGCCAATTAAAAATTACTTCCAAGTGAAAACTTGTTAATTAAGCATGCAAGCACTAGATCTCACCCGAAAATGGATACACTTGTTAATGCGTGTGGAAAATGGTAGGTGTTTGACATTGGAATTTGTGTACGCTCAACTCACCATGAAGCCCACTCGACTAAGGATGCGGAAGAACAAACTACAAGTGACACACAGAATTTTTAGGTGGTTCGGGTACACTGCCGTGTCCCCTACGTCCACCCCTCACTCGTGAGGATCAAGACTTCACTATGAAGTGAGCCACACACACACGCTGTGTAGAACAATAAACACACACACACACACACACACACACACACACACACACACACACACACACACACACACACACACACACACACACACACACACACACACACACACACACACACACACACACACACACACACACACACACACACACACACACACACACACACACACACACGTTCGTGTTTCCGAACACAAACACCACACACAAGAATCTGATTTAAGATTTACAACAGATGCATAAGCTCAAGCAAAAAGATTCAGAAAATGGAGAGTGAAGAAATGTTTATCGTGGTTGAAGCTCCCCCTTTCACTTCCTTGAATGTAATTGAATGCTTCTGCAAGAGGAAGAATGAAGCTTTGTCGCACAAATGAGGTTGTAGCTTAGATGTTCCACGCAGCTCGCTGTTGGGGACGATGTGGAGGCTTGATTCAAGCTTCTTCCCTTCACTTTCAGGTTCTGAACAAGGTGGAAGAAGGCCCTTGAGCTGCTACTACAAACCTGCACTCACAAAGGTTAGAACAAGAAAAAGAACTCTAGATCTTGCTACATCCTTTGGGTTTTCGACCCAATGAGAGGGTTATATCCTTCTAGGATGGTCAAGGGACAACATTAGTACAAGATCATGAAATCTGGAGGAAAACACGGCGGATTGATGTGAGTGGTTGGACGAATGGTTCGAGGACGCAAAAGTCCTAAATCACGGCTCCATGTAGGTGTCGACACCTGGTGTCGACACCTTGGGCATTACATGGATCAAAAACACCAAATAGAGTCCCTGGACATTGGGTGTCGACACCTGGTGTCGACACTTGGTGTTCTGGCATGCAGCCAGCACCACATCTGGTAGGTGTCGACACCTGGTGTCGACACCTCCTGGACCCGCTGCTGGAAAAAAGGTTCTGGAACAGGGTGTCGACACCTGGTGTCGACTTTTGCCTTGCCAGAAGGCTTAAAGACCCAAAAAGCTAAGAATTGAAGCATTAACTCCTCCATGGATGATGGCATGATAAAATGAGATTGCTAGGAGGTCTTCCAACCTGTAAAAATACCAAGTATTCATTAGATTGATACAACATCATAGAGCTCACAAAATAACCATTCATTTCAACTTGTTTCAATGGAAATGAGGGGACTTAAAAAGATGTTAACAAGGTAGGCTTATTCAAAGCCGTTTCCATTTGTCGTTCCAAGAGTAACGGATCAAGAGAATGAAAAATCCATATCAAACCACATATCAATATTTCCCTCATCATTTTACCTGAATTCACCTTCGGTCCTCAATTGCTTGCTCATTTGGTGAATTGTCCATTCAAAGACCGTTGGAGTATTAAGCAGTAATCTCCATTGCATGATTAAATAGATGCGGTGTTCATAAGACTACAAAATCGGTTCACTCAAAACCATGATCGCACATTGCATTCATTAATCATCAAAACTCATTGCTCCACTCATCATAACCTAGGGGGCAAGCAATCTCCCCCTATGTGCTACGATTTATACAAAGTGACTAGAGTGTGGGTTTTGGTGCAATATGCAAACATCCATCTCATGTAAATGGTATTCATGCAATGAATCACAAGCATAACCACAAACATAAATATTAATTGATCGGAATGACATTCACAACCACATGAGGATTTCCACAGCCACACTTAAAAGCCTCGTTAAATGTTTTGTTTTTGATTACATAATACAAAATGCCACCACATAAACTACTATGCTCATGCAATGACTACTGCAAGGACTCAAGATACAAGACTGACTAAACTTAAGACTTAAGACTCCGACAGCATGAGACCATACAGGCACGCAATTTCCAACGCATGCACCATACAATAACGTGAAAGTAACAGAACATAGCATATAGCTAGATAACTCTCCCGCTTTGGCATCAACAAAAACAGGGGGAGCCGGGAGTACAAGTAGCAAGTGCCAACGGGAAGTACCAAGACTCAATCAGACCCGGAGGATGGCGAAGGAGGAGGTCGGCGAATATAATCCACGATGGCTTGGAACTATTCGGTTTGAGCATCCATGGTGGTTTTGAGATAGTCAAGGGAGGTGTTGATGGACTGGAATTCCTGGAGATATGTGATATGATTAAGCTTCAATTCGGCCACATCCTGAGTAAGAGTATCCACTTTCTCCCTTAGCTCACCCACATCACCACTCAAGGTCTCCACAGTCAAATGTATCCCATGAACATCCGTGGAGGCAGCTGAAGTGCTGGAGGTCCCGCCATGTACAGGCTGATCGTCGGCTTCTTCTTCATCCTCATCAGAATCAACTGCAGGTTCTTTCTCTTTCACAGATTTTAGATGCCGAACCAAATGACCGTGAGCATTTCTCTCATAGCCCATATTCTTGCAAATGGAATGAACGGTGTAGATATCACCCTCCCTCAAGGTTTGACAAGGTTCCTTGCTCAAATCAATGGCAGCCTTACGGAAAACAGCAGTTAAGGCGGCGGCATATGGATGAGTGTGATTCCGATTATGAAGACATGCAGTGATATGACCAAAGAAAAGTGTAGGGAAATTGATCTACTACCCTTGCAGTAGATTAGCAATAATAAAAGTCTGAATATCTGTGACTTTTTCCCTTCCTCCTGCCTTTGGAAGCAAAATAGTGGTCACCATATGATGAAGAATGCGCTGCAATGGGGGAAAATGATTGGCATTTAAGCCACTGACAGTTCTATCTTGCATTTCATCCCTGGTCAGGAGTTCATATGCCACATCTTCATCAATCATGGTCTCCCCATGAAGTTCGCCAGTAATAGGCATCTTAAAAGCATTAGCTAACTGTTCTTCAGAGATACCAAGAATTTGT
Organism: Amorphophallus konjac; assembly: GCA_022559845.1. Lineage (NCBI taxonomy): Eukaryota > Viridiplantae > Streptophyta > Magnoliopsida > Alismatales > Araceae > Amorphophallus > Amorphophallus konjac. Next base: position 104,548,532 of record CM040118.1, read on the forward strand.
CCATTCACCACTGTCATGTATTTGTTGTTCTTGAAAAATATATTTCCATAGTATTGAAGGACAATGGAATGATATATCTTCCGGTGATCAGCCATAAACGAAAGAAGGTTCGGTTGATTCTTTACCAAAGGGAGCAACTCAGGGAGTCCTTGGTGAAGATTGTTGAAATCAACTGCTCGCGGTCGGAGAACCTTCCGATCCATCATTTTGAACTGTGCGGGAGTGGGTTTCTCCAGAATGGCTTCATGCTCTTTGCGCTTAGCCCGGGCTTCCTCTTTCGGCCGGATTCCTCAGTGGGTTCCTTGCCCAGCGCACGTCGTTTGGGTGCCATGGGGGAAACAATCTTGTGCGAAGATGAAGGAGGAGATGAGGAGTTGATTTGGGGCGACAATGTGGCCCTTACCGCCGATGGGAGGAATCTCCACGGATCATCCACGCTCCAGGGAACAAACGGTTGAATGAGAGGCCGCGGATGCTCGTCCAAGGAAAGGGCGCAGGTGCCGCGGTTGCGTCCGCACTTTCTAGGGCTTGAAGGTGTGGAGGGTTGAGCAAGAAAGGGATTTGGGGACAAAGGAGTGCAGCACCGGTTGCGTAGGGGCGTTAAGGCGTGATGTGGAGTGGGTTCAAAGGGTTGGAGAAGGGTTTAAAACCCTTGCGAATGGGTTCGCGGAAAGTCACGGCCGGTAGGTGTCGACATTGGGTATCGACACCTGCTGCGCCCAGTTCTGCCCAAAAAATAGAACAATACACAGGGCTGGGTGTCAACTTTAGGTGTCAACACCTCCCTGCTATCCAAGAAAAAATGAAATTTTAGCGGAGATGCAGAATTCCTATGATCAAGGCTTGAGCCCCAAATGACTATAGGAATAATTTGATCAATGCAAAAGGAATATTTTGTGGGATTGTCAATTTGGGGTAGTTCTGAGCCAAGATAAATCATATAGGGCCTTACTCCATAACCGATTTCCCAAACATGATTCATCCCGAACTTCTAGTGGCAATGCATTATTATTCAAGGATTATATAGTCATAGAAAATCAAGGGAGGTCAAAAATGTTTGGGTTTTTCAATAAGGTATATATACACACACATCAAGCATTTGGATTTTTCATACAAGCATGCAAAATACAACACACATTACAATCATGATGCATATGCATGATCCAAGGAGTTTGCACAAGCCAAAAATCTAGTGGTGAAATGCAGATGCAAATGCATGAAACGAACTAAAACAAGAACAAGACACTCACTAACTATCTAGACGACAAATGCCTAACTCTCTTCTAAAAGAAGTGAATTTGCCTTCATTCAGAGGTTTGGTGACGATATCGATAATTTGATTATCTGTATCAAAAAAATTTATTTCAACATCCCCCTTGATAATATGATCACGCAGAAAGTGATGCCTAACCTCAATATGTTTTATGCAAGAATGATGCACTGGATTCTTTGACAGATTAATTGCAGATGTGTTATCACAAAGAATGCCTGTGTTACCTACTGTAATGCCAAAATCAATCAATTATTGTTGTATCCAGAGCACTTGGGCAACACAGCTACCTGCGGCCACATATTCAGCCTCGGCAGTTGATAATGCCACATAATTTTATTTCTTGGAGGCCCATGAAACCAAGCAACCTCCAAGGAACTGACAATACCCACTTGTGCTTTTTCGGTCTATTGTACAACCCGCGTAATCAACATCAGAATAACCGATTAAATCAAGAACTAAAGTACGTGGAAACCACAAACCCAATTCACAAGTACCAGCAATGTATCTAAAAATACGCTTCAAGGCCGACATGTGAGACTCTTTAGGATTCGATTGAAACCTAGCACACAAACATACTGCAAATTGGATATCGGGCCTGCTGGCAGTCAAATATAACAAGGATCCTATCATGCTCCTGAAAAGGGTTTGGTTGACTGATTTACCTTGGTCATCTTGATCAAGTTTCAATGATGTGGACATGGGAGTTGGTTGTGGTTAGCTTGTTGTCCAATTGAATTTCTTTAGCAGGTCCATAGCATATTTCTTCTGGTTTATGAACAAACCATCAGTAGTCCGAGTCACCTACAATCCCAAGAAAAACGTTAGCTCTTCCATAAGACTCATTTCAAACTCACTTTGCATCAATTCAGTAAAGTCTTTACTTAGAGCTTCCTTAGTGGAGCCAAAAATGATATCATCTACATACACTTGAACGATTAGAATTTTCTTACCATTCAATTGTGTAAAGAGAGTTTGATCAACATTACCTCGTTTGAATCCATTTTGAATAAGGAAATCACTTAACCGTTCATACCATGCTCGGGGTGCTTATTTCAGACCATAGAGGGCTTTGTCCAACTTATACACATGATCTGGATGCTCCGTATATCCAAACCCCGGTGGTTGCTCCACATATATGTCCTCCTGGATATAGCTATTCAGAAATGCACTCTTAACATCCATTTGAAACAATTTTATATTATTGCAGCATGCATATGCTAATAAAATCCTCACTGTCTCGAGTCTTGCTACAGGAGCAAAAGACTCATCAAAGTCAATTCCAAGCTCTTGGCTATAGCCTTTGGCTACAAGCCTAGCCTTGTTCCTAGTTACCACTCCTTGATCGTTTGTTTTGTTTCGAAAAACCCACTTTGTTCCGATCACTGAGTGGTTTCTAAGACATGGCACAAGGAACCACACTTTGTTCCTTTGGAACTGGTGTAGTTCTTCTTGCATAGCCATTATCCATGATTCATCTTGCAAAGCCTCTTCTATGGAGTGAGGTTCAAACTGGGAGAGTAAGGCTATGTAATCCATATTTTCAACTTCCCTGAAGGAGGCTCGTGTTCTTATTCCCTCATCTACATTGCCCATCACATTCTCCGGCGGATGGTCCTTTGCAAATGTCCATTGCCTGGGTAGCTGCTGTTCAACTTGATCTTCCTGATTTGCATCATCTTCTTGTGATTCTTCTGCTTCTTGTTTCTCAGTTTTTCTTTCCATCTTCCCGGTATCACCAAATTCCAACTCTTCGTCCTGCAAAACAGATTTTTCATTAGTGCTTTTGGAAGATGATTCATCAACAATGACATGGGAGATTTCCTCAAGTAGAAGAGTTCTCAAGTTATACACTCGATAAGCTCTTGAGCTAAGAGAGTATCCAAGGAATATACCTTTGTCACTTTGGGGTCAAATTTAGCTAGGTCCACCTTTCCATTGTTGTGAATATAACACACTGAACTGAACGGTCTAAAATAGGAGATGTTTGGCTTCTTACCTCGGTACAGCTCATAGGGGGTTTTCTTCAACAGTGGTCTTACCATGGCACAATTGACAATGTAGCAAGCAGTGTTCACTGCTTCAGCCCAAAAGTACCTCGACAAGTTGTTCTCGTTTAGCATGATTTTTGCCATCTCAATTAGCGTCATGTTCTTCCTTTCAACAACACCATTCTGTTCGGGGGTTCTTGGTGCGGAGAAGTCATGCGTATAGCCTTGGGTCCTGCAAAAGTTACTGAACTCATGGTTATCAAATTCCTTACTGTGATCGCTCCACACGGCTTTGATGCAACACCCCTTTTCGTTTTGAACTAACCTGCAAAATGCTTCAAACTCTGTCAGGGCATCATTTTTATGTGAAAGGAAGTAAACCCAACAAAATCTTAAATAACCATCCACAATGACAAAGCCATACAATTTACCACCCAAGCTATGTGTTCTGCTTGGTCCAAAATGGTCAATGTGGATTAACTCAAGAGGCCTTGATGTAGTTACATCATTCTTGCACTTGAATGATGTCCTTGTTTGCTTACCCATGCTGCACACCCCACATACTCCTTCATCAACTGCCTTCAACTTAGGCAATCCAACCACAAGATCATTTCTGGACAATTTCAATAAGACATTAAAACTGGCATGCCCAAGTCAACGATGCCAAAGCCAAGTATCATCAGAACTCCTTGCAATAAAATACAAATTTTTATGAGAGGGTTCATCCAAATCAATCATATATACATTGTTATGCCTAAAACCAATGAACTTTATCTCATGAGTATTTTTATTCACAATAGTGCAGTGGTTAGAATCAAAAATCACGTTGCATCATTTGTCACACAATTGACTTATACTTAGAAGACTGTGGTGCAACCCTTTCACTAGCAAAACATTCTCAATTGCATGATTTTGATTCTTTTCGATCTTACCTTCTCCGATAATTTTGCCTTTATCCTTACCACCAAATGCCACTATCCCACCATCCTTTTCATACAGGTCCGCAAACAAATCCTTGTTTCCCGTCATGTGCCGAGAGCATCCGCTGTCCAAGTACCATCTATTCCGTTGGGTTCTCAAGCAGACCTGCAAGCACAACACAAATACTTATGCGGATTTTCGTACCCAAGCCAGCTTGGGTCCACGATGGTTAGAGACATGAGATGTGTATGATCTCTTTCTCATTCTAGCAAAGCTTTCATCATCAAATTTCAGAATTCTACAATCATACATGTCATGGCCTAACCTTCTACAACAAAAGCATGTAATGGCTCTATCCCTGTTTCTTCTCCTTCCTACATTCAAGGATGAATTATGCACATTTGTTTTTGACGAGGATGGAGATGAACTTCTGGGAGGCATATGAGTTGAATGTGTTTCAGATTGTAAAGTTTTTCCTTTTTCAAAAATGGCAATAGCTTCCTTCAACTCATGGTTTTCATGCATTAGAGAATGGACTTGATTTTCGGCCTTTTCTTTTGCTTGATTGCATGCCATGCTTTCAAGCTTTTCTTGTTCCAGATTATTTTTCAAATCATCATGCATTTTACTTAGAGTGAATTGCTCCTCTCTCATGCATGAAATCTCTTCTTCAAGCAATTCATTTTTTGACACGAGAATTTCTTTCTCATTTATCAATTTCTCAGTTTCAGATTTCAACACATGGTAATTTTCACATGAGTTTTCAGCATGCACAAGATGTTCAATTTTCTTTTTCAAATGTTTGTTTTCAGATCTAAATTTTTTACATTTTTCATATAACGACTCATATGCAATTTGCCATTATTCACAAGTAAGAGTTTTAGTTTTAGAATCTACCTCATTTCCATCGTCGTCATTGGTCACGAAGCATAGGTTCTGAACCAGCTCATCTAGTCCATCTTTATTCCCAGACTCTTCCTCATCTTCATCACTCCAAGTGGCCACCATGGCCTTGGGCTTCTTGAATTTTCCTTTCTTCAGCTTCTTCATCAGATCGGGGCACTCACCCCGCATGTGACCGGGTTTCTTGCATTCGTAGCAGATCACTTCTTCTTTCTTGCTACTTGCTCCTCTGTTCGGACCTTGCCTTCTTGGTCCCTTTCTGAATTGACCGCCAAAATTTTTGATCATTTTGACGAACCTTCTTGCCCTTCTTGTAATCATGGCAACCAGCTCTTTATCTTCAGTGTTGCTGGTTGAATCATTGTCACTGCCCTCTGAATCTTGTGGATTCACTTTTAGGGCCAAAGGTGTGACTACCTTCTTCTTTTTGTGGTCCTCCTCGCTCATCTTGATGTTAATTTCGTAAGTCATCAAGGAGCTAATTAGCTCATCCAATTTCAAAGTGCTGAGATCCTTTGAGTCCTCGATTACAGTGGCCTTTGTGTGCCATTGTGATGACAAGGATCTCAGTACCTTTCTGACGAGTTCCTTATCGGAATACTCTTTACCAAGACCCTTTAATCCATTCGTGATTTCTGTCAATTTAGCAAACAAATCAGAATTGGTCTCCTCTGGTTTCATCATAAATACCTCATAATCCCGGACTAACAGATTCGCCTTGGTTTCCTTTACTTCCGATGTTCCTTCATAGATCAACCGCAGCTTGTTCCACATCTCCTGCGCAGAAGAACAAATGGAAATACGTGAGTATTCATTAGGATGAATGGCACACTGTATTATATTCATGGCTTTAAAGTTTGCTGAACACTTCTTTATATCCTCATCATCCCACTCATCCTCATTTTGAGACAGAGTATACGGACCCTTGCTAATGACGTGCCACACGCCATAGTCTTGGGTTCGTAGAAAAAACATACATTCTATTTTTCCAATAAGGGTAATTTGATCCATCAAAGAACGGGGGTCTTTGGATCGAATGCCCTTCGGGCATCATCCCCTTGTTTGCCATAAAAAGGGATCTGCTCTACGACCGTGAGGTCGAGTGAAACAGAGACCAAAGCTCTGATACCAATTGTTGAGTCCCGAAAGGCGGCAATCAAGAGGGGAGGGGTGAATTGATTGGCCAATTAAAAATTACTTCCAAGTGAAAACTTGTTAATTAAGCATGCAAGCACTAGATCTCACCCGAACATGGATACACTTGTTAATGCTTGTGGAAAATGGTAGATGTTTGACAATGGAATTGGTGTACGCTCAACTCACCGTGAAGCCCACTCGACTAAGGATGCGGAAGAACAAACCACAAGTGACACACGGAATTTTTAGGTGGTTCGGGTACACTGCCGTGTCCCCTACGTCCACCTCTCACTCGTGAGGATCAAGACTTCACTATGAAATGAGCCACACACACACGCTGTGTAGAACAGCAAACACACACACACATGGCACCCGATCTGGGTTGCCAAACATACACACACACACACACACACACGTTCGTGTTTCCGAACACGAACACCACACACAAGAATCTAATTTAAGATTTACAACAGATGCACAAGCTCAAGCAAAAAGATTCAGAAAATGGAGAGTGAAGAAATATTTATTGTGGTTGAAGCTCCCCCTTTCACTTCCTTGAATGTAATTGAATGCTTCTGCAAGAGGAAGATCGATCCTTGGGGAAGAATGAAGCTTTGTCGCACAAACAATATTGTAGCTTAGATGTTCCACGTAGCTCGCTATTGGGGATGATGTGGAGGCTTGATTCAAACTTCTTCCCTTCACTTTCAGGTTCTGAACAAGGTGGAAGAAGGCACTTGAGCTACTATTACGAACCTGCACTCACCAAGGTTAGAACAAGAAAAATAACTCTAGATCTTGCTACCTCCTTAGGGTTTTCGACCCAATGAGAGGGTTATATCCTTCTAGGACGGTCAAGGAACACCATTAAGACAAGATCCATGAAATCTGGAGGAAAACAAGGTGGATTGACGTGAGTGGTTGGACGAATGGTTTGAGGATCACGGCTCCGTGTAGGTGTCGACACCTGGTGTCAACACCTTGGGCATTACATGGAGCAAAAACACCAAATAGAGTCCCTGGACGCTGGGTGTCGACACCAGGTGTTCTGGCATGCAGCCAGCACCACATCAGGTAGGTGTCCACACCTGGTGTTGACACCTCCTGGACTGGCTGCTGGAAAAAAGGTTCTGGAATAGGGTGTCGACACCTAGTGTCGACTTTTGCCCTGTTAGAAGGCTCAAAGACCCAAAAAGCTAAGAATTGAAGCATTAACTCCTCCATGGATGATGGCATGATAAAATGAGATTGCTAGGAGGTCTTCCAACCTGTAAAAACACCAAGTATTCGTCATATTGATACAACATCATAGAGCTCACAAAATAACCATTTATTTCAACTTGTTTCAATGGAAATGAGGGGACTTAAAAAGATTTTAACAAGGTAGGCTTATTCAAAGCCGTTTCCATTTGTCGTTCCAAGAGTAACGGATCAAGGAGGAATGAAAAATCCATATCAAACCACATATCAATATTTCCCTCATCATTTTACCTGAATTCACCTTCGATCCTCAATTGCTTGCTCATTTGTTGAATTGTCCATTCAAAGACCATTAAAGGATTAACCAGTAATCTCCATTGCATGATTAAATAGATGCGGTGTTCATAAGAGTACAAAATCGGTTCACGCAAAACCATGATCGCACATTGCATTCATTAATCATCAAAACTCATTGCTCCACTCATCATAACCTAGGGGGCAAACAATCTCCCCCTTTTTGATGATGACAATAATGCTATGTGCTACGATTTATACAAAGTGACTAGAGTGTGGGTTTTGGTGCAATATGCAAACATCCATCTCATGTAAATGGTATTCATGCAATGAATCACAAGCATAACCACAAACATAAATATTAATTGATCAGAATGACATTCACAACCACAAGAGGATTTCCACAACCACACTTAAAAGCCTCGTTAAATGTTTTGTTTTTGATTACATAATACAAAATGCCACCACATAAACTACTATGCTCATGCAATGACTGTTGCAATGACTCAAGATACAAGACTGACTAAACTTAAGACTTAAGACTCCGACAACATGAGACCATATAGGCACGCAATTACCAACGCATGCACCCCACAATAACATGAAAGTAACAGAACATAGAAAATAGCTAGATAACTCTCCCCCTTTGGCACAACAAAAATAAGGCGATTCCGATTATGAAGACATGCAGTGATATGACCAAAGAAAAGTGCAGGGAAATTGATCTGCTGCCCTTGCAGTAGATTAGCAATAATAAAAGTCTGAATATCTGTGACTTTTTCCCTTCCTCCTGCCTTTGGAAGCAAAATAGTGGTCACCATATGATGAAGAATGCGCTGCAATGGGGGAAAATGATTGGCATTTAAGCCACTGACGGTTCTATCTTGCATTTCATCCCTGGTCAGGAGTTCATATGCCACATCTTCATCAATCATGGTCTCCCCATGAAGTTCGCCAGTAATAGGCATCTTAAAAGCATTAGCTAACTGTTCTTCAGAGATACCAAGAATTTGTCCATTCACCACTGTCATGTATTTGTTGTTCTTGAAAATATATTTCCATAGTATTGAAGGACAATGGAATGATATATCTTCCGGTGATCAGCCATAAACGAAAGAAGGTTCGGTTGATTCTTTACCAAAGGGAGCAACTCAGGGAGTCCTTGGTGAAGATTGTTGAAATCAACTGCTCGCGGTCGGAGAACCTTCCGATCCATCATTTTGAACTGTGCGGGAGTGGGTTTCTCCAGAATGGCTTCATGCTCTTTGCGCTTAGCCCGGGCTTCCCTCTTTCGGCCGGATTCCTCAGTGGGTTCCTTGCCCAGCGCACGTCGTTTGGGTGCCATGGGGGAAACAATCTTGTGCGAAGATGAAGGAGGAGATGAGGAGTTGATTTGGGGCGACAATGTGGCCCTTACCGCCGATGGGAGAAATCTCCACGGATCATCCACGCTCCAGGGAACAAACGGTTGAATGAGAGGCCGCGGATGCTCGTCCAAGGAAAGGGCGCAGGTGCCGCGGTTGCGTCCGCACTTTCTAGGGCTTGAAGGTGTGGAGGGTTGAGCAAGAAAGGGATTTGGGGACAAAGGAGTGCAGCACCGGTTGCGTAGGGGCGTTAAGGCGTGATGTGGAGTGGGTTCAAAGGGTTGGAGAAGGGTTTAAAACCCTTGCGAATGGGTTCGCGGAAAGTCACGGCCGGTAGGTGTCGACATTGGGTATCGACACCTGCTGCGCCCAGTTCTGCCCAAAAAATAGAACAATACACAGGGCTGGGTGTCAACTTTAGGTGTCGACACCTCCCTGCTGTCTAAGAAAAAATTAAGTTTTAGCAGAGATGCGGAATTCCAATGATCAAGGCTTGAGCCCCAAATGACTATAGGAATAATTTGATCAATGCAAAAGGGATATTTTGTGGGGTTGTCAATTTGGGGTAGTTCTGAGCCAAGATAAATCATATAGGGCCTAACTCCATAACCGATTTCCCGAACATGATTCATCCTGAACTTCTAGTGGCAATGCATTATTATCCAAGGAATATATAGTCATAGAAAATCAAGGGAGGTCAAAAATGTTTGGGTTTTTCAATAAGGTATATATACACACACATCAAGCATTTGGATTTTTCATACAAGCATGCAAAATGCAACACACATTACAATCATGATGCATATGCATGATCCAAGGAGTTTGCACAAGCCAAAAATCTAGTGGTGAAATGCAGATGCAAATGCATGAAACGAACTAAAACAAGAACAAGACACTCACTAACTATCTAGACGACAAATGCCTAACTCTCTTCTAAAAGAAGTGAATTTGTCTTTGAAGGGGCGTGATCTCGCGCGGCTCTTGAGCTGGGCAGATGATCACCGAACAGTGAACTGTAGAGAAAGGGAAACATATCAGGGGGTCCAAGGGAGGTTCCCTGGGGAAAACCCTCTGATGCTCAAGTCAGTAGAGCAATGGTGGAAGATAGGGAGGGAGGTAGGAAGAGGTGCACGAGATCCCCCTACACCAAGGTGGTGAAGTGGTTCCTGCTCAGGGGATTTTAGACGTGTATTGCCCTTACCTTTCTCTAGAGGGAGTCCCAGGTTTATATAGTGTGCTCACCTTATGAGTCCCGTAAGCTGAGGAGTTTCAGGCGAGAGTTACGTCCTCATCGTGGGATCTTTATAGTCTTGAGGGATCATGGGTCTCTTATCCTCATAAACTCCTGCTCATAAAGGATTCTCAACGGCAGCGTGGATAAGCAATCGTCGGTCGGTCTGAGCATAAAAGGTGCCAACCCTATCCGGGCGATAGGCATAGCTCGGATGAAGATAGGTCGGAGTGGGCACCGAGCGCTTGCCTCTATCCCGATGAGGGGATAACTCGGGCATGGGTTTATCTCCGTTCTGACCGACGCTCGGGCCTTCCGAGCCTAAGGGCCACCGAGGAAGGATGAGATCCCGAGTAATCTTATTGGACTTTTTAGCCTAAGTGGGCCCTATGGGGCTGTCACTTGGATGAGCTGAGCCTCGTTTGGTCCCGACGGACCTAGTTTGGCTGCTCTTTAGATGGGCTATAGAAATCCCTCTCTCCACTTGTCCCCCTCCTACTCCCGAGCTTTAGTAAGCTCGGAAGAGTAGCTGTTGGGGTTTTAGACCAGCGTGGCTCAGGTGGGTGGAGATCTGGCGGTGTTAGGAAGCCACGTGTTGTGGTCACCTGGGCCCGTAATAATGATGATCCTGACGAATTTGAACTGAAGGGGCCCCCCTTTTCTCGGAGGTCGGAACGACGCGCCGCCTCCCGTGTGTGGATATAGGCGTTGGGCGCTTGCTGTCATTCCAGACTTCCTCCATCTTTAGGGTTTTGGCTCTCCTCCGTTCTTGCTTTTGGGCTCTTCGATGCGTCGTGAGGACATGTCAGAACAGCAGAGGCTTGCAGCGGCGTTCGTGGAGTTGGCGGAGATAACCGCGGAGGCAGTCCGGCGGCTTCCTCTTCCCCAGGAATCTTCGGGGTCCCGAGATCGCCTTTCCTCAAACTCTTCTCCGGATTCCATGGCGGACCAGTGTTCGGATGCCGAGGAGTGGGAAGATGAACCAGTGGTGAAGGTGCCGGTTCCAAACTGCAGTGAACTGGGGGAGGCGGATGTGAGAAGGCTGGAGCGCCAGTATCGCCTGCCCCACAAGTTCCGCTTTGTCGCGGCTTCTCCACACGAGATGAGCCTGGACTCTCGTACAGGCCACATCTGTACTTTCCTTCTGTCGTGGAAGGGTGGGTTCCGCTTTCCCTTCGAACCTTTTGTTCTTCAGCTTCTCAATTTTTTCTTGTTGGCGCCCATTCAGTTGGTAGCTAATTCTTATCTTCTTCTTTCCGCCTTCCGCATTCTCTTCCGCTAGTCTGGAGTTCCTCCTTCCTTGGACCTCTTTCACTATTTCTTTGAGGTGAAAGCACATCCTTCGGCTGGGAAGGGTTTCTATTTCATCCAGGTGAGGCGGAATAAGAGCTGTATCTCCTTGGCTGCGAAGGATTCTTCGCATAAGGGGTGGAAAACTCAATTCTTCTGGGTGGGGATTTGTTCAGTGGAGGAAACCTGGAGGTGTCTAGTAATCCCCAATTTCCACCCGAATATCCCTCCCAGGCAGGATGAGTTCCCTCCACATGTGGAGAAATACGCGGCTATCTTACTGAAGCACCGCCAATCCACAGAAGAGCTGGTTACTTCAGAGAATATCGAGCGGTGTCTCCTTACGCGGCTGCATCCGTCGGGCTCAGGTGCCCCAAACTAGGTTCTCCTTTAGATGTTGGGATCATTTTTCTTTTCCTGAATACGTCTTCCTCTTTGCGCAGACACCAAGTGGCAGGCTTTGAAGGAGGCCGCAGAGGTGATCAAGCTTGGCGATGACTCGGCTGCTGATGAATCGGCCGCTCCCACGGGTTGCTCCCGAACCAGAGATAAGGGCAAGGGTGCGGCCCAGGGTGAATCCTCCAGGCCGCGGGAGTCCAAGCGCAAGGATCCCATGGAAGGCATGATTCGAGCCGCCGCGAAGGCCAGGAAGCGGGCCAAGAAGGCCGGGGTCGTACCCGCAGTCGAAGGTGACCTTGCCATGGCTCGCCCCTCCGTCGAGCATGATGGGGCCGACCCCACCGGGTGAGCTCTCCCACTTGCCGAGCAAGAGGGGGCCGAGGAGGTTGGGGCTGCTCCTGCGGGCGGCGACGATGCGGGCTTGGCTCTTCCTTCGGCCGGAGCCGAGGGGGCCGGGGCTGCTCCTGCAGGTGGCGACTATGCGGGCCCGGCTCTTCCTTCGGCCAGAGCCGAGGGGGCCGGGGCTGCTTCTGCGACTGGCAGCGGTGCTGGCCCGGCTCTCCCCTCGGTAGGAGCCGAGGGGGCCGTTGCCGAGGCTAGCGCTTCAGGTGGTGGTGTAGGTGCTTTGCCGGTCCAGGTTGGGGGACCGCAAGAAAATCCGACCAAGGCAAGAGAGGCGATCGAGGCTGGGGCTTGGTCAGAGCCCCTCGGTGGGGCGCCGGGCGATGGGGGGTTCTCTGTTCCGGCGGCCTTGGAGAGGCTTGGTATCTCGGGCCCTCTGCACCAGGTATGCCGCGGTATAGCCGCGAAGGTGAGGGGGGGAGGTAGGCAGTACTCTCCGTCCGCGGCCCTCGCTGGGGTTATGGATGGTGGCCTGGTCTTGGCCCAGATGGGGGCCACTCTGGCAGATGCGTACGCTCAGTCGAAGTCGGAGCGAGCGAACCTGGTCTGGACCCTTGGTGGGTCTGACAAGAGGTTGGCTCGGCTTGTCGAGGAGCGTGATGGGCTTCGGCGGGGGCTTTCCTCAGTCAGGGAGCTGGCGCAGTCGAGCCAGGTGGAGACCCGGGCGCTAACCGAGTAGCTAGCTAAGGCCCACGAATCGCTCGAGAGGAAGAACATGCTTCTTGAAGAGGAGGGCCTTGCACGTATTGAGCTGGATGGCCGGTGGGAGATCGAACGTGCAGAGCTGGTGGACCGAGCAGAGGAAGCTGAGCGCCTTTGGCGGGAGGCCGAGGCTGATCGGGCCGAGGCGGAGAGGCAGGCGACGGAGGTCGAAAAGCGGACGGCTGAGGCCGAGCGGAAGTTAGCTGAGGCGGAGCGGGAGAAGGCCAAGCTCGCTGGTAGGGTGGGATCGGCCGGGGCAGAGGCTCTCGAGCAGTACAAAAGCTCAGAGGCCTACCGGGTCGACCTTAAGGAGGCTGCCCTTCCCTACTACGAGTCAGCACTTCACCGGGGCATCCGCAAGGGGTTCAAGCAAGGCTACGACCGGGCCGTCTCTTATGCCGAGGAGCAGACGTCCGGGGTAGTTGACTTCCCGTCCGGGCAATGCTATGACTCGGACTTGTCATCCTCTAGTTCCTCTACTTCGGCGCCGGATGAAGAGGATCACGAGGGCTCTTCGTCCGAGGGTCGCCAACTCCGGATGCCTCGGGAGGGCACGCAACTGAGGCAGTTCCCACGCCAGTGGGGTCAGTGCCAGGGTCGGCCGTCGCCGAGGGTATCGGGGGCAGACCGTTTGAGCCCTCCACTTTCGAGCTTCAAGGTGGGCCGGAGGCCTGATGTATCTGCTTTGTTTCCTCTTTTTGTATGTCTTTTTCCTTTTTGAGGAAAAAACTTCCTCTTTTGTGTAGAAAAATAGATAAGGCAATAGCGTTATGATGAAGACTTATCTGTTCCGTATCGCCATTGCCGTATTTTGTTCAGCGTATCTGCAGTGGTTGGAAAGAGCCGATACTTTCTGCGTGGATCTCGCCTGATGGTTGGGTGAGCGTCTGACAGGGTGTCTTTCCATTTTCTCATGCTTTGAATGCCTGGCCGCTTCGTGTGTCCCGCTGGGGCAGAAAATGAGAAGTTTGAGGTGACCGTTCGTAGGGAGAGATCCCTTTGGCGTGTTTTCGAGGAGAGAATCATTTAAGGCAAATAGTCTGCCTTCGCCTATAAAAGGTTTGAAGGGAGTCCCTTCCTCTCCACCGCTTAGGGGTTTCCCGGATAGTCTTTCCTCATTCTTTCTTCACGTAGCATTGTGCTGTTATATTTGGAGCATGGAAGGCGCTCCGAAAGATGAAGCTACCGATCACGGAGGGCAGAGAGTCCTTTCTGCTTCAGGTTTGAAGGAGGTCCGATGACCGGCGGACGGGTCTGAAGAAGGTCCGACGTGTGGAGGCACGTCGTCTTCTTTTTATCAGTTCCGGCGGCGCTTGCAGGGGGGTGAGATGGTGGACGGATGGGCGCATCAGGCATCCCTACCACCCGTCCCTTCCTGCTCACTTCATGGAGGGGAGGAGGAAGCCAATTTGGCTCCCTCCTTCCCGGGCTTTCCCTTGCCTCCTCGTCCAGCTCTGTTGGTTTCTTTCTCCCCCCCACAGCCTCTTTTTCCCTCTCCTGCTCTTCTCCTCATTTCTTTCACTCTTCGGAGGGTGCCTGCACTCTCTTCTTTCCAAAGAGTTGGCAGGTTGGCGGGGAGAATGCTTTCATATGCATTCCCTATCCCCTTTCTCTTCCAAGTTCAACTTGGAAGGGAGCCTTCTCCTTCCTAATCCCTCTATCACCTTTGTCCCGAGCCGCCCGAGTCAACGGGGTCGACTACCCTTTATCCGAGCCAGTTTCTACATGAGACAGAGTCAGTGGCTGGACGCAGGAAGGTCAACCGAGTCAACCGAGCGATGGGCTCATACGGCGGCGTCAGATGGATTTTTTGCTTTTTTGACATGTATTTTCTTGGCTTCGGCCTTCCTGATATACAAGCGAGTTGTTTGAATAAAAGAAAGGAGCCTTTTGTTTTATCTCATGTCGTTTACACAATGCTTAGTATTCAGAAGTAGAACTTGCGTAGTGTAGTCGCGTTCCAGGTCCAAGGGATGAGCTCTCCTTCCATCGTGGATAGATGATATGCTTCTTTTCCGAGCGTCTCGACCACTCGGTAGGGGCCTTCCCAATTAGAAGATAACTTGCCCGCCGCCTCAAGTGGTCGAGAGGCTTCGGCTTTCCTAAGGATGAAGTCTCCAGGTTGAAAGTGTCTATCTCAGACTTTGGCGTTGTAGTATCAAGTGAGGTGGCGTCGATATTCCGTTACTCGAATGCTGGCAATCTCTCGGACTTCATCTGCTAGGTCGAGGTTTTCGAGCAGTTTCTGGTCGTTTGACTCGGACGAGAAGCAGATGACTCGGAGGGAGGGGTTGCCAATCTCCAATGGGATCACGGCCTCGGTGCCGTATACCAGCTGAAAGGGGCTTTCACCGATTGCCGTTCTGGGAGTCGTTCTGTGTGACCAAAGTACGTTCGGCAGTTCCTCAAGCCAGCTACCCTTGGCTTTGCCGAGTCTAGTCTTGATGCCTTTTAAGATAGTCTTATTGGCATTTTCGACCAGCCCGTTAGCCTGAGGGTGGGCGACCGTAGTGAAGTGATTGCGAATGTTAAGGTCGGCGCACCTGTCTCGAAAATAATGAGAATCAAATTGCCGACCGTTATCGCTTACTATCACCCGGGGGATGCCGTAACAACAGATGATCGACTTCCAAACGAAATTCCAGACGACTGTCTCGGTGATCCTTGCTGTGGCTTCGGCCTCGATCCACTTAGTGAAGTAATCGATGGTGACGATGATGAACTTCTTCTGGGCCTGGGCCGTGGGGAACGGCCTGAGGATGTCGATTCCCCAGTGAGCGAAAGGATAAGGCTCGGCTAGGGTGACGAGCTCTGTTGCTGGCTGATGGACCAAGTGGTCGAAATGCTGGCAACGGTCACAGTGTTGTGTGTAGGCCGAGCAGTCGTGCTGTAGGGTGGGCCACCAATAACCTTGCCGTAGCAAGATCCTGTCGAGCAACCTTCCCCCTAAATGCACTCCGCACAGACCTTCGTGAACTTCTTCGATCGCTCAGTTGGCTTCGTCGGCGCTGAGGCACTTCAAGAGAGGGCCGGAGAAGGATCTCCGGTAGAGATCGACATCTAGAGTGACGAATCGCCGAGCTTTGTACTTCAATCTTCGGGCTTCCTGAGGGTCGGGAGGCTCCTGAGAGTCTTGAAGCCACGACAGATAGGGGGTACACCAGTCGCTTGGGGAGGTCGAGTCAACAGCTAGGAGCTCCAAATCGATGCTCGGTCGCTCTAGCTCTTCGAGAAGGACCGATCGAGTTCCCTCGGGGTCAAGAGAGGAGGCTAGCTGAGAGAGGGCGTCCGCTCGGGAGTTTTCCTCCCGAGCTATTCGGACTACCTCAAAACTCTAGAACTGTTGTGCCACGGTCTTGACCAGCTGGAGGTATTTGATCATCGGTGCTTCTCGAGCTTCATAATCACCGTTGACTTGGCTAGCGACCAGTTGGGAGTCAGTGTGGATCCTGACTCGCTCAGCCCCTAATCGTCGGGCCATGCGGGCTCCCGATATGAGGGCCTCATACTCGGAAGCATTGTTAGATGCTTGGAAGTTGAACTTCAAGGCGTACTGTAGCTCTGCTCCTTCGGGGGACTTCAGGAGGATCCTGGCACCGCTCCCCATTGAGTTGGAGGATCCGTCGACGAATAGTTCCTAGGTCGGCCCGGGCGCGGACGGAGATCTTTCTTCAGTCGGGATGGTGCTCTCGACGATGAAGTCAGCGAGCGCCTGGCCTTTGATAGCCGAGTGAGGCCGATACGATATATCGTAGGCCCCGAGCATGATGGTCCACTTGACGAGGCGTCCCGAGGCTTCAGGGTGAGCGAGGATCCTCTTCAATGGTTCGCCGGTCAGCACGGTGATGGAGTGCCCTTGGAAATAGGGTCGGAGGCGCGTGGCCGAGGTAACCAATGCTATCATGAGTCTCTCGGTTGTGGGGTACCTTCTTTCAGCCTCATTGAGCACCTTGCTAGTGGAGTAGACCGATCTCTCGACTCCCGAGTCATTTCTGACAAGGACCGAGCTAACTGTAGATGGAGTCGCCGAGAGATAGAGATGCAAGGTTTCACCTGGGACGGGCTTGGAAAGCACAGGAGGCGAAGCCAGGAACTCCTTAAGCTCGGTGAACGCTTTTTGGCATTCCTCATCCCACGTGAATGTAGTAGATGCCATTTTAGGCCCCCTCCACAGTTTAAAGAAGGGTAGGCATCGTTTAGCCGCACGGGTCAGGAATCTGCTGAGCGCGGCAATGCGCCCGATAAGGCGTTGAACATCTTTGATGCAGGTGGGTGGGCGCATGTCCAGGATGGCCTAGACCTTGTCGGGGTTGGCCTCGATCCCACGCTGGGTGACTAAGATGCCAAAGAATTTCCCGGACCTTACTCCGAAGGCGCACTTGGCAGGATTGAGCTTCAGTTGTACTTCAGGAGGGTGTTGAAGGTTTCCGCTAGGTCGGCGAAGTGGTTCTCGACCTTGGGGGTCTTCATGAGCATGTCGTCAATATAGGCCTCGACGTTCCGACCGAGCTGTCCCTCGAACATATTATTGACCAGACTCTGGTACGTGGCTCCAGCGTTCTTCAACCCGAAAGGCATCCGGGTGTAGCAGTATACGTCGAAGTCGGAGATAAAGGCGATCTTCTTGATGTCTTCTGGGTGCATTCTGATCTGATGGTAACCTGAATAGGCATCTAGGAAACTGAGTATTTCATTGCCCGAGGTTGAGTCAACCAGTTGGTCGATGCTCGGTAATGGATAGCAGTCCTTTGGAGTAGCCTTGTTCAAGTCGGTGAAGTCCACGCACATTCGCCACTTTCCCGAAGCTTTTGGTACCAGGACGACGTTAGCCAGCCATGTCGGGTACATGACCGGTCTGAAAAGACCAGTCTTTTGCCCCTTGGTGACTTGCTCCTTGATGATCACCTGCTTCTCTGGCGCGTGCCTCCTTCTGCGTTGTTGTTCGACTTTGATGGTTGGATCGAGGTTGAGCTTATGCATCACTGTCTCCTCTGGTATCCCAGGGAGTTGATCATCAGACCATGCAAAGACTCGGACGTACGCAGAAAGAAACTCTTTGTATTGCTATTGGGCTTCAGATGTTAGGTCGGCTCCAATCTTTACTCCCAAGGTCGGGTCGTCATTTAGGAAAACCGCTAGCAATTCACCTCCAGGCTCGGCGGTTGCGGATTTTTCCTCGACTTCCCGGGGGCCCTTGTTCTTTCCGTCTGGCCTTGTGGCTTCAACCGAGATATTGTAGCACCTTCTGGCCATGGCCTAATTACCTCGGACTTCCCTCAACCCATTTTTGGTGGGGAACTTCATCTTTTGGTGATAGGTATAAGGTACTGCTTTCGTTCGGCCGAGGATCCCTCGGCCGAAGATTACATTGTACGCTATCATACCATTGATCACTATGAAGTCCGCCATAACCGTAACGGTATTGGGTGGGGTGCCAAGAGTAACTGGCAGGCTGAGGGCTCCCTCGGGATAAGTGGCCCGGCCATTGAACCCGCACAGGGGGGTCCGAATCGGGCAGAGTTTAGACGGATTCTCCCCCATCTTAAGGTAACATTCAAAGGATAATACATCGGGGGCACTTCCATTGTCAACTAGAATCCTGTCTACGTTACAATGGTTTATTGTGGCCGATATGACTAGGGCGTCATCATGCGGGGTGGTCAACCCTTCCAGGACACGGTCGTAGAAGACTATGACCTGAGGATCACTCGGCGGAGCCTTGGGAGGCTCGATGGCTCGGCTCGCCCACTCAGCATGACGCTTCCTTCCTCGGCCACTGTCTCCTCTCGATGCAGCTCCTCCGGTGATGACGTTGATATGGACCCCGCGAGGGGCGTTGTCGATTTCATCTGGGGCACCTCGGTCCTCCTTATGCCCGGCCACAAACCGGGACAGGTGTCCATGGCGACGCTCGATCTCATCCTAGAGTTGATGACAATCGCCGGTGTGATGCCCGTGATCGCTGTGGAACAGGCAATGTTTGCTGTGATTGCAGCTTTTCGACCTCATTGGCTCGGGTTTGTGGAGGAGGCCCGAGCCTTTGATGTCTTCATATATTTCGTATACTGGAGCGGCTAGGGGAGTGTACCGCTCGTACTTCCTGGACGGTTCTTTGTGCTCCCCGTCTCGGTTCCGCCTCTTTCCTTGGCCCGAGCTTGACTCGGGTGCTCGCTTCTTGTCCCCCTCCCGACCCAAGCCGGTTGCGCCTCGGCATGCACTAAGAACTTCTTCGCACTCAGCATGGCGTAATGCCAGAGTCACTAGCTCGGCAAGGGTCAAGGGAGGGTGGAGGATAAGTTTGGGGTGGAGGTTCTCATCCCGGGTGCCTCCGGTCAGCGCGGTGGTGGCCGAGGCTACATCCAGGCGGGGGATTCTCAGGGCTTCCGATTTGTTGTGCCCCTTGTGCTTTGATGATTATGTGGTGTTTTAATGATAGTAACATAAATGAGTCACCATATTGTTTTGCTAAGAACATCACATTGAATGATAGCAACATGAATGCATATGACTGATTTATTCTGTGGAGAATGCATGAGTGTGTTATATCTGATCTGTTCTGTGGAGAATGCATGAGTGTGCTAGCTCTGTGGGTCGACCCCCTTCTTAGATGGGTCGACCCCCTTCAAATCTTTACATCAGATTCGCATTGAGTCTTTGCATCTCGTAAGAAGTTCAGTTGGTGTCAACCCATTGAGTCCATGAGGTTGACGCAGCCTTGAAATGCCTCAGATGGCTTTGAAGATAAGGCTGGATGCGTTGACGCATGGGATCACTGCGTCGACCCACTGAACTGACCCAGATCTAACTTCACATCAGGGTGAACTGTTGCGTCGACGCTGTCACGCTGTAGCGTCTCTATGCACTTTACAGGTTTACACACTGCACACACACTCAAAGTCTACACATTGCACATAGAGTCTATACACTGCTTTGTGTTATGTTTGTGCATCGTTTAGAACACAAGTATATACATCCATGCATCATGGGTCGACCCCCTTCTTAGATGCGTCGACGCCCCCATATTTCCAAGTCTATACACTCGTCTTCATGCATAGCAGAGTCTATACAGTGCAGCTCATATAACTTGCATGTCTATACATTGCATTGTGGCGTTTGTGTCTCATGCATTAACTAAGTCTGTACACTGTCCGTATGACTTAGCATCTTTGTGCATTGGGCGAAGTCCATACATTGCAGCTCACTTAACTAGCAAGTCTATACATTGCATCATTGCATTGCTTCCTCTGTGCATGTACTACATCAGTGCATCACAAGTCTATATAGCCATTGCTTCAGTTCAATACCAGCTATGTGCATGCATTGCATCGGTGCATTGCTTCCTTTGTGTATATACTGCATCAGTGCATCCATTAGTCATATAGTCTATACACTAATGCATGTAAGGTACTGTCTGCACGATAATGTCTATACATTGCTACATTGTTCGCACAGGCTAAGTCCATACATTAGTCAAGTCTGTACAGCGACATGCATCATTCTTCAAAGTCCATACACTGCACTGTTGCTTGCTCGAGGTGAAGTCTGTACATCCGTCAGTGAACTTCGAAGTCTATACACTGGGATCTTTACCTACGTTCAGTTCTACAAGTCTATACATTGGGCTTTCACGAAAAGTCTATACATCCTTGAACTGTGCAAGTCTATACATCGTTGCTTTGCCAAAGTCTACACATTGTGAACCTTCAAGTCTGTACAGACTTTGCTTCGTTCAAGTCTGTACATCGTCCAATTGTCTTTGGCAAGTCTTCACATCGTGAAGTCTATACACTCGATTGTCTTGCATTGCATCAAGTCTGTACAGCCTTTCCTTTGGCAAGTATTTACATCGTTCATGAAGTCTGAACAATGAGCAAGTCTGTACATCGGACTAGTCTGCATCGGCTAAGTCCATACATTGTCCAGTGCATTGCATGCATCATTCATGAAGTCTATACATCGAGTTGAATGCTGGCTAAGTCTGCACATCGTCTGTCTTACTTAGAGTCTCATGCATAACATGGAGTTTGTACATCGCACATCATTCAAGTCTACACATTGTGCATCAGTTTAGTTGAAGTCTGTACATCGTGCATCTAGTGTTTCAAGTCTATACATTGTTGCACGTTGTGTCTGTCTAAGTCTTTACAGTGCTTCTTCATGCATTGAAGTCTGCACATTGCTGCACGCTCATCAAGTCCATACACTGGCATGTCTTTACATTGCCTAGTCTATACACTGGATGCTGAATGTTCTTCAAAGCCTATACATTGCATTACACTTCAGCAAGTCTGTACAGCGGTTGCCTTCATATAGGAAGCCTGTACATCGCATAGCTCTGCATATATGAAGTCTATACAGTCTGAAGTCTATACACTGCAGTCGAGTTCACAAAGTCTATACAGTCTGAAGTCTGTACACTGCATCCTACAATGTCTGTACAGGGTTTTAGACTTAAACTGATAACTTGATTCTCTGTCTGACAGGCACTCTTCGTGAAGCCTAATGAAGGCACGTGATCCAAGGAAGGACGAGGTGCCCAGATTATGACACGTGGAAGCAGCCCAGCCAGGATGCTGCCAGGTGGTCAAAATGCCTCGGTTCTGGTGAAATTCTTTGGGCGGGAAATGTTGAAGCCACACGACCCTATCCACCCTGTTGCTCTATATAAATGAAGACTCCTTTGTCTGAAGAAGATTGATCGAGAGGAAAAGTCTATACAGTGAGAGTGATCGACTAAAGGAGAAGATAGCCTGCACGATCCTGTGAGAAAGAATAGAAAAGCATAAGAAGCAGAGAAGAAAAAGAAAAAGAAGAGAAAGAGAGAGATAGAGAGCTCGGGCAGAGTGTGAAGAGAAGAAGAAGAGAGGCAGAGAGAAGCTTCGTTCTGAAGATCTGCCTTCACTGGACCATGGATCAAATCCAGGCCAGTCAGCTCATTCTGAGCCACATTGTGCTTCATTGTTTACAGCCTTCCGATTGCTGTTTGTTTCCCATTTTCCTGTTTTATTTTTGAACATTTCTTCAAGTTGTTAGTCAGCACTTGCAGTAGAGGATTCCACTGGATGGCTAAGCTGTATTGCCCAGCAGAGTAAGCTGTGAGGCTCAGCAAGCGAGGAGGATTCCTCGGACAGCAAGCTGTGAGGCTCAGCGGATTGTATGGCAAGCTGTGATGCCCAGTTGTTCAAGCTGTGAGTCAGCGAAATCCACACTCGGGTTGAGTGTGGGGTGGATGTAGGTCTGCAAAACCGAACCACTTAAAAATCATTGTGCAGTGGTTTGATCTCTTTATGAGTGTGACGCTAGATGAATGCATAGGGTCGATATGGTTTGATTTTCTATATGTGTTCATCTCATTGTTGCGCACACTATATGTTTGACTGTGGCTTGATTTCTCTATCTGTTGTTGCTTCCGCTAGGTGAATGATTAGGTGCGTTCCACCAATTTGAGTACTGGTTCAACAGAAGACTAGTTTAGTTTCTTTCAGGTTATCTTATTTTGCCTTGTTAGCTTTCTAGTGAGCATTAGATTTTAATTGGGTGAAAGTTTTTAAAGGGTATATTCATTCACCCCCCCTCTGAATACATAGCATCAAACCCAAGATGATTTAAATCGGTTGATGTAGGCCCAGAGTCTCTCCCCTTGAGCCTGTTTGAGAGCCAAAAGCCCCGCTACTGACCTCGGGGGGCTGCTACCGGTGAAACTCTCTTTGAATACTCGCCCGAACTGCTTGAAGTCTCGGATGGATCCAGGGGCGAGGGCCCGGAACCATGCTTGGGCACCTTGGACCATGGTGGTCGCAAGGGCTCGGCATTTGATGGCGTCGGACGCTCCATGAAGGGTCATCAGGGCGTCGAAGCTGTCGAAGTGGTCGGTCGGGTCACCTTGGCCGTCGTAAGGCTTGAAGGTCGGGATGGAGGTTCTGGGAGATACCTCTGCCTTCAAGATATGGTCGGAGAACATCCAAAGGAGAACCTAGTTTGTGGCACCTGAGCCCGACGGATGCAGCCGCGTAAGGAGACACCGCTCGATATTCTCTAGAGTAACCAGCTCTTCTGTGGATTGGCGGTGCTTCAGTAAGATAGCCGTGTATTTCTCCACATGTGGAGGGAACTCATCCTGCCTGAAAGGGATATTCGGGTGGAAATTGGGGATTACTAGACACCTCCAGGTTTCCTCCACTGAACAAATCCCCACCCAGAAGAATTGAGTTTTCCACCCCTTATGCGAAGAATCCTTCGCAGCCAAGGAGATACAGCTCCTATTCAGCCTCGCCTGGATGAAATAGAAACCCTTCCCGGCCGAAGGATGTGATTTCAACTCAAAGAAATAGTGAAAGAGGTCCAAGGAAGGAGGAACTCCACATTGGCGGCAGAGAATGCGGAAGGCGAAAAGAAGAAGATAAGAATTGGCTACAAACTGAATGGGCGCCAACAGGAAAAAGTTGAGAAGTTAAAGAATGAAAGGTTCGAAGGGAAGGCGGAACCCACCCTTCCATGACAGAAGAAAAGTACAGATGTGGCCTGTATGAGAGTCCAGGCTAGTCTCGTGTGGAGAAGCCGCGACAAAGGGGAACTTGTGGGGCAGGCGATACTGGTGATCCAGCCTTCTCACATCCACCTCCCTCAGTTCACTACAGTTTGGAACCGGCGCCTTCACCACTGGTTCGTCCTCCCACTCCTCGGCATCCGAACGCTGGTCCGCCATGGAATCCGGAGAAGAGTTTGAGGAAATGTGATCTTGGGACCCCGAAGATTCCGGGGGAAGAGGAAGCCGCCGGACTGCCTCCGCGGTTATCTCTGCAAAATCCACGAACGCCGCTGCAAGCCTCTACTCTTCCGTCGTGTCCTCGCGACGCATCGAAGAGCCCAAAAGCAAGAACGGAGGAGAGCCAAAACCCTAAAGATAGAGGAAGTCTGGAATGACAGCAAGCGCCCAACGCCTATATCCCCACGCGGGAGGCGGCGCGTCGTTCCGACCTCTGAGAAAAGGGGGGCCCCTTCAGTTCAAATCCGTCAGGATCATCATTATTACGAGCCCAGATGACCACAACACGTGGCTTCCTAACACCGCCAGATCTCCACCCACCTGAGCCATGCTGGTCTAAAACCCCAATAGCTACTCTTCTGAGCTTACTAAAGCTCAGGAGTAGGAGGGGGACAAGTGAAGAGGGGGATTTCTGTAGCCCATCTAAAGAGCAGCCAAACTAGGTCCGTCAAGACCAAATGAGGCTCAGCTCATCCAAGTGACAGCCCCATAGGGCCCACTTAGGCTAAAAAACCCAATAAGATTACTCGGGATCTCATCCTTCCTCGGCGGCCCTTAGGCTTGGAAGGCCCGAGCGTCGGTCAGAACAGAGGAAGACCCATGCCCGAGTTATCCTTTCATCGGGATAGAGGCAAGCGCTCAACGCCCACTCTGACCTATCTTCATCCGAGCTATGCCTATCGCCCGGATAGGGTTGTCACCTTTTATGCTCGGACCGACCGACGATTGCTTATCCACGTTGCCGTTGAGAACCCTTTATGAGCAAGACTTTATGAGGATAAGAGACCCATGATCCCTCAAGGCTATAAATGTCCCACGATGAGGACGTAACTCTCGCCTGAAACTCCTCAGCTTACGAGACTCATAAGGTGAGCACACTATATAAACCTGGGACTCCCTCCAGTGAAAGGTAAGGGCAATACACGCATAAAATCCCCAGAGCAGGAACCACTTCACCACCTTGGTGTAGGGGGGATCTCGTGCACCTCTTTCTACCTCCCTCCCTATCTTCCACCATTACTCTACTGACTTAAGCATCAGAGGATTTTCCACAGGGAACCTCCCCTGGGCCCCTTGATCAATTTCTCTTTCTCTACAGTTCACTGTTCGGTGATCATCTACCCAGCTCAGGAGCCACGCGAGATCATGCCCCTTCATCTGGGGGATTTCTGTAGCCCATCTAAAGAGCAGCCAAACTAGGTCCGTCAGGACCAAACGAGGCTCAGCTCATCCAAGTGACAGCCCCATAGGGCCCACTTAAGCTAAAAAGTCCAATAAGATTACTCGGGATCTCATCCTTCATCGGCGGCCCTTAGGCTCAGAAGGTCTGAGCGTCGGTCAGAACGGAGGAAGACCCATGCCCGAGTTATCCCCTCATCGGGATAGAGGCAAGCGCTCAGCGCCCACTCTGACCTATCTTCATCCGAGCTATGCCTATCGCCCGGATAGGGTTGGCACCTTTTATGCTCGGACCGACCGACGATTGCTTATCCACGCTCTCGTTGAGAACCCTTTATGAGCAGGAGTTTATGTGGATAAGAGACCTATGATCTCTCAAGCACCTATTTTTCCAAGCCCCGGCCTCAGTCGCCTCTCGTGCCTCGGTCGGATTTTCTTGTGGCCCCCCAACCTGGACCGGCTCGGCACCTACACCACCACCTGAACCGCCAGCCTCGGCCACGGCCCCCTCGGCTCCTACCGAGGGGAGAGCCGGGCCAACAACGCTGCCAGTCGCAGAAGCAGCCCCGGCACCCTCGGCTCCGACCGAAGGAAGAGCCGGGCGGCCGTCTCTTATGCTCGGACCGACCGACGATTGCTTATCCACGCTACCATTGAGAACCCTTTATGAGGATAAGAGACCCATGATCCCACAAGGCTATAAAGATCCGACGATGAGGATGTAACTCTCGCCTGAAACTCCTCAGCTTACGGGACTCATATGGTGAGCACACTATATAAACCTGGGACTCCCTCCAGTGAAAGGTAAGGGCAATACACGCCTAAAATCCCCTGAGCACGAACCACTTCACCACCTTGGTGTAGGGGGATCTCGTGCACCACTTTCTACCTCCCTCCCTATCTTCCACCATTGCTCTACTGACTTAAGTATCGGAGGGTTTTCCCCAGAGAACCTCCCCTGAGCCCCCTGATCCGTTTCCCTTTCTCTACAGTTCACTGTTCGGTGATCATCTACCCAGCTCAGGAGCCGCGCGAGATCACACCCCTTCATCTGGTGCCATCTGTGGGAAACGACCGAAGAGCCAGTATGGTGCGAAGAAGTTCAGGGAGGAGGTCCGCCGGTGACAGGGGAAAGACCATGGTGGCGGCGGGAGAGGGCCCTCCTCAAGCCTCATAAAATCTCCCCTCCAATGCCAGCACCCTCACCGACGGTCCCCCCCGCCGCGGTAGGGGTACCGCTTAACGGCGGCGCCGACGCCTTCCAAGCCCTCAATGCAAAACTGGATGTCCTCGTGGAACTCATGAGGACTCAGGCGGCCTGGGATGGAAGGTCACGCGCCCCTCCGAAAAGCCCCCCCACGAGAACGTGTCCCAGTACACCGCCGGAGGTCGCTTCACCCTCCGAGGGCAGCAGCTTATTCGCAACAAGGCAGGAGGACCCTCACAAGCCCCCCCTCCAGAGCAAGAGGCCTCCTCCACACCGAAACGGGGTAAGCATGGGGCACGTCGTCCACTCCCGGAGACCGAAGTCCCCAGGGAGCGCCAGGACAGCCTGCCGTCACGCCCCCTCAGCCCTACATTGCAACAACAGCCAGAGTTGTCCCTCCGTCTACAGGAGTTCGAGAGGCGCTTCGTAGCACAGGAGCGCGCCTTACGAGCCTTGCAGAAGACCTCTCCACTAGAGAATGGGGATCTCTCCTCGTCCTCTGGTGGAGAGGTCTTCTGCAAGGCTCGTAAGGCGCGCTCCTGTGCTGCGAAGTGCCTCTCGAACTCTCGTAGACGGAGGGACAACTCCGGCTATTGTTGCGCCGTAGGGCTAAGGGGGCGTGCCTGCAGGCTATCCTGGCGCTCCCTGGGGACTTCGATCTCCGGGAGTGGACGGCGTGCCCCATGCTTACCCCGTTTCGGTCTGGAGGAGGTCTCTTGCTCCGGAGGGGGGGCTTGTGAGGGTCCTCCTGTCTTGTTGCGAATAAGCTGCTGCCCTCGGAGGGTGAAGCGACCTCCGGCGGTGTACTGGGACACGTTCTCGCGGGGGGGGGGGGGGGGAGGCTTTCCGGAGGAGCGCGTGACCTTCCATCCCTGGCTGCCTGAGTCCTCATGAGTTCCACGAGGACATCCAGTTTTATGTTGAGGGCATGGAAGGAGTCGGCGCCGCGGCGGCGGGGGGGGGGGGGGGGGGGGCGTCGACGAGGGTGCGGGCATTGGAGGGGGGGTTTTGTGAGGCTTGACGAGGGCCCTCTCTCGCCGCCACCATGGTCTTTCCCCTGTCGCCGGTGGACCTCCTCCCTGAACTTCTTCGCACCATATTGGCTCTTCGGTCGTTTCCCACAGACGGCGACAGATGAAGGGGCGTGATCTCGCGCGGCTCCTGAGCTAGGTAGATGATCACCAAACAGTGAACTATAGAGAAAGGGAAACGGATCAGGGGGCCCAAGGGAGGTTCCCTGAGGAAAACTCTACGATGCTTAAGTCAGTAGAGCAATGGTGGAAGATAGGGAGGGAGGTAGAAAGAGGTGCACGAGATCCCCCTACACCAAGGTGGTGAAGTGGTTCCTGCTCAGGGGATTTTAGGCGTGTATTGCCCTTTCCTTTCACTGGAGGGAGTCCCAGGTTTGTATAGTGTGCTCACCTTATGAGTCCCGTATGCTGAGGAGTTTCAGGCGAGAGTTACGTCCTCATCGTGGGATCTTTATAGCCTTGAGGGATCATGGGTCTCTTATCCTCATAAACTCCTGCTCATAAAGGGTTCTCAACGGCAACGTGGATAAGCAATCGTCGGTCGGTCCGAGCATAAAAGGTGCCAACCCTATCCGGGCGATAGGCATAGCTCGGATGAAGATAGATCGGAGTGGGCGCTGAGCGCTTGCCTCTATCCCGATGAGGGGATAACTCTGGCATGGGTCTTCCTCCGTTCTGACCGACGCTCAGACCTTCTAAGCCTAAGGGCCGCCGAGGAAGGATGAGATCCCGAGCAATCTTATTGGGCTTTTTAGCTTAAGTGGGCCCTATGGGGCTGTCACTTGGATGAGCTGAGCCTCGTTTGGTCCTAACGGACCTAGTTTGGCTGCTCTTTAGATGTGCTACAGAAATCCCCCTCTCCAGTCTTCATTGAGAGGTTTGGTGAAGATATCGACAATTTGATTATCTGTATCAACAAATTTTATTTCAACATCCCCCTTGCTAATATGATCACGCAGAAAGTGATGCCTAACCTCAATATGTTTTGTGCGAGAATGATGCACTGGATTCTTTGACAGATTAATTACAGATGTGTTATCACAAAGAATGGCTGTGTTACCTAGTGTAATGCCAAAATCAATCAATTGTTGTTGTATCCAGAGCACTTGGGTAACACAGCTACCTGCGGCCACATATTCGGCCTCGACAGTTGATAATGCCAAAGAATTTTGTTTCTTGGAGGCCCATGAAACCAAGCAAGCTCCAAGGAATTGACAATACCCACTTGTGCTCTTTCGGTCTATTTTGTAACCCACGTAATTAGCATCAGAATAACCGATTAAATCAAGAACTGAAGTACGTGGAAACCACAAACCCAATTCACAAGTACCAGTAATGTATCTAAAAATACGCTTCACGGTCGACATGTGAGACTCTTTAGGATTCGATTGAAACCTAGCACACAAACATACTGCAAATTGGATATCGGGCCTACTGGCAGTCAAATATAACAAGGATCCTATCATGCTTCTGAAAAGGGTTTGGTTGACTGATTTACATTGGTCATCTTGATCAAGTTTTAATGATGTGGACATGGCAGTTGGTTGTGGTTTGCTTGTTGTCAAATTGAATTTCTTTAGCAGGCCCATAGCATATTTCTTCTGGTATATGAATAAACCATCAGCAGTCCGAGTCACCTGCAATCCCAAGAAAAATGTTAGCTCTCCCATAAGACTCATTTCAAACTCACTTTGCATCAATTCAGCAAAGTATTTACTTAGAGCTTCCTTAGTGAAGCCAAAAATGATATCATCTACGTACACTTGAACGATTAGAATTTCCTTACCATTCAATTGTGTAAAGAGAGTTTGATCAACATTACCTCATTTGAATCCATTTTGAATAAGAAAATCACTTAACAGTTCATACCATGCTCGGGGTGCTTGTTTCAGACCATAGAGGGCTTTGTCCAGCTTGTGCACATGGTCTGGATGCTCCATATCTTCAAACCCCGGTGGTTGCTCCACATATACGTCCTCCTGGATATAGTCATTCAGAAATGCACTCTTAACATCCATTTGAAACAATTTTATGTTATTGCAGCATGCATATGCTAATAAAATCCTCACTGCGTTGAGTCTTGCTACAGGAGCAAAAGACTCATCAAAGTCAATTCCAAGCTCTTGGCTATAGCCTTTGGCTACAAGTCTGGCCTTGTTCCTAGGTACCACTCCTTGATCGTTTATTTTGTTTTGAAAAACCCACTTTGTTCCGATCACTGAGTGGTTTCTAGGACATGGCACAAGGAACCACACTTTGTTCCTTTGGAACTGGTGTAGTTCTTCTTGCATAGCCATTATCCATGATTCATCTTGCAAGGCCTCTTCTATGGAGTGACGTTCAAACTGGGAGAGTAAGGCTATGTAATCCATATTTTCAACTTCCCTGAAGGAGGCTCGTGTTCTTATTCCCTCATCTACATTGCCCATCACATTCTCCGGCAGATGGTCCTTTGCAAATGTCCATTGCCTGGGTAGCTGTTGTTCAACTTGATCTTCCTGATTTGCATCATCTTCTTGTGATTCTTTTGATCTTCCTCAATTTTTGATCCTTTTGACGAACCTTCTTGCCCTTCTTGTAATCATGGCAACCAGCTCTTCGTCTTCAGTGTTGCTGGTTGAATCATTATCACTGCCCTCTGAATCTTGTGGATTTACTTTTAGGGCCAAAGGTGTGACTACCTTCTTCTTTTTGTGGTCATCCTCGCTCCTCTTGATGTTAATTTCGTAAGTCATCAAGGAGCCAATTAGCTCGTCCAATTTCAAAGTGCTGAGATCCTTTGAGTCCTCGATTACAGTGGCCTTTGTGTGCCATTGTGATGACAAGGATCTCAGTACCTTTCTGACGAGTTCCTTATCGGAATACTTTTTACCAAGACCCTTTAATCCATTCGTGATTTCCGTCAATCTAGCAAACATATCAGAATTGGACTCCTCTGGTTTCATCATAAATAACTCATAATCCCGGACTAACAGATTCGCCTTGGTTTCCTTTACTTCCGATGTTCCTTCATAGATCAACCGCAGCTTGTTCCACATCTCCTGCGTAGAAGAACACATGAAAATACGTGAGTATTCATTGGGATGAATGGCACACTATATTATATTCATGGCTTTAAAGTTTGCTGAACACTTCTTTATATCCTCATCATCCCACTCATCCTCATTTTGAGACAGAGTATACGAAACCTTGCTAATGACGCACCACACGTCATAGTCTTGGCCTCGTAGAAAAACATACATTCTGGTTTTCCAATAAGGGTAGTTTGATCCATCAAAGAACGGGGGTCTTTGGATCAAATGCCCTTCGGGCATCATCCCCTTATTTGCCATAAAAAGGGATCTGCTCTACGACCGTGTGGTCGAGTGAAACAGAGACCAAAGCTCTGATACCAATTGTTGAGTCCCGAAAGGCGGCAATCAAGAGGGGAGGGGTGAATTGATTGGCCAATTAAAAATTACTTCCAAGTGAAAACTTGTTAATTAAGCATGCAAGCACTAGATCTCACCCGAACATGGATACACTTGTTAATGCGTGTGGAAAATGGTAGGTGTTTGACAATGGAATTGGTGTACGCTCAACTCACCGTGAAGCCCACTCGACTAAGGATGCGGAAGAACAAACCACAAGTGACACACGGAATTTTTAGGTGGTTCGGATACACTGCCGTGTCCCCTACGTCCACCCCTCACTCGTGAGGATCAAGACTTCACTATGAAGTGAGCCACACACACACGCTGTGCAGAACAGCAAACACACACACACACGGCACCCGATCTGGGCTGCCAAACATACACACACACACACACACACGTTCATGTTTCCGAACACGAACACCACATACAAGAATCTGATTTAAGATTTACAACAGATGCACAAGCTCAAGCAAAAAGATTCAGAAAATGGAGAGTGAAGAAATGTTTATCGTGGTTGAAGCTCCCCCTTTCACTTCCTTGAATGTAATTGAATGCTTCTGCAAGAGGAAGATCGATCCTTGAGGAAGAATGAAGCTTTGTCGCACAAACGAGGTTGTAGCTTAGATGTTCCACGCAGCTCGCTGTTGGGGACGATGTGGAGGCTTGATTCAAGCTTCTTCCCTTCACTTTCAGGTTCTGAACAAGGTGGAAGAAGGCCCTTGAGCTGCTACTACGAACCTGCACTCACCAAGGTTAGAACAAGAAAAACAACTCTAGATCTTGCTACCTCCTTAGGGTTTTCGACCCAATGAGAGGGTTATATCCTTCTAGGACGATCAAGGGACACCATTAGAACTAGATGCATGAAATCTGGAGGAAAACAAGGCGGATTGATGTGAGTGGTTGGACGAATGGTTAGAGGATGCAAAAGTCCTAAATCACGGCTCCGTGTAGGTGTCGACACCTGGTGTCGACACCTTGGGCATTACATGGAGCAAAAACACCAAATAGAGTCCCTAGACACTGGGTGTCGACACCTGGTGTTCTGGCATGCATCCAGCACCACATCAGGGAGGTGTCGACACCTGGTGTCGACACCTTCTGGACTGGCTACTGGAAAAAAGGTTATGGAACAGGGTGTCGACACCTGGTGTCGACTTTTGCCCTGCCATAAGGCTCAAAGACCTAAAAAGCTAGGAATTGAAGCATTAACTCCTCCATGGATGATGTCATGATAAAATGAGATTGCTAGGAGGTCTTCCAACCTGTAAAAACACCAAGTATTTGTCAGATTGATACAACATCATAGAGCTCACAAAATAACCATTCATTTCAACTTGTTTCAATGGAAATGAGGGGACTTAAAAAGATGTTAACAAGGTAGGCTTATTCAAGGCCGTTTCCATTTGTCGTTCCAAGAGTAACGAATCAAGGAGGAATGAAAAATCCATATCAAACCACATATCAATATTTCCCTCATCATTTTACCTGAATTCACCTTCGGTCCTCAATTGCTTGCTCATTTGTTGAATTGTCCATTCAAAGACCATTGGAGTATTAACCAGTAATCTCTATTGCATGATTAAATAGATGCGGTGTTCATAAGAGTACAAAATCGGTTCACTCAAAACCATGATCGCACATTGCATTCATTAATCATCAAAACTCATTGCTCCACTCATGATAACCTAGGGGGCAAACAACTTCTATGGTCTTATTCCGGCTGAAGTGCCCAGCAAGGTCTCCCGCGTGCATCTCCCACGTAAGAAAGTCACAAATAGAAGTCCGTGGGATGCACAACTTGTCACCCCAAAATAGGTGACCCTCCTGTAGCACAAACTCGCTATAGGCACGTGAGGGACCGGCCTGAAGGACGGCATAAATCAGACCAAAGTCCAGGCAATCAACATAGGCATCCTTCAGCCTCTCTAAGCCTACCCCCTCAACATTCATGGTAGCCAACATCATCATTCACCGACTCAGCGCATCGGCTACCTTGTTCTCTGCCCCTGCCCTGTGCTTGAGCATAAATGTGTACTCCTGGAGATACTCCACCCAATGACTGTGGCGAGCGTTCGGCTTCTTATGGGTATAGAGGAAGCGTAAGGCCTCATGATCAGAAAAGAGGACAAACTCCTGGTGCAAAAGATAGTGCCTCCAATACCTCAATGCCTGGACAACTGTGTAAATTTTTTTATCATATGTGGAATAACACAGTTTGGCATCATTAAGCTTCTCGCTAAAGAATGTAATGGGGTGGGACTCCTGGTTGAACACTCCACCAATACCCACTCCAGAAGCGTCACATGTGACCTCAAACACCTTAGAAGAATCAGGTAATGCAAGGACAAGTGCCTGGGTCATACTCTCCTTAATGTCCTGAAAGGCCGTGACTGCAGCCTTAGTCCATACGAATGCCCCCTTCTTTATGCAATCTGTGATCGGGGCAGTGATAGAACTGAAGCCACGAATGAAGCGGCTATAGAACATTGCTAAGCCATGAAAACTCCGGACATCGTGGAGTGTGTGGGGCTCGGGCCACTCCCTGGTGGCCCTAATCTTCTCCGGATTAGCGGAGACTCCATCCCTAGACACAATGAACCCGAGGAAGGTAATCTGATCGGTCATGAAAGCACAGTTCTTCGGGTTGGCGAATAAGCTCTCTCGCCTCAAACCAATGCAGACCTGTCTAAGATGGTCTAAGTGGTCCTCCCTAGTGCGTCTGTAGATAAGAATGTCATCAAAGTAGACGACCAAGAAGACCCCTATCATAGGGCGTAAAGCCTGGTTCATCAATCGCATGAAGGTACTAGGGGCGTTGGAAAGTCCGAAGGGCATAACCAGCCACTCATAAAGACCATCCTTAGTCTTGAATGCCATCTTCCATTCATCCCCAGCCCTGATCCGCACCTGGTGATAGCCATTACGAAGGTCTATCTTTGAGAAGATAGTGGCTCCCGACATCATGTCTAGCAGGTCATCTAATCGGGGAATGGAAAAATGATACTTCATCGTGATCTTGTTGATCGCACGGCTATCAACACACATCCTCCATGTGCCATCCTTCTTCGGAGCCAATAATGCTGGAACAGCGCAAGGGCTCTTGCTGTCCCTGAGAGATCCCCGACTCATCAACTCCTCGACCTGCCTTTGAAGTTCGGCATGGTCCGTGGGACTCATCCGGTAGTGGGGAAGGTTGGGCAAAGATGAGCCTGGGACAAGGTTGATCTCATGCTGGATATCGCGCATGGGTGGAAGACCTCCAGGGAGGTCGTTCGGGAAGACATCTGAAAACTCGCACAAAATCGTAGCCACCTCAGGGGGGTGTTCATCCTCTAACTCTGGAGCTACCTCGCTCACCCCACAAATAATGACAGCCAGGATGGGACTACCACTGACAAACTCCTGCTCCATCTCTTGCGGATTAATCATCATCAACCTCATAGGTGGGAGGTCTCCTATACTGGGAGCAGTCGAAGTGGTAGTAGCCCGCGCCGAGGATGTAGTGGGAGGACCAACCGTCCCCTGACTAGGAGGGGTCGAAGTGCTGGGGCCGGTTGGTACTCAGACAGACGGGTCCTTTGGCTGGGTGTGGTGGAGGGTTGTAATATCTTGGGTCTATCGGATCTTTATCAGAGAGCTTTCGGATCACTTTTGTGGGTCCTGAGTTATGTTTTACGATCCACGTGGGATTTCTCCCGTACAAGTTACGGAACCATGTGGTGAGTTTATTATTGAATTCATCGACTCGAGGACACTACAGTTGCGTTGTATTCTTTCTGATGATCGTTTATAATATTTTTCAGTATTTTTCTGAATTAGTGTATTTTCTGAGCAAAAATCAGATTTTACGAAAATTAGGAAATTCCTAATTTTCTTTTTCTATTTTTTCTTCTTTCTCCTTCCTCTCTCCTCACCGTCGCTCATTTCCTCTCTCTCATTCTCTCTCCTCTCTCCGCAGGGCGTGCGACCGTGGCGAGGTAGACGAGGCAGGGACGTCGTGGAGTTGATCTAGGGCGTGATGGGGCGATGAATGGGGCGTGGCGTTGGCGCGATCCCTCGGTGGATTCAAAGCCGGCGTGGTTTCGTTCGTGAGATGGTTTTCGGCGCGATTTAGTCGCTTCGGCGCGCTAGAACTTCAGTGGAGGTAGGGAGATGGACGCCCTACTCTTGTTCTGCATTTCCTCACGATTTGGAGCCGAATGGTGCGAGAATGAGCGGGTTCTGCCTTATTTTGGGTAAAGCATGCTTCGGGGGGTGTGAGACGTGTTTGCCTTTCTCGGCAATGGTTTCTAGCCTAATTAGTGTTATTTCAATCCCTGGCATGTTTGCATTCCATTTCCGCTTGTTTCGATGTGATTGGTTGTCATTTGGGACCAGTATGAGCCCGGGAACCCATGTGACTCATTTAGGGTCGATTCGTTGGAATCGCCCGTTTCTTGTGTTTTTGGTGTTGTTTGGATCCCTTCCGGTTTATGGAAGGCATGTAACGTGCTTAGGGTTGTTTCCCCGTCGTTTAGACGCGATTGGGGCGTGGAAAGGCCAGGATCAACCATTCCCCTGTTTTACCAGCCGTAACGCCTTAGCGGTCGTACCAGTGACCGTTTGGGTCCTTCTAGCGGCCCAATGAGTGACCGCTAGGCTGTGTCTGGTTCATTATCAGTTCTAAGTCGGTTGGGTTGTAGTGGTCATGCGATAGACCGTTTGGGTTGGATAGCGGCCCATTGAAGGACTGCTAAGCCATGTGAAACGGTCTATTAGGAACCACTAGACTCATGTGTGTATGTCGGTTTGGCCAAGCGGTCGCGCGATAGACCGCAAGGCTGGTCTTAGCGGCCCATTATGAGACCGCTAAGCATGGTTTGACTGTTAGTCAATGTTTTAAGTCAGTTCAGACTAGCGGTCCTAGCTCCGACCATTTAGTGTTCTTGGCGGCCCTTTGGGTGACCGCTAGGCTCCGTTTGACCGGTTAAGTCGATTTCACTATATGGAGTTTGACTGGGTGTAGCGGCGTAAGGCTTGACCGCTACAGTCTTCTGGAGGCCCTGCGATAGACCGCATGCCCTTGTGTTTTGTAGTATTGGTCGTTTGAGTCTCTGAGTGTAGCGGCCCTAGGGCTGACCGCTTGGTCTGCCTAGCGGTCAGGCAGGTGACCGTTTCTCCCCAGAGATCTATTTTTCTATTGTTTTGGCCTCCAATTATCTTGGCTTATCCTTGTGGTTTGCCCGATGTCCCGTGGATATCTTGGATATCCTATGAGGGCGATGACCATGTTGTGAGGTAGCCGGGAGTGCCATTATATCGAGTTGTGTTCCGTGATGCTTCAGAGTCATGATTGGTTTCTTGTCAACCCGGTGTGATCCAGTGGTTGACATGTGACCTTGTGAATGTCTTGGTGGTCCTGTACGGATCGAGACATGGTTTTGGACGTCTTGAGGTGCTGTCTTATCTCGATTGGTCTGTCCTTATGCTTTGAGGGTCTTGGTGATCCCTCAGGTCTCCGTGATTCGTGTTATACGGATGTGTGGATCCGACCATCCTGTGCCGCTTCCTTTATAAGTGTTTTACCGTGATTGGCTTAGGGATTAGGCTGATTGGCGGCATGCTACCGCTCTTGTGCGACGATCTTGACCTCGAGTCTTGTGACTCAAGGATCGTTGCGTCGGCAAGTTTAGCTATCTGTCCTAAGTCTGGTGACAGTATGGTATGCTACCTTATATCTCGTGCTTGGTGCTTCGTAGTACGTGCGATAGTGCATGCGTAGCCTGTCTATACTTTAGCACTAGTGTTTTGGAGTCTCTGTGTGTCTAGTGAGCCTCTACTAGTCGTAGCCCGGCGACACTTTCCTGTGTGTCGGCCCACCTGGGAGTGGTAGCGGGGCAGGTTTCCGATATACAGTTTTTAGGCTAGTTTCCGTGGACTCCTTTGCCTTGCAGTAGCGTCCTACTGGGGGAGAAAACTAGCTAGAGGCCTGGCTCAAGGCATTGAGCTTGTGTGTGCACACGTGGTCATAGGTGTTTGGATGAGCGTCGGCGGGTGTGACCCTGACTAGTCACTCGTTACTGTAGTCCTGTTGCTCCTTGTACTAGGTACTGGTGTTCCTTGTACTTGGCTGTTTGTGTGTGTCTCAGTTACCGCTGTTCTAGGTGAGTATGAGATACCTGAGCCGCAGTGTAAGACGTCAGTGGATGCATCTGGCTGTTCTTCTAGTGAGGAGGTGCTTCTGTCACTTGACACATAACCCTCGTGACGCGTGTTTTCGTTATTGGTTTCCAAGTGACTTGTGCGTGGCTTCACTCGAGGTCTAGTATAATGTAGCGTACACGACATGAGCTCGTGTATGTTCGTGCCTTCGACTGTGTAGGTCTTTTCTAGGGCTTTTGCCTGTTCTGGTAGGCTTAGACTTTTCACGATAGGGTTTCGTGCTTAGTCGACGGATCGGTAGCGCCTGACTTTGTGAGATCGGGGTTCACCTTTCCGTTGTTGCTTGGAGTAGCTTAGAGGGCCGAGGTTCGATCGACAGCCACATTTCTGGTTAGTACGACTTTACCTTTACTTTTTCTTTTTAGCTGTCTTTACTCCTACTTTTTACAGCTTTACTGTTGTAGCTTAGAACTACTATTTACTTCTGTTCTTCCTGTTTTACTGTTTAGCGCTGTTTAGCCTGTTACTGCGTTGTTTCCAGTGGGGATCTGAA
The DNA here is from genome assembly GCA_022559845.1 of Amorphophallus konjac. Taxonomy (NCBI): domain Eukaryota; kingdom Viridiplantae; phylum Streptophyta; class Magnoliopsida; order Alismatales; family Araceae; genus Amorphophallus; species Amorphophallus konjac. The sequence continues at coordinate 104,585,931 of CM040118.1, forward strand.
TGACCCCTACTGAACCAGTGACACGAGACTCACCTCTACTTTTCAGGTGTGGTCATTCTTCTTCCTTATTGTTCGTGACGCGGTGCGTCAGTTCGTAGTTGCTAGCATTGCCAGTGTTATCTGCGTCGGGCTTCCCCCGACTTCAGTGTACGTTTCCTTTTCTGTTGGACTGTACTTGTATTCCTTTGGACTGGACTCTGTTAATTTAAATTGTTAATTGAAAAAGTAATTTTATTTCTACTACTTTAGTAAACCTGATCATTGAAATATTAATTGCTTACTACTTTATCTGGGACTTCAATGTACAACACACACTCCTTTTTATCCCTTCGGAGCTTTATCGCTCTTGGGAGGCTTCTCAGAATCCAAGTGGTATTGAGTTTACCCGGTATCCGGAGTCTGGGTCCTCACAGGTGGTATCAGAGCTGTGTTGTGTGAAAGTACATGGGAATTCAAGATATTGCAGTACTCAAAGTCCATAAGGTCCAGTACAGTCGGCAGCTGGCGTAGGTTTTACGATTGTTTGGCGTTTTATTTTCGCGTGTGGTCTTGTGTGTGCTGTGTTGGCACTGTGCGAGATGGTTTTGCCCTCATCAGGATTCAACGGAGTGCTCTTTTTGTCATGGTGTTTTGTCTCGGTTATGCTGTACTTGGCAGATTTCACCGGCAGGCGTGAATCTGCAGTACACTATTCGATATTTTTCTTCCGCGGCTTGTTCAGGTGGCTGGTGACTTTATAGTTGGTGTGATGACCGTACACATTTTTATGCTATTTTGGTCGTCCCAACTAGAGTTTGTTTAGCCCATGAGGTGTTAAGCTGGTGTTGAGGTGGTCGATTGGATGCCTTGATTGAGAGAATGCTCGGGCTAATCTAAGACTTTCCTTCCTGGTATGCTACTGTTAGTTGAGCTTGATTCTTCCCATCCCGTTGGTGGCATCTTTTTGAGGTAAGCCTTGGAAGTGCTGTCTTGGTGAAGCCTTTGTCATGTGTCTACTTATGGGTGGACTGTGTTAATTCTGAACCTGATTTTCTCTTGTTCGACGGTTGCTTGGCTTTGGACCCAGATTTCATGTTTGGGAGCCGTTGTGCACCGTGTTCGATGTGCCGTTTTGGCGGCTGTTGTACTGTGAAGGTTCAATTATTATTTCGGGACGTGAGGATAAGTTGAGACAGGTGTTCTTTGTGCTTTGTGCTGAAGCTGGTGCTCTTCCGGGTTTGCACTATGGCGACTTGTGATCGGCTGTTTGCAGGATCGGTACTTGATGCGTGTTATATTGCAGTTTATGAATTGCGATGGCGTCGAGTGTGTACTGAGATGCGGATGCCGAGTTGTCCTTAATGCCTGTGTGCGTTGTGTTGAGTGCGCAGCGGAAGTGTGTGGGCTTATAACCCACAGATCAGGATCGTGAAGTTGGAAGATTCTGGTTAACTGAGAGGTTTGTTTTCCCTCGGTGTGGCCTCGTCTTGGCTATGTATGCCTTGATGTTGTTCATTGCTGTGACATTGTTTGGAGAAATCCTGGTCGTTGGCACTGGCATGTGTGAGAGTTAGGGGAATCTGTCGGCATGTTTGCTGGTCAAGTACCCTTTTCTTCCTCTGTAACTTTTCTTGGATATTGTGCTCTTAGGATGTGATCATGGTCCTCGAGATGCATTCTCCGAGAATATTCTTGTTGTTGTGGGTCTTTGTTGGTGAGCTGCTCGCAGCGTGGCTTGTATATGTTAGCCATGTGTTCAGATGTAATTGTGCCTTGACATGACCCAGCTTGCAGTTGTGTCTCGTGGTTCTGTGTGGCAAACGGAGCCGGGATTCTGCAGGTGTTATTGTTGTTGTTATTGTCCTTCATTGGTGGTTGTGTTCAGCTTGGGAGGAGTTCCCTGTGAATCTGATTTGGCATTGTGTGGACCGAGGTCTTGTCAGTTGGTTTTGCTGTACTCTTCTGTCATAATGGAGTTGGCATGCATCTCGAATCAGATGTAATGTCTGAGTGAGGACTGACTTGATTGTGCTCGTGGTCCAGTGCTATCATTGGCGTTCTATGTGCCAGATTTGTTATCCTTGGCGTGGAAGATGATGTTGTTGAGCTGTCAGCTGAGAGGACTGTGTTTCCTTGTTTAAGCTGATGCTTGTTGTGTCTGTCATGTGTTTCCTCGGTACCTGTGTTCATGGCATGGGTCGTGTCTCCTTTCCCTGCGAGACGTAAGCGACGTTGCCTTGTTTCGGAGGTGTCGGACTTGTGTTCACTTGTGTACCGTGCTCATTTCGAGGATTGATTCTCCTTGAGATTCAGAGCGTGTGCCTGTGATTATGGTCTGGCAGTGTCCCTCTGAACTGTGTTTTTCAAGAATTGTGTTATCGTGCTTTGTGTTTTGTGGTTTGGCTGATGCTTGGAGAGCGTAGCCAGTGTTTAAGTTTGTTCTTCCCTTGTTCACGTGTTAGCTCCTTAAATTTCAAGGACGAAATTCCTATAAGGGGGGAGGACTGTAATATCTTGAATTTATCGGATCTTTATCGGAGAGCTTTCGTGTCACGCCCCAAACAAGGCGGAAATATCAGGACGTACAGTTAGGGACACGCTGGCAAGAGAGAGAACTAATCTAAAATAATACACAAGTGCTACAAGATGGAAATACTAAATGATCATTAATAAACCACAACTGATACAATAACCTCAAGTTCAACTTAATACAACTGGAATAATCAACCACTAAAACTCAATAACAAGACTGAGACTAAAAGCTCTCCAAAACACAACTAAAGAAAGATAACACACTAGAACTGATACACTCAAGACATCACTCCTGCCCTTCCCCATCGGTAAGCGTGTCACCTGAAAAGCCTGGAAAGGGGGGAAAACACAACTATGAGCTGACGCTCAGTAGGAAATAACAGACAGGTATAAGTGATTAACAGTTTAATTACATTTTAAAATGTCATGCTACAAATGACAAAAACAATAAAAAGATAACGGTGATATCACGAAACAGAATTCAAAGATCTTGCAAGGTCAAGATATATAATGAATAGAATAGTAAGACAAGAATTTACTACAGGAGATAACGATAAAAAGTTGGCCATATCAAGACAATTCAAGTCATGTCAAGCACGTATGTAATTTCATTTCCACGTCCAAGTAATAAGCAAGTAAAGTAACCACAAGTAGAGTATAGAACAGTGAAGAGTGGAAAGTGAAAAGTAGTAGAAAGTAATGTAGAGAGTAGTGGAGAGAGTAGTGGACAGTCCTAGATTTAACACATGTCAAGTACTGGTGCCAAATGCCACACCTAGTCATTCACCTCCCCGGGGGTACACGTAGTGTTCGGGCGCTCTTCCCAGGACCAGACCGAGCCCTTAATTGTTTGCCAGGCATTGATGTCTTTGGATCAAAGATCCCACGAATCTAGACTTCCACAGTTTATGGCCAGAATTCCAAGGTTTAAACTAAGTAGCAATAACAACTTCACGTAGGAAAGAGATTCATTTCCAGAATTTCAAGGTAAGTATAATCATCAAGGAGATCGAAACCAAGTCACAACAAGAGTTAATCGTGCTGCGCTACTGTAAAACAGCAGCAATCAAACAAGCTAATCAACATATTAATCCTAATCACCAAGTTAAGATATCATGATTAACCATTATCATTTGCATTAAGACAATTGCCAAGAAGCTGATTCAAGATGATAAGGCAAAGAACAACTCCCACAGGAGTGAAATAGAATGCATTAACAGAGATTTAGTTACACCATTAACCACTAATTATGTGGGTTTCTATTTAATCTTGTATGCATTGAAATGAAGATGATAAACGGTGTATTTTTACACTAAGTTTGCATGTATGGACCAATGTTAATTGAAACTAAAAAGGGTACATGAATAGATCATTAGTTCCTCAAAAATGTAGTTTTCAATGTGATTAGGTTGAATGGATTGATTCCCCAATGATCCGGATTGATCCCCGGGTCAAAAACATCATTAATGGGGTCATACAGGGCATGGGCTGACCCATTGGGTCGACCCCTGGCATTCCAGGAGCCTTCCTGGGTGTGGGTCGACCCATTGGGTCGACCCCTCAAAAAAAAAAGCTTCATGGGTCGACCCATTGGGTCGACCCCCTTCACTGGGTGCATGGGTCGACCCATGGGTCGACCCCTACACTTCCAGAAGCGACGGGTGATTCCGTAAACCATGAAAACTCAATGATTTGGGGTCTAAATGAGTTGGGAATAAACAAATGCTCTAGGATTCTTAATATACATACTAAGGTCATAAAACAAGAGATTGAAACAAGAAATTTTCTGAAAACTCAATCGAATCACAACCTATTTATGATGAATACATGAAGAACCTAGTTCTTGACATGCGTCTAATAAAACGTAGATTTCTCTCAATATACACAACGGAATTTGGGGCTTTTTATATCAAAAGAAAGCTAACTTAATGATGAATCCAACCATATACTATAAGCCATATGTGGATCAAGTTATCTAATCCAAAAATATCCCGAAAATCAAGCTTCTACTTGAAGAACATAATATACATCAAATTCTAGACATGCTCTTACTAAAAATCAAAATTCTCCAAGTATGCTCAATGAAATTTGGGGCTTTCTACGTTAAATGAAAGCTAACAACATGCTGATTACATCATGTAATTTAATTAGAGTTTGGTTGTTAGATCCTACCTCAAATCGGAGAGAGAAAACTCAAACCCTAGGATGAAGAACACTTGGACAGCACCTCACAAAAAGCTCGATTTCTCCACGGACACCTAATGAAAATTGGGGCTTTTGCCACCAATGGATAGAGCTCGATGAGAGGAACAATTTGCTATACTCATGATCAAGATTTGGTTGAGAATTCCTACCTCAATCGATGGATCAAAGAAGGATGAAGGAAAGCCAACGGCCTGCTGACCCACCTCCACAAATCGAGCTAGATCTCTCCAGATCTGAAACTTCAGCGAACCCCACAGTAGCCAAATGAAAGAAGACTCGTAGGGATTCATTTTGATAGCTCATAGAGCTTCTGGAGCCTTCGAAATTGGGAGTATTCGCTGCGCAAGCTACGTGTTTAGAAACGGCGCCGAAATCCTTGACTTGACCGAACTATATCTGCAGCACGTTTTGGGGCTAGGTTTACCTCAAATTGATTGAGGGTAAATGTTCCTTACATTGTGGCCTTCCATTTGCCCTTGATTTCAGATCATTTGGTTGAGTATTGAGGTCGAATTTCGTGTTTTAAACTAAGGGTTAGGTATGGGTCAAAAGTGTGCACTTTTGGGTTTAAACTCTAAATAGATCTTACCACGGATTTACAATGGCCTAATGCCAGAAGGAAAAGTTGTTATCTACATCGACCTAAATCTATTTACTATTTTTACAGATTTTTCTAAGGTAGTCGGATTATTACTTATACTATTCCGTAAATAGTTAAATGTTAAGTTCGGCAAACTAAGTTCACTAATTCGGCATAATAAATGATTTTCTTAGGCTTAAATGTAGAAGACAAAGTTGCTAAACAAAATTAATTCTACAAGATGTGATTTTTGGGGATTTTTAGAAAATAGTAGAAAAATGACTTATTCTATTAATTAATTAATTAATCTAATTAATTTGGATAATTCTCATTAATTCGAATAACTTCAAATAAATTCCAAATAATTATAAATAACTTTCTAAATAAATTTCTAAAGAATTTGGGGTCTTACACCCTCTCCTACTTAAAGGAATTTGGTCCTCCAAATTCACTGCACTAAAACTGAGAGTAGAAAAAGATCGCTCACCTAGAATAGATCGGGATACCGCTTTCGCATAGTCTCTTCAGACTCCCATGTAGCTTCTTCGGTCCCACGCCGACTCCACTGAATCTTGACCATCGGTATCGAACGATTCCGGAGTTGCTATTGCTTCCGGTCCATAATCTTGACAGGTCTTTCCTCATAGATCAAATCTTCCTTCAGTTCAAAATCCACCTACTGAATGATATGAGTGGGATCGTACACATATTTCCGCAACATAGACACATGGAAAACATTATGTACACCAGACAAATGCGGTGGTAAAGCCAGTCTGTATGTCACCTCTCCCACTCTATCTAGAATCTCGAATGGACCAATGTACCTCGGACTCAGCTTGCCATGAATGCCAAATCTTCGGATCCCTCTCGTTGGAGAGACCTTTAAGAACACATGCTCGCCAACCTGAAATTCCAATGCTCTTCTCCTGTTGTCGGCATAACTCTTCTGTCTTGACTGGGCTACTTGTAACCGGTCTCGGATAACACGGATGTTCTGTGATGATTCCGAAACAAGATCTGGTCCAAGCCACTGTTTCTCACCTACCTCATCCCAACACAACGGGGAACGACAACTTCTACCATATAGTGCTTCAAAAGGAGCCATCTGAATGCTAGACTGATAGCTGTTATTGTAAGCGAATTCAATTAATGCCAAATGCTCACTCTAATTACCACCGAAATCAATCATGCAAGCTCGCAACATATCTTCCACTATCTGATTGGTTCTTTCAGTCTGTCCATCTGTCTGTGGATGAAAAGCAGTACTGAAATTCAGACGAGTACCCAAAGACTCTTGCAGTCCCTTCCAGAAATGTGAAGTAAATCTGGGGTCTCGATCAGATACTATATTCACTGGGATACCATGCAATCTCACCACTTCCTTTATATACAAGGCAGCCAATACATCAATCGTCCACTTGGACTTAATTGGTAAGAAATGAGCCGACTTTGTCAATCGATCGACAATCACCCATATCGCATCAAATCCACCACGAGTCCTAGGTAGACCCATAATGAAATCCATGCCAATGCTTTCCCACTTTCATTGGGGTATGTCGAGTGGTTTCAATTTCCCTGTTGGTCTGAAATGTTCGGCCTTAACTTGCTGACATACCAAACATCTGCTCACAAAATCTGTAACTTCTCTTTTCATATTCGGCCACCAAAAGGACCTTTTCAAATCTCGGTACATCTTAGTGCCTCCAGGATGAATGGTATATATGGATCTATGAGCTTCCTCAAGAATTTTATTCTTTATTGTAGCCTCATCCGGAACACAAGTTCTGCCTTTAAATAATAATCTACCATCATCGGCCAACATGAAGTCAGGTCTGCTGCTCAAGCTTCCCTTGATCTCTACCAACTCGGGGTCATTATCTTGCAAGGACTTGATCTCTATCAATAATTCAGGTTTAAGTTGAATCTGAGCAATCAAGATCCGATCATTGTCAATATTAAGATCCCGACTAGATAATTGTTCCAACAATCTCCATTCTTGTAACATGAGACTTGACAATCTAACTACCGGCTTCCGGCTTAATGCATCTGCCACAACATTACCTTTGCCAGGATGATACTCAATCGAGAAGTCGAAGTCTTTCAAGTACTCCAACCATCTCCGCTGCCTCATGTTGAGTTCCTTCTGAGAAAATAAATACTTCAAACTCTTATGATCTGAGAACACTGTAAATGTTTCTCCATACAAGTAATGCCTCCATATCTTCAAAGCAAACACGACTGCAGCAAGTTCCAAATCATGAACAGGATAATTATCTTCGTGCTTTCTCAACTGTCTAGAGGAATAGGCAATCACCTTCCCATGCTGCATGAGTACACAGCCTAAGCCAATACCTGATGCATCAGTATAAACAACAAATCCTCCTTCACCAGAAGGTAAAGCCAAAACAGGTGCAGTAGTCAAACACTTCTTCAGAGTCTGAAAGCTTCGCTGACAATCATCTGACCAATCAAACTTATTCTCCTTGCGGGTTAATCTTGTCATAGGTACTGCAATCTTGGAGAAATCTTGAATAAATCTTCGATAATAACCTGCCAGGCCTAGAAAACTTCTAACTTCTGTCACACTGGTAGGCTGTTCCCAATTCTTCACTGCCTCAACCTTCGAAGGATCAACAGAAATACCGTTCTTCGTAATGATATGTCCTAGAAAGGACACCTCTTGCAGCCAGAATTCACACTTACTGAACTTAGCATATAGTTGATGATCTCTCAACAATTGCAATGCCATTCTCAGATGTTCAGCATGTTCCTCCTCATTCTTAGAATAAATCAGGATGTCATCAATAAAGACCACGACCCATTGATCAAGATAGGGCCGAAATGCATCGTTCATCAACTGCATGAAAGCCGCTGGTGCATTCGTTAGACCAAAAGGCATAACGACAAACTCAAAATGACCATACCTGCTACGGAAAGCCGTTTTATAAATATCATCTTCCTTAATCCGCAATTGGTGATATCCAGATCGAAGATCGATCTTAGAGAAATATTGAGCTCCCGCTATCTGGTCAAATAACTCGTCAATCCTCGGCAAGGGATATTTGTTCTTGACAGTCTGCTGGTTTAATTGCCGATAATCAATGCACAGCCTCATCGAACCATCTTTCTTCCTGACAAATAGTACAGGGGCTCCCCACGGAGAAGTACTAGGATGAATAAAACCCTTCTCAAGTAATTCCATCAGTTGCTGCTTCAGTTCCCTCAGTTCCATAGGAGACATACGATAAGGAGCCTTAGAAATAGGAGCTGTGCCAGGAATAAGATAAATAGAAAAGATAACTTCCCGCTCAGGCGGAAGTCCTGGTAGTTCTTCTGGAAAGACATCAGGAAAATCTCGGACAACAGGAATGTCCTTGATCTCCATCTGCTGCTCAGGAGTTGCACAAACAAAGGCTAGAAAAGCCTCACACCCATGCCTCAAAAGCTTATCAGCTCGAAGATCCGAGATGAGCGGTACGGAGTTATGGTGCTTGACTCCCGTAAAAGATAAACCAGAATGTCCAGTAAAAGTCACTGAGCTAGAACTACAGTGAACATTGGCCTCATACTTGGCCAACCAATCTGCTCCTAGGATTACATCATAATCCTTCATGTCCATGCGGACCAAATCTGCTGGAAAGTTCTGTTCACCAATCATAACCTTACTAGAAGGATAGAAATACTGGATTGTTGATCTAGTGCCAATAGGGGTTGAAATCTCTAACGGAGTATTCATCAAAACAGGTTCCACAACTAATGACTTAGCAAATCTCCGAGAAATAAATGAATGTGTTGCACCAGTATCAAAGAGAGCAAATGCGGACTTATCGATTATAGTAAGGGTACCTTCGACGAGTCCGCCATCATCAGAAATCCCAGTTTCATCTTCATGTAAAGCTTGAAGCTTGCCTTGTGGTTTCTTGAAGACTAGAGGTTTTGCCGGTGTAGCTTGTTTCGATATGAGAGGACAATTGGGGATACGGTGCTCCTTGCTTCCACATCGCAAACAGGCGCCTTGCTTGCGCCAGCACTCCTCTATCTTGTGACCCGGACGATCACAATAGTTGCACACGCCCTTGAATGGAACAATAGGGCCAGGCTTCTTGTCTTCATGCCTCGGCATCTTGCCCTTCCACGATCCGGACCTGCTCCACGAACTAGGTCCACTAACAGGCCTCTTCTTGGTATACCCGGGTTTGACACTCCCGGAACCCGTAGGTAATTCTTTCTTGGTGCCTTTCCCACGGATTCTCTCCGTCATCTCAAGAGTATCCTCTAGAACTTGCGCTTTCCTTACCATCTCAGAATAAGTGGAAATCTCCATCGGTGCCAATTGGTTGATATAATGAAGCTTCAATCCATTGAGAAAGCGCTTCGCCTTCATCTTCTCGGTGGAAATGAGATGAGTAGCATAACGAGAAAGCCGTGCAAATTGAGCCTCATACTCTGCCACGGACAAACCTCGCTGTTTCAAGGCCGCGAACTCTGCCGCTTTCTTCTCTTACACTCTATCAGAAAAATACTTGCTGTTGAAGAGTTCTTCGAACTCTTCCCACATAACTTGCCGATCACCGAGAGTTGCCTTGATAGAATCCCACCAAGTACGTGCATCATGTTCCAGTTGAAATGTGGACAAAAGGACACGCTCCTGGTTGGTGCATTGCATAACTTCAAAGATTCTCCCCATCTCATCTAGCCAGTGCTCGGCTTGGTCAGGGTCAGTCGAACCAGCGAATCTAGGCGGGTTCATTCCGCGGAAGTTCCGGTATAGATCACCGGTGCCATGCGGTGCCGCTCCTGCCTGAGCTACTTGCTGAAGGGCCTGAGTAAGGCCTTGCACCGTACGCTGTAGGTTCCTCCATTCAGCACGATCAGCTGCCATCTACACGAGAAATAGATTACTTAGGTTTAATCAAGATAAATAATTACACGATTAAGAAACGATCTTAACCCAAGTTTCTACCCATTCTCAACAGGTCAGGTCCTAGACTTTTACAAGGTTAGGGATCTAATGCACTTAGACACGATCAAAAAATTGGTACCTGGCAGAGGTAATCGGTCCGAAGACCACTCGCGCAAGTGTGCGACCTTCCCGATAGGCGTAGCCTAACGTTCGGACAACACCTTTTGATATACCGATTATTGGGATGCAATGCAAGAAAACCTAAAACTTAGAAAACCTAGGAATGTGAAACCTAGGCTCTGATACCAACTAAACTGTCACGCCCCGAACAAGGCGGAAATATCGGGACGTACAGTTAGGGACACGCTGGCAAGAGAGAGAACTAATCTAAAATAATACACAAGTGCTACAAGATGGAAATACTAAATGATCATTAATAAACCACAACTGATACAATAACCTCAAGTTCAACTTAATACAACTGGAATAATCAACCACTAAAACTCAATAACAAGACTGAGACTAAAAGCTCTCCAAAACACAACTAAAGAAAGATAACACACTAGAACTGATACACTCAAGACATCACTCCTGCCCTTCCCCATCGGTAAGCGTGTCACCTGAAAAGCCTGGAAAGGGGGGAAAACACAACTATGAGCTGACGCTCAGTAGGAAATAACAGACAGGTATAAGTGATTAACAGTTTAATTACATTTTAAAATGTCATGCTACAAATGATAAAAACAATAAAAAGATAACGGTGATATCACGAAACAGAATTCAAAGATCTTGCAAGGTCAAGAAATATAATGAATAGAATAGTAAGACAAGAATTTACTACAGGAGATAACGATAAAAAGTTGGCCATATCAAGACAATTCAAGTCATGTCAAGCACGTATGTAATTTCATTTCCACGTCCAAGTAATAAGCAAGTAAAGTAACCACAAGTAGAGTATAGAACAGTGAAGAGTGGAAAGTGAAAAGTAGTAGAAAGTAATGTAGAGAGTAGTGGAGAGAGTAGTGGACAGTCCTAGATTTAACACATGTCAAGTACTGGTGCCAAATGCCACACCTAGTCATTCACCTCCCCGGGGGTACACGTAGTGTTCGGGCGCTCTTCCCAGGACCAGACCGAGCCCTTAATTGTTTACCAGGCATTGATTTCTTTGGATCAAAGATCCCACGAATCTAGACTTCCACAGTTTATGGCTAGAATTCCAAGGTTTAAACTAAGTAGCAATAACAACTTCACGTAGGAAAGAGATTCATTTCTAGAATTTCAAGGTAAGTATAATCATCAAGGAGATCGAAACCAAGTCACAACAAGAGTTAATCGTGCTGCGCTACTGTAAAACAGCAGCAATCAAACAAGCTAATCAACATATTAATCCTAATCACCAAGTTAAGATATCATGATTAACCATTATCATTTGCATTAAGACAATTGCCAAGAAGCTGATTCAAGATGATAAGGCAAAGAACAACTCCCACAGGAGTGAAATAGAATGCATTAACAGAGATTTAGTTACACCATTAACCACTAATTATGTGGGTTTCTATTTAATCTTGTATGCATTGAAATGAAGATGATAAACGGTGTGTTTTTACACTAAGTTTGCATGTATGGACCAATGTTAATTGAAACTAAAAAGGGTACATGAATAGATCATTAGTTCCTCAAAAATGTAGTTTTCAATGTGATTAGGTTGAATGGATTGATTCCCCAATGATCCGGATTGATCCCTGGGTCAAAAACATCATTAATGGGGTCATACAGGGCATGGGTCGACCCCTCAAAAAAAAAGCTTCATGGGTCGACCCCCTTCACTGGGTGCATGGGTCGACCCCATGGGTCGACCCCTACACTTCCAGAAGCGACGGGTGATTCCGTAAACCATGAAAACTCAATGATTTGGGGTCTAAATGAGTTGGGATTTTAACCAAATACTCTAGGGTTCTTAATATACATACTAAGGTCATAAAACAAGAGATTGAAACAATAAATTTGCTGAAAACTCAATCGAATCACAACCTATTTATGATGAATACATGAAGAACCTAGTTCTTGACATGCGTCTAATAAAACGTAGATTTCTCTCAATATACACAACGGAATTTGGGGCTTTTTATATCAAAAGAAAGCTAACTTAATGATGAATCCAACCATATACTATAAGCCATATGTGGATCAAGTTATCTAATCCAAAAATAGCCTGAAAATCAAGCTTCTACTTGAAGAACATAATATACATCAAATTCTAGACATGCTCTTACTAAAAATCAAAATTCTCCAAGTATGCTCGATGAAATTTGGGACTTCCTACAATAAATGAAAGCTAACAACATGCTGATTACATCATGTAAGTTAATTAGAGTTTGGTTGTTAGATCCTACCTCAAATCGGAGAGAGAAAACTCAAACCCTAGGATGAAGAACACTTGGACAGCACCTCACAAAAAGCTCGATTTCTCCACGGACACCTAATGAAAATTGGGGCTTTTGCCACCAATGGATAGAGCTCGATGAGAGGAATAATTTGCTATACTCATGATCAAGATTTGGTTGAGAATTCCTACCTCAATCGATGGATCAAAGAAGGATGAAGGAAAGCCAACGGCCTGCTGACCCACCTCCACAAATCGAGCTAGATCTCTCCAGATCTGAAACTTCAGCGAACCCCACAGCAGCCAAATGAAAGAAGACTCGTAGGGCTTCATTTTGATAGCTCATAGAGCTTCTGGAGCCTTTGGAATTGGGAGTATTCGCTGCTGCAAGCTACGTGTTTAGAAACGGCGCCGAAATCCTTGACATAACCAAACTATGTCGGCAGCACATTTTGGGACTAGGTTTACCTCAAATTGATTGAGGGTAAATGTTCCTTACATTGTGGCCTTCCATTTGCCCTTGATTTCAGATCATTTGGTCGAGTATTGAGGTCGAATTTCGTGTTTTAAACTAAGGGTTATGCATGGGTCAAAAGTGTGCACTTTTGGGTTTAAACTCTAAATAGATCTTACCACGGATTTACAATGGCCTAATGCCAGAAGGAAAAGTTGTTATCTACATCGACCTAAATCTATTTACTATTTTTACAGATTTTTCTAAGGTAGTCGGATTATTACTTATACTATTCCGTAAATAGTTAAATGTTAAGTTCGGCAAATTAAGTTCACTAATTCGGCATAATAAATGATTTTCTTAGGCTTAAATGTAGAAGACAAAGTTCCTAAACAAAATTAATTCTACAAGATGTGATTTTTGGGGAATTTTAGAAAATAGTAGAAAAATGACTTATTCTATTAATTAATTAATTAATCTAATTAATTTGGATAATTCTCATTAATTCGAATAACTTCAAATAAATTATAAATAATTATAAATAACTTTCTAAATAAATTTCTAAAGAATTTGGGGTCTTACATTTCAGATCGCTTTTTTAGGTCATGAGTTGTGTTTTACGATCCACGTGGGTTTTCTCCCGTACAAGTTACGGAACCCTGTGGTGAGTTTATTATTGAATTCATCAACTCGAGGACGCTACAGTTACGTTGTATTCTTTCCGAGGATCGTTCAGACTATTTTTTAGTATTTTTTTGAATTAGTGAATTTTTGGACCAAAAATTAGATTTTACGAAAATTAAGAAATTCCTAATTTTCTGTCACGCCCCGAGCGCGGAAGGAACTCAGAGATGCGTGATGAGTTTATATCGATCATGTCAATCAGAGCGTTAGTGTATTCAACACAAAGACAGAGTGCGCAAAAGTAAAGATAACCCAATCCTTTATTCAATCACAACCTCAAAAGTACTTCTATTACAATCCACTTAATGAAAGTGCTAAGACTCAATAAAGGGAAAAGTACAACGATTGACTCAAAAATATAGAAAGATAAGGCTAGTAGACGCTTTGGTAGACGGTTAGCACTAATCTCTTCACTCTTGACCTTCCCCATCCGATTGAGTCTCGTCATCGGACTTACCTAAAAAATAGGGGAAAACACTGAATGAGCGAACACTCAGTAGGAATTATATCTCAAGAGCTAGCTTACTTTAAGTAAATTACATGTTACATGAATGTCATAAAGCTATGCATGTTTGCGTAAAATGACAAGAGAGAGAGAGAGTATAACAAGAGATAATTGAGTGAACTAGCATGTCTTTCTGGAACTTATACCAATAAATGTCAAGATATTCAAGCAAGATTCGTCATGTCATGTCGGGAATTGGCTATCACGTTTCAAGCAAGTATATAAATACCCTTTCCAGGTCACGCAAGTCATGTCATGTCAAGTCGAGTATGAGATTGTGGAATGTCTAATCAAGCTAGCCATGCACTTCGGTACAATGCCATACCGTGATCATTACAACTCCCATGGGCACTAGTACTTTTAGGTGCTCCTTCCAGGACCAGATCGGGCCCTATATGCGCAGGCATTGATCGTATATATTTTTTTTTCCCGACATCCACTATAGTTATAGCCAATATGGAATTTCAAGGAATAAACTTATATGAACTTTTAAGGTAGATCCCGTGGAATAGCATTTCAAGGATTTGAACATGTGGTATAACGACGATAATAACGGTATAATCATGATTAACGATAAAACTGGGTGGATTCAGCTCCCTAACTCGGGTGCCATGACGATAGGAATAAGCGCCCACATGAACATGGTTGCTCGTTCTTGTACATGATAAGGTAGATAGAATTAGTGTACACAAGTACGTCACACTATTCTTAAAGGTATGGATTACCCATCCCATTATTTCACAAATATTCTCATGACATACAAACAGCATGTCGTGAGGGCGGGTATACCATGTTTCTTTAGAGTGACATGTCAATTAAGAAGTGTCATGAGTTTTAAGGGTACAACCAGCTCGGCTACTTTGAGAGAATCTAAAGCTAGCGGAGTCTTACGGAGGTCTCTATGATAAAGTCACCAGTCCGAAGGAACGGAATGTCTCGCGGAGGGTTCATTTATCACCGAGAGATAGTAGGTAATCGATAAAAATAACGTGAAACGTGGGACTATATTCACAGAATGGAATATAGCGCCTTAGCAATTAACTCACTCACAGTGGGTTATAGGAATCCGTGAAATCAGTAAATCAATAAATTGACGCCTCTGATTAAGTCTTCATTTCAGGAATTGATGCCTTTGGCTAGGTCGTCAGTTCAAAATATGACGACTATTCACGCCGTCGTTATATCCATAATAATTTTTAAAACATTCAAAAATTTCAGATATTATATAAATGACGACTTAGGTTAAGTCTTTAATTAAGTGAATAACGCCTTAGTTACAGGCGTCTTATATAAAACTGACGGCATGGTATATGTCGTCATTTCAATAATCAAGTGGATTTCACGATATGAAAATCCTTGGGGTATCTCACTAAGTTGACACCTGTGGGTGAGGGCGTCCATTCAATTGACAACATGGACATGGTCGTTGTTTCATATGAACAGAGGCACATGGAATTTTGAGCCATATTCAAACAGGATTCTAGAGATATGAACAGAATGAGAAAAATAGGAAGAATTTATCAATATGATCATGCATTAATTATTACATCAAGGTTCAAAGTTATTAAATTTTGATCCTATGTAATTTATTAGTTGACTAATTCAATTTGAATACTATTCCAAGGGCATTAAATCCAAACAAGGGCGTCTCTTACTGTAAATGTAGAAATCAGTAAAACAGAAACCTCCCTATTGATCTTTATCAAACTAAATGCATGCGAGGATTTATTACTAACTCAATTTGGCATAACCCTTGAGAAAACCTACCTTAGTTGATGATTCTTGGTTGATGGACGTGAAGAATAATGAAGAGATTGGAGAGTCGATTCTCTATTTTGAACAGAGTCACCAATTAGAGGGAGATAATACAGCTTGTTTGCCTAGCTTCAACCAACAGCAGCAGCAATATCTCCGCTACTGAGGCTTTCACGCATAACGACCTTCCTGCAGTGAGAAGAAGAACTATTCTTGTGTTCTTCTCGTTGCAGGCAACCAGTAAGAGGAAGAGGAAGATGAAGACGATGATGAAACTCTCAGGATGCAACAGCAATTGTTCGAGAGAGAAAGGTAGTAGGAATTCATCAAAAAGGGTGGGTATTTATAGGGTTTAGGAGAGCTATAGGGTTGGAGTTCGATTAGAACTTAAAATACCCTTAAGACTTATCCTTTTGAAATGACGACTTTCAGTCGGTCATCTATTATGGTATACGCCTGCACAAAAGGGCGTCATTTTCCTGCCCAATACTTAGTACATATCCTAATAGTATTAGGATTTCCTTATTAACGGTATTACGACATATAACTTAAGTGTTAAAAGCTTCCGGGATTTTTATCTTTTTTTATGAAAGTTATCTAGATGGGAAATTTTAGGAGTATTAATTTTCCATTTTCTCTATTTTTTCATATAATTATTTTTCTAAAATTCTTTAGTCAAAAAAAATGGCACTATTCATTTTTTTTTGAATTGACGCCTCTTATCATGTCATTTCTTACGTGAATACGCCCAATCCAAAGGCGTCATTTTGCTTTTGGCCTTTTTACCTTAACCTCCAAAAGACCATTTATTATGTATATACCCCAATTATCTCTATAACTCTTTAACTATATATTTTATTTGATTTTCACTAATTTAGAAATAACGACTTCAAGTCATTTTCACGTTATATATGCCTATACAAAGAGGCGTCATTTAAGTTTTGGTCATTTCTCATTGCCCTTGAAAAGACCGAAATTCTATATATGTCCATTCTTTTATCCTTTATATATATTTAATGTATTTAAATCTTATATCTATATATATCCTTCTCCCTTCTAATAAAGTTATAATATAGTAAATGTGGAATATTAAATTTTCTAAATTATAAATAAAATATAAATTGACACTTTCTTAATGATTCTTAATTCAATTAAAATTATATTGTGCATCAAATGGTTACTTAAAAATAACATGTTATTCTTTAATTTATTCTAATATCATGGTAAGGTTTATGAGTCCTTTTTGTAAGACTTTTCAGTTTGCAAGAGGGATATGTTCAAGGCCTGAGCCTTACTTAATTATTATTTTTAATTTATTCAAACTTTTTACTAGGGTTGCTACACCCTCCCCCACTTTAAAGAATTTGGTACCCAAATTCAATCGCATATAAATGTGGAGAGTGTAGGGTGCATACCTTTTTGAATAAGTCTGGGAATCGTTTCCTCATAGACTCCTCGGTCTCCCATGTGGCTTCGTGTTCTGAACATTTACTCCATTGCACCTTAACCATGGGAATAACTTTGTTCCTTAATGTTCGTACCTCGCGATCGAGGTTCTTCATGGGCTTTTGTTCATAAGTAAGATCCTTTTGAATCACCAGGTCTCCATGATCGATGATATGTGCTGGATCGTGCACATACTTCTTCAACATAGATATGTGAAATACATTATGAACCTCGGACAATTGAGGAGGTAAAGCGACGCGGTAAGCAACCTCACCCACTCTTTCTAGTATCTCAAAAGGTCTGATAAATCTTGGCGTAAGCTTGCCCTTAACATCAAATCTCCTTATTCCACGTCCAGGTGATATCTTGAGAAATACATGATCTCCAACTTGGAATTCAAGATCTCTTCTTCTTGTATCAGCATAAGCCTTCTGTCTATACTGAGCAACTTGAAGTCTTTCTCTAATCAACTGAATCTTTTCAGTGGTATCCCTTACCATGTCTCGACCTAATAGTTGTTTCTCGCCAACTTCATCCCAGCACAAAGGCGATCGACAACTCCTTACGTATAAAGCTTCGAAAGGTGCCATTTGTATACTTGCTTGGTAGCTGTTATTGTATGCAAATTCAACCAAAGGCAAGTGATCATGCCAGCCTCCACCAAAATCAATGATGCAAGCTCTGAGCATATCTTCAACCACCTGATTGGTTCTCTCGGTCTGACCATCCGTTTGAGGATGAAAAGCTGTACTAAAGTTAAGTCTCGTCCCTAGCGAATGTTGTAGACCCTTCCAAAAGTGAGAAGTAAAACAGGGGTCTCTGTCAGACACGATTGAGACAGGTACTCCATGTAACCTGACTATCTCCTTAATGTATAATGCTGGAAGAACATCAACTGACCATCGACTCTTGATTGGCAAGAAGTGTGCCGATTTGGTCAATCGGTCGATGATAACCCATATTCCATCATGTCCTCCTTTTGATTTAGACAGACCCATAATGAAGTCCATACCGATATCCTCCCACTTCTATTTGGGAATGTCTAGAGGATGTAGCTTACCGGCAGGCTTTTGGTGTTTTGTCTTGACTTGTTGACACATGAGATAGTAAGACACAAAGTTTGCTACTTCTCTTTTCATATTGGACCACCAGAAGGTCCTTTTCAAATCTTGGTACATTTTGGTAGACCCTGGATGAATCGTGTACCTTGATCTGTAAGCTTCATCTAAGATTTTCTTCTTTAGCTCTGGATAATCCGGTATACATGTTCTATTCCTGAACATCAATCTTCCATCTGATGCTAATTTGAAATCAAGTTGTTCTTCCATTTTGCCCTTGATTTCCACTAGTACGGGATCACTATCTTAAAGTCCTTGTATTTCGGATAGCAAATCTGGCTGTATGCTCATATGGAATAATGTGACACACCTACTGTCCTTGTCTATGCTTATATTAAGTTTAGAGAATTGTTTTAGCAACTTCCACTCCTGAATCATACAATTGGCTAATAGTGCTCTCGGCTTTCGACTGAGGGCATCGGCTACAGGATTACCCTTTCCAGGATGATATTGTATAGTGAAGTTGAAGTCCTTGAGATATTCTAGCCAACGTCTTTGCCTCATATTCAATTCCTTCTGAGAGAAGAGATACTTAAGACTTTTATGGTCAGAGTATACAATAAACTGCACTCCGTATAGATAATGTCTCCATATCTTCAGTGCAAACACTACCGCAACCAATTCTAAGTCATGGACTGGGTAGTTCTCCTCGTGCTTCTTCAATTGGCGAGAAGAGTAGGCTATAACTTTCCCTTGTTGCATTAAAACACATCCGAGGCCAATGCCAGATGCATCGGTGTATACTTCGAATCTCTCACCTTCAATTGGTAAAGCTAAAACCGGGGCAGTAGTTAGGTGATCTTTGAGAGCTTGGAAGCTTCTTTCACATTCCTCACTCCATTCATAACGTATCTCCTTGCGCGTTAGTCTAGTGAGTGGTACGGCGATCTTGGAGAAATCCTTGATGAATCGCCTATAATAGCCAGCAAGACCTAAGAAACTTCGGATCTCACTAGCATTGGTCGGTCTTTCCCAATTTCTTACAGCTTCAACCTTTGATGGATCTACGGATAAACCATCCTTTGATATAACATGTCCTAGGAAAGACACTTCTTCTAGCCAGAACTCGCATTTACTAAGCTTTGCATATAACTGATTCATCCTCAATATCTGCAATGCAATCCTCAAATGCTCCTTATGTTCCTCCTTGGTATTGGAATAAATCAATATATCATCAATGAAAATCACTCCGAATTGGTCTAGATGAGACCTGAAAATACTATTCATCAACTACATAAAGGCAGCAGGGGCATTTGTTAGTCCAAAAGACATAACAAAAAATTCATAGTACCCATACCTGCTTATGAACGCGGTCTTATAAATGTCGTCATCTTTGATCCTTAGTTGGTGATATCCTGACTTGAGATCAATCTTCGAAAAATACTTGGATCCAGATATTTGATCAAATAACTCATCGATTCTCGGTAGTGGATACTTGTTCTTGATAGTGAGATGATTCAACTATCGATAGTCGATGCATAACCTCATGGATCCATCTTTCTTCTTTACAAATAGCACAGGTGCTCCCCATGGGGAAGTGCTTGGTCTGATATATCCTTTCTTGAGAAGTTCCATCAATTGCTCCTTTAGTTCCTTGAGTTCGGCAGGGGACATCCTATAAGGTGCCCTAGAAACTGGGCCAGCACCAGGGATCAAGTCAATGGTGAAGGCCACTTCTCTTTGTGGGGGTAATCCAGGTAAATCTTCCGGAAACATATCCGGAAATTCTTGCACTACAAGGATGTCTTCTAGCTTAGTCTCCTTAGTCTCCTTAATGGTGACAAACGTAAGGAAAGATACACATCCTTTCCTTATTAGCTTGCTAGCTCGGAGAGCCGAAATAAGAGGTGACTTGCCTCGACTCTCAGGGCTAGTATAGACCAGTTCCGGAAAGTCTTTAAAAGTAACTTTGCCGTTACGGCAATCCACAGTTGCCTGATACTTAGACAACCAATCTACTCCCAATATGACATCATATTCCTTTAGGTTTAAACATATGAGGTCGATAGGAAGATTTATTCTCTTTACCAAGACTTCACAGTTTTGATAATGGTGAGCAAGGTCAACTTCGCTTCCGAGAGGAGTTGAAAGAACTAATTTCATCCATTCCGGATCCATGGGTAATGGATTAGCAAACTTCTTAGAAATAAAAGAATGCGAGACACCAGTATCAAATAAGACATATGCAAACTTGGAACAAACTTTCAATGTACCTTCCACTAGTCCGCCTTCATTTTGTTCTGTCTCCTTAATAGCTTGGAGGCGTGCATTCTTTGTCACAGGGCGCTTCCCATCACCGGCTTGATCATTGAGTAGGGGACAGTCGGGAATCCGATGATCACGACTCCCACAACGGAGACACGCTCCAAGTCTCCTCCAACATTCTTCGGCCTTATGTCCGGCCTTGTCACAATGTCTACACACCACTTTAGAAGGTGTGGTGGTAATGGAGAACGGCTTGTTAATCTTTTTGACTTTCTTCTCCTGAGAAGACTCTCCTCCATTACTCGGCCTCTTCTTGAAATTAGGTTTGAAGGAACCCGAACTAGTGACTTGTTTCTTCTTATCCCTCCCATGGATCCTATTAGATAGCTCCGTGGCATCTTCTAGTAACTGAGCTCGGCGTACCATCTCCGAATAGACCTATATGTCCATCGGCGCCAGCTGTGTGATATATTGGGGTCTGAGCCCATTTAGGAATCTCCTAGCTTTCATCTTCTCGGTACTAATTAGATGTTTAGCATATCGAGATAACTTGGAAAATTGTGCCTCATACTCAGCCACCGACAAAGATCGTTGTTTAAGTGCGGCGAACTCGGCGGCCTTCTTCTCCTAGACTCGGTCTGAAAAATATTTATTGTTGAAATGTTCAACAAACTCCTCCCAAGTAACCTGTCCTTGATTTAATGTGGCTTCTACCGACTCCCACCAGCAGTGGGCGTCCCTTTCTAATTGAAACGTTGCTAATAAGACCTTCTCTTGGTCCGTGCATTGCATGACTCTAAAGATACGTTCGGTCTCCCGGATTCAGTGCTCGGCGTCATCCGGATCAGTGGATCCCATGAACTTAGGCGGGTTCATGTTCTTGAAGCTTTGGTGGAGATTTCCTGCTCCACGATGTGCACCTCCTTGTGCCACCTGTTGAAGTGCCTGGGTCATGCCTTGTAGAGTGCGTTGCATGTTGCGCCACTGGGCACGTTCGGCAGCCATTGTCCTATAATTACAATAACTATATTATATGTGATTAGGTTCAAAGGTTTGATTCTAAGTTAACTTAACCCTTGATCCTACCCAATCTCACCGGTTAAAGGTTTTAAACCTATCCTTGGACTTGGGTTTCCTAGGAATTGAATATCCTAGGCTCTAATACCACAAAAACTGTCACGCCCCGAACGCGGAAGGAACTCAGAGACGCGTGACGAGTTTATATCGATCATGTCAATCAGAACGTTAGTGTATTCAACACAAAGACAGAGTGCACAAAAGTAAAGATAACCCAATCCTTTATTCAATCACAACCTCAAAAGTACTTCTATTACAATCCACTTAGTGAAAGTGCTAAGACTCAATAAAGGGAAAAGTACAACGATTGGCTCAAAAATATAGAAAGATAAGACTAGTAGACGCTTGGGTAGATGGTTAGCACTAATCTCTTCACTCTTGACCTTCCCTATCTGATTGAGTCTCGTCATCGGACTTACCTGAAAAATAGGGGAAAACACTGAATGAGCGAACACTCAGTAGGAATTATATCTCAAGAGCTAGCTTACTTTAAGTAAATTACATGTTACATGAATGTAATAAAACTATGAATGTTTACGTAAAACGACAAGAGAGAGAGAGAGTATAACAAGAGATAATTGAGTGAACTAGCATGTCTTTCAGGAACTTATACCAATAAATGTCAAGATATTCAAGCAAGTACATTCGTCATATCATGTCAGGAATTGGCTATCACGTTTCAAGCAAGTATATAAATACCCTTTTCGGGTCACGCAAGTCATGTCATGTCAAGTCGAGTATGAGATTGTGGAATGTCTAATGAAGCTAGTCATGCACTTCGGTATAATGCCATACCGTGATCATTACAACTCCCATGGGCATTAGTACTTTTGGGTGCTCCTCCCAGGACCAGATCGGGCCCTATATGCGCAGGCATTGATCGTATATATATTTTTTTCCGACATCCACTATAGTTATAGCCAATATGGAATTTCAAGGAATAAACTTGTATGAACTTTTAAGGTAGATCCCGTGGAATAGCATTTCAAGGATTTGAACATGTGGTATAACGACGATAATAACGGTATAATCACGATTAACGATAAAACTGGGTGGATTCGGCTCCCTAACTCGGGTGCCATGACTATAGGAATAAGCGCCCACATGAACATGGTTGCTCGTTCTTGTACATGATAAGGTAGATAGAATTAGCGTACACAAGTACGGCACACTATTCTTAAAGGTATGGATTACCCATCCCATTATTTCACAAATATTCTCATGACATACAAACAACATGTCGTGAGGGCTGGTATACCATGTTTCTTTAGAGTGATATGACAATTAAGAAGTGTCATGGGTTTTAAGGGTACAACCAGCTCGCTGCTTTGAGGGAATCCAAAGCTAGTGGAGTCTTACAGAGGTCTCTATGATAAAGTCACCAGTCCGAAGGAACGAAATGTCCCGCGGAGGGTTCATCTATCACCAAGAGATAGTAGGTAATCGATAAAAACAACGTGAAACGTGGGACTATATTCACGGAATGGAATATAGCGCCTTAGCAATTAACTCACTCATAGTGGGTTATAGGAATCCGTGAAATCAGTAAATCAATAAATTGACGCCTCTGATTAAGTCTTCATTTCAGGAATTGACGCCTTTGGCTAGGTCGTCAGTTCCAAATATGATGACTATTCACGCCGTCGTTATATCCATAATAATTTTTAAAACATTCAAAAATTTCAGATATTATATAAATGACGACTTAGGTTAAGTCTTTAATTAAGTGAATAACGCCTTAGTTACAGGCGTCTTATATAAAACTGACGGCATGGTATATGTCGTCATTTCAATAATCAAGTGGATTTCACGATATGAAAATCCATGGGGTATCTCACTAAGTTGACGCCTGTGGGTGAGGGCGTCCATTCAATTGACGACATGGACATGGTCGTTGTTTCATATGAACAGAGGCACATGGAATTTTGAGCCATATTCAAACAGGATTCTAGAGATATGAACAGAATGAGAAAAATAGGAAGAATTTATCAATATGATCATGCATTAATTATTACATCAAGGTTCAAAGTTATTAAAATTTGATCCTATGTAATTTATTAGTTGACTAATTCAATTTGATGACTATTCCATGGGCATTAAATCCAAACAAGGGCGTCTCTTACTGTAAATGTAGAAATCAGTAAAACAGAAACCTCCCTATTGATCTTTATCAAACTAAATGCATGCGAGGATTTATTACTAACTCAATTTGGCATAACCCTTGAGAAAACCTACCTTAGTTGATGATTCTTGGTTGATGGACGTGAAGAATAATGAAGAGATTGGAGAGTCGATTCTCTATTTTGAACAAAGTCACCAATTAGAGGGAGATAATACAGCTTGTTTGCCTAGCTTCAACCAACAGCAGCAGCAATATCTCCGCTACTGAGCCTTTCACGCACATCGACCTTCCTGCAGTGAGAAGAAAAACTATTCTTGTGTTCTTCTCGTTGCAGGCAACCAGTAAGAGGAAGAGGAAGATGAAGACGATGATGAAACTCTCAGGACGCAACAGCAATTGTTCGAGAGAGAAAGGTAGTAGGGATTTATCAAAAAGGGTGGGTATTTATAGGGTTTAGGAGAGCTATAGGGTTGGAGTTCGATTAGAACTTAAAATACCCTTAAGACTTATCCTTTTGAAATAACGACTTTCAGTCGGTCGTCTTTTATGGTATACGCCTGCACAAAAGGGCGTCATTTTCTTGCCCAATACTTAGTACATATCCTAATAGTATTAGGATTTCCTTATTAATGGTATTACTATATATAACTTAAGTGTTAAAAGCTTCCGGGATTTTTATCTTTTTTTCTGGAAGTGATCTAGATGGGAAATTTTAGGAGTATTAATTTTCTATTTTTCTCTTATTTCTCATATAATTATTTTTCTAAAATTCTTTAGTCGAAAAAAATGGCACTATTCATTTTTTTTGAATTGACGCCTCTTACCATGTCATTTCTTACTTGAATATGCCCAATCCAAAGGCGTCATTTTGCTTTTGGCCTTTTTACCTTAACCTCCAAAAGATCATTTATTATGTATATGCCCCGATTATCTCTATAACTCTTTAACTATATATTTTATTTGATTTTCACTAATTTAGAAATAACGACTTATATTAAGTCATTTTTCACGTTATATACGCCTATACAAAGAGGCGTCATTTAAGTTTTGGTCATTTCTCATTGCCCTTGAAAAGACCGAAATTCTATATATGTCCATTCTTTTATCCTTTATATATATTTAATGTATTTAAATCTTATATCTATATATATCCTTCTCCCTTCTAATAAAGTTATAATATAGTAAATGTGGAATATTAAAATTTCTAAATTATAAATAAAATATAAATTGACACTTTCTTAATGATTCTTAATTCAATTAAAATTATATTGTGCATCAAATGGTTACTTAAAAATAACATGTTATTCTTTAATTTATTCTAATATCATGGTAAGGTTTATGAGTCCTTTTTGTAAGACTTTTCAGTTTGCAAGAGGGATATGTTCAACGCCTGAGCCTTGCTTAATTATTATTTTTAATTTATTCGAACTTTTTACTAGGGTTGCTACATTTTCCTTTTCTATTTCTTCTTCTTTCTCCTTCCTCTCTCCTCATCGTCGCTCATTTCCTCTCTCTCGTTCTCTCGCCTCTCTTCTCCTCTCTCCACAGGGCGGGCGACCGTGGTGAGGTAGACGAGACAGGGACGTCGTGGAGTTGATCTAGGGCATGATGGGGGGATGAATGGAGCGTGGCGTTGGCACGATCCGTCGGTGGATTCAAAGCTGGCGTGGTTTCATTCGTGAGATGGTTTTTGGTGCGGTTTAGTCGCTTCGGCGCGCTAGAACTTCGGTGGAGGTAGGGAGATGGACGCCCTACTCTTGTTCTGCATTTCCTCGCGATTTGGAGCCGAACGGTGCGAGAACGAGCGGGTTCTACCTTGTTTTGGGTAAAGCATGCTTCAGGGGGTGTGAGACGTGTTCGCCTTTCTCGACGACGGTTTCTAGCCTTATTAGTGTTATTTCAATCCCTGGCATGTTAGCATTCCATTTCCGCTGGTTTCGTTGTCATTTGGGATCGATATGAGCCCGGGAACCCATGTGACTCATTTAGGGTCGATTCGTTGGAATCCCACGTTTCTTTTATTTTTGGTGTTGTTTGGATTTCTTCCCATTTGTGGAAGGCATGTAACGTGCTTAGGGTTGTTTCCCCGTCGTTTAGACGCGGTTGGGACGTGGAAAGGCCGGGATCGGCCATTCCCCTATTTTACCCACCGTAACGCCTTAGCGGTCGTACCAGTGACTGTTTGGGTCCTTCTAGCATCCCAATGAGTGACCACTAGGCTGTGTCTGGTTCATTGTCGGTTCTACGTCGGTTGGGTTGTAGCGGTCATGCGATAGACCGTTTGGGTTGGATAGTGGCCCATTGAAGGACCGCTAAGCCATGTGAAATGGTCTATTAGGAACCGTAAACTCATGTGTGTATGTCGGTTTGCCCAAGTGGTCGCGTGATATACCGTAAGGCTGGTCTTAGCGGCCCATTATGAGACCGCTAAGTGTGGTTTGACTGTTAGTCAATGTTTTAAGTCGATTCGGACTAGCGGTCCTAGCTCCGACCGTTTAGTGTTCTTGGCGGCCCTTTGGGTGACCGCTACGCTCCGTTTGATGGGTTAAGTCGATTTCACTGTATGGAGTTTGATTGGGTGTAGCGGCCTAAGGCTTGACCGCTACAGTCTTCTGGCAGCCCTGCGATAGACCGCATGCCCTTGTGTTTTGTAGTATTGGTCGTTTGAGTCTCTGAGTGTAGCGGCCCTAGGGCTGGCCGCTTGGTCTGCCTAGCGGTCAGGCAGGTGACCGTTTCTCCCCAGAGATCTATTTTTCTATTGTTTTGGCCTCCAATTATCTTGGCTTATCCTTGTGGTTTGCCCGATGTCCCGTGGATATCTTGGATATCCTATGAGGGCGATGACCATGTTGTGAGGTATCCGGGAGTGCCATTATATCGAGTTGTGTTCCGTGATGCTTCAGAGTCATGATTGGTTTCTTGTCAACCCGGTGTGATCCAGTGGTTGACATGTGACCTTGTGAATGTCTTGGTGGTCTTGTACGGATCGAGACATGGTTTTGGACGTCTTGAGGTGCTGTCTTATCTCGATTGGTCTGTCCTTATGCTTTGAGGGTCTTGGTGATCCCTCAGGTCTCCGTGATTCGTGTTATACGGATGTGTGGATCCAGCCATCCTGTGCCGCTTCCTTTATAAGTGCTTTACCGTGATTGGCTTAGTGATTAGGCTGATTGGCGGCATGTTACCGCTCTTGTGCGACGATCTTGACCCCGAGTCTTGTGACTCAAGGATCGTTGCGTCGATATGTCTAGCTGTCTGTCCTAAGTCTGGTGGCAGTCTGGTATGCTACCTTATGTCTCGTGCTTGGTGTTGTGCCCCTGTGGTCATTTGAGTTATCCTATGGTCACTGGGGTCATTCGACATCATCCTATGGTCATATGAGTTCTGTGGTTTTCTTGGTTTTGATAATGGCTAAACACTATTAGTCATTGATGTTTCCACTCTCATGTGACTAACATATGTGATGTTCTGTTCATGACAGATATGCCAATGAATGGACAAGGCATTCAGTGAGGATGGCAAAAGTAAAAGCTCATTGATCGTGCCCAAGCAAGGATGCGAACACAAGCAAAAGTCGACATGTGATATTCGGCTCGTCACACATCCAAGGTCAATGCACAAAGAAGTACAGCCAAGAGAATCCAAGGCCAGAGACTCAGTTGATAACTTTTAGACTATCAAGGGAGATGCCACAAATATGAACGGGCTGCTAAAGGACTCAAGCGACGGAGCTAAAGCGGTAAACGGACCGACCCGGGATGAACCGGGGTCTGCCCAGCTGGCGGTCGACCGCCAGTACAGGGGCAGTCGACCGCCCCAGCCAACATCTCCCAGTATGCACGAGTCTCAGTGGCGATCGACCGCCAGCCAGTAGCGGTCGACCGGAATTCCCAGGGACCACCCCTCTACAGTGATTCTCAGTAGCGGTTGACCGCCAGAAGCTGCAGGTCGACCGCCAGCCCCGATGCAACCATGTTTGACTTCGATTTCCACCTCGAGGCCAGCCCCTTCCTTGTATTTGTTTAACCCCAAAGTCACCCAATCTTCCATAGATTGTGGATCTGGTCTGGGGTATGTCTAAGGACCATTCAAAGGTTATAAAACATATGCAAGAGGGTTAGAAACCCTAGTTGATCATTTGTGAATCCAAGGGAGATCAAAGGAGACTACAAGGGTGAGAGGAGTTCGAGTACTGTAGCTGTGAATAATACTCCGGGAAGAAGTTCTTCATCCATTCAAGGGATTCAAGCCTAGATCTGAAGCCATCTCAACCTCCAAGGAAGCAAGAAGCAATCAAGGCTCTCAAGGGTGATCTAAACTACATCAAACTCTTCATCAACTCAAGGAGATCAAAAGGAAGATCAAAGCTACATCCATAGTCTTCTTCATCAACTCAAGGAAGATCATCTCTCAAGGAAGAAGACACCATTGAAGCATCCAACTCAAGCTCCAGCAATCTCAGACAAGATTTTTCTTCTTGAGCATATTCTATATCTTGTTTGATGATTGAGTGTTTTCATATTTGTTCTTTTTCATTTCATACAAACGATTGAAACTGAAGATCGTCCCTACCGGTGGTTAGTAGGAAGGCAATCGGAAGTTGTCCAATCTGCGGTGTTGACGTCCCTACCTGTGGTTAGTAGGAAGGTAATCAGAGGTCTTTCCGATTTGCTATTCAGTGCGTGGCACTAGTGGAGCCTCACTGGATTTGGTGAGGGGTGGACGTAGGACTGGGGATTCAGTCCGAACCACCTTAAAATCCTTTGTGTTGTGATTTGATTGTGTGATTGATTTATTTTAGATGCATGCTTAGGTTCAATATCCATATTGTGAAATCATATTTCTAAGCAAATCGTTTTATACGTCGCTAAGCTAGTTGTATTCCGCTGCAATTATTTTTAACTAGCTATATAGAGGGTTGCATTACGAAAAGAGGGGCAGATCTATTCACCCCTTTCCTCTAGATCCGTTGTCCACTACTCAACTAGTGGTATCAGAGCCTAATCTCTCATTATGGATTCCAACGACCTTGAGGGAATTGGTGGATCAGCGTCCAAGGGTTTTCTACCTGAACGACATTTTGTGAACATGCCTCCTTATTTTACTGGAGCTAATTATCCCTATTGGAAACATCGTATGCAGATGTTCATTCGCGCCCAAGACTACGAACTTTGGCGAGTGATCAGCAAAGGTCCGTATGAGCTGTCGGATGATGAGGACTTGTGGACCAAAGAACAAATAAGGCAATCCACTGTCAACTGGAGTGCTAAACACATCATGCAATGCTTACTCCATCCAGTTAAATTCTCAAGAGTGGCTACCTGCGCATCTACAAAACTAATGTGGGACAAGCTAGAGGTAATCTACGAAGGAACCTCTCAGGTACGAGAAACAAAAGCCAACATTTTAGTTTCTGAATATGAAATGTTTCGCATGAAGCCTAATGAGTCAATTCAAGATATGTATGCCCGATTAACTGTGCTTACTAATAGTTTGACTGATTTGGGAAAGAAATATTCAGAGAAAGAAATTGTAAGAAAAATTCTCAGATCGTTAACTCCAGCATGGCACACGAAGGCAACCGTGGTTGAAGAATCAAGAGATCTCGCAACAACTAAGGTAGATGAACTCATTGGATCATTGATGACCTATGAGATCAATCTCAAGAACAAAGAGGCTGAGTCACCTAAGAAGAAGTCCCTAGCTCTTAAAGCAGGACCCAGCGGTCAAGGCTCTTCTGATGAAGGTGGGGATTCGGGAAGTGAGGGAGATGAGGATGACGTAGCCATGCTCACACGTAAGTTCAAAAAATTCCTGAGAAAGGAAGGTAAGAGCTTCATGAGAGGAAGGTCAAAGGTAAGAAATGGTTTCAAATCTAATTCTGAAAACTCTAAGAAATCTGATAAAATCATTTGCTATTCTTGCAACAAACCAAGGCATTTCAAGAATGATTGTCCCGACAGATTCAGAAAAGCAGACAAATGGAAGGGCAAGAAGAAGAACAAGGCCATGGTGTCCACATGGAGCGATGAAGAGGAAAGTGATGACGGAACTAGCTCCTCGGACAAAGAAAAAGAAGATCTCTATCTTTTGGCCAAAGGTGATGAACAAACTGAGGTAAATTCTCCATTTGAAGATTATACAATTGATGATTGGGAGGAAGCATATATACAACTCATGGAAAAATATGAAATGTACAAAAAGGAGAATAAATCATTGAAAAAGAAAATTAACTCATTTGTGCATGATCATGATATGAATGATAAGAATGCTCTACTTGAAACTGAAATTGAAGATCTTAAGAAAATGATTGAGAACTCGGAGGAAGGAAGAAAAGAAATGGCTGACTCGGAAATTGAAAATGAAGATTTGAGAAATGAGATTGGTAGCATGAAGGTAAAAATGCAAACCTATGAAAAAGACATCAAATTGAGCAATGAAAAGTATGAAGCTGTCAAACAAGTCAACATTCAACTCCTACAAAATATTGAAAACTTACAAAAAGAATTGAAGGATAAACAACAATCTTTGGAAAAATTTGTGGATGGAAGAGAAAACCTAGATGCTTTGGTAGGAACCAGAATGAACTTCAACAAGGAAGGGTTAGGTTTTGAACCTACAAACAAAAGGCCAATTGGGCTAAAAACAGTCACATTTATTTCCTCTTCTGATGCTTCAACCTCAAAAATAACATCCAAAGGAAAAGAAAAGATTGAAGAGGCAGTAACTGAAATTCCCAAAAAGTTTGTCCAAAAACCTAAGAAAGGTCGA